>CM076681.1:80707228-81307228 GCA_038501925.1 Xenopus petersii | reverse complement strand
ATATTATGCTCCAAAGCTGCATCCAATTGAAAAAGTTGCATGATTCTAATAGCAGCATGATTTTGTTGCGCGCCAAATTATTTGAGAATAATTTAGTAAATTTGAGTTTGGTCGAATTTTTTTTCCATGACAGAGTGAGAAAAAGTCAAGTTTTAATAAATAGGTCTCCCCATAATAGAGGACTGTTATGAGAACTTTTATGCCATTGCAGTCTATTTAGAAGGACATACACTGGAGAAAGTATTTACTTTTATATAAATAATTGTATGAATGTAGATTGTGGTCTAACTGTGGTTACACTCTGCAACAGCTGGGGGCAATATGAAGTTAGAATCATTTATGTATAGTAGCTTAGTTAAAGGAGAATGAAAGGCTAGTTGCACTTTGGGGTGCTCACTGGTACAACCCCGGGCCGGTGATTGGAGTACCGGCCCGGGGTTTCAGGTAAGTCAATACAATCACTTGGGGTGCCTAACATTTGGCACCCCAAGTGCAACAAGCCTTTCTTTCTCCATTAAAGGCAGTAGAAAGACTAGATTTAACTGGGCCCTACAGCATATTCAATTTAGGGCCCTGAAACAGAGGTAAGCTGACCTATTCGGCCAAGATATATTGAAATTGCTCATTAATTAGGGCCTTACTGGGCCCTCCACATTCCTGGGCCCCTCTGCAACCTGCTTCCTCTTTAGTTACTGGATGACTGTTTCTGATGATGACAATTTGATCTTCAGCATGAAAGCAAAGAGCTGATGTAAGACTAAGACATAATTGCACCAAGATTCATTTCAGTGCTGCCCCTGAATAATGCTTTAGCTTTGACGTGCTGGATCTGATCCTTGGTTTAACCATCATGTATTTAATTTAAGCCTTTTAAGTAAAAAAAAAAAAGCACAATTTAAGCAATTTTATATAAGACAGCTATCCACAAATTAATAGGTAGAGTTTATAGGTAGGCCTGCAGTGGCCTCAATTTCCATTTTTCATGTTTAGGTGTGTGTCTTTTCCCAAGACATGAATCTAGCAGTGCTCAGTCTTTCAAAATGTCTGGCCAAAGCTTATGAGCTATAAGATTATTTTACATTAGTTCAATTACTATACTAAAGATTACAGTTGATTTGCAAACATTTTTTAAACTTAAACATTACAGTGACCACTCAATGGCAGACAACAAATACATCCATAAAGAATAAATAAGGGTATATCTAGGCAAGGATAACAAAAAGCAATGATATCTCATTTGGTTTATAATGTTGAAATCTACTGAAACTGATTTTGCAACTACTTGCACAAACAAATCTCAATACTAGACATTAAATAAAAAAGATTTAGCAACGTTTTAACTGAAATGTGGTTATGTGTTTACTCTGACTCATATTTCTGAGCTATAGTCTAGTCTTAATTTCATGACCAAATGTTTTTTTTCCCAAAAAGAAAAGAAGTTAAAGGGCAGGGATTGTTTTGAATCCAGTAAAAATAATGAATTTAAGGCTGATGTAAAACCTGGATGTGCTGCACATGTAAGCAGTGATCTTTGGCAAGGAAAGAATACAACGCACACCCTTCCTCTGCTGCTCCAATAACTGACCTTCTGTGAAACTAAGGCATGAGAACAGGATCATGAGGGAAGCACCTTTAATCCACTGAAGGTTTTTAACTCCTGAGTAGTGCTACTGTATTCATTATGTTTAATAGGTCAACCTATCCCCAAGGGGTTCTGCTTGCCTAAATGTCATTTTTTTGCATTTTTTGCATTTTCTTAGTTTATAATCGTTTTTGTTAGCAGTGAATATCCATCATTCATTTAAACTCTCACTATTAGTGATGTAACTTCAATACATCAGAATCCCCGGGCATGGGAGGCCGGGGACCCCTCCTTAGTGCAATAAACTTCGCAGTTCACTGCAAGTAAGTGAGAACTGGGACTGGGTTGGCAGTGGTGTCCGCATGGCTATGAGTAAGTACTGGGCCCATAACATTTTTATTGCAGGGGGCCTGGTTCGTTGCAGTTGCACCACTGAGCGTTACCAATATTTTCCCCATTGTGAAACCTTCCAGGGGTACTTTAGCTTTAAATTAACTAAATATGGTACAGAAAAGCCTGCTCTAAGGTAGTGAAAATTCTTATAACGTATCGATTTAATTGTTGCATATTGCCAAAATATTTTAATTGTAACATGTGGCTGCCCAAGGACTGAAATTCACACCTCCAAAATCCATTGAGGAGCTGCAATAGTCAGGGAGATAATAACTGATCCTGACTTTGAAGCAAAGCCATAAGCCATATATTCACTAGCATAACCACATAACTGTACTGCACAAACTTTATACCAGCCACATAACAGTACCTCTTTTACCACTGTACTAACACATAACACTTATATAGTTTTTACCACCCACATAACAAATCTGCATAAGCAATGTGCCACCCACATAAATGCACTTTACAAGCAGTACCCAAAATGTATTTTGGCATAGGGAAGTGATATACAAACACCATCCATACTTATATGGATACTTTATAATGTGAAAAGCATCACGTATGTTCCCTTAAAAATAGGGCTGCAACCTCTTTACAGGGAATTTGGATAATGTCTAAGATTTTTACAAAGATTAAGACATGGCCCAGTCATAATTCCATCAATATTTTTATCGTAATAGTAATGTGGCATTCCAGGGACTGAGAATTGCAGTCACTTCCAAAATTGAGAAACAGCAACAGTCAGTGAGATAATAACTGATGCTAAGTTTAAAGCAAAGCTGTAAGCAATATATTCACTACTACAAGACATACAGTGACTGTAGTATAAATAATTAAAAGGCGTAATTAATTAATTACACCTTTTATTTATTTATATTATTTATTGGTATCCCCAAAGGGACCTTGGGGACTAAAGGTGTATTAAGGACTGACTGTAGAGAAATATTTCTCTTTAATGCCACATTACTTTTTGTTTCTATACTGTAACTGTAGGTTGTCAAGTTCTGCATTGGTTCTTGCCACTAATGCTACCCTAATGTAAGTAAAGAACTTACCGTATTTTACTGAACATGTAGATCACAGATACCAGCTCTGAATGACCTTAGTGCATGAAATGTATGTAGTTGCAATGACAGCAGCTCAAAAGAATAATGGAAGAAGTTGAGTTTAACTATGTATTTTATTTATTTTACAGCTAACTAAACTTTATATAATAGAAGTCAGCTTGGAATTCTGTGACCTATATAAAAGCACTTAACCTACTCCCCATTGACTTGTAATATACTTATGGGTTACATTTGGGTTTAAAATTTCCAGTAAATAAACATGGTTGCTTTGTTCCCAGTAGACTACCAATAAACCCTCTCATGACAAGATCATCAAGATGTGTGACAAAACAGAGGCAGAATTCTGTGCTGAAACCATTATTTGGGTCTGGAGGAGATAATGTCATATCACGTACATAGTTCAGTTCTAGTAACTAATAAAACCAATCTGAAGGTACCATTTAATGACCTGCTATTAGAAAGCTCACACCTGGGACCTGAAGCCAACTTTGGAACATTTCTTACATATTATACTAGGTACCTAGAATATTCTAGGATCTGGAAAGAGTGTGAAACTAGCATGTACTGTATGTATCACCATCATAAGAAAACCTCTGTGGCTTCTTGGGGAAGTACCTGAAAGTTGGCTGTATAAAATGAAGAATCCTTTTTGGGTTAAGCAGCACAGCATATACCTGTAATGTTCTGTCAGAACTTGATATGAGTCTATTCAGTTAAACTTGTGTAAAAAGGTTGCATTCACACATCTAAACTTGCAAAAATAAATATAAATGTATTTTTTCCTGATTCCAAAATATTCTGATGAACCATTTGCCAGCCATCTTTAGGTTAATAGTGTCTTGCAACCCTTTCCCCAATGTTAAGTGAAAAATTAAGTCCCTCTGTTTTCCATAGAGGCGACTGCACATATTCTCTGGAAAGCACAGAGTCCCAAAATCCATCACTTTACAATGGTAAAGGTTGGATTGTGTTACACTGTGAGCCTAAGGAGGGTGGGGAACTGGTCCTAGTGATCATGACACACTATCATGTTTCCTTTTAATCTGAGAAAAGTGTGTTTAAAAATATAAGTTCAGTGTTAGCCAGTAAAAATGTTACAATACTTTCAATTCTCTGAAGAAGGGACTAAACCTGGGCCTTGGATTTATGGCTAATTATGTGGACTAAAAAAGGACTGCACCGGGTCAGAAATACAAACATTTGTGGATATGAATAGGAGATCATATGGAATTCCTTTGATACTACACTCCAAATAATTCAGCCCTAATTTATACTCAGCCTCTTTGACCCACATTATCTTGTACCATATCTTCTTGTCTCTTGCAGATCCCCTTGTAAATGACTTTGACACCTCACACATAGATTGATATTCCTTTTTGTTGGTCATTTGACCTATGAGCTGAATGTTGTATATATACCAGAGAACACAGCTTCATTGTAATCAGCTTGAAAAAGGAACTAACATGTTCTGAAATCTTGCTATGATTATATCAGTTAGGGCTATTCCACACGGGGAGATAGCGACACGTTTGCGGTCGCGGCGACAAAGCGCCACGACAGTCGCCGCGACCGGCGCAGGCGACAGTTTTGTATGGGCGCTTTGTAAAAACGCCTGTGCTAACCACACGAGGCGATGCGCTTTTCAACAGTCGCCTGAAAATGCCTCGCCAGGCTTTTTCAGGCGACTGTTGAAAAGCGCATCGCCTCGTGTGGTTAGCACAGGCGTTTTTACATAGGCGCCCATACAAAACTGTCGCCTGCGCCGGTCGCGGCGACCGCAAACGCGTCGCTATCTCCCCGTGTGGAATAGCCCTTAGCCAATACTAACAAAAAAAAACACTTTTGTTATTTTTTATTTCAAAAGGGTTGCCCTGATGCACCTTTTTTGAAATACATTCCTTCAACTGAGTTCATGTCAAAAGAGAGGAGTATATCTACCTTTTAAGATCAATTAAATTGGTAGTGTTGTTTTTAATGGACTGGGAGGGTAATCACGCTGAGAAAAATGCTCTGACCTGGAAGTAGGAAGGGTTGAACTGTTGCCCCTCACACCAGCTATAATACACTACAAGGTGTGTCATTGTGTATCAACAGTACCAATGCCAAAATACATCTGATATATAACTGCTTTCAATAAAACAAAGTCGAATAATCTGATATAAGGTACCTACCTAGTTTTTTCTACTTTCCAGTGTCCCAGGCCTCTAGATTATTAACCACAAAGGCTGACCCACTTAGTTCTTTTCAATTCATCAACCGCTCCCCCCAAACCTGTTTGGCACCCACCTTCCTTCTGAGTTAAGAGCTGTATACTCCTTGCACACAGGCAGGAACAGTGAGTGACTGATATATGTGTTATTGCCAGAGACACAAATAACCTCTTTATACAAGAGCTTTAACAAACAAGCATTTGTGAAGGCACTTAAACCAATTCACAATTACAAAAAAGGGAAAGCTAAACTCCCTTGTTTCTGTGCTCTCTCGGCAGAGCTCTGTGAAGCGTTTCCTTGTTCTTATTTGCAGCACCTAAGTGGTTAAAACATGAAAATGTTTGCAAAGCCTGGTGTTTTTCAGAGACTCTTGTTTTCAACAAGCTTGTGAGCGCACACCCCCATTACGTCAGGCTGGCACGGATCCCCCGCCTACTCCTCAATCTGACTTTTTTCTATACTCTGCTCCGGATTGGCGGCTGTAGCCATGCAGTTTCTGTATTCTGCGTTTCATTGGTTTATCCTCACAGGAGGTTTGTTGGCCACGCCCTCTTTCTGGCTGTTGTTTATTAGTCTGTGTGAAGGGTCGAGCTCGATGCCAATGTGCTGGGAGAGCTGTAGGAAGCGGAGCTGTGTAGGGGTCGGTAACTACGGCCACATTGTGTGTTCTGGACGTGTATTATCATTCTATATATATATATCAGCTACCAAAGTGAAGCCTGTGAAAGTGGAAGTAAAGCTTTTGTGTTAATAATAAAGCTGTCCCGGGACTAAGTGCCTATTCATTCGCCGAACGATCATCTTTGTCTGCACATTGACAGGACGCGAAAACGATGAGGTTATCTCCCCTGGCAGCTCTCTCGCCTCCAGAGATCATTTGCAGCCGCTGCAGCCAGACCTGTAACAACAAGGTAAGGAAAGCAGCCCCAATCCTCACACCCCTCCCGTGTGAAGTTAAAGGGACAATAGACTGCTGCTGCTGCTTCTTCCCACTCAGGGCTCTGCAAACAATACAAGTCGCCTATTGGTTTGCAGCAGATGGCATGCAAGCATTAGAACAGTTTTAAGGATTATTTGGCCTCTGGTGACTAATGGGAGTCTGTGTATAATTTTTCCCTTTAATTCAACTGTATGGCATCCATGTGAATGTTATCTTTTTTTTTTTTCAAAAGGAACAGGATTGTAAGTGATAAGTATGCCTTTATATAAGTACATGCATTGTGCCCATACATGCTGTAACAAAGCCACTGCGCTGAGTGGGCATGGGGTGCCAGCAGGCTGTTGGTTAGCGCTAGGCTTCTGATCCTCTATTGATCACAGTGCACTTAATGCTCCTGCTCACTAGAAGGAAAAAATAAAATCTTCCTCTGTAATCAGAAAAGTGCTGATTTTCTCTGTGGTATTGTGGATATCTCTCACTGCTTAGATGCCCACCCGGAGTGCCAGTCCTTAATGCATTTTATGCTTAGGTGCCATAAAGAATACCCCCCCTGCATGTACCATCATTTGACTCCTGAATGCCTACAGCTGTTCATTTTTGGGTTGGTCATTATTGTATGTCACTACGTTTACTCATTTGCCTTGATGCCTGTAGTGTCATAACATTATTCATTTCAAAGAAATATGTTGTCCAAAAACGCACACCCAACTCGATTCGGAATAAGAGTGCAACTTTCTCAATCGCCCGAAACATGTCGCGTTCGAGTAGTCGGCTAATAAAAGGAAATCCACAGCACTGATATGCTCACGGAGTGCTCTCCTCATTTCCCAAAAATTTGAACATTATTCATTTCAGTCAGTCAAGAAATAGGTATTGCAGTATATATTGTTCTCTGCTAAAACTCACACGACAGTGATAAAAGCTGACTCTGTGGTTATGTTTGTAGTCCAGAGATCCTCACACTGAGAAAGTTCATTTAGCAATGGAGTTCTGGGGTGGAGGTGAATGGTAACACAAACATGCTTGCTTTGCCTGGGAGGAATATGCCATGGCAAGGTTGCCGACCCATTGATATGAGCCTTGAATAGTAATGTTTCTCACTCTTGGCTGTTGCAGCTGACCGTAGTTGTTCATGGACTACAACACACAGATGGA
Organism: Xenopus petersii; assembly: GCA_038501925.1. Classification (NCBI taxonomy): domain Eukaryota; kingdom Metazoa; phylum Chordata; class Amphibia; order Anura; family Pipidae; genus Xenopus; species Xenopus petersii. The sequence goes on along the minus strand of CM076681.1, from coordinate 81,299,878 downwards.
CAGGGATTGTATAGCTATCTGTTACAGTGAGCACTAATCTTACATTTTTCATTGTTTCTTCTGTAAGCTATGCCCGTTTTGGTATTATAGAGAGCCTGTTTTAAGTATCTAACCCTCCCCTTCCTGGCCCCAGTATTCTGCTGACTGACCCCTTCCTCTTGGGTTTTTTTACAGACTCTCTGTGAAAAGCTTGAAGACTCCCACTCTCTCTCTCCCAATCCCTTTTAAGCTTTGCATTAAACCTTTTTATTATATACCAAATATTGCTTTTATGATTTTGTTGATTGAAATCATTTTTAAGGGTTATGACCCACTAGTCTTTCACTCTCCTTTACTTACAGTCAAATGCCAGTCTTTCTATTGCCTACCCAGGGAAGTATGCATTTGATTGGGATCGAACCTTAGCGACCCCTGGTGTTTTGATTGGAAGTCATGGCAAATAGAATGGCTAGTGTGGCACAGCCATTATAGAGCCATCTTGCCCCTTACATCTCTATTTAAAAGAATGGTTATTCGGGCGAATTAAGCATAAATAATGGCTTAGCCACTGTGACAAAGAATAACTAGTCCCCATTTATTGTTCTTTAACTTTGCACTCACAATGGTTTGCTGAATGTGTGAAGCTTGCATAAAGTTTGTACAAGGATGGGATCTGGAAACCCGTGATCCAGAAAGCTCCTAATTCCAGAAAGGCCATCTTCCATAGACTCCATTTTATTCAAATAATCCAAATTTTTAAAAATGATTTCCTTTTTCTCTGTAATAATAAAAAAAGTACCTTGTACTTGATCCAGACTAAGATATAGGTGTTGCTGACCCCATCTAAAAAGCAAATTCTCTGTAAGGCTACAAATGTATTGTTATTGCTACTTTTTATTCCTCGTCTTTCTAGTAAGGTCCTCTCCTATTCATATTTCAGTCTCTTATTCAAATCAATGAATGGTTGCTAAGGTAATTTGGACCCTAGTTACCAGATTGCTTAAAATGCAAATTGAAGAACTGCTGGATAAAAAGATAAATAACGCAAAAACCTTAAACAATAAATAATGACAACCAAATGCAAATTGTTTCAGAATATCACTCTCAACATCATGCAACCCCTGAACAACCCCTTTAAGGGTATGTGTTGTTTAAGTTCATTTAGTGGCACTGACCACCCTGTATTGGCTTTTGTTGCTGGGACTTTTTGTTTGCCAGAACATGTATGGACACGTCTGTATGGGGAAAGTGCAGTCTATACTTTCACCAGAACATCCGTTTCATGACCGTGTAGGAAGGCTTTGAACTGGTGCCAAACCTTTTAATTGTACTGCTCGGCACAAGCAAAGTGTTACGCAGAGGGGGGAAGGAATCACCCTTGTTTTGGGTTTATGATTTAAATAAAAAGATTTTATGTAACATATTGGCTGGATGTATGTATGTATGTACGTACGATGAGTGCTGCAAAATGTGTTTATAGTCCTTGTCTGACTTGATTATAGTCCTATTTAAATAAGTAATGGCTGTATGCTTGTTTTCATTGGCACCTTTTCTTATTTCTTTATTTTTAATGCTCGTAATCCAGACCCTGGGTATATGAATACATGTATCTATAAATACCATATGTACCATTAATCCTCTTTGGTTTACTGTATTGAATTTGAGAAGTAATGAATGATCAGTATAAGTGACACAGCTGCATAATTGCTGAGTATTCAGTAAGCACTTTGGTGATGTAATGAAATGAGGATGTGTTGGCATGTAAATGGGTGTTGCAGAGCTGGCTGGTATCTTGTTAACAGCACAGACAAAAGGCAATGTCTACCTGTGTATTAACAAAGATGTTTAGCAGAGGCACAGATAGAGCTCTCCATGCAGCAAATACAGATTGGTTTTAACCCAGAAATATTGAGGGGTGAGGGGTTGACAGAGGATCATGTTAAAGTCTTCCTTTTCTTAAAATGATGTCATAGGCTTTGTACATAGAGCAGCAATTTGTATTCCTTCTGTACTTCTGCCACTGACACTGTTCTTTGTGCCTTTACATTGGAGTCGTCTTTTGTCAACAACTCGGCAATGTTTATTCGCCGCACCTACATTCATGGGATTGCATGAGGGAGGGTGGGAAGATTCTGCTGGAAAAGAAACATATAACTTTGATAGAGTATCCCATTCCATAAACATATGTAGCAGAGATCCATGCAGTGTTATATAGGAAAAATGTTCTACCTTTGTTTGGGGGGTGTCTATTGATAAGATGAGAAGAGCTTGTTCTACCCAGAGGTTATTTCCTGACAGAGAAATTAGTACATCTAATTATTATTTTTTTTTCTCAGTAGATATATTATCCATTATCCAGAAACCTGTTATCCAAAAAGCTCTTAATTACTGAATGCCGAATTCCCATAGACTCCATTTTATCCAAATTTTTAAAAATGGTTTCCTTTTTTCTCTGTAATAATAAAACAGTAGCCTGTACTTGATCCAAACTAAGATATAATGAATCCTTATTGGAAGCAAAACCGGCTTATTGGGTTTATTTGTTGTTTACATGATTTTCTACTAGACTTAAGGTATGAAGGTCCAAATTATGGAAACATCCATTATCCAGAAACCCCCAGGTCCTGAACATTCTGGATAACGGGTCCCATAACTGTATTGGCTTATATTATAGAGTAGGTACGGGCTGCACTTTTGCCTATAAACCATGACATATACTAAATAAATAAATAGCAGTAGTTTGAGCAGGTCTCCTGTAGTGATTTCCAAGGGGCAGTTTGTATGCAGGCTGCTTTGCCACTCCTGGTGTATATACAGTGAAACCTCCATTTAACATCCCCTGATTAAGTTTTCCCACATATGACATTGTTGTTTTTTGGTCCCACCTATATATTATGCATAATACTTTTCTCTGATTTTACATCTTCCTTTCTGGTCCCCTGAAAAACATAAAATGGGGCTTCTACTGTAGTGAGAGCTGTGCCATGTTTCCAAGTGATAGTCGCACTCGCCTGACTCACTAGTGCCCAGGCAGGTACATTTAAGTCAATACAGGGGCAATTGGAAGAATTTTGCATGGGCAGCAAAACATACATTTCCCCGAGTGACATTGCATTTAGTATTGTAACAGCAGCTTTTTAGAAGTACTGGATCATGGAATGCCTTTATCATAACGTCATGATGAGCGAGCGTGAGAGTGATTCCCAGCGCCCTGTGGTATATTATGTGGCCGGTACCATTGGAATAAAGCAGTTTTCAAGTACTGGAATGCAGTTCTGTTGTTATCTGATCATTGTCTTTATGTTTAGACTTTAAATCAAAATAAGTTAATGGTTCTTTTTTTTATTGCCCAGGAACTTGGAATCCGAATTCCACGACCTCTAAGACAAGGACCCAGCAGATTTGTTCCTGAAGAAGAGGTTAGTTGTATATTCTGTAGCACTTTTTGTAAAGGTGTCAATAGACTTGTTTTACCTGCCAACCCAGTTTATATAATGAGACCGTGGCCATATCTATCTGTTATACAACAATAGTCAGATACTGTACATGGGAGAAACCAAGAAGCCATCCACACTGTTGAAATAGAAGAGTTTTTATAGAAGCCAGTAGGACTTAGCTCTTCTGAAAATACATTATGCAGTCCTATTGGCTTCTGTAAAGCTATTCCATTACTGCATGTGAGATGCAGACCAGAGTGGAGGTAGGTGGCCATGAAAAAATTGCAAGATGATCCGCCTGGCAAAAGCCACTTGGATAGAACGCTGTTATGGCTTGGCTTCATTTTAGGTTTCCATTTTGATTTCCAGACTGATTCCTGGTTGCAAGTTGTAGCAACCAGAAAGAAAGAGAATTGAACAACAACAAATTAAAAAAAAAAAAATAGTTCAACAATTTTAAGATGAGGCATGCCGCACATGCTGTCTGCATTTTGTAGGAAACCCACAATAGTACTGTATGGTATTAAATGAGAATTGCCTGGCACATGCTTACACTATAAGGTGATTTCCATAAGGGCAATGCAGGCCAATTTGGGGCGTTTTGGTTTCAAAAATATGCCAGAAAATTCCTGAAATTGACCTATTCTCCATTAACCTATAATGCTATCTATCCTATGTTTGGTTTCATTGTGGCTTGGTGACCTTATATATGTAATGAATTAAAATGTAATGCAGTTGTTGTTGTAGTGATAGTTCATCATTTGCTTGTAGCAGATGTCCTTTGATATTAAGCAATTTTTGAAGACATACCTGTGATCACAGCAAGTTTAGGTTGTAGATACTCTATTTAAGTGCACATTACCTTGTAATGAAGCAGAGATAAAAAGTGAAGCAAATGTGATGTCTCCTGAATAATTTACAGTGATACATTAAGCCTAGAAAAAGAACGATAAAGAATGCAATTAAATCTGTGTAACTCATTCCCTCCCCTACAGATTCTGCAGGTGGCAAGTGAGGATGCAAACATGCATTCTGTGTTTGCTGATGCTTTTGTAGATTTGGGCCGCTTAGATAACATTACCCTAGTGATGGTATTTCACCCTCAGTACTTGGGCAGCTTCCTGAAGACTCAGCATTACTTACTGCAAATGGATGGGCCCCTCTCGCACTGTTATCAGCACTACATTGGCATCATGGTGAGTGTATACATCTTTTTTGTAACACTGTTATGTATGGCAGCAATCAAACTGCTTCTACACGCTCCTCATCACTTTCCATTTTCATTCAAAATAGTGGGTGCCATAACCAGACTTCTCTTGCTTTTAAAACACAGTGCCCTATTTTTGTCTGATACAAAGAAGACTGCTAATTTTGTTGTTGTTTTTTATATTTTCAGGCAGCATCTAGGCATCAGTGTTCCTACCTTGTTAATCTTCATGTCAATGACTTTATTCATCATGGAGGGGACCAAAAGTGGTTAAATGGCCTGGAGAATGCCCCCCAAAAGTTGCGTAACCTTGGGGAGCTGAACAAGATGCTAGCACACCGGCCGTGGCTCATCACAAAAGAGCATATTGGGGTAAGATATTTTTTTCGCCTGAAGATGAATGGCAATAAGAAAAAGGTTTAATTTGCCTCTCCACCTGGCTTTACGTAGGATTTCACATAGGAGATGAATGTAAACTACCAGTATATTATATGCTGACATACTGTACATAATCCTAACAACACCCTCCCATATGTAATTAAAGGCACACCGTTTTCCTGGTTGCTCTAGGCGACTAGAAGAATTGTAATGTGAAAATAATGTCCCTTTTCTTATGGCAATGCTTGATCTCCAGCAGTGTACAAGTTCTGATTAAATATGGCAACACCGAACAACACTTGCAAAAAATGTTAACTTTAATTTTAAAATGAATGTTTATGTTGTGTAAATGGTACTAAACTGAATGATAATCTCTCTAAGGCTCTATAAAAAATATTATGTATATGATAATAACCTCTAGTTATAATAATGCTTTGTTTAATTTGTTCTTACAGCAATTGCTAAAAGCTGGAGAACACAGCTGGTCTTTGGCAGAATTAATTCATGCAATCGTTCTTCTGGCTCAGTACCACTCCTTAGCCTCTTTCACATTTGGTTGTGGAATTAACCCAGAAATACACAGTGATGGTGGCCACACCTTCCGCCCTCCCTCTGTTGGCAACTACTGTATATGTGATATTACCAATGGCAACCATGGGAGTGAAGGACATCATCCTGCTGGAAGTGTGATGGTAAGTAAGATGGTCGATTTTTGGTCCTAGTAAATGAGCTCATGTAAAAGGGGGGGGGGGTATATTTTCCCTGAATTGGTTTGACTTTGTTGGTTGATATATATTATGGATCATGGCAGACAGGCTTTGCCCCTCAAATGATTTCCAGCTTTCCAGGCAAATGATAAGAAGCACACTTGCAAATCCACTGAAAGACTAAGACTACTTTTTAAATGTCTATTATATACCTTTATGTACTGTTTCTTGCAGCCTACAGACTCCTCTTGTGAAGTTGAAGCTTTGATGGTAAAGATGAAGCAACTTCAAGAAGGCAGAGATGAAGAAGAGGCAAGTCAGGAAGAGATGGCAACTCGTTTTGAGAGAGAGAAAACTGAAAGCATGGTGTTTGCTACAGGTATTACTTACAGTGCGCTTGGATTCACTCACCGTGTCAGTTTATGTATTTAGTTGTTTATTTTGCCCTGTGTGAGGGAGTTTTGTATGTTGCTTAGAACAGAAATGGGAAATGGCAGATACAGGTAAGGGACCTATTATTCAGAATGCTCGGGACCTGGGGTTTTCTGGATAAGGGGTCTTTCCGTAACATCTCCATACCATAAATTTGCTCAAAATTGATTTAAGTATGAATTAAACCAAACTGGATTCTTGTGCCGTTAGCATGGATTAATTCTATCTTATTAGGACCAAGTTCAAGGTACAGATTATTATTATAGAGAAAAAAAAATTAAAATTAAAAAAAATTAATTATTTGATTTAAATGGTTTCTATGGGAGATGGTCTTCCAGTAATTCTGAGCTTTCTGTGTAATCTGTTTCCAGATAATGGATACTATATCTGTAATAAGACATTTAGGGCTATATTTATCAAAAAGTGAAGTTAGAGATCACCAATCTGCTGGAAGTGAGATTCTGCCTTTCACCCATTGATAAATACTCTTTTAAAAATGTCATAGAAATGAATGGAGAGAGGCAGATTGTGGCAATCTCAGACTTCATTCTGCATGGTCTTAACACAGCAATGAGAATAATTACCATTCTTTTTTTTATTTGTTCTGTTTTCATAAAAGAAGATGAAGACATTCCCCCAGATATAGATGTTTCCCGGCATTTCGAAGATACTAGTTATGGTTATAAAGATTTCTCCCGACGAGGGATGCATGTGCCTACTTTTCGAGTGCAGGTACAAATACCATTTTATGTGCTGCATGTATAACCACATCAGGTGCAGGAACCCTTGCTTAAATGCAAGCAATTCTTTTCTTAGAGACATTTTAAAGGAAAACCAATTTCCATCTTAACATGTTAACTGGTTTAACTCCATGCTGCTGCGTATGACAACACACATCAAAACATTATGTAACTTTAGTCACTTTAACTTATTGTTTCCTGCGGGATTCATCAAGGGTTTCTTATTCTTTGGTAGAGCCAAACAATTTGGCTAAAGTAGGTTCTTCTTTAGTCTGAGATGAAATGAGTGCTTCTGCCAATATGGCAGTTACCACTCACATAAACATGCAATTAAATAAGATTTCACATACAGAACAATCTATGCCAACCTACTGTACCAAATATTTTTAGAACAAATTATACTGTAAGTATATTGGCATAAAATATATAATCACATGCATTGTAATCATTAGAATATCTGTATTCTGAAGATCAAAATATACTACCTCACAAACTGCTTAAAAGTGCTAGAATGTTTCTTTACTATCTATATAAATGGAACAGCCAGGTGAACCATGAGTGAAATGTCTGGATAAAGTTTACTCCATCTTTTTAGACGATAATTGTAGATTTAGCTGCTTTACTTAAGTCTATTTCTGCTTTAGAAAACGGATTATCAGATAGATCTGGCCAAAGCAGTTTATTCAAATGCAATCTGAAATGCACAGATCCTAGGATATTTAGATGCAGTGTGATTTTTATTACTTACAGGATTACAGCTGGGAAGACCATGGCTATTCACTAGTTAATCGCCTTTATCCAGATGTTGGGCAGCTATTAGATGAAAAGTTCCACATTGCTTACAACTTGACTTATAATACCATGGCGATGCATAAAGATGTGGATACTTCAACTTTAAGACGTGCAGTATGGAATTATGTCCACTGTATGTTTGGTATAAGGTGAGTGCCCTAAAATAAAAAGAAACTGACTTCGACTAGGGACCAAGTCAGCAGACCCTCTGCTTTATTGAATTAGAATTATTAGAGATAGGCATCATCATTTATGTATATAGTGCCAGCAAGTTATGCAAAGTGTTACAATCATTTAAAACATGCAATAATAATTTAATAATATTCCATGACTGACCATTTAAAAAAAAAAGTAAATCATGATCAATTAATTGTTTGCGAAAAGATATTCCAAGGTTCTATAAATGAATGGCAAGTTCTAGGAATCATTTAAGAAGTTTACGATTTGGTTCAGTCTCTATTTTTAATACAGTAGTGCCCCATTTTAAATTTTTCAGGGAACCAGAAAAAAAATGGTGTAAAATCTAAAATCTGGAAATGCATTATATATTTGTAGGACCACAAAAAAAGAGGGAAAATGTAAAATCAGTGGATGTAAAATTGAGGTTTCACTGTCATTTCTTTGTATATTACAGATATGATGATTATGATTATGGAGAAATCAACCAGTTATTAGATCGCAGCTTCAAGGTTTACATTAAAAATGTGGTGTGCAGTCCTGAGAAGACTTCAAAGAGAATGTATGATGGGTTTTGGAGACAATTTAAGCACTCTGAAAAAGTGAGTATTTAGACAAGGAGCCTGTCTTGTTTGGCTAATGCTTTACAGCATTTCTATAAATATTTAACTGTATGTATGGTCAGAGGAAAACATAGATGCCGGTGTCCAAGCAGATTGTTGTATCTATCAAAAGCCCAAAATTTTCAGATTATCATACGAAACCCAGCACAGACCATAATATCTTCAAATTGCAAATAGGACATCTGCCATTGACTTATATACAGGACCTTGACAGTTCGAACATAGAGTATTTTCGGACTTTTTGCAGCCTTGGGTTACAATAAATCTTTAAATATTTGAGGGTTTTTTTCCTACTAAAAATTCGTAAAAAAAACCTAAAAATTTCCGAGTTTTAGCTTTCAGACTTTAACAAGTAGCCCCCTTATTGTAGTGAGTTGCTCAGGTGACCATATACTATTATAAACCTTTTGGTTATTGATGTTTGCTGGATCCTGCAATGTAGCCTTATCTGCTTTCATTTGCATTTTATTTTCGTCAAAACTGATATATTTTTATGAGATGTGAAAAGAATGCTAAATTTTAGTTTTGTTTTCCCTAGGTACATGTAAATTTGCTTCTTATGGAAGCAAGAATGCAGGCAGAACTGCTTTATGCTCTGAGAGCAATTACTCGATATATGACCTGATTTCTTCTACCTGACTGGAGGAAAAAAGAAAAAAAAACTACAAAAAACTAAAGAATGTTGAAAAGGCAAAAATCTCCCGGCGTGATCGGAAGACTATGGCAGCTGCCTTTTCAGAAATCCTTTGTGCCATATTTCTCATCATATCAACTGTTGGCTTACTATCACCACCAACTTGTAGTGAACTTGAATGTGTAAAAAAGAGATGCCAAGTTTCGGCCTCTAGCAACGGACACATATGCTTGAACTGAGCTTTATAAGATAGCGGACGTTAACCGTATATCAGGATGTGGTTACAATGGTTGTATGAAAGACATTTCAAGAGGATGGACTGGGATATCTCTGCCTATTTTCTCCTAAGGTGCACACAGACATGTGATTTTAGATGACACTGCTGTTTCAGCAACTGCCTATAGCTGAAGAGAAAACAGATGCAGGCAGCCACATTAAGCTAAATGACAAGTGCTACATGAACACTGCTACAGTCTGAGCCTAGTGAAAGAGACTTACAAAATACATTTGTGCATGCTCTGAAGCCAGCCTTATATGGCAACATACTTCCTTGCTTAATTCCCAGGTTCCATCTTGCTCTTTAGCTACGTGTTTAGTTATAAGAAGCTGTGAGTTTTTTTTGTTTTTTTTAATTATATATATTTTTTTTCATAATGGTTGAAACTTAACTTGTCTTCCTGAAGATGTATATATGTTTAAGTCTTTAGTAGGTATGTTCTATACTATAAAATGACTACAGGGATTGTAGAATACCTCTTGGTTATGGGGTGCACACTTTGTAACAGTTCCAATCTTTCTTTCAAGCTGCTGCTCTGTTACTAGCAGTTAACGTTGAGAACAAAAGAACAGAGGCAGGAAAACTGTCTCGTGTAATGCAGGCTTCCTCGTAACTGCAGAATTGTTGACACTGCAACTCAGAAAAGAGTCCTTTATTTCTATTTCTTTCTTAACATCGAGTTTCAGGTCTGTTTTTTAGATGCTGACTTTGAGGGAGGCAAAATAAAAACGTTAAAATGGACAAAACCCATTGTGTTCTGAAAATATGCTATGAAAACTTTTTTTTTTTTCAATCTGTCAGTATTATTGACATTTTTTTAAATAAAACATCTAAAACAATATTACATCTCTGTTTGTTCCTTGTTTGAAATAATTTCTGCATAGGTACAGTACTATACTTTTTTAAGCATACTGTACAGCAGATGCCATGACCGTGGGGAACCTGGATGGTTCAACTTCGTTTTTGCCCCTTGCAGTCTGTTGTAAGTACAGGAGGGATAGTTTGTGTATCTTGCTGGCATGTGGGTGTATCGTCAGACATGATGGGTGTATCATTGTGACATGACAGGAGCAAGAACATGATAAAGAACATGACTTAGTGCAGATCTGTTCATAGGGAGCAACTGTATCCAATGGCTATTCATCCATACAATGGCGTACAGTGGCTGTGTAACGTTGTGGTATATAGTAAGGTCAGATGTAGTGTGTGTGTGTGAGTGAGAGAGATCTGTCCGTTCCCTGAGTATTCAGGAGCCTTATGGCTTAGAGGAAGAAACTGTTACACAGTCTGGTAGTGAGGGCCCTAATGCGTCGGTACCTTTTTCTAGATGGCAGGCGTGTTAACAGTGAGTGTGAGGGGTGTGTTGGATCAGCCACAATGCTGGTTGCTTTACGGATGCAGCGAGTGGTGTAAATGTCCGTGATGGACGGAAGAGAGACATCTATCATCTTCTCTGCTGTCTTCACTTTCCTCTGTAGGGTCTTGCACTCCCTGACAGTGCAGTTCCCAGCCCAGACAGTGATACAGCTGCTCAGGATGCTCTCCATAGCCCCTCTGTAGAAGGTTTTGAGTATGGATGGTGGGAGATGGGATTTCCTCAGCTTGCGCAGGAAGTAGAGGCGCTGTTGGGCTTTCTTGGCTAAGTAGCTGGTGTTGTGGGACCAGGTGAGGTTCTCCGCCAGGTGGACACCAAGGAATTTGGTGCTTTTGACGATCGCCACATTAGAGCCATCGTTGTACAGGGCAGGTTGTCACTCCTAGTCTTCCTAAAGTCAACAACCATCTCCTTTATTTTGTCTACATTGAGAGACAGGTTGTTGGCTCTGCACCAGTCTGTTAACCGCTGCACCTCCTCTCTGTATGGTGACTCGTCATTATTGCTGATGAGACCCACCACGGTTTTGTCATCCGCGAACTTTATGATGTGATTTGTGCGGTGGCTGCACAGTCATGCGTCAGCAGAGTGAATAGTAGAGGACTAAGCACACAGCCTTGAGGGGCTCCGGTGCTCAGTGTGGTGGTTCTGGAGATGATGTTTCCAATCCTGACTGAGGTCTGCCGGTTAGGAAGTCCAGAACCCAACTGCAGAGGGAGGTGTTCAGTCCAAGCAGGCTCAGCTTTTCTATCAGATGCTGAGGAATGATAGTGTTGAATGCTGAACTGAAGTCTATGAATAGCATTCGAATGTAGTTTTTTTTTTTGTCCAGATGAGAGAGGGCCAGATGGAGGGTAGTGGCTATTGCATCATCTGTTGAGCGATTTTGACAATATACGAACTGTAGGGGGTCCAGGGTTTTGGGTTTTGATGTGTTTCTTGACAAAACACTTCATGATGATGGGGGTGAGTGCCACAGGATGGTAGTCATTGAGGCAGGACACTGATGACTTCTTCGGCACAGGGACAATGGTGGTGGTTTTGAAGCACTTCGGGACGGTGGAGGTGTTCAGGGAGATGTTAAAGATGTCAGTGAAAACATCTGCCAGCTGATCTGCACATTCTCTTAGCACTCTTCCAGGGATATTGTCTGGTCCTGCAGCCTTCTGTGGGTTTACTCTTTCCAGAGTCATCCTCACGTCAGCCACCATCAGACACAGTATTTGGTCACTAGGCAGAGTGATGGTCTTCCTCATTCCTGTGTTGTTCTGTGTTTCAAACCGTGCATAGAAGTCGTTCAACGCATCTGCAAGGGAGGCATTAGTGTCACAGGCAGATGATGTTTATCTGTAGTTTGTGATAGCCTGGATGCCCTGCCACATGTGCCCCGTGTTACTATTCTCCTGGAAGAAGCTGTGTATTCTCTGAGTGTATGTGCGCTTAGCTACTCTGATGGCACGGGAAAGTTTGGCTCTCGCTGTTCTCAACGCGACTTTGTCACCTTCCCTGAAAGCAGAGTCTTGGGCCCTCAGTAACACACGCTCCTCTCCAGTGAAACACGGCTTCTGGTTGAGGCGTGTATTGGTGCACTTGGAGACAGTGACATCATCAATGCACTTTGTGATGTAGCTGATTACTAATGACTTATACTCATCCAAGTTGATGTAGTCGCTGTAGGTTGCGGCCTCCCTAAACATGTTCCAGTCAGTGCTCTCAAAACAGTCCTGAAGAGCAGTCATGGCTCCTGCTGGCCATGTTTTCACCTGCTTCAGAACCGGTTCAGAGTGCCTGACCAGTGGCCTGTATGCTGGAATTAGCATAACAGAGATGTGGTCTGAGTATCCGAAGTGTGGGCGGGGCTCTGCTCGGTACGCACTGGAAATATTTGTGTAAACCCGATCCAGTGTGTTTGGCCCTCTCGTAGCAAATTCTACATGCTGATGGAATTTAGGGAGCAGTGACCTGAATCAGTCCATCTGGGTGAGTGTTTTGTATGTCCATGATAGCGCTGTACAGCTCCCAGAGTGCATCTTTGGTGTTCGTGCTGGGAGGAATGTAAACTCCAATAACATGAATGGAGGCAATCATACGTGGTACATAAAAGGGTCTGCACTTCACAACAACAAACTCCACCAGCGGTGAGCAGTGGCTGGACACAAGCACAGAGTTCCTGCACCATTTTGTGTTGATGTAAACACAGACCACCACCGCAATTTTAACACTCAGAGCAGTGACTCTGTCAGCTCAGGTAGCCCATCCAGTTGAATGGCGGCATCCGGTACTCTTTCGCTGAGCCACGTCTCAGTGAATACGAATATGCAGCAGTCTCTGAATTCACGCTGGGTAATTTGCTGGAGTCTAATGTAGTCCATTTTATTTTCTATGGAGCAGACGTTAGACAGTAGTAAGGACGGGAGAGCGGGTCGTCTGGGGTTAGTTCTTAGCCTAGTACGGACTCCTGCTCGCTTTCCGCGCTTCTGCGTCCTCGTACACCATTTCCCAGTGCTTCTCCTCCTGGCATTGGCCCCAGACCGCTGGTCAGAATATTGGGCTCCCGAAGTAGGCCGAGATCCCGTAGTGTGTGCAATAAGCCAATCTTTATCGTAAGATATGCATGATTGCTGTACCGAAGGAATGTCTGGCGATTATAGACCTGGACCTTAGTTGTTCCGACGTCCATAGCTTCACAAAAAACAAAGTAAAAAAGCACAATAAAAGAAAGCGCCTTGTGATCCGGAGAGGCCGCTGCAATCTACTGTTGCGCCACCATCTTGTTCGCCACTAGGCCCACAGTCTCCCCCGCGGTGCCCAACGTCACCAGGCCAGCAGTCTGCCCTGCAGTTCAGGCCCCAGCTCGTTCCAGGGTGCCTCTACTACTCAAGTCCCCGGCTTCTGTTGAGGAGGAAGGCCCCGTTTTGTTCTCCGGCTCTGTGTGGGCTAGAGAGACAGTTTTTCCTCCATTAGGCAGCGGATGTCCCTTTTAGGCTGCTGGTGTGGGAGATGTTGGCAGAAGGGGACATGTAAAGCATGGATGGGTGCAGATCTTAACAGTGCCCTGGGAACCCTTGCAGATGTGTCTTCCCTGGGGAAGGGTGGGCATGGTTTATGCTTAACCATACCTGAGTAAACAGCTCTAGAAGCTCTCTGTTTGTTTGGGATAGCAGCTGCCATATTAGCTTGGTGTGGCATCACTTACTGTCAGAGTCTGTCCCTGCTCACTCATAGCTCTGGGCTCAGATTACAGCAGGGAGGGGGGAAAAGGGAGGGAGGCCTATGTATACACAATAGAAGGAAAGACATGCTGAGGAGCAGCTTTACTTTGAGGGTTTGCTAGTGTATTTATATAGACCTTCTCCTTTAACTCCCCGCTTTCTGCCAGCCAGCCCAGGGCTCTCCGTTTCTGAGTAACCAATCAGTAAAATTAACAGAGCACAAGGGCAATGATCTGAAAAAGTCACACGTTTGGAATTGACACTTGATTTTGTTGTGCCTTTTTGTTGCACAGATTTTTTTGAGAGAAATTATTGGTAAATTAAGGGGATTCGGGTTTAGGAGTTTGGTCAATTTTTTTTTTTTTACAACTGAGTTAGAAAAAGTTGTTTTTGTAAACAGGCCTCATAATGTCCTTCCTCTATATATCAAGACAACCCTATCACTTTGCACCAACACCAATTGGTCATTCCTTTATAGCAGTGCTGTCCAATTTCTGTGGTACCAGAATTTTTCTGGTCTACATGGTGGAGGACCGATAATGGAAGCCAGTGTTATCCCTGCCCTGTTTTTAGACCACACCCATTTTAAACCACACCCATGTTACCCCATGTCTACATTATGGCGCACCAAAAAAACAAATGGTTGGTGCTCACTGCAGAGATATCACACCATCTTGGAAAGTGTCTGCGACACTCACATGCTCAGTGGGCTCTGAGTAGCTGTTAAGAAGCTAAGCTTAGGAGTCATTGCAAATTATCAACCAAAAAATGCGCATGGCCTGTAATATAAGCTGTTGCTATAAGTCTGATTATTAGATTCTCGTACTCGTTGCACTGGTTTCTGTGCTGCCATGTAGTAATTATCTGTATTAATTACTAATCAGCCTTATATTGTGACATGTATATTCTATGTGTATTGTATATTGTGAGTGGGTCCCTAAGCTCAGTAAGTGACAGCAGCACAGAGCATGTGCAGTGAATCAGCAGAAAAGAAGATGGGGAGCTTCTGGGGCATCTTTGGGGGCACAGATCTTTACTGCTAAAGGACTGTGGTTGCCTTGGGCTGGTACAGAAGCCTAAAACATAACATACAATATTTCTACTTTGCTTCTCCTTTAAAGAAATGTTGCCAACAATTTTCTGCCATATAAAAACAAGTCTTTGTCTAACAAACAGATTAGATATGTTCCTCTTTTACAGAGAGGCACTTTTTAAAGGAGTGAAATATGGTGTTCACTTATTTAATTTTCACTTAAATTTACTATTTGTAAATCCAAATCTGGACCTCATTTACTTCTAATAATGCCTGCTTCTGTGCCCCCTGGCATTGCCCCATCTGTCTATAAATTATATTACAGGTCTTTTCCTGGGTTGGTAGGGGTCCAAGCCAATATAAAAGTGTGTATGTGTTCTATGCATTTCATATTTTGCTGTGTGCACTGGTGTTGTTATTTGTGTACATGGAAAGAAGCACCCAGCTTAGAAGAATCATTCTGTTATAATTTTTTTTTTGTGGAGTCATAAGCTTTTGTCAAATGCTGCAGTTTTACTTTTCAGCAAAGTTGCCTAGTACGGTTGACTACTAACTGAGAATGCAGAATGGTGGTGGTCAGGGTGCTTTTCAGCTGGCTCAAATAGGCTGGCTGTTAGGCTGTGGGCACACAGGCTGAAAGGCTAGATGCTCTCAGCCTGCATATTGTTTCAGGCTGAGAGAAGCAGATCTGCTACCTGCCACTGCTACATTGATTGATCCGATCAGCCTGTGCACGCACACATACACAGCAGGAGTCAGCCCAAATATGCATAAGGAGGCATTTATCCACTCTGCTGTATCAAATCAAGGGAGCAGATCTGCTTCTCTAAGCCTGCAAAAAATATCCAGGCTGACCACAGCCTGTGTGGTCATAGCCTAAAGCACTACAAATGCTATTTCCATAAATGTCTGTACAGTGAACAGCCCATATATAAAGATGGCCATACACAGGCAGATTATCTGTGCGTGTTTGGGGGCTTCCGAATGGGTCCCCCGATCATTATCAGGCCAAAAATCGGGTTTGATTTTTTTTCCTTTGATGGAGGACCGCATTGGCTAGTTGATGCTGTCCTACAACCCGTTGGCGCCCATTTGCTTAGTTGTAATCCGATCGCTGAACGTTCAGATTAACCCGATATCGCCCTGCTGTGAGTGGGCATATTAGGTTAAGATCTAATAGTGTATAGCCACCTTTAATCACAAATTTTTGTTTAGCAGGTTAGGCTGGAAGGAAGAAGCAAATAGTAACTGTTAGGTCAATAACACATGGGGCTTATTTGGGTACTTTTAGGGCAATGGCTTTCCCATCAGCAGTTATGTAAATCACCGGCAAGAAAACATATGCATCGTTTTGTTTTCCCGAAGTCTCCCAAAGTTTCCTCACTGCAGATATTAGTCGCTCGGGTAGAAAAGACTTATCATGGGTTAAATTTGCAAAGATCAGAGGAGGATAGTGCCTGTCTATATAGGTAGTCTGGATATAAGTAGTCTAAAAGTAGTCTGGAACCATTTCCTTTTCATACAAAGAGGAATTAAAGACAAACATACTGTATCTAATATCTTATTCAACATAATGGGCAGAATGGAAGTTTTTTCTAGTGCATATTTTGTTTTTATGCTATGATAATTCAGATCTCTTTATACCTCTGACTTCTCACTTCAGTCACTGCCTACTCTTTTGATCCAAAAGCCTGATATTAGCAGTCTAAAGATCTTAGAAACTTCCAAAGCAGACAATTTATATAAACTGCAAAAGTGAACAGAGAAGTGGCTGAGGCATGCTGGATCTTTGCCCTTGGCCCGCAAGTTCATTAATGCAGCCCTGCTGTTTTATACTGGCCAGCTGCACATTGCATATCACTGATAAAGACTGTGCAGGCCACATAAGGATTCAGCTTTGGAGTGAAAAATGAATAAAATTACAGTTTTAACAGTAGTTGTTTTGTAAGTATTTTCCTTATCAGTGCGAAAACATTGCTTATCACTCTGTTCCTTAACAGTGGTACATTTACCCTTTGATAAAAAATACAAACATTAAGTCATGCTCTGATCACTGGCGGAAGAAAGGCCAAAGTTACCGAAAAAGGATGAATACTGGAAGGCTATGACTACAAGAAAGAGAAATAAAAATAAAAGCCCTCCAGCTGTGAAGTACAACTCCCAGCATCCCTGAATGGTCTCTCTTATGCAACAGCCAAGTGCCACCCTTCCACCCAAATGCCCTCTCTGCCCTACCTTAAACCCAACCTTAGAACCCACTGTCATTATCCTGGTTGCCTAGAAGCCTCAGGGGTTGCTTCACTTATTGTTACACCTATTGGTAAGCAAAAAAACAGCCTGAAACCAGTGAGTTGCACCAGAAAATAACAATGTCCAATACCATTTACATTATATAGATATATACAGCCAATATTTGAAATGCATGTTCCTTTAACTGGCAAGGCACAAGAGCAGCAGTGCACTGATTACATCATACCGTCATTCATCACAGGTTTATTTGCTCTGCAACCTGAACAACAATAAGGCCATTTCTCGCCAGCAAACACATCACTTATGCCTTTTCAATACCCTGTACACAGTGTCCAGGCGCTGCCATATCATCGGCTACTTATTTAATCAAGTGAAGGTGTGTGGTTTCACAAGGGAACAACACAGAACCTGCCAAGTGGTTCAAAGTTGAGATTTATTAGCACAAAGTTTAAGGAACTTTAAGGTTGTGTGTGTGCTGCCTACTACGATCTGCAATGGACACTCTGATGGAGCTGTCAAATGCTGTCATAAGTAAAATCATATAGGAAAATTATAGGAAAATTACCATCTTTCTCTGCCAAACGGCCACTGCCATCTTCTGTAACCAGCTTGATACCATTACACTGCAGCAAAACAACCAGTGCCCTGACACCTTTTAAATCATTTTTAAAGGGCTTGCAAAGGGACCTTGAAAACTATCTTAAAAGGCAACACAACGCAAAAATTACTGGTTGGTGGCAATAATATAATCAACCCCCAATGACACTAATTTCTATTTTGTTTAGACTTTCTTTGCAGTGAAAGGGATACATGTGCAAATCAAAAGAGACAGCGGCATTACACTCAAATGGAACTGAAAGTAGTTTTATTATTTATTTTTTTCATTTTATTACATCAGACAGTAACACGACTGTACAGTGGGTAAAACCATGTATAGTAATAATGCGTTGGTTTCTCCAACATTGTACTGAGAAGTGTAAAATGATTGGGGCATCCTGCTAAATGTGTGGGGTTAAAGTGGATAGGGCCATATGCTTTTTTCATGGCAGCCTGGACATTTTTACACACCTCCCAGCAATTTGAAAATAGAAAGAGGAACAAAAATATTTTTTTGACCATGTCCATTTTTTGGCTACACCCTCTATTTACCATGTTCATTTTACAAAATTTGGCAGGTTATGAAAGTTTGAACACATTTCTGTGGTTTTTATGTGTTATTACAGTTTTGCTAATGAAGGTGACTTGCCCTTTAAGCTGCACAGTTTCCCCAAGAGACCTGTTTGTCTTAATTTGTTACAATTGTTTCTTTGCTTATCTTAAATTGTTACAAACGTATCTACGCGCACCTGCCAAATATTCTGGGTTCTCTGACAAAAGTCATTACGTTTCAGAAACTTTGTATCTTTTTCTGGCTGTTCAGAGCAGGTGATCAAAGAGAAAGTCAGGTAATTTCAGTAACAATCTAGGACTGTGGGTTCAGCTGTCAAAATTGGGACTGTCCTGAGAAAAGGGGCAGGTGAGGGCCATAAGTTCTTTTGTCTTCTAAAATTATTCCACTAACATGAGTTAAACCAGGTGTAAAGTGACCCCAAATAATGGTATAATGGAGTCAGCATTAGCAGCCTCAACGTCAGCTACTTCATAGAAAAGAACAAATATCCACAAGATCTCAGCATGAACAGTGTAATCCTATGTGAAACACCTCTTTATCTTGAGGGGCCTAAATCCCATATGAAAATCATAATCGTTTTCTCTTTATACCAGCCTCAATAATGATCTGAAATTTCTCAGAGGAAATTGTGCTCTAAAGTATGTGTTTGGTTGCATGGGTTTCATGGGCGTCCACATATTGGGTCAAGGGGGGCATTGCCCCCCCCCTGGACTTGTACTTCATGCCTATCTTGCCCATGTGCATCTGTAATAGCACAGCCCAGGACCCTGAGGGAGAAGGTACTTACTCCACCACACAATAGTCAGTGTCAGACTGGGACAGCAGGGGCCCACCCAAAAACCTTAGACCAGGGGCCCACTCTCAGTACTATTATTCTTTCTCTCCTCGCTCAACCGTTATTTTCCTTGTCTCTTTTCTTTACATAATATAATACTATCATCTATTATTCCTTCTATTTAGTCTTTTTGTCTCATAGAAATATGGAATGACCATGAAATATGCCAAATGTTTAGCAGCATGAGGGCCCACTGACACCTGGGCCCACCGGGAGTTCTCCTGGTATCCCTGTGGGCCAGACACTGACTCTAGGTTATTACACCTGGTGAAAGCATTTTTATTATCATACCTTCTTTGTCTTTGTGTTGTCTGTGGAAATGTTATATGCTGCTCAGACACCATATGACTTCAAATATTTATGTAAAGTAAATGATACACTTTGCCCCAACTGCTTAAACATGCCACTATGCTGCACAATAAAAACAGCTTAGATAGTATCTCAAAAATTATTATATTTCTTTATCTTTAAAAGGTATTGAGTTGAGTTACAAACATGAAGTATAATGTGCAGCACTTTTGGGTAGTTAGGGGCCCCTGAAACGATGCATTTTGGTGAAGATGCATTTTGTTCCTCTTTCTATTTTCAAATTGCTGGGAGGTGTGTAAAAATGTCCAGGCTGCCATGAAAAAAAGCATATGGCCCTATCCACTTTAACCCCACACATTTAGCAGGATGCCCCAATCATTTTACACTTCTCAGTACAATGTTGGAGAAACCAACGCATTATTACTATACATGCTTTTACCCACTGTACAGTCGTGTTACTGTCTGATGTAATAAAATGAAAAAAATAAATAATAAAACTACTTTCAGTTCCATTTGAGTGTAATGCCGCTGTCTCTTTTGATTTGCACATGTATCCCTTTCACTGCAAAGAAAGTCTAAACAAAATAGAAATTAGTGTCATTGGGGGTTGATTATATTATTGCCACCAACCAGTAATTTTTGCGTTGTGTTGCCTTTTAAGATAGTTTTCAAGGTCCCTTTGCAAGCCCTTTTTAACCCCTTGGATAACTTTCTCAACAGTCAGAAAATATAATGAGGAAATTAGCTGTAAGCACCTTTTCATAGCGCAACTTGTAGTAAAGCCTGATACTTGCAATCATGCCCATCTTTGATGTTCCTGTAATATAAAATAGAGATTTGGGAAGGCTAGAGTTAACGTAAAGATGTAAGACCCCCAAATAAACACAATAAAGAGCAGAGGTAAAAACAGCAGCATATTTACACCTTATTTAATAAGAAGCCTTTTCATTCAGAAACTATGGTCTTAATATGGTTCCAATAAGAAACAAATACTTACTTATGTATATAGAATGCCCCTCCCCACCAGGAAATGTTATATGCTGCTCAGACACCATATGACTTCAAATATTTATGTAAAGTAAATGATACACTTTGCCCCAACTGCTTAAACATGCCACTATGCTGCACAATAAAAACAGCTTAGATAGTATCTCAAAAATTATTATATTTCTTTATCTTTAAAAGGTATTGAGTTGAGTTACAAACATGAAGTATAATGTGCAGCACTTTTGGGTAGTTAGGGGCCCCTGAAACGATGCATTTTGGTGAAGATGCATTTTGTTCCTCTTTCTATTTTCAAATTGCTGGGAGGTGTGTAAAAATGTCCAGGCTGCCATGAAAAAAGCATATGGCCCTATCCACTTTAACCCCACACATTTAGCAGGATGCCCCAATCATTTTACACTTCTCAGTACAATGTTGGAGAAACCAACGCATTATTACTATACATGGTTTTACCCACTGTACAGTCGTGTTACTGTCTGATGTAATAAAATGAAAAAAATAAATAATAAAACTACTTTCAGTTCCATTTGAGTGTAATGCCGCTGTCTCTTTTGATTTGCACATGTATCCCTTTCACTGCAAAGAAAGTCTAAACAAAATAGAAATTAGTGTCATTGGGGGTTGATTATATTATTGCCACCAACCAGTAATTTTTGCGTTGTGTTGCCTTTTAAGATAGTTTTCAAGGTCCCTTTGCAAGCCCTTTAAAAATGATTTAAAAGGTGTCAGGGCACTGGTTGTTTAAAACTGTCATCTTGGGCATTCCTCTGGGCTTACCAGAACTCTGCTGTAATAAGTGTATAGAATCCCTTTTGGTGTACTTATCTAGATGCGCCAGAAAGAATCCAAGTACAGTTAGCTCATTCCAGTGCTCTGACATACACACAATAGGCTTAACTTGTTCTAAAGTGTAGTCACATTAACAATAGATATCACTTGCAAACAGAGATCAGAGCTAATGTACTATTCCATGTTCTGAAATAAATACCACAAGCAGTGCTGTTGGTTCCCTTTACTACTCGTAAAGATTTCATGATATTGAATATTTTAAGGTACTAACATTTCATTTCAGATAATTTGCTTCTCTCCTAGGGCTGTATTTAAGTCAGATGCCACCCTAGGCACCTGACCTAATCATTTTTAAAAAATTGGATTAGTTGAACAAAATGAATTCTATGGGAGATGGATTTTCCGTAATTCAGAGCTTCTTGGATAATGAGTTTCTGGATAACGGATCCCATACCTGTAATATTTATGAGCACATTAAGCACAAATCAGGTGATTAAGCAAAATTAAATGATTGACCAAGTGTGGGAAAGAAAAGGATGGATTATATACTGCACCTGAATATCTCTCATTGTTCTTAATCAGTATGGTCTTGTTGATCTTCTCTAGGTCTTTGTAGAGGTGTTTCAGGTGGGCCTTGATGTATCTGTAGTCCTGCCAGAACTCGTTCTTAAGGTGTAATTTCCACCATTTTGTAATCTTCACACAGTCCTTGGCCATCCACAGATCGTAGAGTGCAAACCTGATGTCATAGGTGATTTTGTCCCTGATGCACTCGAGATAAGGGCCCGGGAGTGGATCCTCAAAATCCCTGATCTCAAAGATGTCCAGATCAGGCAAGATCCACCGTGAGTGCTACAAAAATGTATGAAGCAAAAAAACATTAAGGTCAGGGCACACACTATGCTAAACCCTGTGAAATTTCTGTTTCATTGTATTTACACAGAAGATATGCCATGTTTAGCATTGGGTTAGCCCCACCTTTAACCCCTTGGATAACTTTCTCAACAGTCAGAAAATATAATGAGGAAATTAGCTGTAAGCACCTTTTCATAGCGCAACTTGTAGTAAAGCCTGATACTTGCAATCATGCCCATCTTTGATGTTCCTGTAATATAAAATAGAGGCTAGAGTTAACGTAAAGATGTAAGACCCCCAAATAAACACAATAAAGAGCAGAGGTAAAAACAGCAGCATATTTACACCTTATTTAATAAGAAGCCTTTTCATTCAGAAACTATGGTCTTAATATGGTTCCAATAAGAAACAAATACTTACTTATGTATATAGAATGCCCCTCCCCACCAGCTCCCTATGTCCCTATTTTAAGGCAATACCATCCCATTTTATTTGGACCACAAATCAGCCCATTATTTCTGTCAGGGCCCTACTTTCCTCTGTATATATATCTGTATATACTGGATTTCCCTTAATAGCTCAATACTGCGCTACTGAATATGGTTGTCCCTTATAAATAACCAGTAACACCAATCAGCAGCAACTTTAATAGAATGAAGGAGCTGATTGGGAGAGACAGGATATATTGGTGCAATCAAGGGTCCTAGACACCCCTGCTGGTTGGTTCCTGGTGACACAATGCACAAACTAATAGTTAAATGAACACTTGGAATCACCCTCATTCATTTCTATGCCAATTCCTTTCACCAGGGCTAAATTAAATTGAATTTAGAAATGAACGGGAGTGAAGCTCTGATCAGTGCCCCTGCACCCATAACACAAGGCACCCTAATTCTAGGCATGTAACTATTGTTCTGGTTTGTGCTACTTGTCTTTCTTCTCAGGTCCTCCCTTACCCATCATCTACTCTAATGCTGAGGCCACTAGGATGAGTGATGAGTGGGACAGTTGGCCAATGGCAGTTGACATTAACAGCTAAAGAGCAGCAGAGTAAATGGTCTAACACTTCAAAAGCTGTAACAAGTAAACAAGAAATACCAAACACACTATATTCTATAACTACAAGTCAGCCACAGGGGATGCTGGGAATTGTAGTTAAGACACAGCCAGATAAGCACAGGTTTAGAGTCAGTTGGCCAGCAAGTTCTCATGTTGTCTCACTCCCCTTAGCAATGGCACACAGGCAGATTTTGAGTACTTTGGCACAACAAGTTTAAGTGGTTTGGGAAGGGGCAGGGCAAGGCACCAGAAACCATTTTCATTGATCATTGAGTGTCCCCTTCTTTGTTGCTGTACCCCTTTGTACCCTCTGATGGCTTATCACCAAAAATGCCCCCCCTTTTCCAATGAAATTGGAAAGACAAACTGATATCTCCATTGGACAAATTCATGACAAGCACCTTCCCAGACAATTACAATAGCAGGCAATGGTGGGGCAATTTTGGGAGCTTTGGCTCTAGACTAAAGTCCAGACTGGAATTTAAAAACGGCCCTGGCATTTGAGACACACAGCCCAATAAATAGTGTTTGTCTATTACAGCACCCCCTTTGGCATTTGCCAGAACCCAAAGATTGCCAGTCCTGGCCTGGCTCTAGTCCCCGAATTACTATAAATCATGGAAGCCACACTGCCCAAACTATTCCATTGTATCATTGACTTTATGCCCCCCCCCCATAAAGTCTGCTCCGCTTACCTCTGAATCCAGAAATGATATTATCTGTCACTTGTGCCTGAGCCGTTAAGTCACCTTCCCTGGCAGCTTCAAACCAATCAGTGCTGAGCTGGGAGTGATGTCATCCTCAAGTAAGGCATGATATACCCGTAATTGGCAGCCAATCACATCAGTCACACACATGTGCATTTATGAAAATACAACAAACAGACATCAAACATGAGCAATCATAGAACCATAGAAGCTGCCTACACACCAATATTACAACTAAAAAAATACACTTGGGTTAGGAATAGAATTTTATATTGTAGAGTGACTTATTTGCAGTGTAAACAGTGTAATTTACAAATAAAAGCTATATCTTGACAGAATCGTTTTAAATTAGGAACAGTGTATGGCAAATCCCCCTTTGAAAAATGTAAAGAGACTGGGTCTACTGTTAAGCAAGGCTTTGGAAGGTAGATACACAGAAAATGCACAACCATTATAACTAGTTAGCTAAAGGAAATTTATTTACAGCAAAGTCTGGGTTCTACTTTGAAAGAAGAATAAAGCAATTATTAGGCCCATTTACAATTTCATGCGCAAAGTACAATTGTGGGCGCAAGTCATCTTGCTTTTACTCATAATGCAATGTTTCCCATAATTCCAGTGTAACTGCACTTGCCACATTTGTGTCTGATGAATGGTCTTAATTGCACTTTGATACCAATCTGATGCAATTTCACTGAAAATTTGCAGGATGTCATCAAATCTTGCACCCAGTGTCAAAATATATCTGTGACTTTCAGTTCAAACCTCTTGCCCCAGGCATAAGCCTGCGCAGGTTCCTCCTCTCCTCTCCCTTCTACCTCTCCTCCTCCCTTCCACCACTTCTCCCTTCTGTAATCTGTGCAGAGAGGGGAGTCAGCAGAGAGTGATACAAGGCAACTTTCTAACTTGCACTAGTGTGGCTATGCTATTGGCAAAAAAGCTGCATCGGTGGCTTTCCTTTTCCTTTAATTAGACAGTATAATACTACTGTATATACCTTTGCTAAACATGAGTAAAACAGATAGGTAGTGATGGGCGAATTTACGCCTTATCGCTTGGCCGCAAAATAGTGAAATATTCACGAAAAGGCAAAAAATTCGCAAACCGGCGCAGGCGTCTTGTTTTTTATGCCGGCGTCCGTTTTTGACGCCGGCGACCGTTTTTTTTACGCTGCGACTTTTTTATTCGCCAGCAGCGAATCACGCAAATTTGCCACAAATTCGCGCCTGGTGAATAAATTCGCCCATCACTACAGATAGGACTTGTGTTGCAAAGTATGCTTTATATTGATGCTGCTATAACGCTCTTATCAAAGTGTGTTTTGTTGTATCATTCAAGAGATACTGACATCAGAAATTAAACCATTTTTATATCGATCATAGTATCGGCTTTGTTTGCTACTTATCATTTTGCCATAAAGTATTTGCTTAAAGCTTTTGCATTACCTGTCTGATGCCCCATGTTCCTGTATAAGTGGCTGCCATATTTGTGCAGCAGAAGTCCATTAGCATTAGAAACGTTAACCGACAGGCTGAGATGGGACAGTCAGGTTGGCAAAACAGTCAGGTGTAGGAATATCAACTGAAAATTATTTACAAAAACAGACCTCTCAGCAAAAAGCGATCAACATGACCTACAGGTACCTTTTAATGTACATTCATATTTTTAAAAGTAGTTTTTTATCTTCAGTATCAATTTAACTTATTCTGACTGTGTGTGGTTTACCTTTTAATTAAAATTTAGTGCGGTACATACAGTGATATTCTGAATAATGGAAGGTAAACACAAAAACAATAAAATTGTAGCCTCACACAGCAGCAGTTATTTGGCTCCCAGAGTCATTGATCCACTTTTAAAGCTGTAAACCATAACAACCCCTAAGCTGCAGCTTTTGTTAGGCTGAGATATGGAACTCACTTTAAAGAGGACTTGTCTGTAAACTGGTAATATGTTTTGCTAGCTTGTCGATTCTCACTTCTTCCAGCAGCTGGTGCTTTTCATGGTTGGTGGTGTAGGGGTTAGAGCGCTGTTTTGGTATGGAGAAGTTTGTGCGTTCGATTCCTGCTGCTTAGATATTGGTGGTCAGTGCCCCCCATAAAAAAACATTTATGGCCAGGGCCCCCCATTAATAAATATTGGTGGCTAGGACCCCACATGAGAAAAAAAAATTGGTGGCCAGGGCCCCCCCTCACATTATGAGAAAATTGGTTGCCAGGGCCCCTTAAACGTCCATGCCTTCCTGAAGTCAGCAGCTCTCAGAAACATGGGGGGCCCGACTAATCAAGTAAGTGTGGCGTTGCCAGGCCCCCCCTTACCCTTGGGGCCCCCTACAACTCTCCCCCCTGTCCCCCCTGATGGCTGCCCTGATCATCAAATTGTAACACCTGTCTCATAAATCAGTATCTAGTACATAGTACTTTCTATACTGCTTAAAAGTATTAGAGTTGAAGATACTGTTGAAGTGTAATAGCTGCATGAACCTGCTAATAAAGCACTGTTATACTCTACTCATCCTCGGCTACCAAAACATAACACAAACCATTATCTTACACTTTATGGCTGAGATTAAGCTTTGCAACAAAGCTCCATAAAATCCACTTTCTACATCATTGCACGATTATGGATTGAAATATTTTGTTAAAGCATATACATGTACGTTTGGTCTAATCTCTTAACAATGGGGAGGGGGTTATTAGACTTTTATGGGCGTAAAAACTCAAAATAATACCCCCAGTAGTACACCGTTTATACCCATTTAGTTTTCTTACTTTTCAATTGCACCTTCTTCTTGTTGCAAGACTCTATTATGGTGCTCTGCAGTCAGGTTGATCATGACACCACAGGCAGAGAAGCAGACCTCCTGATGTTTAGAATCCAGAAATACAACAAAGAACTTGTACACTAGACTGAAAACAAGAAAATCCATGTTTAACTGGACTGTTCAGAAAGCTTTCTTTGTTTAATCTTTGTTACAGTGTATAATGCTAAACCATAACCCAACCAGGGCAAACTGGCAATCTGTAGATTCTGGCAAATGTCACAGAGGTCTCCTGTAAGATGCCTGGACAGTCACTATTTATTGGGTAGTTGAATGGGTAGTTTGAGCCTCTGCGGCCTTGAAATTCCAGGCCTAATTAGTCTTGAACCCAGCGGTTTAATGGAAATATGTTGATTTTTCTTTCCAGAGACAGTTCAGGCAAGTTATTCTGGAATGGAATACTGAAATGTAAAAGATAAGTATGGGTTGGTATTCTTCACAAGCAGTTTCTACGTGCAGATTAACTTTTGGAGAATAACAAACAAATGGGAGAACTCCTCCATGGGTGTCAACTCACTAAAAAATAACTGCCCCTCTGGAGACATTGGAATTGCTGCAAAGTAAAAATATTTTTCCACATTTTTGTGCAATTGCCCTGGATAGCCAAGTGTTTTACAAGAGGCAATACCTACAAATGCACATGGGCAGGTATTTTTAGAATTTTGTGGCCAGCAGCAGAGGAGATTTCCTGTGTGGCATGTGCAGGTTATTTGGAATCCCCCCTTGAGGACATGCACCAACTCCTCGATAATTTAGGTCCATAAATTTTAAATTTTTAAGTAATTTCCTTATCTGCAGTGGGTTTCAGCTCCGTTGGAACATGCAGCAATGTTATTTCTGTGCAGGGTGTAAGTCCACCTTTTGGATTGCATTAGAACAACATCATTTGAACTGTAATAAGAGATGCTGTATAATATAAAGTGTACTTTTTAAAAAAAAAAAAAAAAAAAAAGTACAATGTAATACAATTATATGAAAATGCAAATTGTGGCAAACTGCAAGAAATTCCAATTAACAGACTTTGAAAATATTTGTCACAAAACCTTACACTGTGCATTTAAAAAATAAATCACATTTTTTTGTCTACCAGGTTTATAAATGGTTTCTCCACAATTCACAAAGCAAACTATAGATTTGGGGTTACTCATGACTCCCATTTATCACCATTATACAGTACAAACTGTCCCTTTTCTACTCATAAAAACCTGCCACTTTCCAACACAATCCATACATACTATGCATGCTAAACGTAATTTAAACTTTTTTTGCCCACAAATAATGATAGCAGTAAAGTGACCAGGATCTGAAGGTTCTGCATTAATAGGAAAGTCATATAGGAAATCATGACTTGGGAACAGAAAAAACAAGCACACAATCAAACTGATATGTTGTGCTGCCAGTAGCTGCAGTCAAACAGGTTTCTGTTCCTTTGTTCTTTTTATGGTCTTGAGTCAGCTCACCTGATTTTAATTAGCCAGGGGCAAAATATGTTAAGGAATATTGTCATCTGAATAAAATATGGTTAATATAACCAGTGTGCAACACTTAATGTTTTGTAATGCATACTTGTAATAAACTGTTTACTGCTGAAGAAGCTATACTGGGTTTTCCTATTACCTCTTCTACCTTTCTGGCAAACAACACAGCACTATGTTGATTTAAGAAAAGTAATGAAGATTTATGCACAGAATTAAAGCATATCTGAAAAACTCTTTTATGGATAGGAGAGAGGTAGCTAGCTAGATATGGGCTTCGTTGTTTCCTATGGCAGGCATAAGCACTAAGCACATAAGCCTCCTTTCACATATTTGACTGACCTCAGCTTCAGCTCTGCTGTGTGTGAGTGACCACACACAGGCTGATCGTGTTCAAATCAATCAGGGGCACTGAGCAGATCTGCTTGTCTCAGCCTGCAAATATACAAGTTGACAACAGCTAGAGCCATCAGCTTGTGTGCCCATAGACTAACTTGTAGTAACTGCTAATCTCCTGCTGTGAAACAGACCTCGTCTGGTGTGACATTCCTGCTTAGTAGTAGCAGAACAAATAGCTCCATCAAACACTGGGAATTGGCACTCCATTGGACAGTATGGGTCTGAAATGGATGCTCACTATAGTATTTCCAAGCAATAATCTCCTGACCCATAAGTGCACTGGCAAGGTCTAAGCAATTCGACCTTGCAGAAAACTGCACCGGTGCGGGGTTATACCAGCGACAGAACAATCCTCTTCCTGCTTCTTCGTTCTTCAAATTTTTCCTGGGCAGAAGCATGAGCAGTTGAGCTAAATAGCTGACTTTTTTTTGTTAAAGTTCAGCTTTTCTATCTACTGCTCATGCACAGCCATGAAGAAGCAGGAAAAGGATTGTACCGTGGTGCTTTCTGGAAGAACACCGGGCTGGTGCCATTTTCTGCTGATAGAAGCACCAGCCTGGAGTGTCAGGTAAGTAAATATAATCACTTGGGGTGCCTAAATTTTGACACCCCAAGTATAAAATGACTTCCCTTCTCCTTTAAACTGCATCATTATATGAGATAGTATACTTCCCGTATGGTGAAGTAAGTCTGGATCATGTTTGCAGCATTTGCTTATATCATGAATGTCAAACGACCATCTCTTAGTAAACACTGGGAAACCATGTCATGTATACTCTTTTGTCAATGTGCCGTAATGCAATGTAAAAAATACTTTGCATACTGTATCTGTCAGTTTAATGTTATCTGAAACTCACCATTTGTTCCATTATTAAATTGCATACATGTTGATAGCGAGAGAGGTTGCCTAAAAGACCTGTGCCCTTCAAGTATCCCATCCATGTTGTTGCAGAGTAATAATTTCAAAAGCACTTAGAAAGTAAAAAAAGTTACACTTCATTTTGATTTGAACTAGAAATACAAATGCACATATTGCACTGCCATAAACTTCATCCTACAGACGGCCCACATAACAGGATTATAAAAACAAATTATATTTCACTTTCAATAGGTGAACTAATAATACAATAATCATGTACAGGACAGAATAACAACTCAGTGAGGTTTAAAAGATTGTATTAAGTTGCAAGCTCTTTAGGTATATCCTATTTCTCAAATTCAGTTTGAGACTCTTATTTACTAATACCACCAAGTATCAGGATGAGGATAACTCATCTCCCTCGTTTTCAACAACTTCTTAATTATATAAGATGGTTTAGCGTTGGGCTGCATATCGTAGGAGTAGCTGTTTAAGAAGGTCAACTCATAAGGTCTCCAGATCCAAATCAAGTGGTTTCCAATTAAAACATGTTTTCATAGTGCAATTCTAAACAAACCAGCCACAGGTTTGCTTTTGCAACATTTGAACACACATTACATATATTATATTAGTGATAAATAAATTGGCTTCTACCCAACATCACCAGACGGTGTGGGGCATGCAGGCAAGAGTTTATATACAAGCAGGAGGCCGTCAGGGGCATTTTGCACCACAGTAAGGTTGCAGGTGGGGTGGGACGTGGACAAAGTTCAGCCCCCCACCCTCCCAGCCAAAGATGTGCCGAACTTGCACACCACTTATTACAACCACAACTCCCTAAAATATGGAGTTGTATAAGTATGGAAAATTTTATATATATTACCCCACTACAGCTTCATAAAATGGAGACTACAGACAAAAGCGTATTGCCCTAAATGTAGAAATCATAAAGAAAACTCCATACATGTGATGTGTACAGTACATGTTCTTAAATAGCCATTACTGGAATAAGGTGATGAAAATAATTCAAGATAAAACTACCTTTTGCTAAAATCCTGTCTCCCCAAATTTGTTTGCTGGCATAATTGATGAACTAGTCCCTAGTAATGCAGAACATGATGGCTCTCCCTCAATGAAGCACCGGTCTGAGTAAACATGAGATTCTTTACCTCTAACTTATATAGTTAGAGGTTTCTCTACCAAATATAATAAAATATGGGCTGACTGAATTGCAGCTACCTTTAAGGAGAACAGAAGGCCTGCACCTGCTACTGTAACAGGCACAAGTGCTTTATTTATAGGGCCTAAGCGCTTCAGCACTTATACCTGCCCCAGTGAGCCCAACAGATACACTTTTAGAACTACAAGAAAGAAAATAACAGTGTACATCTAGATTTATTGATCAGAAAATAATTCCATAGCAAAAGTCAGTGAGTTTGGACAAAAAAGATTAAAAAAATGATCAAACAATACATTTGGCATGTAACAGAGATCATAGAAAGGACATCTACAGGAAGGACTTCCATTTAGAAATCTCTAGCCTTTTCTTTGTAATGACAGAAGTGTCATCTTGAAAAAAGATAAATTGTTGACTGCAACAGTATTGATCATCAGCTCTTCACATTCATCAATCGACTTGTATTCTGATGCAGCCAAGAAAACAGCATATTAGAGCAAGGAAAATAAAAGCTGAAGTGTATAATTCATGCTGACATTGACTAAACAATGATTTAGCCTAGCATATTAAAGAATCCTTTGTTATCCATGCACAACTTTTTCAATGTATCATTAAAAAAAATCTAATGCTCTTCTTCAATTTAGTAAAACATCTCTACAGTCATTGTCTTTAATACATGGAAAAATACATAGAAGGGATCAGAGAAACAGAAATAGGTCAGGGAAGTTGAGGGAAAATTATGTGGTTATCTACAGTATTTTGTTATGAATTCGAGACAGGTTTATGCAGTATTAGGGTTAGTTCACACGAGGAGATTTTGTCGCCTGGCGACTAATCGCCTCGTCTTCTGATCGATAATCTCCCCGAACTGCCTCAGCAAGTCTTCCCATAGGCTATAATGAAAAGTCGCCTGTGCTAAGCACACGCGGCGATGCATTTTCCTTAGTCATCTGAAGTTGCCTCATGGAGGAAACTTCGGGCGACTTTGAAAAACACATCGCCGCGTATGCTTTAGCGCAGGCGACTTTTTATTATAGCCTATGGGAAGACTCGCTGAGGCAGTTTGGGGAGATTATCGCTCAGAAGACGAGGTGATTAGTCGCCAGGAGACAAAATCTCCCCGAATCTCCACGTGTGAACTAACCCTTATGCAGTCAGCATGCATTTGTAAATCCAAAAGAAAATGCCATGTGTAAGAGGCCTTGATTCAACACTTCAAACAGCAATTTGATAATCCACATATGTGGTCATAAGTAGTTTATACATATATCCCAAATATCAGCCGTGTGTGGCTAGAATTACTAGTAAAATGTGACAGTCATCTACAGTAAATAATCATCAGGTATAATGTTTTTTTTACCATCCATTTGAGTAATTACACAAAATACCTTTTTTAAACGTTAATGATAACAATGAAATAGTGGGTTGAGAGAGAGGCAAGGACACATTTAATTAACTGCAAAAAAAATCCTTTCAGAGGTGAAAATATTTATTTTGCCTTTGGGGCCCTTCAGACTACTGTATTTTGTATGAGTGACAAGCACTAGTCAATTACGCAAATTGCACATAGATCAGGCACCCAGATTCAAATTGAGAGTTAATTTCCTAGCCAGCTAGTGTGATAGAGTTCAGCTCAACTCACTGACTGAGGAACTGACTCTTGACAAATAATACTGACTGGAACAGCTCTCACTTATCCAAGCGACTTTCACTCACTGCCTGTTTCACCATTTTATCTTACTGGTATTTACTGATATCTTTATCCATTCATCTACCAGTTTTCTTAAGTGTTTGCCATCAGCTCAAGTGTTTGCATATTTGCAAAGATTAAGAAGCATTGCAGCAACTCAGTAGGTTTGTTTCTATACTGTGTGTGTGTGTACTGCTGCACAGGTTACATAGAAAAAATGTATTGGGGTACTGTCTTTTATACTGCTCTTCAGGAAGTGGTCATACCTTTCTCTTCCTCATTTAATTAGGTCAGTGTAATTGATTGCAAGGCAGAACATTATGCAAGTCTTGGTGTCAGACTTGCTGTAAATTTCATGTAACCTTAAAGGGAATCTATCGTCATTTAAAAATTTTTTTTTTTTTGCATTTTTCTAAAAAACACACATCCATAAACACTGTCTGGCAAATAAAATGTTAATCCACAAATCCATGCATAAGTTATTTTAGTTTGTATTTTGTCATGGGGGCTTCCATTTCTGCTCATTACACATTCATCCTGTGCTGCTCTAACAGCAGGCACAGCATTACCTGTGTGCTTCGAGGCAGCTACTCTGTAATGAAAAGCCAGGTCGCACTAAGACATGAGAATATAGCTGTACACTCCCCCTCCCCTCTCTGCCCATGCCTGTGATGTTTGGAGGAAAGAAGTCACATGATTTGCAGGGAAGCAATTACGGAACGCATTTTAGGACATCACGCCCCTACTTACCTTTGACGCATGCGTTGTCCTCTGCCTTCTCCATAGCGCATCGTTGCCCGTTGTAGTCACGCCTGCTCCAAATGCGCCGTCACTCCTCCGCTCTGCAGCCTCCCTCCTCAGACGTCACTCATCACAGCTCCGCCCTCAGACTTCCTCCTTCGGCTGTCAGGTATCGGGTCTCAGGCATCAGGCGTCTTCCATCAGGCATCAGGCATCAGGCATCAGGCATCAGGCATCAGGCATCAGGCATCAGGCATCAGGCATCAGGCATCAGGCATCAGGCATCAGGCATCAGGCGACCTTATTCTGTCCTGGGCTGCTTTATTCATTTTTTTTTTAACTTCCGGTTTTCTATTTGGCGCATTTTTTCCCCAGCCAATAGGAGTCTTAGGTTTTGACCAATCAAGTTAAAGCTGCCACTTGTAGGCGTCGCCATTTCTTCCCACAGACACAGGCACGGCCGGCTTCATTCATTTATCCCCGCATTTGTGCTGGTAATTAGATAATTAATTAACTGAAATGTGGCATATACTTTAATTAATTCGTGTTTATGTTGTTTTTTTTATTTTTTTTTTTATATAATTTAGCTTGCTGCTTGCAAATAATTTACACTGCACAAGAGAGAGCATGTTTCTCTGTACTTTAATAACCTTCGATGGCTTTGTGTTTTAGTTTAATATCTTATAATATATAATATTTTTCTGTTTTTTTTGCCTTCATTTTATTTATTTATTTTATACGGTTTTAATTTTTTTAATAGAATTTTTTTTATTTTATATTTTATCTATTTTATTTTATTGCCATTATTGTCATTACAGGTATTTACCATAGCTTTGCAGCTTGCTCGTTTGTTTTATAAACAAGTTTTTACCCATGTTTGATTTACTTGTCCTTTAGCTTCTATTTTTTTTGCTCTATTCTAACTTTATACTGACCACATCTAAAAAAACCATGCTCTGTAAGGCTACATGATTTCTCCTTTTCCTATTCAGGCATCTCCTATTGATTTCCCACCTTTTACAATGCATGGTTGCTATGGGTATTTGTACCCTAGCAACCAGATGGTTGCAATAGCAAACGAGAGAACCAAAAAAAAAAAAAACATGATTAAAAAATCTAAACAAATGGCAAATTGTCCCAGAACATAACACCCTACATTATACAGGTATAGGATCCCTTATCCGGAAACCCGATATCCAGAAAGCAACTAATTACGGAATGGCTGTCTCCCATAGACTCCATTTTATCCAAATAATCCAATTTTTTAAAAATGGATTAAACAGTAGCTTGTACTTGATCCCAACTAAGATATAATTATAGTTCGCCTTGGGGATGTGCGGAGAGAGCCTGACAGCATTGGGCAGGGGCCTGCCATTCACAAACATGCTGGCCATCTGGTTCACCTTCCGAAGGCAGGCTCTAAAGAAACGCTGCTGCCTTTACTGATCCATACATTAATTGCGCGTCTCCCCAGCAGCCCACAGCAGCAGGCAGAAGGAATATTCTCGGTGCCAGGAGGGTTAAAATAATGCAGGGGCAGGGGGTTCTGGGTTACCCTTTTATGCTGACGGTCTGCTATGTTACAGTGGGGACAGGCATAAGAACACCGCTGCGGTCTTCTGAAGAGCTGGAGGAGATCGAGACGCTGTCAGGGAAGAGCAATCAAGCACAACAGGATGGATGGTCGCCGTTTCTGTAGAAGACAGGAAGTGGAGTTTCTGTAAGTTATATCTTAATAAAGGATTTGCTATTTTAAATTTTAATTGGTCTCGATGTTTTTTTTCGTTGTATTGTAACAAACTTTTTTGTAAAAATTTTTGATGTTACTGGTCCTTTAAGTACATCCTCGAGAGAAATCTCCAATATGCGCTTTTCTAAGTTACCTCCCACTCCTCTGTTATCGTGCTGTGTGTAGGCCATCAGGGGGGAAAAGGGGGGGTCAGTCGCCCCAGGCCCAACAGGTTTTAGGCTTCCCCTCTCTTTGTCACTCTGTCCCTCTCTCTTCCCCTCACTCTGTCTCTCTTTGTCAGTCTGTCCCTCTCTCTTTCCCTCTCTTCCTCTATCTCTGTCACTCTTTCCCTCTCTCTTCCCCTCTCTCTGTCACTCTGTCCCTCTCTCTTCCCCTCACTCTGTCTCTCTTTGTCAGTCTGTCCCTCTCTCTTCCCCTCTCTCTGTCACTCTCAGTCCCTCTCTTCCTCTATCTCTGTCACTCTTTCTCTCTCTCTTCCCCTCTCTCTGTCACTCTGTCCCTCTCTCTTCCCCTCACTCTGTCTCTCTCTGTCACTCTATCCCTCTCTCTTCCCCTCTCTCTGTCACTCTGTCTCTCTCTATCACTCTGTATCTCTCTATCACTCTGTCTCTCTCTATCACTCTGTCTCTCTCTATCACTCTCTCTCTCTGTCACTCTCTCTTCCCTCTCTTTGTCACTCTGTCTCTCTCTGTCACTCTCAGTCCCTCTCTCTGTCACTCTGTCTCTCTCTTTCACTCTGTCCCTCTCTCTTCCCCTCACTCTGCCTCTCTCTGTCACTCTGTCTCTCTCTATCACTCTGTCTCTCTCTATCACTCTCTCTCTCTGTCACTCTCTCTTCCCTCTCTTTGTCACTCTGTCTCTCTCTGTCACTCTCAGTCCCTCTCTCTGTCACTCTGTCTCTCTCTTTCACTCTGTCCCTCTCTCTGTCACTCTGTCTCTCTCTCTCTGTCACTCTGTCTCTCTCACTCTGTCTCTCTCTCTGTCACTCTGTCTCTCTCTCTCTGTCACTCTCTTCCCCTCTCTCTGTCACTCTGTTCCCCTCCTTCTGTCACTCTGTCCCTCTCTCTGTCACCCTGTCCCTCTCTCTGTCACTCTGTCTCTCTCTTCCGTCACTCTGTCTCTGTCACTCTGTCTCTCTCTGACCCTCACTCTGTCCCTCTCTCTGTCACTCTGTCCCTCTCTCTGTCACTCTGTCCCTCTCTCTGTCACTGTCCCTCTCTCTCTCAGTACCTCTGTCTCTCTCTCTTTGTCCCTCTCTCTTCCCCTCTCTCTGTCCCTCTCTCTGTCTCTCTGTCACTCTCTTCCCCTTTCTCTCTGTCCCTCTCTTTTCCCCTCTCTCTGTCACTCTGTCACTCTGTCCCTCTCTCGGTCACTCTGTCTGTCCCTCTCTCGGTCCCTCTCTCTGTCATTCTCTCTTCCCGACTCTCTCGGTCACTCTGTCCCTCTCTCTGTCACTCTCTCTTCCCGTCTCTCTCGGTCACTCTGTCCCTCTCTGTCACTCTGTCTCTCTCTCTCTGTCACTCTATCTCTCTCTCTGTCACTCTCTTCCCCTCTCTGTCACTCTCTCTTCCCCTCTCTCTGTCACTCTGTCTCTCTCTCTGTCACTCTGTCCCTCTCTTTTCCCTCTCTCTGTCACTCTGTCTCTCTCTCTGTCACTCTGTCTCTATCACTCTGTCTCTCTCTCTGTCACTCTATCCCTCACTCTGTCCCTCTCTCGGTCCCTCTCTCTGTCACTCTCTCTTCCCGTCTCTCTCTGTCACTCTGTCTCTCTCTCTGTCACTCTGTCCCTCTCTTTTCCCTCAATCTGTCCCTCTCTCTGTTTCTCTCTCTCTGTCACTCTGTCTCTCTCTCTTCCCCACTCTGTCTCTCTGTCACTCTGTTTCTCTCTCTCTGTCACTCTGTCTCTCTCTGTCACTCTGTCTCTCTCTGTCTCTCTCTGTCACTCTGTCTCTCTCTCTGTCTCTCTCTTCCCTCTCTCTGTCACTCTGTCTCTCTCCTCTCTTTGTCTCTCTCTGTCACTCTGACCCTCTCACTGTCACTCTGTCTCTCTCTCTTCCCTCTCTCTGTCACTCTCTGTCTCTCTCGGTCACTCTATCCCTCTCTCTTCCCTCACTCGGTCCCTCTCTCTGTCACTCGGTCCCTCTCTCTGTCACTCGGTCCCTCTCTCTGTCACTCTGTCCCCCTCTCTGTCACTCTGTCCCCCTCTCTGTCACTCTGTCCCTCACTCTGTCACTCTGTCCCTCTCTCAGTCCCTCTCTTTTCCCTCTCTTCCCCTCTTTCTGTCACTCTATCCCTCTCTTCCCTCACTCTGTCACTCTGTCCCGCTCTATCACTCTGTCCCCCTCGCTCTTGGTCCTTCTGTCCCTCTCTCTTCCCCTCTCTCTGTCACTCTGTCTCTCTGTCACTCTGTTTCTCTCTCTCTGTCACTCTGTCTCTCTCTGTCACTCTGTCTCTCTCTGTCTCTCTCTGTCACTCTGTCTCTCTCTCTGTCTCTCTCTTCCCTCTCTCTGTCACTCTGTCTCTCTCCTCTCTTTGTCTCTCTCTGTCACTCTGACCCTCTCACTGTCACTCTGTCTCTCTCTCTTCCCTCTCTCTGTCACTCTCTGTCTCTCTCGGTCACTCTATCCCTCTCTCTTCCCTCACTCGGTCCCTCTCTCTGTCACTCGGTCCCTCTCTCTGTCACTCGGTCCCTCTCTCTGTCACTCTGTCCCCCTCTCTGTCACTCTGTCCCTCACTCTGTCACTCTGTCCCTCTCTCAGTCCCTCTCTTTTCCCTCTCTTCCCCTCTTTCTGTCACTCTATCCCTCTCTTCCCTCACTCTGTCACTCTGTCCCGCTCTATCACTCTGTCCCCCTCGCTCTTGGTCCTTCTGTCCCTCTCTCTTCCCCTCTCTCTGTCACTCTGTCCCTCTCTCTTCCCCTCTCTCTCACTCTCAGTCCCTCTCTCTGTCTCTCTCAGTCCCTCTCTCTTCCCCTCCCTCTGTCACTCTGTCCCTCTCTCTTTCTCTCTGTCCCTCTCTCTGCACTCTGTCTCTCTCTGCCCCTCTCTCTGAATTACACTTAAAGGGGTGGTTCACCTTTAAATTAACTTTTAGTATGTTATAGAATAGACAGTTCTTATCAACTTTTGAATTGGTCTTCATTATTTATTTTTGTTATAGTTTTTTAGTTATTTGCCTTTTTCTTTGGATTCTTCTTAGATTTCAAATGGGGGTCACTGACCCCATCTAAAAACAAATGTTCTGTAAAGCTATAACTTTATTGTTATTGCTACTTTTTATTACTCATCTTTCTATTCAGGCCTCTCCTATTCATATTCCAGTCTCTTAATCAAATCAATGCATGGTTACTAGGGGAATTTGGACCCTAGGAACCAGATGGCTGAAATTACAAACTGGAGAGCTGCTGGATAAAAAGCTAAATAACTCAAAAACCACAAATAATAAAAAATGAAAACCAATTGCAAATGGTCTCAGAATGTCCCTCTCTACATCATACTAAAAATTAAATTGAAGGTGAACAACCCCTTTAAGTGAGAAAGGCAGCTCTTTATGCGCATACATTTTTTCAGTTTTACCCCAATATATGAGTGGATGTGTACAACAAGTCAGACCATTTCGTCTTTACATGTGGGCTGCTTTGATTTTTTTTGCCCGGGCTGCTTTTTACCCCCAGTCTGGCCCTGGCAGGAAGTATTTCATGCTGCATCAATTACTCGCCAAGTTTTTTTACCTGTAACTTCTCTGTATTTATATTTGTTTGTATTCAACTATATACCTAACTTTCTTTGCACTATATTTATTAAAATTTAATTTTCCCATTTTGCTATGTGATTATTTGCTTCAGTTAACTGCAGAATATTTTACACACATTGCACACTGCTTTATTTAAAACAAAAAATCTTATTTAGATTTTCTGTCACTCTAGGTGACATAAAATTTGGTTAAATGATGCACAATATTTTTAAAATCTCTAGAAGACCTTTCATTTTACCTTATTTCTTGATATTTATTTTTCAATAATTGAGGGGTTGTGACCATATAAAGGCACAAGGCTGCAGGCTGAGTTATACAGGGAACTCTGAGTATCACTCATGTATTATAAGGGATAACGTACCCCCTACTGTAAATAAGGATATTAGAAGTCACTGAGGGGTTGTTCTGTGACCATATAAAGGCACAAGGCTGCAGGCTGAGTTATACAGGGAACTCTGAGTATCACTCATGTATTAAAAGGGATAATGTACCCCCTACTGTAAATGATAAGGATATTAGAAGTCACTAAGGGGTTGTTCTGTCACCATATAAAGGCACAAGGCTGCAGGCTGAGTTATACAGGGAACTCTGAGTATCACTCATGTATTAAAAGGGATAATGTACCCCCTACTGTAAATGATAAGGATATTAGAAGTCACTGAGGGGTTGTTCTGTCACCATATAAAGGCACAAGGCTGCAGGCTGAGTTATACAGGGAACTCTGAGTATCACTCATGTATTATAAGGGATAATGTACCCCCTACTGTAAATGATAAGGATATTACAAGTCACTGAGGGGTTGTTCTGTGACCATATAAAGGCACAAGGCTGCAGGCTGAGTTATACAGGGAACTCTGAGTATCACTCATGTATTATAAGGGATAATGTACCCCCTACTGTAAATAAGGAAATTAGAAGTCACTGAGGGGTTGTTCTGTCACCATATAAAGGCACAAGGCTGCAGGCTGAGTTATACAGGGAACTCTGAGTATCACTCATGTATTATAAGGGATAATGTACCCCCTACTGTAAATGATAAGGATATTAGAAGTCACTGAGGGGTTGTTCTGTCACTATATAAAAGCACAAGGCTGCAGGCTGAGTTATACAGGGAACTCTGAGTATCACTCATGTATTACAAGGGATAATGTACCCCCTACTGGAAATGATAAGGATATTAGAAGTCACTGAGGGGTTGTTCTGTCACCATATAAAGGCACAAGGCTGCAGGCTGAGTTATACAGGGAACTCTGAGTATCACTCATGTATTATAAGGGATAATGTACCCCCTACTGTAAATGATAAGGATATTAGAAGTCACTGAGGGGTTGTTCTGTCACCATATAAAGACACAAGGCTGCAGGCTGAGTTATACAGGGAACTCTGAGTATCACTCATGTATTATAAGGGAATTAGAAGTCATTGAGGGGTTATGTGACCATATAAAGGCACAAGGCTGTAGGCTCAGTTATACAAGGAATTGCGAGTATCATAAGGAAAAATGTTGCCTGAACTTTAAGTTACAAGAAAATTCCTATATTACCTAACTTAAAAATATGCTGCTAAATAGTGTAACATCTAGGGGCACATTTACTTAGTGTCGAATATCGAGGGTTAATTAACCCTCAATATTCTACTGTCTAAGTAAAAGCCTTGGAATATCGAAAGATTTACCAAATTTCCTACGATCGAACGATTTTCCTTCAATCAGAAAATTGTTAGGAAGCCTATGGGGACCTTCCCCATAGGCTAACATTGCACCTCGGTAGGTTTTAGGTGGCGAAGTAGGGGGTCAAAGTTTTTTTTTTTTAAAGAGACAGTACTTCAACTGTCGAATGGTCAAATAGTCGAACGATTTTTAGTTCGAAACATTCAATTCAAAGTCAATGGTCGACGACTTGCTGACAGACTGGTGGTCTATCTACCAAGAACGTACTATTAATGTTCTCATTCAGATGTGTCTCTCTTAATTGGCGTCTTCGACCGCAGAGGAAACAGCAGTGACTGCACCCTTGTCAATGAGTCTGGTGGCTGTCGTGTATGTCCTGCAATTTAATATTTGCAGGCCTAATCTCCAACAGCAGCTTTGCACTCATGGACATCCGTGACCCTGTGCCGATGCAATTGTAACTCCTGCTCCAGGATTGGTCTAAGTTGACTTTATTTTAAAATATTTCTTTTTTTACAT
The DNA here is from genome assembly GCA_038501925.1 of Xenopus petersii. Taxonomy (NCBI): domain Eukaryota; kingdom Metazoa; phylum Chordata; class Amphibia; order Anura; family Pipidae; genus Xenopus; species Xenopus petersii. Next base: position 81,259,045 of record CM076681.1, on the reverse strand, counting down.
TATGTACATTTAAACATACTTGTACACACTGTGTCCCATCTCTTACAAGTGTATACCCATGTATACAAAAAATGTTTTACTAAAATAGTTTGTACTTTTTTTGGGCTTTTACCACACGTGAATCAGGTGTTGTCTTTATGAAGCGGGGTAGATGTAACCCATTAAATTAGTATGCACAAGGTACATTTTGGGGCATCTACACATCACATACTAGTAGCTCAGTGCGATATTTCTTTCATCATTGCATACACAATTAGAATAATGAATTTATCCTTATACAGAAATGCATACTATTGTGTTAAAATTTTTTTTATTAATTTAATGCATGGAGGGTTTAAGACAATGTTAGATGTGCACAGCTTTCTCTTGTCTGCCTTAGTGTCAGTCTAGATGTTAGGTGTTTTAGTTTTTCATTCACCTCTGTAGGACCGCAATGGAGGTCACCAAACTGCTAGCCTAAACCAAAGCAAATGTGGTGGCATCAGGAGCCCTGTGTCTAAGACACTGGACAGGAGAAACCTTATCCAAACTAAAGCTGGCCACAGACGCAAAGATCCGATCGTATGAATCAATGTACAATTGGATCTTTCCCATCTCCCGACCTGCCACTAACCATTCAGATCAGACCATTCAGATTCAGGGACAGAGTGACCGAGAGAGGGACAGAGAGAGGGGGACAGAGTGACAGAGTGGGACAGAGAGAGACAGAGAGAGGGACAGAGTGACAGAGACAGAGTGACAGAGAGGGTAAGAGAGAAAGACAGAGTGAGGGGAACAGAGTGACAGAGAGAGGGGAAGAGGGACCGAGAGAGGGACAGAGGGACCGAGAGAGGGACAGAGGGACCGAGAGAGGGACAGAGGGACCGAGAGAGGGACAGAGGGACAGAGGGACCGAGAGAGGGACAGAGGGACCGAGAGAGGGACAGAGGGACCGAGAGAGGGACAGAGGGACCGAGAGAGGGACAGAGAGAGACAGAGAGAGGGACAGAGTGACCAAGAGGGACAGAGTGACAGAGAGAGGGGAAGAGACAGAGCGAGGGACAGAGAGGGAGGAGAAGAGAGAGGGAAGAGAGAGGGATAGAGTGACTGAGAGAGACAGAGTGACAGAGAAAGACAGAGTGACAGAGAGAGGGACAAAATAACGGAAGAGAGAGGGAAAAGAGAGGGACAGAGTGACAGAGAGAGAGACAGAGTGACAGAGAGAGGGAAAAGAGAGGGACAGAGAGAGGGACAGAGAGAGGGACAGAGTGCCAGAGAGAGGAAAAAGAGAGGGACAGAGAGAGGGACAGAGTGACAGAGAGAGGGGAAGAGAGAGACACAGAGTGACAGAGAGAGGGATAGAGTGACAGAGAGAGGGAAGAGAGAGACAGAGTGACGGAGAGAAGGAAGAGAGAGACAGAGAGAGGGGAAGAGAGAGGGACAGAGTGACAGAGAGAGAGACAGAGTGACAGAGAGAGAGAGACAGTGACAGAGAGAGGGAAAAGAGAGGGACAGAGAGAGGGACAGAGTGACAGAGAGAGGGGAAGAGAGAGACACAGAGTGACAGAGAGAGGGATAGAGTGACAGAGAGAGGGAAGAGAGAGACAGAGTGACGGAGAGAAGGAAGAGAGAGACAGAGAGAGGGGAAGAGAGAGGGACAGAGTGACAGAGAGAGAGACAGAGTGACAGAGAGAGAGAGACAGTGACAGAGAGAGGGAAAAGAGAGGGACAGAGAGAGGGACAGAGTGACAGAGAGAGGGACAGGGTGACAGAGAGAGGGACAGAGTGACAGAGAGAGGGACAGAGAGAGGGAAGGGAGAGGGACAGAGTGCCAGAGAGAGGAAAAAGAGAGGGACAGAGAGAGGGACAGAGTGACAGAGAGAGGGGAAGAGAGAGACACAGAGTGACAGAGAGAGGGATAGAGTGACAGAGAGAGGGAAGAGAGAGACAGAGTGACGGAGAGAAGGAAGAGAGAGACAGAGAGAGGGACAGAGTGACAGAGAGGGACAGTGACAGAAAGAGGGACAGAGTGACAGAGAGAGGGACAGAGTGACAGAGAGAGGGAGACAGAGAGAGAGACAGAGTGACAGAGAGAGAGACAGAGTGACAGAGAGAGAGAGACAGTGACAGAGAGAGGGAAAAGAGAGGGACAGAGAGAGGGACAGAGTGACAGAGAGAGGGACAGGGTGACAGAGAGAGGGACAGAGTGACAGAGAGAGGGACAGAGAGAGGGAAGAGAGAGGGACAGAGTGACAGAGAAAGGGGAAGATAAAGAGACAGAGTGAGGGACAGAGTGACAGAGAGAGGGATAGAGTGACAGAGAGACAGAGTGACAGAGACAGAGTGACAGAGAGAGGGAAGAGAGAGACAGAGTGACAGAAAGAGGGACAGAGTGACAGAGAGAGGGACAGAGTGAGACAGAGAGAGACCGAGTGATAGAGAGAGACAGAGTGAAAGAGAGAGACCGAGTGACAGAGAGAGACAGAGTGACAGAGAGAGGGGAAGAGAGGGACTGAGTGACAGAGAGAGACAGAGAGGGGGAAGAGAGAGTGACAGAGAGAGAGTGATAGAGAGAGACAGAGTGATAGAGAGAGACAGAGTGACAGAGAGAGGGACAGAGTGACAGAGAGAGACAGAGTGACAGAGAGAGGGACAGAGTGACAGAGATAGAGGAAGAGAGGGACTGAGAGTGACAGAGAGAGGGGAAGAGAGAGGGACAGACTGACAAAGAGAGACAGAGTGAGGGGAAGAGAGAGGGACAGAGTGACAGAGAGAGGGGAAGCCTAAACCTGTTGGGCCTGGGGCGACTGACCCCCCCTTTTCCCCCCTGATGGCCTACACACAGCACGATAACAGAGTAGTGGGAGGTAACTTAGAAAAGCGCATATGGGAGATTTCTCTCGAGGATGTACTTAAATGGTTTCCGTACTCTATAACACTGGTTTTATTGATAGCAGCAAACTTCCTCTCCTAGACGTAGAGACCTAATTCGAAAAGAAGAGACAGAAATATGAGCACACAGCACAAACAGTTGATGAACATAATGTAATAACTTTAATTTCAAAACCAAGTTCGAACAATTCAGCACACATTAAAACCACACTAGCAGGTCTGGACTGATAATTAACCCTTTCCCTGCCAGCCATTCTGTCCTAGCTGAAAACCTCTACTGGCAAGAAGTTTTTAGACATTTTGTACTCTTTCACTTTAAGGGCCTGGTTTTAGTTTACCCAGGAAAATAATATAGTTTTTTTTTTTTTCAGGACAACCTGAGCTTTGAATTTTGGTGTTATTCTACTTCTGTAAAAAAAAAAAATAGGCTTCTAAGTGTCTAATAAAATGAAAAAAAAAAAAAAAAGTTTACAAAGAACAATCGCATATGTCAGCAACATCATTTATTTTATGTACAAGCCGATTTGGAAAGGTCTATGTCTCCTGAACGCGGCAATACCAAATGTATATAGTTTTATGGAGATTTCTCACTTGTCTAGATGCCCAACTGTGTGTTAAGACAATGAGACAATTTGCAATTGGTTTTAATGTTTTATTATTTGTGGGTTTTGAGTTATTTAGCTTTTTATTCAGCAGCTTACCAGTTTGCTAGGGTCCAAATTCCCCTAGCAACCATGCATTGATTTAAATAAGAGACTGGAATATGAATAGGAGAGGCCTGAATAGAAAGAGGAGTAATAAAAAGTAGCAATAACAATACATTTGTAGCCTTACAGAGCATTTTTTTTTAGATGGGGTCAGTGACCCCCATTTGAAAGCTGGAAAGAGTCAGAAGAAGGAGGCAAATAACCCAAAAACTAAATAATGAAGACCAATTGAAAAGTTGCTTAGAATCGGCCATTCACAACCTGCTGAAAGTTTAGGAATAAAATTGCAATAAAAGCACAAAAACAGCATAAATCAGTGAAATAAAATAATTAATACGACAGCGTAATTAGTGGCCAGTATTTGAATGATAAAGTTAGAATAGCGCAAAAAGTATAAAAAAATAAAAAGATAAAAGGACAAGTAAATCGAACATGGGTAAAAACTGGTTTATAAAACAAACGAGCAAGCTGCAAAGCTATGGTAAATACCTATAATGACTATAATGGCAATAAAATAAGTCAAATAAAAAAATTCTACCGGCATTTCCGGTATGCAGAGACCAATTCAGCCCACACAGAAGCACAAAGAGCCCCCACCAGGCCACCAAATACTGACTTTCTATGGCATCTTCTAGCAGCCCCTCTCGCATTTGCAAGAACCCACAGATTGCCAGTCAGGGCCTGGATACTACAATATGTTAAATGGATTGTTCACCTTTGATTTAAATTTTAGTACAGGTATGGGACCTGTTATCCAGAATGCTCGGGACCTGGGGTTTTCCGGATAATGAATCTTTCCGTAATTTGGGTCTTCGTGCCTTATGTCTACTAGAAATTAATTTAAACATTAAATAATCCCAATAGGCTGGTTTTGCTTCCAATAAGGATTAATTATATCTTAGTTGGGATCAAGTACAAGCTACTGTTTTATTATTACAGAGAAAAAAGAAATCATTTTTAAAAAATTGGATTATTTGGATAAAATGGAGTCTATGGGAGACAGCCATTCCGTAATTAGTTGCTTTCTGGATATCGGGTTTCCGGATAAGGGATCCTATACCTGTATAATGTAGGGTGTTATGTTCTGGGACAATTTGCCATTTGTTTAGATTTTTTAATCATGTTTTTTTTTTTTTTGGTTCTCTCGTTTGCTATTGCAACCATCTGGTTGCTAGGGTACAAATACCCATAGCAACCATGCATTGTAAAAGGTGGGAAATCAATAGGAGATGCCTGAATAGGAAAAGGAGAAATCAAAACGCAGCCTTTGCAATGCATTTGTAGCCTTACAGAACATGGTTTTTTTTAGATGTGGTCAGTATAAAGTTAGAATAGAGCAAAAAAATAGAAGCTAAAGGACAAGTAAATCAAACATGGGTAAAAACTTGTTTATAAAACAAACGAGCAAGCTGCAAAGCTATGGTAAATACCTGTAATGACAATAATGGCAATAAAATAAAATAGATAAAATATAAAATAAAAAAAATTCTATTAAAAAAATTAAAACTGTATAAAATAAATAAATAAATAAATAAATAAAATGAAGGCAATAAAACCAGAAAAATATTATATATTATAAAATATTAAACTAAAACACAAAGCCATCGAAGGTAATTAAAGTACAGAGAAACATGCTCTCTCTTGTGCAGTGTAAATTATTCGTAAGCAGCAAGCTAAATTATATAAAAAAAAATAAAAAAAACAACATAAACACGAATTAATTAAAGTATATGCCACATTTCAGTTAATTAATTATCTAATTACCAGCACAAATGCGGGGATAAATGAATGAAGCCGGCCGTGCCTGTGTCTGTGGGAAGAAATGGCGACGCCTACAAGTGGCAGCTTTAACTTGATTGGTCAAAACCTAAGACTCCTATTGGCTGGGGAAAAAATGCGCCAAATAGAAAACCGGAAGTTAAAAAAAAAATGAATAAAGCAGCCCAGGACAGAATAAGGTCGCCTGATGCCTGATACCTGATGCCTGATGCCTGATGCCTGATGCCTGATGCCTGATGCCTGATGGAAGACGCCTGATACCTGATGGAAGACGCCTGATGCCTGATGGAAGACGCCTGATGGAAGACGCCTGATGCCTGAGACCCGATACCTGACAGCCGAAGGAGGAAGTCTGAGGGCGGAGCTGTGATGAGTGACGTCTGAGGAGGGAGGCTGCAGAGCGGAGGAGTGACGGCGCATTTGGAGCAGGCGTGACTACAACGGGCAATGATGCGCTATGGAGAAGGCAGAGGACAACGCCAGAGGACAACGCATGCGTCAAAGGTAAGTAGGGGCATGATGTCCTAAAATGCGTTCCGTAAGCAATTACTTTCACTTTCCTACCCTGCCTGCTCTACAGCTGCACTAGCAGCCCCTCCTCCCACAGACAGTATCAAAGCTCCTGCCGTTCTGTAAGTTTGTTCTCTGCATTCCTTTAGAGGGGGTAACTTTCTCTCCTTGCTGCCTTCCTAGTTTGTTTTACTGGTTACTAGATGAGGTAAAGGAGCTGTGAGTTCCCTCTGCTATCCACCTCACACACACCTTGCTCCTTTCCTGCCTGCAATACTTCTTTTTACATTAACTACTTACTGCCTCCTTTCTCCTGGCTATTTTAACCCTTCCTAGACGTCCTCCTAATTTTTCCTGGTTTTCAAGTATGTCCTCCTTATTTTATCCTTTTTTTCTATTCCCTGTCATCAGTCCTGGGAGTGTACTCCTGTGTTTCTGCCATTCGTTTTTGTGTAAACAAATATAATAAACTATCTATATAAAATATTTTTTCCAGTGTCCAAAATGAATTGTGTGTGTGTATGTGTATATATATATATATATATATATATATATATATATATATATATATATATATATATATATATATATACATATATATATATACATATATATATATTTATTTTTTTAAACATAAGTGGGGGCAGTGATCACAGGACTATCTTATTTCAGTCCTCCTGAAGTGGTGTCAGTGGGAGCATATCTTGATTCCTGCCTATTGTTCAATTGACAGGCTCAGCAGACAAGGCTCTATTTACATTACAGCAGCTTGTAGGAGGGAGGGGTAATGACATCACTCCAACTTGCAGTGCAGCAGTAAAGTGTGACTGAAGTTTATTAGAGCACAAGTCACATGACCTGAGGGCAGCTGGGAAATGTCAAAATGTCTAGCCCCATAGCAAATTTTTAAATTAGATATAAAAAAATCCATTTCTTGTTTTGAAAAATGGATTTCAATGCAGGATTCTGCTGTAGTAGCACTATTAACTGATACATTTTGTAAAAAACATGTTTTTCCACGACAGTATCCCTTTAAGCAATATACTGTATGCTGATAAATGCTTTAAGTTCCTCTCCTTTCTTTTATGTTTTATGCTTAACAGTAATCATCATTAAAAGTAATGGTAGGTTGAATATTTTGTACAAAATTACATGCAAACATTTAACAAACATGAACAATTCTGCTGCTTGGGTATCTCTATACACCACAAAAACAATATAATATCAGAAATCCGCAACTGGCCATGACCACTTACCAAGAATTTGCATTAGAAGAGTAACACAATCCCGATTAACAGCCAGTTCAGCACCCAGGATGGCATGAATACACAAGTTGGCTAATGCCCTTATTAATTTGATTAGGACATCTTCAGTTTCAGAAGGTTTTTTAAGCTCATCTCTTTTTGATTGGCTATAGTCAAGTTCATAGTAAGGGGCAGATTTAGCATACGTCGAAGTGAAGGTTCGAAGTTAAAAACTTCGAATTTCGAAGTAATTTTTGGGTACTTCGACCATCGAATAGTCCAACTTCGATTCTGAGTTGAAAAAAACTTCGAAATTCGAATATCGAAATTTATCATGTACTGTCTCTGTTCGCCACCTAAAAGCTGCCAAAGTGCTGTTTTAGCCTATGAGGGACCTCATAGAATCTGTATGGAGGCAATTGGGGGAGTTTGGAAGATAGAAGGTTGAAGTTAAAGTCGAAGTAGATCGAAGTAGCGATACTTCGAATCATACGTTCCGAAGTAGGCCCACTCCGACCCCAAAAAACTTCAACCACCATTCGGTTGGTCTTTTTGAATTCGAAGTTCGAAGTTTTTTTACCTTTGATAAATCTGCCCCTAAATGTGTAACAAATGTAGCATAGTTTCAATACTTCCTTGTTCTTTATAAAACAGTTCAAGTGTCTTGTTATTCTTAGCTATCAAGTTTCCAAGGCTAAAAACAATGCAAACAGCCAGGTCCTGAAAAAAAGGCACACTAATAATTATTTAAATATATAGTAAATGTAATGGTTTGGCTATAAAAGCATGTTTAATGGGGTTTTTAGAACTGTATTTATCAAATGGTGAGTTATAACTTTCACCCATTGATAAATACAATTCTAAAAATCCCATAGCAATGAACAGAACATGAGTGAGTTTTTATTTATGAACCTCTAAACTCACATTATGATAAATCTGCCTCTATGCGTGTTTTAGCATATTGAGGTGGTTTCAAACCTCAGAAAATACCCTACTATAGACAATGCTGAGAATTATCTCTGCTACATGGGGAAGATTTACTCAAGGGTGACGTTTCGCTAGTGATACTTCGGCAATGCAAGCAATTGAAAGAGAAGAATTGATAGCCTTCATTTCTGCCTAGCGCAAATTCGTGGGTCTTGCACTTAGGTTAATTTGCATACGCCGGGAAATTTAAAGTTGAACATATATGTTGCAGCAAATACATTACATTATACAATTCCAGGGAACCTAAATAAAGAAAATGTAGTTGTTATAATGCCCTACACATGAGCCCACTGTATAGTTAATTTTCCATATGTAAGAAAATGTATGGGGGAACCCGATTACCCAAAAACATTTTTAAGGTCTTTTGCAGGCTATCACTCTGAAAAAAGGAAAAGATGCCAGCTTTTTTTGGACTTAGAAGCTTTTTCCACTAAAAAATATGATGTATGTAACAGAAGATTGAAGATCTATGCACTCCAGTGCACTTTGCCTGCTCTGAGCTGGCAAAAGCATGTCTGGCGAAAGAGGTAACGTTCAGTAAAATCCACATTTCATTGAATTTGCAAGGTAACGCCAGAGCGAATTGTCACCTGGCGATACAGTGTGAATGACTGATATCGTCTATCTCTTTCGCTAGCGAAGTGACGCCTGCGCCCGTTAGTAAATTGTCCCTGCGGGCGGTAATGCTAGCGAATTGATGCTAGCGTTAGCCACGTTGCCCTCGAGAAAATCTGCCCCCATGTTTCATATTCCTAACAGTGGCAAAGAAGCAAGGTATAAAAAGGATGCAGACCCTTCATGACAAAAATATCTGTGTCTGACTCCTATGATAAAAAACCACAGGAACTGTTTTTGCCTTCCTATGGATTAACTAGCAGTTAGGCAGGTTAAAAAAAAGTTAAAGGGTTGAACTTGATGGATGTCTGTCTGTTTTCAACCTATGTCTCCATAATGCAGATTTCGTCTTGTATGGTACCTCTTTGGCTTCTTATATTATTATGTATTTATATATACAGTATATAGAGATATTTACGTATTTAGTGTTGACAGTGCTTTATATTCGTATAAGAATAAACAGTATGTGTTTTGTATTTACATATCTGGTAGAAATTAGAATTTGGGTAGCAAGGACGGCTGGGTTGATTCGAGAACAGAGTCAGGGAGGATCTCATTCACTAAATTTCTGGTTTAAAAAACAGAATTCCGGCTCTTAGCGTTACCAAGGGCAGCTTTTTCTTGCACGCTGGCAACTGAGTAAAGGTAGGAGTGGCCCTGTATATATGTAGCAATAGACAAGCTTGTGGATCCAAACAGTTTAATGCAGTATAATTAATATTAAGTTCACAGTCTCACACCATTCTTAGGAAGTGACCTATAATTATGAACCTGTGCAGTGACTAGATGTGAGAGCACAACAATGCCTTCTGCTGCACAAACAAATAATGTGTGTGTGTGTGTGTGTATTTCTTCATTGCCTAAAATTGGAAGAGGGGGAGAGATACAATTTACATAGCAATTGCCTGCAACTGTAGGTGCACCTAAGTAGCAGGCTGTTGTCACTCAGAAAAGCAGTAGTCAGTATCTGTTAGAAGACAAAATATATAGGCACACAAAAAATTGTTGTGCCTAACTACAAAAGGCAAAGTGTTTCACTGACACAGAAGTCCTACATTTACATATAAACCAAAACCACATATGTGAGGCAATTCTAAATTAAACACAAACTGAGGGGTCCGTTTACTAAAGTGCGGTAAATCTGACTTTAAGTTTCCGCATGTTATCGCTGAGAATATTTTTACGCCAGAATATTCGCAGCGACTACGTTTACTAAACAGCGATGCGCTCAGAAGTCATTGCGATCACTTGCGGTAACTACGTTAAGGAACCAGCTTACGTTAGCGGTAATTTTAGCGAGTTGCAAATTTTCTGGCGAAAAATTAATTTTTTGCGAATATTTATGCTACAAAATAGTCTTATTTTATGGCGGTTATTATGGCAATTTTTACTGTGACATTTATGGCCAGAAATGCATCTTCAAAACTCATAAACTTTATTGACTGATGATTATACCATCCAACATCACCAGAGTAACACCAATCAAACATGTATGCATCATATAAACCCTTCTGCCAATAGAATCATATGAACAAGAAATCATACCAGTCAATCTCTTTGCTTCATAGAAATGCACAGTTTAATGTAGCCAATCACAATGATACCAAAAAAGCATAGAGGCTGACGAATCCTTGGACTGTGATGCCGCTGCCAATAATACGACTCTGAGCTGAAACTGCTGCTGTTGCAACAGATAGAAGCAGAAGCCAAAACATCTTGTCAGCAATAGCTACAGATCTCTCTCCTATCAGCAAAGAATGATGGGTAAAAAAAACAGTATTATGGGATATTTCCTGCCCCTTGAGAATTTTCTGGTGAAAAAAATACTTTTACGCCACTACATAGGTGGCGGTAAAAGTTTGCGAATATTCTGGCGTTAATTTTGTCTTTAGCACATTTCGCTGTTTAGTAAACCATGCGTTAATGTGTATGTAGCGTTATTTTCAGCGAATGCGATAACTGGCGAATAATTATTCTTGCGCAAGAAAATTCGCAAATTTATATTTACCGCAGGTTAGTAAACTGGCGATAACATATTTGGTGAAAATTCTGTCTATATATTGTGCGAATATTTTTAACGCACTTTAGTAAACGGACCCCTGAGTTACATAACTAGCGAGAATAAATTATCGGTCCTGCTTCTCTGGATGTTTGTTCAGCATAGAAAAGAACAGAATGTAACATCTGAAGCAATCCGCTAACGCCATGCAACAGTCATCATACACAGAAAGTTTTCACATCATCATACGGAATCAATTTTGACACAAAAATAATCTTTTTGTGTCATTATGAATATGACGTGTTAAAAAATATCACACCAGCTGGTCTTACACCACATGGATGTACATAAATATCAAGATGGGCAATCGCTCGCTATGCACATGTGTAAATCCTAACATGGTCTCCTGAACAGTGGATGGTACCCTTTAGGAAACGTTTAAATTATGCTGCTATTCACATGTTGAAATTAGGTTGCAATACATCTGTAAATCAAATTAGTGCAAAGTGCCTACCTTACCACAGAAGAAAAAGTTTGACCCAAGCTAGGGCGAGACAACATATGTTCTTACAGAAATTAAAGACTAAAGCTGGCAATGCATTATCTGTTCCTCTGGTGAGGTTGACCCAATTTGGCCACCAACATGCTAGGCCAATATAAGATCATATGATTACGGACCAATGATTATATCATAATGGGGCCTATGCAGACCTTCTTTAAACAGGTGCCTACTGGGCCTGATTGATTTCCATTGCAGAAGAGGCAGTGAACATGCTCAGTATGCACCTATTTGAGGTCTTCCTAGTCAGAGATAGAAGGAGTGCTCATGAAGCAAAAGGGGCAAAAGAGTTTATATTAAACAAAAAACTGTAGTGGAAGCATAGAAAAGCAAAAACACTCCTTAAAATTTGGCTTTGTCTTAGTAGTTTGTTAAGCAATAGACAGCTACCACAATTACAACTAGCTCTCTGACGAATACAGTATTCTGTTGTTCATCCAAAGAAAGCCTAAAACAATCCAAACTAAACAAATAGAGGGCACATTAACAGGTGCTCTTGTTTCAGATCTAGTAAAATACAAGAGGCCTGCAGCACTAAACACATTATCAATATATTTAAGCCATAGAGACATTTTGTGCATACAGATACTAAAAAAAATGCCTTACCCTTTAAACAAAACAGGCATTGTTTGTCCATATATTGTAATATATTTAAGCTGGCCAATTATGTCAAAGTCATCCTATATCTGCCCAGTCCTTTCATATAAAAGTTTCCATGACCATACCAGAGTATCCAGGAGACATTATTGCAGATGTCCTTATCCGAAACATAGTGCTCCAGCACTGGACATAGTTCGGGAAGTGCATTACTGGCAAGGAATATGGTGGGCCTTGATTGGGAAAGATCAGCCAGATTTCTTAGAGTTGCAGTAAGCTCTAAAAAGAAAGCCAAAGAAAAATAAAAAATGCAAACATATAGAAACACAGTCCTTGAAGTACAGCATGTTTAAACTAAGTATTGTAGGACATTATCATAGCAGGTGTGTGGCATTAATGTCTACACAAATGTGTTACACTAGAGGTATAAGATGTACTCTATACATCACTGAACAGGAATATAAGGCATGGTTAATGGATTTAAACCTACCAGGTCATCATATATATGTGATTTCAATGTTATATAGATTATAATATGAATTAACGGTTCATCTGATTCAAAACATTTATGAGGAGTTTGGCATAACTGGTGATTAGTTATATTAATAGGATCATTTTCATCTTTGGTCTTGTTTGTTCCTTAAAGGAGTAGAAATGGTAAAATTACTGATGGGTGGTGCCAAATATTAGCCACACCCCAGTGTTTATAATCACTTACCTGAGACCCTTGCCCCACTGCTCCTGCACCAGCTCAGGGTACCTCTGTATAAGAGCCACACATAAATCTTCTTCTGCTTCTTTGATATTCTCAGCAGTCTCAGGCTGGGAGCCACGCGCAATAGAGTGAAAAAGTAATTTCTTGTTTATAAGTTTGGCATTTCATTCTACTGTGCTTACTCACTCAGTACTGAATGTAGAGAACATGTAAAAGAAAGAATAAGGTGCAGGTGCAGCACTCCTACAGTAGTGCCCTGGGCCAGTGCTGTTTTCAGCAAAGAAGAGTACCAGCTCAGTATCTCAGTGAAGTAATTATATCTTTCCTTTTCCTTTACAGGATGTGTTAAAACAACTCCTAAAATTCTCCATAATAAGCCAAGTGACATTGTGCCTTGTGTACAGGCAAAAACAGGGTGATTTGTCTTCCAACATGAGATTTGGTGACTGGGATGATATACTAGATAGCTCAGTACCATTTTAACATTCCTAAACTAAGCAATACAAATAAGAGCATAAAAAGCATCTCTTTTCTTTCCACATTACTTAACTGACTGGAACAATCAATAAACCTCCACATTCATATTTAAATGGGAATTACTATTTTACTTATTTACCAGACTCTATATAGACATTTTTTATTCATAACATGAAGTGCCCAAAGAGGATAAAATAACCCATACTACCATGACTTACAAAGTCAGCAAAGAAAATTTTATGAAGCAACCTGTTCAGTTAATAACATGCTAATACTATTAATACATTCTCAAATCATTGTTTGCGTATAGACACAATACCCTAGCAATAAGTGTCACGAACAGCGGGCCACTAAAAGTAAATTGCTCATAAATAGGCTAAGACAAATAAAGTATGTAGAGGGTAAATCCAAGTATTATCAAATGGCACTCAATCCAATATGCAATATATGCAACATGCAATCCTTGTGAATATTTAGAGATCTTATACTATGTATTGAGACAAAGTTTTACACAGTAACATGTATTATTCTACATATGCGAGTAACGGGCATCATTAACAGAGCCTCATAAACTCTTATTGTTATGTTTTGGTAGCCAAGGATGAGTAGAGTATAACAGTGCTTTATTAGCAGACTCATGCAGCCATTACACAACAGTAACTTCCAACTCTATCGCTCTTAAAGGAACAGTAACGTCAAAAAATAAAAGTGTTTTAAAGTAATGAAAATATAATGCAGTGTTGCCCTGCACTGGTAACACTGCTGTGTTTGCTTAAGAAACACTACTATTGTTTATATAAATAATCTGCTGTGTAGCAATGGGGGCAGCGATTCAAAGCAGAAAATGCTCAGGTTACACATTAGATAGCAAATAAGCTCTGTCTGTCTAATGGTGTTAACTGTTATCGATGTGTTAACCTGTGCCATATAGCCATTTTTCAATTTCCGCCATTGCTCCACAGCAGCTTGTTTATATAAACTATAGTAGTGTTTCTGAAGCAAACAGATCAGTTTTACCAGTGCAGGGCAACAGTACATGATATTTTTATTACTTTAAAACACTTGCATTTTTTGGTGTTACTGTTCCTTTATGTAGTATTGACAGTACTATGTATACACAGTATAACTCATGTGCACAGTGACACCTGCAGACCATTTGTATAAACACCACACATTCCTCCTATAGTAGGAAAGCATTTGGGCAGATGTAATAAACAACAACAGTTAAACAGCATGCATCTTAAAGCAATATTATGCATTATTCACATCACATGCAGGTAGTTTTCTGATTCTCTCAGTACGCCTTATAGGTTCACTTTCGTCAGGCCCATTGCAGTTGGCATCAGGGGTAGGAAAATGTCCTGCATCAAATGGAGCTTCTCCAAAGTCATATCTAACATGAGCAAGACCATCAGACAGTTCATATGTGTATGGTCCTCGCTGGTGTATCACTTCAAGTAGTGAAGTGAAGTTTAGATTGTCCTTGTTTGAGTAGTCCAGGTGACTTAATTCTGACTAAAGATCCAGGTTGAAAGTGCACTTTTCTTGCACCACGTTTTCTGTCAGTATAAGCCTTGCATTTGGCTTGTTGACATTTGACACTGTCAGCAGTAGATGATTTTGTAGGCACAGTTTTTTGTGGAAGTTTGATGTCTGCAACATGTAACTTAGTGCGCATCTGCCATGTAATAATTCAGCTGGAGAGGATTGGGTTGCTGCATGGCACGTTGCTCTGTAGCTATGTAGGAACTCTTTTGTAAATACTTTCCAAGATTTCCCAGTAAGATTTGCTGTCTGTAGTGTTTCTTTCAGACTTCTGTCGAAAAATCTCTTTTTCATCATAATTTTAGTGAAAGAAAAGTGTAACTTACCACTAGAATTAACTTCTGATTTTGAGCTTTGAGAAGGAGCCAGCATTCATCTTGCTCCCAGGGTTTTTCCTACTTGGGTGCTATTCTCATGTCTACCACTAGATGGGGAAGCACCTTTAGCAGTGCAAACACATCTGTCTGCAGAGGTGTCAGGTAGCTGCTATCTGGTTAGCTGCCCATTACTCTTTTGATGGGCTGCTGATGCTGATATCACTCCAACTTGCAGTGTAGCACTAAAGAGTTACTGAGATTTATCAGAGCAAAAGTCACATGACTGTTGACACCTGGGAAATGGACATCATCATGTCTAGCCCCATGTCAGACTTCAAAATTAAATATAAAAAAAATCTGTTCTTTTAAAAAACAGATTTTAGTGCAGAATTCTATTAACTGATGCGGTTAGAAAAAAACATGTTTTTCCACAACATTAACGCTTTAAGCTGTGTAAATCTATATTGGTGGCAAAACAATACTATTGGGTATAGTTAATATTTAAATGACTTTTAGCAGACTTATGGTATGGAGATTCAAATTATGGAAAGATTCCTTATCCAGAAAACCACATGTCCTGCACATTTGGGATAATAGATCCCATACCTGTATGAGGAAAAAAAGTTTGTCTCTGTACATATATAGTTCGCTTTAGGAACACTACAGCAGATTTGCTAGCATGTTTTGGTTTGTCAGGTTAAATCTTAAACATGCTTTATTTGTAGGCCTTCCATATACAAAAAAACAGCCTTTTCAGACAGCTCTTGGGCTGGAGAGGGGAATTGCTCCCAGCCATCAAGCTTATTTACAATACTGTATATACAGGCCCGCTCAAGAACACAGAAAATGTACCTTTATTAACATTTCTCATTTTATTTGAAATCTGCAGTTCTACAGCTCTTGTGAACTACACCAGTCAGCAGTTTTATCTTGTGTTTCACATCCTTGTTCAAAGTTGTGCAAAGAATGCTAACAACTGCTGGAAGGCTATATTGCTATAAAAAGCACATTTTTTATAGTTCCCTTTTGCTTCTCCTCGCTCTATTGTAGATCACTATGGAATATGAGGTTTTCATTAATCCTTTATTTATCTTCCAATACAGCAAATATGTCAAGCTGCAGAGTTCTATGTAGGGTTAATTCATACTTGTAAAACAACACGATAAGATGCAAACACAGAAACGTTCCATAGCATCTCATCTGATTTTATCCAAACAAGAACATGCTACCTTATTTTATTTGTTTCCAAAGGACAAGAATAATCATGAAACAGGTGGTTTTGAATTATCTCACTGGGTTTCGGATAATGAACAGGAAGCTTAAGACAAATGAGTACGGAAGATTGTCGAAGTTCTTGTGGTTTTTGTGGTGTACTTTCAACACACATCAGACTGGTCACAAAGTGACGGAGGCGTCACTACCCAATTTTCTGTGATTGGCTACTGTTTTTAGCAAGAAGGTTCAGGAGCCTTAGCAACACTGCAGATTCTTAAAGCTTCTCCCACACACTTACTCATCTGTACTGCCTTCTCCACTATTCATATCACTGCCCTCCCCCAAAATATAAATACTAATGAGCCTGCAAAAAGGTAGCGTCATAAAGCTTGGCCTAGTTTGGTTATTATAACATCTCCTTTGTACACAACTGTGAAACTGTAAAACCTTATCATATTATTAGGAGGACACGGGAACATCATTATATAGTTTCTGCTTCTAGTGCTTGTTTCAAACTTCTATTCTTCCTGTTATTACTGCTAACATATTTTGAGAGTTTAAGACATCGTTTTCACTGAAACAATCTAATTTTTTAGCAGTTTGCTAATTTTAACTTTATTTATAAAGTATATATAGTGTATTATCAGTATAGTGCAGAGGTTCTCAGATTCAGATGGCACCCTAAAGAACACCAAGCAGTAGGCGGGGTGGGGGGTGGTCTGAATGGCAGGTAGCATGAGATTAGCAGTTGAGTAATATATTACTGCTCTATCATTAGAAGATTATAAAAAGGGACTGGAAAATAGCTGGACTGCAGAGTCCAATTAGCTCTGGCTTGGATATACACACAGTGAAGGCACAGCTACATTTTTAAAATATATATAAGATATATATTTGTGCAATGTTACTGTAAATGTGACTGTAAGTGCGCAGAAAAATGCAGCCCTCTGTAAGACAGGTCCTATCGATTTTAATGGACCGCAGCAAGATCAGAGTGATGTGAAATAACCACTTACTGGTGTTTGCACATTTAGAACTAGGTGCAAGGAGCTCTAACAAAAGGATTACATGCAGTGTCGGACTGGCCCACCGGGATACCAGGAAAACTCCCGGTGGGCCCAGGTGTCAGTGGGCCCTCCTGCTTCTAAACATTTGGTCTATGTCATGGTCATTGCCTATTTCTATGAGAATAAAGAGGCTAAATAGATGGAATAATAGGTTATAGTATGCAAAGAAAAGAGAATAGAAGAATAGAGGTTGAGTGAGGAAGAAAATAATACTTAGAGTGGGCCCCTGGTCTAAAGGGTTTTGGGTGGGCCCATGGTCTAAGGGTTTTTGGTGGGCCCCTGGTGTCCCAGTCCAACACTGATTACATGTAAGTAAAAAAACAAGCTGAAAAACCGAGCTGTCCGGGTCAAATCCGGACAAGTGGCAACCCTTGTGCAGTTTGCAAAAAGTACGGTAAAAACAATATATGGTTATGGACCAGTTATCCAGAATGCTTGGGACCTGGGGTTTTCCAGATAAGGTATGAAGATGGAATTTATGGAAAGATCCATTAAGTCTAATAGAAAATCATTTAAATAAACCCAGTAGACTGGTTTTGCTTCCAATAAGGATTGATTATATCTTAGTTTGGATCAAATACAAGGTATTTTTTTATTATTACAGAGAAAAAGGAAATAATGTTTAAAAATGTGGATTCATTGGATAAAATGGAGTCTATGGGAGACAGTCATATACTGTATAGGTACCGTATATACTCGTGTATAAGCCGACCCGCGTATAAGCCGAGGTACCTAATTTTACCTATGACAACTGGGAAAATTTATTGACTCGTGTATAAGCCTAGGGGAAGAACTGGCAAAATAAGTTTAGGGAAGATCAGGTGTCTTTGGTGTTGCCCAGCATCTTCACTGACAATAATATGGTATTCCCCCAGATTCAGATTTCAGTAAAGAAATCCTCACGGCCCATTTGATCTGCCAACGCGCCCACCCACCAATGAAGAAACAGTAGGCTTGTTTAAAGATCAACTTTGTAGAAGCGCAATGCTGGAGTTACAGCTTAGAGCAGCGCCGCCCGCTTTCCTTTGCCTGTCAGACCCTGCTGGGGGCAGGCTTAGACGGAGACCAAGGCCGTAATAACCCTGCACGTTTAAAATGGTTATTAGCATGTGAAGCTCATTTACCATGTTGGTGCTCGGCTTCCCGGTGAGTGCGAGTGGCGCTTTCTTGGACTCTCTGCGATCTCGCTCATGCGCAATGAGGCCGCGGCCTGCGGGAGAAGGTGAGAGGGGACGCCAGGCACGGGGAGGCAGTGCGGGCCGCACACACAGGCAACATTCTGTCCGCACAGAGAAAGGGGCAGCGATCTTTAAACACGCCTACTGTTTCTTCATTGGTGGGTGGGCAGGTTAGGCAGAACAGACGGGCCGTGAGTGCTGAGCTGAATCTGGGGGAATCCACGGACAGGATATTAAAGCGGCAAAACGGTAAAAAAAAATTAATGTTTTCCTAAAATGCTGACTCGCGTATAAGCCGAGGTAGACTTTTTTAGCACATTTTGGATGCTGAAAAACTCGGCTTATACGCGAGTATATATATATATATATATATATATATATATATATATATATATATATATATATATATATATATACAATGCTAACAACATTACATAGATCATGCCATGCTTATTATATACTGTATATGTCCACATAGAATGGGGTTATCCTAGATTCTGCCCTGTCATTCACTCCTCATATCCAGTCACTTATCAAATCATGTCACTTCCACCTAAGGAACATATCCAAAATACGATCATTTATCACCCAAGACGCTGCCAAAATTCTTATTCACTCTCTCATCATATCGCGTCTAGACTACTATAACTCTCTTTTAATTGGCCTCCCCCTCCAGAGACTGTCACCTCTCCAGTCCATAATGAACACTGCTGCGAGGCTCATACACCTCAGTAACCGCTCCTCCTCTGCCTCGCCATTCTGTCAATCCCTGCACTGGCTTCCGTTACCTTTCAGAATCAAATTCAAATTAATGACACTGACTTTCAAAGCACTTCACAACTCTGCTCCACCCTACATCTCTGAACTCATCTCTATATACTCACCCACTCGCTTACTACGCTCCTCTACTGACCTCCTACTCAACTCTTCTCTCATTACCTCCTCACATGCTCGCATTGAAGACTTTGCAAGAGCTGCACCCCTCCTCTGGAACGCTCTCCCACGATCTGTCCGACTTTCTCCCAACCTTTCTGTTTTCAAAAAATCTCTGAAAACGCACTTCTTTCGAGAAGCCTACCCTCACTCTGCTTAACTACCAAACGCAACACCACATACAGTACCACATTTCTCACCCACTTATTTCGATCTTGCCCACTCCCACACCTTGTGTATTACTCCCTTCCCTTTAGACTGTATGCCTATGCATAGGGCCTTCCTCACCTTTTTGTACCTGTATTGATTGTGATGTTTGTTACTCCATATATTCTATATATGTAATTCGTGTGATGTAGTTGTCTAATCACATTTACTTTACAGTGCTACGCAATATGTTGGCGCTATATAAATACATGTTAATAATAAGATTATATATATATATATATATATATATATATATATATATATACAATGCTAACAACATTACATAGATCATGCCATGCTTATTATATACTGTATATGTCCACATAGAATCCATATTTATTACAAAACTCTGCATGTCCCATATAAAGTTCTCTTTCCCCCTTATCTTTTTAACTTTCTACTGGAGCAAATATTCCTTAGGGCTGTTTTCTAGGCAACACTGTCTTCTTTAGAGAATAGTGTGCCTTGCAGAGGTAGGCTTACTAAATTGTGAGGAAGATCTCACAAAAATGTGAAAATGGAAAGGTTTCAGTACCTTCAAAGGAGAAAGAAAGTCATCTTGCACTTGGGGCTGCCAAATGTTACGCACCCCCAATTGATTGTATTTACTTTTTTTACCTTAAACCCCCGGGCCGGTGCTCCTATCAGCAGAAAACTGCACCGGCCCAGGGTTATACCAGTGAGCACCATGAAGCAAACCTCTTCTGGCTTTCTTCAAATTTCCTGGGGCAGACGCATGCACAGTTGAATGAAATAGCCGACTTTTTGGTTAAAGGGATACTGTCATGGAAAAACATGTTTTTTTCAAAGCACATCAGTTAATAGTGCTGCTCCAAATCTGTTTTTCAAAAGAGCAAACAGATTTTTTCATATTTAATTTTGAAATCTGACATGGGGCTAGACATATTGTCAGTTTCACAGCTGCCCTCAGTCATGTGACTTGTGCTCTGATAAACTTCAGTCACTCTTTACTGCTGTACTGCAAGTTGGAGTGATATCACCCCCCCCCAGCAGCCTAACAACAGAACAATGGGAAGGTAACCAGATAGCAGCTCCCTAACACTAGATAACAGCTCCCTGGCACAAGTCACATAACTGGGGGCAGCTGGAAACTGACAATATGTCTAGCCCCATGTCAGAGTTCAAAATTGAATATAAAAAAACAGATTGCTCTTTTGAGAAATGGATTTCAGTGCAGAATTCTGCTGGAGCAGCACTAGTAACTGATGTGTTTTGGAAAACACATGTTTTCCAATGACAGTATCCCTTTAAGATTCGGCTTTTCGTTCTACTGAGCAAGCGCAGCCGCGTGAAGGAAAGAGGAAGACAGAAGAGGATTGCTCTGTGGTACTCACTGGTATAACCCCGGGCCGGTGCAGTTTTCTGCTGATAGAAGCACCATTACAGGGTTTCAGCTAAGTAAATACAATGACTTGTGCACAAAGACTTTCCTTCTCCTTTAAACTGAATGTGAACTCTGAAAAAACTGACCAGACATTCCCAGATCCACATTCTACCTTTTAAAATAACCTACATGCGTGGAAAGGCAAACTGTGATGTTAGCAGTGATATCACTGCTCCCAGATTTTTGACTAGAAGTAGCTGAATGCACTAGCTCCACAAATGATCTAGAGCAGTGCTATCCAACTTCTGTGGTACCGAGGGCTGGAATTTTTCTGGCCTACATGGTGGAGGGCAGATAATGGAAGCCAGGGTTAGCCACTACTTGTTTTTAAAACCACAACCACTTTAAACCTCACCCATGTTATCACAAGATCATGTCCACATCAGTGGTGGTAGCACACCAAAAAACCAAATGGTTGCTGCTCACTGCAGGGATATAACTTATCACTCATATGTGAAAAAAGTTGTCATATTAAAACATAACCTTAGACACATATGCCTCTTCCTCCCCGGTGGATAACACCGAATCCCCCTCTCCCCCCCCCCAGGCAAAATTAAACACCTTACAGGTGTTAAATCCTCACAAGCCCCCAGAACAAACCCCTACCAGGCTTATGTACCACAGGCAGAGCACGGCATACATAGGCAGAGTATGGCACACCCAAGGAGCATAGGGCAGGCAGAGTATGGCACACCCAAGGAGCATATGGCAGGCTTAGTATGGCACATCCAGTCAGAGTATGGACAACCCAAGGAGCACAGGGCAGGCAGAGTATGGCACACACAGGGAGCATAGGGAAGGCAGAGTATGGCACACACAGGGAGCATTGGGCAGATGTAGGTGTGAACAAAGGGGGGATTACATGTGTGAACAATGCAGGAGTTTATAGTCTGAATTTGAGGTGTAAACAATGCAGGGGTCAGTTAATCTCAGTACTGAACTCTTGTGAAGCTTACACATGGTAAGCAGACACAGCAGGCAGACTTTCATGTGGGGGCCACACAATGGGGGGGGGTTGTGGGCCACCAGTTGGACAGCACTGATCTAAGTAACTCAGTAAACCCTATGGTCATAGAGAAATGGCAGCAACGATGTCTGAGCTGTTCTGGAACTCATTCAACCTCACCCACTGCCTCTACTTACATTCACTGAAATAAATGCATGGCATTTTAGATACAGAATGGGAGCAACTCTGAGATGGGCATTGCAAAATGAAAATTTAAAATTTGAGTGCATCATTTCTAACAGAACTTCTAACTAGTAAACCCTTTGTCATGTGCATCTGAGCTGCAATATTGTTTTTTCGTGGTTAAGTCAAACCTGGAATTCTCCAAAGCCAATAACAGTATCATCACACTACGAGTCATAAAAAGATGGTGCTATGGCTTTTGTGGTCTGAGAATTTTCAGGCTTAATACAACTGAAATGTGGCAACTTCCACGCATATGAAAAATGCAAATGCACTGAAAAAAATATTGTGTACTTATTTTGATAACATGCATTTTGTGTACTATTATTTCCTGCCTAAATATTCTGTATACAGTACTTAAAGTCTCTGAGGGCAAATGTAACATTTATAAATTGTTTTCTGATGCATTTCAACCAGCTGGACATGGTTATAAATTACTTAATCGGTATAACACAGCCTACCTTTACTTCAATATTACATTATTTTACTAATTAAGGTCTGACATCATTTCTTAGTTATTGATAGGACTATTCTAAGCAATTATGGGCAGTTTTTAATTGTGCATGGTTTTAAAAGAAATGTATGTATTAACCTTCCTATTCTGTTACTGAAATACTGAAAATAGACTGTGTGGGTTTCATTTCATTGTCATTTTTAGTTTTTATTTCTGGTTAGTTAGCCCTCTTCTGATCTTCCATTTTGACTTCAGACTTGCTGATTGGTTGCTTGGGTAAATTATACCCTAGCAACCAGATTGCGATACAGCTTCACAACACAAAAGAGAAGTACTTTAAAATCACACATTCAAAAAGGTGTAACTACTGTTTTCTAAGAATGCTGCTACTTATTCTATGAAAATAAATTGTGTAGCTCAATGGCTGTGAGTGTTGCAGTGAAATAAGTTATAAGTGGTGGCAGCAGGATGGCATTTTGGGGAGATTAGTCGCCCAGAAGAAGTAGAGAAGATTTGTCGCTGGGCAACTAATCTCCCCGTCTGCCACCACTGTGTAAAAACAATTCATCGGAAGGGCTTACCGGGCTGTTAAAGGGATGATTCTATCAGTTTTCTCTGAAGGCAAAATGTAATTTTGAAAACGTAACCAACAGTTATTTCATTTTAAAATATAAAAATATCATTATGCTATTATTTTAAACTTATTTTGTTTAAGTACTTATTTATAGTGTTTCGTTCACACCTTCCACCAAATTGCGAGAGGTTCTTTCCTACATATGAGACTCATATTTAAGCTTGATCATCTACTGCACGCCTTCATTTAGAGGTTTCACACAAACCAGACACCCATTATGCTATATTTTTCTGTTACGTTTTACACGGTCTGGTTGCTTCAGATGGTGACCACATCTATTACATTAGAATAATTATTAGATTATTGTTGAAGTAGATGATAGGGTTTCAGGCAGGTTTTCTGATCTGGGCCTGGTGCTTGCCACTTGTTGAATAATGTAAAAAATCATTTATACTGTAAATAAAAAAATCTTACCTAATTATTTAGCCCTATTGTGATTAATCAAATAACAAGAAGCTCTGATTGGCCTCTCATATTTCTGCAACCTATTTCTAGTAACCTAAAGCAAACAATCAGCAGGTCGCATTTACTGATCACCTTTTTGAAAGCAATTACATGATTGGTCACTATACCCTTTCCTCTTAGCAATCAACGCACCACAGTGAGCTTGCCAAAGTCATTTATAAAGACTGTGGGATCATATGCCTGCTTATCCCTTTTTTGCACCAAAATGTCCCAATATAACTTTTTTTTTCATAGCTCTGAATTCTTTTCCACAAAAATCCCACACTTCTGAGGTTACCCTGTGACCATTTGTATTTTTATAGAAATGCATTATACTCATCATAATGCTGTGTGTAGTAACAAAATGTGTTGACAAAAAATGTACATTACAAACCTGCTCTTTTCCCCTCTGACACAACCCATTTCTGTATTTATTGGCCATATCAATGACTGGTACATTTATACCTAAGTAAAATGTATGAAATAACAAAATGTGCATAAAAGAGTTTGTTCATCTGCCAAACACTTTTTTTCAGTTGAGTTGTTTTCAGATTGTTCACCAGAAATAACTTTTTTTCAGTTTCTTTCAATCATTTATTTTTTTATTGTTTTTCCAAAATGTAAGCTTAAAGGTTTATGTTCCTGTCTTTGGTGTTTCAGTCTGGCAGCTCAGTATTTCAGGTGTAGTCTGAACTGTTACAATTTGCTACATTAGTTGATACATTTCCAGCAGCATCTGTGAAATATTATCAACTGTTGTATCAATTCTAACAGCTGCCTTGAATGAAACTTGGGGTTCTGCTCAGCAGGGACAAATATGAGAAATGTATCAACTAAATGTATCAATTTAAACCAGTTAGAGCCCCCCCATGACCCCTATCCTAGAACTGCTTTTGAAAGACATGAGGATGTGAAAAAAGAACTTTTACACTTCAGTATTAGAAAAAAGCAGTCACAAATAGAAAATAGAAAGTAAGAAGAAGTCTTTATTTCTGCTGGATATGACAACTGAACTGAAAAAGGTGAACAACCCATTTAAGAAAAGCTTCACCTAGGTTCTGTGTGAGCCCAATACATTCTGATGAAAATATATTATGGCTGTAGATTTTATTTTAGATTTAATCAGACTGGACTAGACTGGGAGTAATACGTCTTACAATCTCATTTCTGCCTCAGAAACTCTGGGGAATTCAGTAAGTGAACAAATAGAACGTATAGATTTTGTTGAACTTGTCTATGTGGCAAGAGTAAATTGGTTTTGTAAGGGGCAGATTTATCAAGGATTGAATTGAAATTTGAAATTCGAATTTCAAGGTTTTTTTTATGGTCAAAACTGTCTAATTCGTCTAGGGATTTATTCAAATTTGATTTGATTTTTTTTAAAAGTTTTAATTTGTTTTTTGAGATGTATCATACTTTGGCCCTTTCAGAAAACAAATTTGACTATTCGCCACTAAAACCTGCCGAATTGCTGTTTAAGTCAATAAGAGAGGGCCAGGGATCAATTTTGAGTTGTTTGCAGCTTTCCTGATATCAAGTTTTTTTCGGAGAAAAAACTCGAACCGAGTTTTTAAAATTCTAATCGAATTGAATTCATCTGAGATTAAAAATTCAATTTTTTTTAAATACATTTTGATCTGGTCTAATTTATGGGAGTTTAGGGGAGTTTTTAAAAACTCACATGAATTTGAAATTTGACCTTTGATAAATGTGCCTCCCAATGTTGTAAATCAGATAAAACACAAGGAAAGTCAGAGTGACTAAAGTACATTAGGGTATGAATGTTAGCAAAACACAGATGTAAGATTTGAATCATCCTTGACTGCATGCCCAAACACATGATATAAAGATATAAATTCTATGTTATTTCCAATCCAGCACCTACAAATCCTCTGTTGCACATTTGTTGGTTCTTCCCACATGCATCAAGTGTTCTGCCATGGGCATAAAGTGTGCAATTGCTCCTGTCAGGCTAAACAGACCTATTCGGTAATAGGTCAGCATAGGTCCCTTATCTGGAAACCTGTTATCTAGAAAGCTCTAAATACAGGAAGGCCATTTCCCACTGAGTCAATTATAAGAAAATAATTCTAAATCTTTTTAAATGGTGTCCTTTTTCTCTGTACAGTATACTTGTTGGTAATAAGCTGCATGAATCCACATTGGTGGCAAAACAGTCCTATTAGGATTAGTTGATTTAATGTTTAAAATATTTTTGGCAGAGTTAAGGTATTATGATCCAAATTACAGAAAGATCCGTTATCCATGAAACCCCATGTTTCAAGCATTCCGGATAATAGATCCTTTACCTGTATAAGACCCACGTTAGAAAACATTCAGACACAACAGAAAATTACAAATACACACATACATGCCCTTTGTTAACACATGTTGCATATAGCATAATACATATGTGGGATTTAAAGGGATACACAGGAAATTTCATCACCACATTTCCATAAAAGATAGTACAAACTCGACAAAAGGTTAAAAACCATTAATTACAAATAGCAAAAAATATGTTATAGGGTTTGAGTCAGGTGGGTGATTGTTGCTCATACCTGGCACACAACCTTAAAGGGCACCAATCATGACCAAAATCATTTACTAAGTAAATACACTATGTGAAAATTCAAGAAATCCGATTTTTAAAACAGTTAGAATTGTTTGTATAATGTAAATGATCAGCTCACTATTCCTTCTGCAAGATCTCCCCTATCTCCCCTGCAGCTCTAGCTGAGGCAGGCATCTTGGATTTCACTGGCTCCTCCTACCTATATCTTCCCAGCCAACTGTAGCTCTGAAATCTCGCACATGCTCAGTTGAAATTCCTTGCTTGCTTATCAACCCTTCTAAGCTATTTTCAAATCAGCCAAACCTCTGTTAGCTGCTGTTCAGTAGTGCTGCCACCTGCTGGAAGTTAGTGTGTGCCCTTCATTTGCAGAATGACTTTACCAGCAGGGGACAACATAGGGAAATATCCTGATACTTCTAGTGGAGGAGTTTACTTAAGCAAGGCATTCTGGGTAGAATACTCTAAGCAGTGTTACAATCTGAGCATGCTCCTGAAATTTGCATATTAGAGTCTCTGTTATAGTCACAGTATGGCCTCCCTCAGTGAAAGAACCCATTTGACAAAGTAAGGGATTTTTTTAAAACCTGCAGATTT
Source organism: Xenopus petersii (assembly GCA_038501925.1). NCBI lineage: Eukaryota > Metazoa > Chordata > Amphibia > Anura > Pipidae > Xenopus > Xenopus petersii. The sequence continues at coordinate 81,232,228 of CM076681.1, read as the reverse complement.
TTCAAAAAACTATATATGTAGTTTGATTAAAAGTGTTTAGCTTGTACTGGTCAGTTTGTTAATAAGTGTTTGATTTTGGCTGTGATAGGTGCCCTTTAAGGTTGACTTAAAAGCAGGGGCGATCCTGGCCCCTACGCCGCCTGAGGCAGCTTGCAGTTGCTGCCGCCCCCCTACCCTGTGCGCTCACCTTTTTGCACCGGAGTGGGTCTGGGGGGGTCCACAAGGGTATTTGAGAGGGCCAGGACGCTAGCGCAGAGAGCATAATTGCGCTCTCTGCACTAGAAAAGCTGAATTTCCAGTTTGAAAACCGGAAATTCGACTTCTAAAATACCAGGAGCTGCATTTTTGCTGCTCCTGGTACCTAATGGGGAGCTGCAGTCTGAGTTTCTCAACTCGCCTCATTGGCGAATCGCCCCTGCTTAAAAGATCTTTAACAGAGGGCAATTAAGCCCTCCAATAATGGTGCATTGTAATAATGGATACTTCGGGGCAGATTTACTAGGGTTGAACATCGAGGGTTAATTAGTGGTCGAAGTAGCCAATTTGATGGTCAAAGTAGCCAAAAAAAACATTCGAAATTCTACGTTTTTTTTATTCTATTCCTTCACTCAAACTAAGTAAATGGCCCCCTTCATGTTACATTGCTAAGACTGAAAATCAATTAGATTGTTAACTTGGAAAGTGGCTGAATTTTTCTGTGGTGAGCTCTAATCTCACAATTGTCAAATCTGCCCCTTAGAGTAGCTCTGACCAATCAAACTGGGAGCAGACGTTAAAATAAAACATCTGCTTCAGGTCAGTTGAAGGGGACAGTTGGGATTCTATTATTGTGAAATTGATAGCAGGTTTCGTTCAACATTACAGCACTTGATACAAATTGTATTGAAACAGAAATAAGACATATATTTTGTGACAAGTATAACTTCCTTTATCTCCCTGAAATTTGTGTTATAGATAACATTGAAAACCACTTTAAGAAACATTACCAGGATTATGTTTATGCTTTGTATTCAAGCCTGCAAATGCTGAGATAAATGTTTCAATCAGCATCACATATCCTGTTTAAATTCATATCAATAGATGCAAACTTTTGCATAAACATTTATTCGGTTATTTATTTCACACACACAAGCAATAGGTTTGTATTAGCATTCATTTCAAGGAGAACTAAAGCAGATAAAAGAAATAGGCTAGAAATGCTCTACCAGCTCAAGGCAACAGCAGGCCTTACGCAGTGACGATCTGTGCCTCCAAAGATGCCCTCAATAGCTCTGCATCTTACCTAAGCTCACAATATACAGTATATACATATAGAAGTCACAATACCAGGTTGATAAGTAATTAAATCAGTTCACACATTATAGTATAACATAGACACCAATCAGCATTGATATCCTTCAGCATCATTTCTGATAACTGGTATAAATCTGATCCTCAAGCATAGCAAAGATGCCATTTGAAAAGAGAGGCTCTTAGTTCTGCAAAACCTAAGACTTGCTCTACAAAAGGGCACAGTCCACTACACCTAACAAACCAAATAGGCACAGAAAATTGGACTTTTTAAGCATGCATTTTTATCAAAGGAAAACTATACCCTGAACAATGTAGGTCTCTATAAAAATATATTGCATAAAACCCTGCTTCATGTTAATAAACCATTTTCATAATAATATGCTTTTTTAGTAGTATGAGCCATTGGGTAATCCTAAATACAAAATTGCCATTGTAAAACCTAAGGGCTGCCTCCTGGGATACTATGATTTACAGTGCACACAAACAAACCAAACATGTTAGGTCACATGAGCCAATCAAGTTCTGACTTCTGCTTCCACACTTCTTCCTGTTACAGCTAGGGGCACATTTACTAAGCTCGAGTGACGGATTTGAACGAAAAAAACTTCAAATTTCGAAGTTTTTATTTGGTACTACGACCTTCGACTTTGATTCAAACGATTCAAACTAAAAATTGTTCGACTAATCGACCATTCGATAGTCTAAGTACTGTCTCTTTAAAAAATACTTTGACTACATACTTCACCAGTTTAAACCTACCGAGGTACAATGTTAGCCTATGGAGACCCCCATCACTTTTCTAAGCTTTTTTTGATCTAAGAAAAATCCTTCGACCGATCACTTAAAATCGTTCGATTCGAAGGATTTTATCGTTTGATCGAACGATTTTTACTTTGATTGTAGGATTTGCACTAAATCCTTCGAATTCAATATTCGAATTCGAAGGATTTAAATTCGAGGGTCGCATTCGAGGGTTTATTAACCCTTGATATTTGACCCTTAGTAAATGTGCCCCATAGAGTTGTAGTATTTCTGGTCAGGTGATTTCTGAGGCAGCACACAGACCATCACGAAATGGTGGTTCAAGGTTAGAGATGTAAAAGGACAATATTTACTTAAATATATATTCCCGTTTCAGAATATTCTTTAATATGCCACTTAATTTGATATAAACTGTTTTATATCTTAAATATTGCTTAAATATTCATTTTGGGGATAATGTTTTCCTTTAAGCACAACTAGTAGTGTCAAACCAGATACATCGTATGTGTTACATTATAAAGTATTAATACACTATGAACAGGGATAACCACTTCAGATAAAAGGTCACCCAGTTGATAAAGAAAAAGAAATCAAACTGAATTCATATTTCTAAAATTAACTAATGCAGTGCTTGGACGAATCTAAACTTATCATAAATTAAGATGTCAAATATGCCCCTTGTTGTACAACATTATGGTGCATATTTATCAAGGGTCGAATTTCGAATTGAAAAGAAACTTCGAAATTCAAATTCCAAAAGACCAACCAAAATAAGTTTTTTTTTTGGTCGAATAGGTCAGTTTAAGATCAAATAGGTCTGTATTCGGCCAAATTCGAATTGTACGAATCAAAGGAACAGCGCATTCGATCAAATTTGATTCAAAGTTTTCCCCCAAAAAACTTTGATTTTTCAAAGTCCACCAATTGACTCCAAATAGGTTCTAGGAGGTCCCCCATAGGCTAAAATAGCAATTCGGCAGGTTTTATATGGCGAATGGTCGGTGTCAAATTTTTAAAGAGACAGTACATTCGACATTCTAATTTTCACATTTTTTAAAATTCTAATCGAATTTGGACTATTCCCTAGTCGAAATACACAGAAAATAGTTTGAAATTCGAATTTTCACCTCGACCTTTGATAAATCTGCCCCTCAGACATCACTAAACCTGTAATTATATTGTGTGTTTTATCTGAATTACTTCCCATTCCCAATAAAGGACCGTCAGTTCTGCTTGAGCAAGAAGAAGGCCTGCTCATTCTTCCCTTGAAGTCACTTTAAAAACAAAAACATCTCCATTAAATAGTGCTTATAATTAGACTAAAATTAGCCATGAATGTGCAGTTTTTAGAACATCAATATAAATGTTAGAACACCATAAAAGCATGCAGATTTAGTTTTTATTAATAACATACTTGGAATGCTCTAATATGTCGTGAAGAGGCAGATGCCTGGTATACCCAGCTTGAAACAGATAAAAGCTAGGCATGTAAAAAAAGACAAGTAAAAGGAGCAAAATAACTATCACCTATAATGTGGGGGATGGAAGGAGTAGAGCCTATGTAATGCTGCATCATAGAGCCACATAAAACACATTTAAATGTGTTAAAAGTATAAGTTGCATCTGAGAGATTCCACACAATTTCATTGCCCAGCAACTCTAATGTAGCACTGAATGTGGGTTGAGTGTGGCATTTTGGTGATGCCATGCACCTTCCATTTTACAGTAATCACTTTGAACATATACAGAATGGTACTGGGAACTTCTAGACGCTAATAAAAGCTAACTTGATCTAATAAAATTCATGGGGCCCAGCTGCCTTGTCCTAAGAGGCTCCTCAGAAGGGAGAAAAACATTTTCGAATCCAAAGAATTGATACACTCAACACTCAGACCTCAGTTCAGACCATATACAATAAAAGTATTGACTGCACAACCTCTCTCCATTTGTAGTTTTTACAGTTCTCTCTAAAGATCCTTCATTCTTGTGTTTTGAAAATGACTGCAGTAAGCATAGAGAAGTCTATTAGTACTGCTCTATTTATCTATATAATTCATGCTCAACCAACTAAATTATTTTAGCATTTTTAAATGGTAAATGTAAATATAAATATATATATATATATATATATATATATATATATATATATTGTTTGGTGTATGTGTATATATATATATATATATATATATATATATATATATATATATATATATACTGTATATAGCTACATATTGTACTTCCTTAAATGATAACTGTAATACTGAGAATTACAGAAGTATTCCTTTGTGTAATAAGTAGAGTAATCTTTCACTGCCAATCTTTTTCACCGTTATTCTTCCACACCCACACTATCCACCTCCACAGGTATGCAGATAACCAGTTTTAATATATTCCCTGAAAGTAAGTGCACAGAGAAAAGCTTACAGTACTGCAAAACAGGTCACACAGAGAAGGGTTGTATTATTAGTGACACCCTGTCCACTTCTGATACGGCTGAATACCAAACAGAATCTGAAACACAATTTGCATGTTTAAAACAGAAAAAAATCAATATGTGTTCTTAAAAATATTTAGTGTGAAATGCTTTGAAAATTCCAATACATGTATAATTATTGTAGCTTAAATAAATTACTCGAAGGAAAACAGGCAGTTTTGCATTAGTTGGCAAACTATTTCTGTTCTATGAATCAATAGATTTGCTGGAGATTAAAAAAGACATAAATAATTAAAATTTTAGGTGTAAACACTGCCTCATATTATTTACATTAGAAGAAGCTCAGTAACTAAAATGTAAGCCCTTTAACTGCTGAATGTAAGAACCTTGGGTTAGTAAATGGTAAAAGGCTTAATGAGACAGATAAATTCTCCAAGTTGTTTTTGTCTAAAGAAACGATAATGTATTGATATAATAGTATTGTATTAATATAATAGTACAACCATATCTGGGTTAAAAATCACTTTTAGACCACTAGATGTCAGTCTTGTAAAATGTTAAGCACTAAATTGCTTCTGCATTATACACTATAGCCACATCTACAGGTATAGTCATAATGCAACATCATCACTATAAATGCTTTGTTTATAAATGTATCCTATATACTTTACTGTATACAAACATGGTTAATGGCCCATTGGAATTTGCTCTTTGTTATTCCAAAGCCCATGTCTTCTAAGTTACAGATGCCCATGCAAGCTGTACGTAAGTTCCTCCAGTACCACTCACTTCCACTTCTGGAACACTCTACATTTGTAATATGTTGCCACTGGGCCCATAATAATTTATGCACATACACATAAACAGTACCACAGACTTAGGTAGGGCATAACACTATGAAAGACAGCATTGATAGAAGTATTATAAAGGGAAGAGGATTGCATTTGACCTTTAACTTAAGATGTTGATGGCTGTTACTTTAGGCTGTTGAAGAGACAAGAAAGCTCAAACTTTAAAGTGCTTTTAAATCTTTTAATTTATGTTAGTTTAGTTAACATCAAATGTTGTCTTATTGCTACAGTGGAAAAACGAATCTGTCACATGAAAAAATGTCTGTTAATACAGTTCATGGAAAAGGATATTGTTGTCATTTTTTGGAGACAGTAGTGTAACAGGCTTATGAATAATTTATTCTATACCTGTACTGCATATGTCTGTATACATTGCAAGGGTGTTTATTTATAGCGTGCTTGCAATATTAAAACTACACAATTAAGAAGGCCTTCCTGTTAAAACTTTTATCCAAAATTAAATCTTTAATACACACATCTTCAAACCCAAAGTTATATAGCCAACACATAGGTATATAGAAGTAGTATTAAAGGGTAACACCATTATTAAAAGTAGTATAAGGGTTCAAAGCAAAATCTGAAATGTGCTGCTTTGTTATAGCAAAAGCCACATGTTTACGATAGAAACGAGTCTTGATGGTCATAACTGTGCGAAATTGCTACTGACTATGCCCAGCCCAGCCTATTTCATATGCTGTATGCAGTGGAAACTGTGCTTTCTTTGGACCCAAAGTGTAGGAGACAGAGCCATTGATAAGGTGGGTTGTTGGGTAATTGTAGCAGCCTGACTACAACATGGTGTATATTTCTGTTGCAAGAGATCATTTTTTTCTGTTAAAATATTTTACAGGCCAAAAACACATCACCTTGCTACATTCGACACATATATGACATTGGAAAAACAGATATGCATGTATTAGCTGAAAACATGATGCCAAATGAGGGTCTATAAAACAAAAACATTGTTTGTACAAAGTGCACAATTTGGATAAGAGATTTCCGAAAACCTTCACCAGAAATCATGTACTGTAGATCATCAGAAAATGGCAATTTTATAGGATCAGTTTATATATTGTTGACTTCCAAATATAAAATGACATGGTAGTGCCACTGTATCTTGTAATGTATCACTGTACTCTGTCCTATATCTTGTACTGTATATCTGTACTCTGTACTGTATCTTGTACTGCATGTCAGTGTACTGTAGCTACAGGGTGAAACAAAAATGTCTTCCAATCTTCTGTTGGAACCATGTTATCAGGTAGATTTCCATGTGATGTTGCCCTGAGTAACGATGGTTAACTCACCCCAGTTTTTCCTGGTTGCATTGGGGGTATGGGGATACAGGGGCCATAATCTACATATGATGTGACAAGGTAAAGAGCCACTTTTTCTACCAGGGTGATCAAAACAGCAGGCCTGTTTGCAGGTTCTTCCCATCAACATATCACAAAATCATCCATTGTGCCAATAAAAGCATCATATTAGACATATAGCACAATGCCTCAAAGAGGGGCTTGGATGATTTCTTGGACAAGCATAATATCCAATATGATACGTATATGATACTAAAATCTACAGTTAGTATAGATATGGGAATATATATTGTTTATTTGAGTGTATGGAAGGGTCAGTGTGAGTGTGTGTGTATGTATGGATGCTGGGTTTCATTGGATTGAAGGATTGAACTTAATGGACTTTGGTCTTTTTGCACCCTGATTTAACTATGTAACTATCAGAAAAGATCTCACATTAGAAATATATTTCCTGATTCTTTGATAAGGTATGAAAGGAGAACTAAAGCTTAACTAAAGAAGTAGGCTAGAAACAGTGTACATTATGTTTTTGGCTCCAGTACCAGCCCAATGCACCCATAAGCAGGGAAGATCTATGTCTCTGAAAATGCCACAGTAGCTCCCCATCTTTTTTTTTCTGCCGATTCACAGCACATGCTCTGTCCTGCTGTCACTTACTTGAGCTTGGGGACCAACTCACAATATACTGTATATACAGAATAGAATATATGGCTGATGAATAATTAATACAGATAATTACTACATGGCAGCACGGAGACCAGTGCAACTAGCACCAGCATTTAATAATCAGCTTTGTAGCACCAGCTTACATAACAGTCCAACCTCATTTTCTGGTTGATAATTTGCAACAACCCCTAAGCTTAGCTTCTCAACAGCTGCTCAGAGCCCACTGAGCATGTGAGTGTCACAGACACTTTCCAAGATGGTGACCCCTGTGACAAGTTTGAAGTCCTGGATCATTGCTGCTATTGAAAAACTGAAACTTTAGGCTGGTGCAATAACGACATTATATAAAATATGGCATTTTTAGCCAAATTTATTTTTATGGTTTAGTTTTCCTTTAAATAAAACCCTAAAAGCAGGTCGAATTTTTCTGTTAAATGAAATGAAATAAAATGGCCAATACTATTTACACTTCAACTAATGAACTCTATGGTACAAGTATTAGACATTTTTGCAAAACATTTTTCACTCAGTGTAGAAATGAAAAATGAGATTGCAGTAAATATGTTTATTGAACATAATAGATTTTGCAGGTCTTTCTGAAAGACCATTTATTGAGCTGTGGCTCACATCAGATGCTAATAAAAATAGAATATTAAACTGAAAAAAATGGATTATCATTATCTATTACCTATGCGGACGCACAGCATAGCAATGATATCATTGCAAAGAAACAACTACTAAAATGTATTGGATACTTAAAGGGGAACTCCACAAAACATCAAATAAAAAATATGCAGACTTTTCATGCTTTTTCAATGGTTTCTGTTCCCTAAGCCTAGCCCCCTGCTCTCCTGCTGATCTGTCTGACTACTGTTACTTTGTATCAACAGCCATCTGTCCTCAGCCTGCATCCTCCAAACCCCACAATTCCCTCCACACGATTTCAATAAGGAACAGAATATAATAGTACAGTGCTGTCCAACGTCTGTGGTACAGAGGGCCAAAACATTTTTTTCTGGCCTACATAGTGGAGGGCCAATAATGGAAGCCACTTTTGACTACTCCCTGTTTTTAAACCACACCCACTTTAAACCACACCTATGTTACCACAAGACCATGTCCACATTAATGGTGGCAGCACACCAAAAAACCAAAAGCTTAGTGCTCACTGCAGGGATATCACTTATCACTCATGTGAAAAAAGTCAAATCATATTAAGACATACCCTTAAATCCATATGCCTCCTCTTCCTCTTGGAAAACACAGCACCCCCAGCACATGATTAGACGCCTTAGGGGCCCCTAACAATAATTTATTTTCAAATGCTAACAAACCCCCAGAACAAATACCAGGCTTATGTTCCACAGGCAGAGCAGGACACACACACAGGCAGAGCAGGACACACACACACAGGCAGAGCATGGCACACACAGACAAAGCAGGGCACACACAGGCAGAGTATGGCACACAGGCAGAGCAGGGCACACACAGGCAGACCATTGCACACAAAGGCAGAACATTGCACACAAAGGAAGAGTATGGCAAACGCATGAAGAGTAGGGAAAATGCAGGCAGAGTAGGGCGCACACAGGCACACGCAGGCAGCGCAGGGCACACACAGGCAGAGCAGCCAGGGCATGTACTACAGATGTAGTACTGTTCAATATAATTTTGGATGTTAACAAGTTTGTACAGAAATTAACATTGCGCAGACATTTTGGGCCAGGGGGATTAGGAGTTGAGAATAGGACACAATATGTACAAGGGGACTCCCACTTGGCCACCAATGGGGAGGGGTCATTAGTGACATTCAATCTTTTTCAGGAGCAGTGTTGTCTGTCTGATTTAAACAGCCTTCAAAGTGAAAGTCTAATTGAGACCCATAATCAAGGAGATGCTGTTGGTTTTTATCTAAGAAACTCCCTTCTAATTTCTATCCCCTACAGTCTAGGTGTGCTTCAATGGACACCTTTCAGGACCTTGTGGAAAGCGATCAAAAGAAACTGAGTCTAAATAGAAATCAGAAATATCCTGAGAACGTGTCCGTTGAAGAAAAAACAGCCATTAAGTTATTGAGAGAGAACACAGCCATCACAATTAGACAGGCAAATAAGGGAGGATGTGTAGTAGTCATGGACACCGCAGACTATGTTTTGGAGACTAAAATGCAGCTAAATGACACAGACACATATTTGAAACTTCACAATAATCCGCAAATGGAATACTTGAAAATCATTGAAAGTTTGATGTCTTATGGCATCTCATTGGGTGTGGTGGACTCTCGGGATAGTGAATTTCTACTCAGAACTCATAATCCAGATTTTCCAGCACCTCCCTAAAATACATAAATCACTTACCGCCCCTGAAGGCAGACCTATAGTCGCTAGTATTGAATCGGTTAATGAGGGCCTTTCTGACTGGGTGGACATTTCCTTAAAGCCCTTGGTTCCCAACTGGATTCTTAAATCAAAGATTCGGGACATTTGTTAAGTAAACTATCCACCATTAAATGGGCGGACACTTACACATGGATCACAATGGACGTTAAGTCGTTATATATTATATTACCGCACAAATTAGGTTTGACAGCTATCACGGACATATTGAAGGACACAAAATGTACACGGAAGACTACACCCACTTCACACTTTTAGGGGCACATTTGCTAAGCTTGAGTGAAGGATTTGAAGTAAAAAAAACTTCGAATTTCGAAGGTTTTTTTTGGCTACTTCGACCTTCGACTACGACTTAGACTAAAAATCGTTCGACTATTCGACCATTCGATAGTCAAAGTACTGTCTCTTTAAAAAAAACTATAACTACCTACTTCGGCACTTTAAACTTACCGGGCATCAATGTTAGCCTATGGGGACCTTCCCCATAAGCTTTCTATGCTTTTTTTGATCGAAGGAAAATCCTTTGATCGATGGATTAAAATCCTTTGAATTGTTCGATTCGAAGGATTTAATCATTTGATCGAACGATTTATCCTTCAATTGTTCGATCAAAGTATTTGCGGTAAATCCTTTGACTTCGATTTTCGAAGTCAAAGGATTTTACTTCGATGGTCGAATATCGAGGGTTAATTAACCTTCGATATTCAACCCTTGATAAATGTGCCCCTTAGTATTGGAGTACTTGTCGACACACAATTTTTTTTATTTCGACAGGGTTTCTACCTCCAGAGACGTCAGACAGCTATGGGGGCCTCCTTTGCCCCTTCCTATGCCAACCTATACATGAGTTGGTGGGAGTGGTCCCACGTCTTTGGGATGTGAAAACCCTTTTCGTGAGCACATTGTATGGTATGGTCATTACATTGATGACCTTTTGTTTATTTGGGGGGGTGGTTCACAAGACACCATTCAGGCATTCCACGCCTACTTAAATAACAACAAATTCAACTTGAGATTCACGTTAGAGTCTAATAAAGTTGAGATCAATTTTCTGGATCTCAATTTAAAAGGTAATTCCCACATGGGTCACATTGAATCAAAAATTTACAGGAAACCGATGGCAGGGAATACCACTTCACTACAGAATACAGTGAAGAGTATGGATTTGTGACATTATAAGAAGACATCTCCCTGTGCTCCAAAATGATAAGTTAGCAGAGATTTTATCTTCGAACAACATTAAATATGTCTCGAAAAAGGCACCTACTCTGGGCAAGATGCTAGCTCCAAGTCTAGTAACTACAGCCTCGACAAATCCTAAGGGCTGCTGCTTATCACTGAAGGGAAAATAGAAATGCGGAGCCATCACCTGTAAAACATGCACAGTTTTATCCACAGGGCGAAACGTCAATTCAAATGTCACAGGAAGGCTATACCAGAACTACGCTTATTATAATTGCAACACCAAAAGCGTGATATATTTGCTGTAATGCAAAAATTGTGGTAAGCAATATGTGGGACGTACAACCCGATGCCTAAAGGGAAGGATTAGGGAGCATATCAGAGCGATTGAGAATGATGAGGGGTCCCCAGTTGGCAGAAACTTTACCCTATGCTTAGAGAGGAATTCTAGACTTGCCCGTTAAGGTTATAGAACAGGTGAGGATGGCCTTTAGAGGGGGTGACCAAATACATTCTATTAACCTAAGGGAGGCTTTCTGGATCCTCAAATTGGACACGAGGATACCCAAGGGTCTCAATACCAGACATGATATTACATATCTATATTGACTGTATTTATGAATATTAATATTTGATCTATCTTAGGCCCCTCCCCTTTCTCCTTCTCCAGGCAGCATCCCCTTTCCCTCTTTTTCCCCCTCCCCCCCTTTTCCCTTTTCTCCCCTTTTTTGGGGCTGGGGCCATTTAGCAAAATAAAAACATCCTCTTGTGTACCCTCCTCCTAAAACTCTTTTTATGTCCCCATATACAGAAGTGTATCCACCTATCCACCTCCCTTGCTCACCTTTTTAGAATTGGGCATACTTAAGTTTATATTGTTACATTTTTCAACCATGAATATATATATATATATATATATATATATATATATATATATATATATATATATATATATATATATATATAAGCTTTTTATACAAATTAATTTATAAATTATGATACACAAGTATACACACATAGTGATTGTTATGATAATATGCCTATATGGATTAGGAATTGTGATAAGAATCAGTCGAAACTCTAAGGTTTAGCAACCAAGTCAGTTGATATTTTATAAAAATGTGATAAAAATGGGAGAAGACAAATGAAAGAGATCTAAAATCAATAAGGCACAAGGCTTCCCCAGATTACAATAGTTTTAATTGATTTTATACACAACACCAATTGGTTTTATAAAAGAATGAAATATGTGTTTTAACAGTTAAATGAGATGATGCCCAGCAGGGGTCGCTATACCTATTTTGTATACAACATACATGCATTATATTTTGTGTAAGCCTATGACTAAGGGATTTGTTCCCGAAACGCGTAATGCGATTGTTGTCAGCAGGATTCTGCAATAAACCTGCTTTACTCCGAAGTGCCATCGTTTCTTGGTTTTGGAAATTGCATGTACTACAGATGTACTACATACAGTGACACAGTGCTGGTTGCCCATTTTGTATTTTTTGCATTTTGTATAAGGTGTGAACAGGTGAATAGTGATGGGTGAATTTGCGCCGATTCGTCCATTTTTTGATGCAGACGCCCGTTTTTTGACGCCGACACCCGTTTTTGACGTCGACACCCATTTTTAACACCGGCGTCCTTTTTTTGGACACCGGCGACCTTTCGTCAGCGAATTTTCGTGGCTGTTTTGCGAATTTATTCGCAGGGGACAGTTAATCTCTGTAGTGATACCATTTAAAGTTTCCGCATGGTAAACAGACACAGCAGGTAGGTGGGGCCACAGAAGGGGGGGTCGCAGGCCGCATGCCCTGTCATAGTGCAATGCATTGTGGGTTATGTAGTTCCTGCATGCTGTCTGTAAATTGTGGAGAAGTTGTTACAATTTATAACATCAGTGTTTAGTCCCTCCTTCCCTGCCAGGATCTCAAATGAACAAATATATCTATGGATTGCACACTGAGACTTATGTAAAAAAGTGAAAATTTATTATATCATATTAATAAAAACTTAAAGACATCACATAAAAACCCGACACGTTTCGACCACCACAGTGGTCTTCATCAGGGGAAAAAAACTTCTCAATATGAAAGAGATCAAAAAGGCAGAAAGATTGTGTGTGTGCATGCAGTTTAAATACCTTATGACATGTTAAACAGGCTCCCAAACAGACGATGCTCTGCGTGTGACGTAATTTCCGCCCAATTACAGGCGAAAACAGGAAGTGTGCGCACAAAATCTTTGTTTGGAACGCATATGCATTCCACTCAAACATGCACATGCGCATTTACGCCCAATTATAGGCGATAATAGAAATGTACGCACAAAATCTTAGGATGGAACACATATGTGTTCCACTCACTGTTGCGCATGCGCATTCTATTTTATATTCAAAGTAGCGCTTATAACTCATTGATTCTACAAAAAAAGGGTGGATACAACCACCTTCAATAACCCTTTCTCGCACACATCTAAGAATCCCTGTTGTGACTCACAAATACTGAGCATAATGTCTGTTTAATGGCCAACATACATCAAAAAATATATCATATCTCATGTCACTGTGCATAGTTAAATCAGAAATTGCTGAAGCCATTTCTTGTTTAAGAGCCCCAGATACAGTCTAAGCCTGTTGTCCCATGAGTCTGTTATACACTAGAAAAAAAAGACAAAATAGAAAAATTACATAAATATACAAAAATCAATATACAAGAAAAACACATTTCAAGATTATGTAACAACCCTCAAAAGGCATATTTTTGTTAAACCTTTGATTATATGATGTAAATTTAAGGAGTATCTATATCTCAAGATAAGAGCAGAACATACCTATCCAGGTGCATCATCTAATATGGATAGAAAAATTCTCAATGGAAGAACAATAGGAATTATCAATGATCTGAACAAGATAGAGTTGCAGCGGCCATTATCTGCTCTGTAAAAAACAGGACAAGTTTAATGAGTCATTGAGACCCATAGGGGTCACAGTGTTCAGCCGAAAGATCCATTCTGCCTCCTTTCTCAGTAACAGAGTGTGTTTATCAAATCCCCCACTCGACCCTGTAATTTGGTCAATCCCCATAAATTGCAGAGATGATACGTTGTTAGTGATGGGCGAATTTGTGCCATTTTGCTTCGCCGAAAAATTCGCGAATTTCGGGCGAATTTCGCAAAACGGCGAAAAATTCTCAAAACGGCACTGGCGTCTCATTTTTGATGCCGGCGACCGTTTTTTTGCCACGAATTTTCGTGGGCGTTTCGCGAATTTATTAGCTGGTGCCGAATCACGCAAATTCACCGCAAATTCGCACCTGGCGAATAAATTCGCCCATCACTATACGTTGTGTCTATATTCTATACAATGTTGAACTAACGGTGTCGTTGCTTGACCTATTTTAATCACCCTTTTATGTTTGATAAATCTGTCTTTTAATTTTTGTATCGTTTTTCTTGTATAATATAGGCCACAAAGACAAACCAGAGCGTATACTACATATGTTGACTGGCAAGTAATTCTCTGTTTTATCTGAAACCTTTGTGAAGTTCTGGGATGGGAAAAGGAAGTAGTTTGGATCATACTATTGCAGATAGAGCAATTAAAGCACTTATAGTTACCTGGCTTAGGGTTCTGTATAAAATGTGGAATAGAATAATGTGCTTTATTATTCGCCTTCACTAGCATATCTTTTAAATTCCTACCCCTTTTATAAGCCAGCATTGGGGCCTCTTGACATCTGGCACCAATTATTGCATCAGTTTGCAAATGGTGCCAATGTTTTTTAACCGTATGCGCAACGAAGCGACTTGCTGTGGTATATTTAGTGACAAACACCTTTCTCTCGCCTTCTTTTTTCTCTTTGACTGAGTTCCTATTTACCTTAGTGATCGCCTGCGTAAGTATCTCCATCCCAAATCCTCGATCGCGAAATATATCCGCCATAGACTCCAAAGAATTCTCCAATTCAAGGGGCTCTGAAGTTATACGTTTAACCCTAGTCATTTGGGAATATGGAAGTGCTTTAATCAATGAAGGTGGATGAAAACTGGCAGCATGTAATATTGTGTTTCTGTCAGTGGGTTTACGATAGATACTCGTCTTAAATTTACCTGCCTCACACTGAACCAAGACATCAAGAAAAGCTACAGAGCTTTTACTCCACGCTGCTGTAAATCGAATAGAAGATGGGACTGTATTGAGATAATTAACAAAGGCGATCAAATCTGTTTCAGTACCCTGCCAAAGAAAGAAAAGGTTGTCTATATAGTGATAATAACAAAGAATGAACCTCCAAAACTCAGATTTATAAATATATTGATTATCATAATTGGCCATAAATAAATTTGCATATGATGGAGCAACGCTGCTCCCCATCGCAGTACCTTGCTTTTGTCTGTAAAACTTATCCTCAAAGCTAAAGTAATTATGATCCAAGACAAAACAAAGCAAATCACACAAAAATGGCCCACGTTTATCATTACTATAATTATCCTTAATGAGGTCGAAGATGGTTTGCTTCATGGGGAATGTTGGTATATAAGCTAGAAATGTCCATAGTTACTAGCAATATTTGCGACTCCATATTGGGGTCGATATTTGTAGATTTAAAGGGGACCCGTCACCCAAAAAAATTATTCAAAATCCTATTTTATCACATTAGTCAAGCAAAATGAACTTTAATTACACTGTATAAATTATTTGAATCGTGTTTCCTTCAGTTTGGGAATTCTAAATGATAGCAAGCAGGCAGCAGCCATTTTGTGGACACTGTTTTTAAGGAAAGCCTTGCATCATCTCAAAATCTTGTTTGTGCACCAGAATGGGGGACCCGATGTCTATTCCCATGCCCTGGCTACACAATTAAATGGTAAAGAGAATGGGTGAATGTGTGGAGAGCAGTGACATCTAGGAAGTGCTGAATGGAAAGTGAAAGTAATTGTCTGCCCACCTCTATGCCCATGAGGTTGCAAAAAGGAATCTACATATTGTGCCAAAGGTTGGCAAATAGACCCTGAAGCCGAAATAATGGGCCTCCCTGGGGGATTAACCAAAGACTTGTGAATCTTAGGAAGTAAGTATGGGCGTCGTGGATTATTCATCATTAAAAACTCACTAGTCTTTGCATCAATAATCTTCTTATCCAAGGCCTCTTTCACCTTAAGACCAATTTCTTTAAAATAAAATAGTGTGGGATCATTCGGTAGTTGTTCATAACATAATTCATCTGAGAGTTGACGTATTGCCTCAGATTTATATTGTGTATAGTCCATAACGACTATCCCCCCCACCCTTGTCAGCAGGCTTGACTATTCTCGAAGTGTCCTTAGACAATTTCTGAATAGCTCTTCTTTCTTTCTGATGTAAATTTTTAGAGTATCTATGTTTACCTTTAATGTATTGTCCCACATCTCTTAACATTATTAGCAAAGGTACTTACTGATCTGTTAGAGGGAGGTGGCATGAATGTAGACTTAAGGCGTAGCTGCTGTGACATGTTGATAATTGCTCAGCTCATATCAACATGTCACAGCAGCTACGCCTTAAGTCTACATTCATGGGACATGTGGGACAATATTAAAGGTAAACATAGATACTCTAGAAATTTACATCAGAAAGAAAGAAGAGCTATTTAAGAATTGAATAGGACACTTCGAGAATAGTCAAGCCTGCTGACAAGGGTGGGGGGATAGTCGTTATGGACTATACACAATATACATCTGAGGCAATACGTCAACTCTCAGATGAATTATGTTATGAACAACTACCGAATGATCCCACACTATCTTATTTTAAAGAAATTGGTCTTAAGGTGAAAGAGGCCTTGGATAAGAAGATTATTGATGCAAAGACTAGTGAGTTTTTAATGATGAATAAGCCACGACGCCCATGCTTGTATTTACTTCCTAAAATTCACAAGTCTTTGGTTAATCCCTCAGGGAGGCCCATTATTTTGGCTTCAGGGTCTATTTGCCAACCTTTGGCACAATATGTAGATTCCTTTTTGCAACCTAATGTGATTAAAATCCCATCTTTTATCAAGGACTCTTCTGATTTTTTGACCAAGCTTAAATCTACAAATATCGACCCCAATATGGAGTCGCAAATATTGCTAGTAACTATGGACATTTCTAGATTATATACCAACATTCCCCATGGCAAGCAAACCATCTTCAACCTCATTAAGGATAATTATAGCAATGATAAACGTGGGCCCTTTTTGTGTGATTTGCTTTGTTTTGTCTTGGATCATAATTACTTTAGCTTTGAGGATAAGTTTTACAGACAAAAGCAAGGTACTGCGATGGGGAGCAGCGTTGCTCCATCATATGCAAATTTATTTATGGCCAATTATGATAATCAATATATTTATAAATCTGAGTTTTGGAGGTTCATTCTTTGTTATTATCACTATATAGACAACCTTTCCTTTCTTTGGCAGGGTACTGAAACAGATTTGATCGCCTTTGTTAATTATCTCAATACAGTCCCATCTTCTATTCGATTTACAGCAGCGTGGAGTAAAAGCTCTGTAGCTTTTCTTGATGTCTTGGTTCAGTGTGAGGCAGGTAAATTTAAGACGAGTATCTATCGTAAACCCACTGACAGAAACACAATATTACATGCTGCCAGTTTTCATCCACCTTCATTGATTAAAGCACTTCCATATTCCCAAATGACTAGGGTTAAACGTATAACCTCAGAGCCCCTTGAATTGGAGAATTCTTTGGAGTCTATGGCGGATAGATTTCGCGATCGAGGATATGGGGAGGAGATACTTACGCAGGCAATCACTAAGGTAAATAGGAACTCAGTCAAAGAGAAAAAAGAAGGCGAGAGAAAGGTGTTTGTCACTAAATATACCACAGCAAGTCGCTTTGTTGCGCATACGGTTAAAAAACATTGGCACCATTTGCAAACTGATGCAATAATTGGTGCCAGATGTCAAGAGGCCCCAATGCTGGCTTATAAAAGGGGTAGGAATTTAAAAGATATGCTAGTGAAGGCGAATAATAAAGCACATTATTCTATTCCACATTTTATACAGAACCCTAAGCCAGGTAACTATAAGTGCTTTAATTGCTCTATCTGCAATAGTATGATCCAAACTACTTCCTTTTCCCCTCCCAGGACTTCACAAAGGTTTCAGATAAAACAGAGAATTACTTGCCAGTCAACATATGTACTATACGCTCTGGTTTGTCCTTGTGGCCTATATTATATAGGAAAAACGATACAAAAATTAAAAGACAGATTTATCAAACATAAAAGTGTGATTAAAATAGGTCAAGCAACGACACCGTTAGTTCAACATTGTATAGAATATAGACACAACACAACATCTCTGCGATTTATGGGGATTGACCAAATTACAGGGTTGAGTGGGGGACTTGATAAAAACACTCTGTTACTGAGAAAGGAGGCAGAATGGATATTTCGGCTGAACACTGTGACCCCTATGGGTCTCAATGACTCATTAAACTTGTCCTGTTTTTTACAGAGCAGATAATGGCCGCTGCAACTCTATCTTGTTCAGATTATTGATAATTCCAATATATATATATATATATATATATATATATATATATATATATATATATATATATATATATATATATATATATATATATATATATATATATATATATATATATATATATATATATATATATATATATATATATATAT
This sequence comes from Xenopus petersii, assembly GCA_038501925.1. Classification (NCBI taxonomy): domain Eukaryota; kingdom Metazoa; phylum Chordata; class Amphibia; order Anura; family Pipidae; genus Xenopus; species Xenopus petersii. The sequence goes on along the minus strand of CM076681.1, from coordinate 81,213,638 downwards.
ATATGTGTACCAGCACTCAGACAGATGTTGCCAGTGGTGCACGATCAATAAATCGGATATAGTCTTATGAAGAATCAGCACACACTGTTCACTAGTGAAGTAATAGTGTTTATTTTCAAACAAAACACATTTTTATCCGACGTTTCGGTCCCACCTTGAAAAAGGTCCCCAGGTTCACTGATTGGTTAATTATGTTGTTTTTAACTATTTTTAAAGTGATTTTAAATAAGAATCTGGGTCTTGATAATGGTCCCAGCAGGAGACCGAAATGTTGACCTATTTTCTTTTTAAGCATGAACAAATAAAGATAAAGATATTTTAAAACCCCAGTGTGCATTTCTAATTCTGTGGATTACTATATGTATATATATATATATTTATATTTATATATATATATATATATATATATATATATATATATATATATATATATATATATATATATATATATAGGTTATAAAGAAAACACTTTAAAAGAATGGTTCACCTTTAAGTTAACTTTTAATATGTTATAGAATGGCAAAGTCTAAGCAACTTTTTCAACCGGCCCTCATTTTGTTTGGTTTTTTTAGAACTTTTGAATTATTTGGCTTCTTCTTACTGTTTCCAGTTTTCAAATGGGGATGACTGACCCCATCTAAAATCAAATGCACTGTAAGGCTACAAATTCATAGTTATTGCTACTTTGTATAACTCATCTTTCTTTTCAGAACCTCTCCTATTCATATTTGAGTCTGTTATTCCAATCAATGCATGGCTGCATTAATAATTTGGAACCAAGCAACCACATTGCTAAAAATGTAAACTGGAGAGCTGTTGAATAACAAGCTAAATAACTCAAAAACCACATATTATGAAAAATTTAAAAAATTACAAATTGTCTCAGAAGGTGAACAACCCCTTTAAATTAGCTTTCAAGAACATCATCCGGTACCCTGATCTAGACATACTATTCAAGCCATATTGACCATTGTTTTATATTCTGTCTTAGTTGGCTTTGAGTGTATGTGTACTTAACCACCTCATCCCATAGAAACAGAATATAAATGTTTTTTTAAACTGAAAAGTTTTATTAATTTTCCAAAGAAATTTTTCACATAACATTGCTTGGGTTTTTCAAGCATATAAACATAATTTAAATAAAATAAAATAATAATAGCTGGGTTATACAGTATAGCAGATAGATACATTTAGGAGAGGTAGTATCTAACATCGAAAACATTTATTCTACAAATTACCTTAACTGACCCTTCATACGCGTAACGCTAAAAATAGCAGAGGGTAATTTTCGTATGCTAACCAAGGCAACCAGATTTTATCATAAGCTACCATATCATTTTGTAGCATACTGTATATGTCATTTTCTCGTTGGCTGCTATGTCTATAATCTTTGCTTTTAGCATAGACAAAGGTATAGTAGCCTTTTTCCAGTTGCATGCAATGATCAGTCTTGCGGCCGTAAATTGGAATATCTATTAGGTTTTTTACCTAGGAGCATAATAGTCGGGTCTTTAGGGAAATCAGTATGCAATATTTGTTTTACATAATCCCAAAACTTGGAGAATACTCTATAATTCCACCATGTATGGAGCATCGATCCATTCTCTTGGCAACCTCTAAAACAGTATGGGTCACAAGATGGATAAATCTTATGTAGTCGCAATGGTACCAGGTAAGTTCTATGCAAGAGTTTTATCAATGTTTCTCTGTTTGATACACATGTGCTTCCTAGGTTTGCTGTTAGGCTGCATTGTGACCACTGTTTAGTTGAGATTGTGGTCTGAAGATCATGTTCCCACTGAAGCATATATTTATGTTTAAAGTTCTCTGTAGGTAATCGATTTAGCTATTTATAGATCAGGCTCAGTATACCAGGTGCCTGTCACGGCCGGCACCCAATACCAGAACAAGTGCCAAGCACCCTGGTCTCGGCTCGGCTTCACCAGTAGTGTGACCACCGTTGGGCTTCGGGAGGAGCCCTCAGCTTACTTGGGTGCCACCTGGACTTAACGAGGGGTGCAAGGCGAGATGTTCTGGCTGGCAAAGGGGCACAGCTGTTAGCAGAGTCTTTAGGCCGAAGGTCACGGTACAAAAGGACAAGGCAAGCGGATGGTCAGACAGGCTGAGTCGAGGCAGGCCGATATCAGAATAGTCAGGCAGGCAAGGGTCAAAACCGGGTATCAAACAGACAGATGGGACCAGGCAAGAGAGTGGTCAAAGTTCAGGCTGGGTCAGGATTCAGAGTTCAGACTAGTCAGGATACAGGCAGGGTCAAGCACAGACAATTAAAACAAGATACAGGTTCAGGGACAGAAAGCACAAGGCTCAGGAAGCACCAGGATAACAATCCTATCACGGGCAAGCTCGTGTGGTTAAAACTGGGCTTTTGTATTTTCAAATTTGGCGCCATTGCGCGTTGGCATCATCACGCCAGCGTGCCTGCGCCTTTAAAGAACACAGAGGCGCGCGCGCCTTAAGGAAACAAGATGGCGCCGGACACGGATCGGCGCAGCAGGTGTCCCCGCTGCACCACTGGACCACCAGGGTGCGTTTTATTTATTACAGTGCCAATGGTGCCTGTCGACAAATAGATTCAAAGCATGATTTCGTGAAAGAGCTGCTGTTGCATTTTTTGGCTTGTTTGTGAACATAGTGAATAAGTTGTGAAGCTCTGAAGAGTTCTTGTTGTGGAGGTTCGATTTTTGAATCAGTTGGTGTAAAGTAAGTGGTTTGCCGTGCTGAACCAATGCGTCCATTATGCTCACTCCTTTTCCCAGCCACAAGGCAAATGCCCTTTAAAATGTTCCTGTCGTAAAATCGAGATTATTTATTACTGGGTTTAGGAGAGAAGGGAATGAGGCCAATTGATACTTCTTACGGTTTCTTTGCCAAAGATGCAGCATCTCTATTGTGATTGGAGATGAATCTGTAAAGTTCTGTAAGGGAATCTTTGAAAGCCATAGAACCTGGTTAGTGAGCTAGGGGTATAGCAAGTCATTTTCAATTTGAACCCACAAAGGGGCTTCCGCCTTTGCATGCGTTGGAGCCTACCGAGCACCGAGAGCCCCCCATTTGCTTTGTGGAGATACATTACTTGGTTCGATATCTGTGGATTTTTATTTTGCCATATGAAGTTGCTGATGGCTGATTGCAACTTGTGAATGTCTGAAATTGGTAAAGCCAATCCATGAAATTCAGTGTTAATTCAGTCCCATATTAAGAGTTTCTGTGCTAAAAGCTGCATTAATGGTCTTATATAGCGTGGAGAGGGAGGCTGTTACTTTTACTCCAAGGTATTGTAAATATTAGTTTCTGATAGAGAATATAAATGTTTTAGTATCACTTTATACCATTCCACTTTAGACATATCTAATTTGAGGTGCAACCTTAGGTCAAGGCTCCCATTTGCCCCAAACAAGGTTACAAACATGACAACATTGCCTTCACCTAAATATTTCTCTAAATGACCCTTAAGATGTGCTACCACTCACATCTAGGACAGACAAATAGCATTTAATCCAAATATGTCCCTAAGCTGCATTCAGGTTGTGTACCCTTTGAACCCCAACGGGAGGGCCAAACCCACAGTTTGGGAATGATTGCTTTATATAAATAAAAGAAGAAGCAACACTAAATAAAAAGGTATACTTACATGAGGTAAAGGGCTCAGACGTGTCCCAGAAACAGGTCTTGAGTCATAGAATATTATGAAATGCTATGGGACTGTCAAAATGAATAGGTTTCCCGTTCAGCATATGACTAACTCAAAGCTAAACAAGTAAAATGTCTTGTGAAACATCACAAATTAGCATTTATAGGAAAACCAGTAAAACAAGAACTCTAAATGTGGCACCCTGAAGCCTTTGTCACTTGATGTTGGTATTTCCAATCCTCACCAAAAAGAAAAGCGACTTTAAGATTAACATACAGCAAAGCAAAATTGGTGATTAAGTATAGGTTGCCCTGTGCCGCTAATGTCTATAGAGAATGCTTTTGAACAGAACATCTTACACATATACATACATCTATAAAATTAGGACCTGCCTTCACCTTACATTATTGCATTGTTTTTATAAGGTTGTATATGGTTGGTTGGTGAAGGAGCCATCACGGGCTGCACAGATATGCATGAGGACTGAAAACAATGTTAACGCTGTAGTATCAAATTAACACAGAATGTTATACTACTGTTAGTAATAGGGATGAGAATAATAATGGTAACATACATAATGGGATGATAATAATTAAGTTCTACTTAAAACAAAGTGTCAAAATCTAAGGTAGCAGGGGCCAGGCTAGTGATACCCATATGTCCTGGCTTTCCCTGGATCAACAACCTATTTAAAACTGTTTGCCAGTGTCCTGACAAATATCTGTAGGGAAACAAAAGTGTCCCTGTTTTGCTAAAAGTATCCTGGTTTTCTTTTAGAAAAATAAATCCTAAATTAGCCCCTTAAAAAGGGTGTGGTTTACTAACATTTTGAGCAGTGCACCAATTTTTTCCACTTCCAGTTTTCTAATTTTCAATCTAGGGACCATAGGCCTGGCTTCCTTTCCCCATTTGCCTAATCAATAACAATGCTACAGTACCAGCAGTTGGATTTAAAGGCTTGGGCTAGACAGAGGAAGTCTCTCAAGAGCCGCCATCATTTTTATGCCATATTCAAAACACCAGATAAGTATAAGTGGGAACAATCCATCTATATATGCACACAAAAATCTACATTATCTATAAGTATTATAGGGGCACAGCTATTTAAGATAACCTGTATCTGATGACAATCACGTTATATTGGCTCAAATGTAATAGCATTGTTTTTATATAATATTACCCTCTAGATCTAGAACAAAAAACAATGCATGTTCATATCATTTGACTTGACTCCCCTCCATTTTGCTTCAGATTGTCCAATGTACCCATATCTGTTGTGAGCGTAATGGTATTGACAGCTATAGTAAGTAATGATTACAAAAACACAGACATGTACAGTACCATCTCTGCAAGACCTTATATGACTAGTAAATGTTCATTATTAAAATAATGCAATATGCCTTTCTATAGCTGTAGGTTCTTGAGGAAGAATCAAGATCGTTTTAACTGTAAGGAAAGAGAACCAGGGACAAGGCCAAATAGGGAAACTCAATGAACAAGAAATATATAAAGTCAGCTAGACAGCAACAAGGAAGTCCTTCACTAAAGGGCCCTATTTAAGTTTACTGCTTTGTAGCACTACAAGTTACATCCCTGGTTTACATACATCAGCCACAGAATGTGTAAAATGATACGTGTTCATTAAATAAAAAAAGGAATATGAAGTTGATCATTCAAGTTAGGAATGAAAAATGTAACAGAAAAAAATGTAGATTGTATAAAACATGTTGGAATGGAAATTACTGAACAAATCACTGACTTTAAATAACAAAAGTTATTAACGGAGGAGAGAAATACTCTTTAGGTTCATTATAATTTATGTAAAAGAATAGGTCTAAGCAGTATGTTTTAGATGTGTAAAAATGTGCCAGTACAGTTTTGCGCTGAAATTCATGGTTTTGTCAGAGTGGAATATTTTTGCCAATCCATGCTAGAATTTTGCAGTGAGTTTTGATGTGCCAGAAAAATAAACACAAAAAAACACCAACACATTATTATAGTCTCCTTGACTTCCACATCATGCTTGTACCATACTAGTTGTACCAGTGCAGAGCAACAGTATGTTAAATTCTAATTACTTTGATAGACTTTCAGTTTAAGGTGTAACCGTTCTTTTAACTGCAAAAACAGATTAGGTTGTGTTGTTTACTTAAAGGGTATGTAAAGGCAAAAAAATAAAATCCCATTTTTACTTCCTTTAATGAAAAAGAAACCTATCTCCAGTATACTTTAATTAAAAAATGTGTACCGTTTTTTACTGCTGTGGATAGGAATTGTCAGACGGTCTCTAACTGCTCTGCAGAAAAACAATCATACCTATGAACAGCAGGGTGAGCCCCCACCTTACTTCCCAGCCATACAGAACTCAAGCAGCTTTGTTTTTCTTTCCCTGTGGAGCAGTTGGCGACTGCGTAAAGATTTGTATTGGATTTTATTTTTGCCTTACCATCACCTTTACTGTTTCCAACTCCAGCTGCAGGGACAAAGATCATGGAGCCAAGATTTAGGGTAGGACTACACGGACACGCTGCGACACGCTGCGACAAAAAGCAAAACCCACAAACAGATAAACTGGGATTCTATTTGGAGGATCATTTTGCTGCAGCCACTGGTTCTGCAGATTGGATAAAGTTTATATTAAACAATACAAAAACTATAAAGTCTACATTAGATCACATGACAACACAGTCTGCCTATCCTGATTATTAATCAGTCTTGCTGTTTGGGCTTCTGGCAGATATTATTTGACTTGTGCTGTTTTGATAATTTATGACTATCCCTAAGCAACCCAGACTACACTGAGCATGTGCACAGTCTTGGTCTTGCAAAGATTTTAAACAAAGTTACAAGATGTTGACCCCCTGTGGCCAACTTTGAAAGCATAAATCATTTGTTTGATTAGGCTTGTGGTGCAGTAAGTTCATGTTTATGTTAAACATACAAAATACAGCATTTCTAGCCTTATTCTATATAAGACTTCCCCTTTAAAGGGGTGCTGTCATGAGAAAAACTTTTTGCAAATGCATCAGTTTATAGGGCTGCTCCAACAGAATTCTGCACTGAAATCCATTTCTTAAAAGAGCAAACAGATTTTTTTTTTAAATTTAGAAATCTGACATGGGGCTAGACATAGTGTCAGTTTCCCAGCTGCCCCCAGTCATGTGACTTGTGCTCTGATAAACTTCAGTCACTCTTTACTGCTGTACTGCAATTTGGAGTGATATCACCCCTCCCTTTCCTCCCCAGCATCTTAACAACAGAACAATGGGAAGGAAACCAGATAACATCTCCCTAACACAAGATTATAACTGCCTGGTAGACCTAGGAACAGCACTCAATAGTAAAATCCAGGTCCCACTGCGATACATTCAGTTAATTGAGTAGGAGAAACAGCAGTGTGCCAGAAAGCAGTTCCATGCTAAAGTCCTGGCTCTTTCTGAAAGCACATGACCAGACAAAATGACCTGAGAAGGCTGCCTACACACCAATATTATAACTAAAATACACTAGCTGGTTCAGGAATGAAATTGTATATTGTACAGTGAATTATTTGCAGTGTAAACAGTGTAATTAAAAAATAAAAACTACATCATAAAAATCATGACAGAATCCCTTTAACAAAATGCATGAACGTTTCATAATTTTAGTTCATTCACCAGGCAGTAACTGTTACACTTATCTGCTGCCCATATATATGGAGCATATATACTTTGTGCTCAGTTTGTTGACATCAAAGAGTTTCACCATGGCTATAACATTTTAACTGGCAACGTGCAAAAAACGTGTATGCTTTGTGCCTGTTTTTTGCACATTGCCCAATAAAAATAAAGAGCCCTTCTGGTACAAAAACAAATGTAATTTAAATCATAATGAAAGGAAGCAAAACCAAGAATATCTTAAAATTACAGAGAACTGTTACTACGTTCAGAAAAGCAATTCAGTGAAAATCCATCGTAAAAACAAAAACAAATAAAAAACAAATAGATTTTTTCCAGTAAACTTATGGTTTTTTTTTTTAGTTCTGAACACGCAGACTACTTATAAACAAACCAATCATGACCAGCTATCTCACATGGAAAACAAGGCCATGTGGGAGTTCAGTAATACCAGAATTCAGTAAACTGAAACCATATGCTCTTCTAAAATAACAACAGATCTCCAAGATGCTTACTTTTGTCTGCTGGCATAAGCTTTTGGGATTTATTCTTTTTTTTTTGGATGTAAAAGAAAAAAAAAGAAAAAGTCCCTTGTTCAGTCTGGATTTGTCTTTTCAGTTGCGTGCTCAGCTTGCACTGAAAATAAAGGGAGCCAATACAGTTAGATTGCGAAAAAAAATGCTAGTTTTAAATCAAAGTAGCAGTCTAGCTGCTATCCATTTAGAATGGTTTATCTCCAAAGCCAGGTTAACACTGCCAATGGAATGGTTTAAATGCATAAGTAGACTGCAGTACCTACTACAGGAATGTGCAGTTGATTTCCAACCATGGTATCATTTGTAATTCTATCTACTCCATACATAAATTTTGTCAGGGCTGTTAAACATTTCTAGTAACATTGGGTATTGATACAAAAAAAAACCCCACTAAATGCATTTCTTGATATCATCAGCTTAAAGCCATACCTACAAACTCTTGAACATTTTTCCATAAAATAAAGGCTATAACCAATATTTCTAGGTTTTATGCTTCAATGCCAAATTATCAATATTATACAGTGTAAAGGAGAATGAAAGCCACACAAAATATAGCCTTCCTCACCCTTCCCAAACTGAAACCGTATGTCCCCCAGAACTGCCCTGCTTTATTACCTTTTGTGAAAAAGCAGAGCATCGCAGCAGGATTGGGGGTGCCATCTCACACGGCTTAATCTCCTCCGCAGACCATCACCAGCACATAGCATACACAGTTGAAGCCTTGTAGATTTGTATTTTGGCTGCATCTTGATGCTCTAATAACCTTTTATATCAGGATGAATTCCAAAGATTTCAATGGGCGAGGGTAACAATTCAGGTGCAAATCACAAGGAAGCACTGAAAGGTCTGCTAGTGTGACTCCCAAACTATCTATTGATATGTATTCTTCATACCTTACTGAAAACTGTGGCACTTAAAAAGCAGTCAGGCAGGTGCTAGGTAGTGACAGAACAGAGGCAGAATTTACATATACTGCCCCTTCACCATGGACTCTGGCAGTATCACAAAGCTAGAGCAGCAACACCCTCTTCAAACACCACTACATGTATGGGATCCATTATCCACTATTTGGGAGAAGATTTGTTCAAACATTACACAAATGTGAGCAATAAGAATAATTTCTTTTAAATGAAGCAAATAACTAATTTCATAACAGCAGCAGGTATTAGATTTCACCAAAAAGAGCCACTGTACTAGCAATTAAACTCAAAGTATCTCAAAGGCAAGCATCAAAGACTTTTGCCCAGGTGCAATAACCCATAACAACCAATAAGACATTTGCTTTTAAGCATGTGACTAGTAAATGCTACCTGCTGATGTGTAGGTGTGAATTGTGTAGGTGACTGGAACTGTAGAAAACATTACACCTTGTATTACATAACCACATTTGTACATTACTTGTATGTTTACCAACAATCTACAGGTGCTGTAAGCTCATTCAATTGATTAATTAGCAGCTAGGTTGCTACAACATATTTTTACGGTTTTAGCTATTTTTAAAGCGCTCACCGAGCCGGCGCTGTGGTTCGGGTGTCACTACCCCAAACCCGTCGATCAATCGGATACAATCTTTAAGGATCATAAGCACTCACCGCTTGTCGTCTGAGGCCCGGGTACTGCATCCCGAACCCGTAGCTTAGGGGGAAATACTTCACTCGACCCATCTGTAAGATAAAATGCACCCTACTTATACTGGAAAATGCATGGGGGCTGGCTCCGGGTGCAGTCACAGGAGAAGGCTGATGCCAGCAGAGAGACAGATTCTCGGCATCTGGTAATCATGTGGCATTCGCCTAAAGATTAATTGGGATTGCAATAACCTTTTCTGCAACCCCCATACATCACAACCATGTTTAGAGGCATAGGCAACTGGACAGGGTTGCCAAAGAATCTTTTGACCTGTTTGCTTAGTAAATGAAATGTGAGGTACTTCTAAATGTAATACTAAACTTTAGTATTGTCTAGACAGCAGAAATTGCATTTTCACATTTTCTGAATTTACATTTCTCATGTGAAACTCTAGGTTTGCAATGTGAGCTACTACCTGGTTCCTAGGCCTTAATTTCAAGTTCTTCTGTAACAACCAAAAAAGTCCCCTGTAAATATCAGTAAAATCAAGCAATACCTGACTCTGCACACAGCAAGTCAAAAGATATCAGGTTTTGAAATGCAGTGAAATTAGTAGAGGCTACATGCAGTTTTCTAGAAATAGCTCTGATTACATCCTGTGGAGACATAGTAGACTACAACTAGGGTTGCCAATTGGCCAGTATTTTACCGACCTGGCCTGTACAACGTATGCAAAATGTTTGTTATTAATTGGGCGGGGGGGAAATAGAAAGGAAACAAAAAAAAAATTTCATGACCATATAAAAGCATGTAGCCAAAGGGTGATTGATTTCTCCAAGGTGACGTCTAATATCCTCATATTTTACAACAAAGGGTACATTATTTAATATAATACATAAGTTTCAGTGAATCATGTGACAGAAATTACATAACTAAGTACCATTTATAAGGATATAATTTACAGGATATTGAGGGCTCTTGTGTATTATATAGTGAATAAAGTACTCCCTCTTGTAAATTATAAGGATATTATAAGTTACCGAGGAGTTTCATGACCTGTTTTTATACAGGTCATGGAATTCCAAGGTAACTTCTAATATCCTCATATTTTACAACTGGGGGTACTTTATTTATTATAATGCACAAATTTCAGTGAGTCATGTGACAGAAATGACATCAGAACTCACTGTTTATATCTGATGACATCAGAACTCACAGTTTATAAGGATATACAGTAATTTACAAGATATTCATGGCTTTTGTGTATTATAAATAAATGACAACACAGAAACCTTAAATTGAATTTATAAATGTATTTGTGAGCCCTCAGAGTATATTTTGCAACTTACTGAATGAAGATGGTTGACTATAATCTGATGCATGACTTGAAGTAGGACCAAATAACTTTATTTGATCTTCTCTTGGTGTAAAAGAACTTTGGGCTCTTAGGGTTTGCAAATAATTTCTGGCCTCATTTTTTATTTCAGCACTGATCTTTTTAGTAGATGTCCTAAGCTTGTAGAATGGCTCTGAAGTTTTCAAATGGGAATGATTCATCTTTAACTTCTAAAATCTGGTATTTCGGCTAAACATCATAATGGAACTACAGGAACTATGTTTGACTGTGGATATAAAAAAAAAAAAAAAAAAAAGGGCAAATGTTATACTTAGAGTGTAAGCTGTGCAGGGCAGGGACTTCCTTCCTACTGTGCCTCCTATCACACAGAACGTAACCTCTGCATATTTATACTTATATTTGCATTAATATATTAACTATAACACTGTCTTCCCTGCTGCACTTTTATACTGTAAACTGTAAAATTGTACAGTGCTGTGTATCCTAATATTGCTTTATAAATACAATTATGCATACATACTTATTGAACTCAAGTCCTAATGAGGAATATTTATGATAAGGAATATTATGCTTAATCCCACTCAGGGTCGGACTGCACCAGCGCACTGCGTGTGTGCACAAGTGAATAATGTTTTTATCATTAAAGGGGTTTGTTCACCTTCAAACAACTAGTTTGTTTCAGATAGATCACCAGAAATAATGACTTTTTCCAATGACTTTCTATTTTCTATGGGGCCGATTCACGAAGGGTCGAATTTCGAAGTTAAAAATACTTCGAAATTCGACCCTCGAATTGAAATCCTTCAACTTCGAATATCGAAGTATTTAGCGCAAATCCTGCGATCGAACGATCGAAGGATTTTTCGCTCGATCGAACGATTAAATCCTTCGAATCGAACGATTCGAACGATTTTAATCAAACGATCGAAGGAAAATCCTTCGATCAAAAAAAGCTTAGCAAGCCTATGGGGACCTTCCCCATAGGCTAACATTGACTTCGGTAGGTTTTATCTGCCGAAGTAGGGGGTCGAAGTTTTTTTTAAAGGGCAAGTACTTCGACTATCGAATAGTCGAATAGTCGAACGATTTTTACTTCGAATCGTTCGAATCGAAGTCGAAGGTCGAATTCGAAGGTCGAAGTAGCCCATTCGATGGTCGAAGTACCCAAAAAATACTTCGAAATTCGAAGTATTTTTCATTCGAACCCTTCACCCGAGCTGAGTGAATCGGCCCCTATGTGTGACTCTTTTTCTAATATTGAAGTGTAAAGTGTCTTTTTTCACCTTCTGATGCAGCTCTGGGAGGGGGGGTCGCCAACCCTGTAAACTGTTCTAAATGGATACATTTAGTTGATACATTTCTTATTTTTGTTCCTGCTGAGCAGAATCTCTGGGTTTCATTACAGGCAGCTGTTAGAATTGATACAATTGCTGCTAATACTCCAGAGATTCTGCTAAGAAATGTATCAACTAAATGTTGCAAAATTGTAACAGTTTAGAGTCTGTACCTGAATTATTGAGCTGCCAGACTTAAAGGGCAAGTAAAGTCTAAAATTGAATAAGGCTAGAAATGCTGTATTTTGCATACTAAATACAAACATAAACTTACTGCACCACAAGCTGATACATCAAGACTGATTAATAATCAGAATATACAGACTGCACTGAGTCCTGTGTCATGTCCGGTGTCATGTAATCTAATGTGAATTTTATAGTTTTTGTATTGTTTAATACAAACCTTCTCCAACTCTGCAGAACCAGTGGCTGCAGCAAAATAATCCTCCAAATAGAATCCCAGTTTATCTGTTTAGATCTGGCTCCATGATCTTTGTCCCAGAAGCTGCGGTTGGAAACAGTAAAGGGGATGTAAAGGAAAAAATAAAATTCAATACAAAGCTCTACACATTCGCTGACTGCTCTACAGGGAAACAAACAAAGCTACCTGAGTTCTGCATGGGGAAGAAAGGCCGGGGCTCCCCCTGCTGTTCATAAGTATGATTCTTTCCCTGCAGAGAGGGACCATCTGACAATACCTATCCACAGCAGTAAACAAAGGGAGAATTTCACTACATACAGCCAAGATTTCTTATAAAAACGGTACACATTTTCTAATTAAAGTATGTTGGAGATAGGTTTCTTTTTCATTAAAGAAGTTTTTTTTGCCTTTACTTCCCTTTAAAAATTAGAGACAGGAACTTTAAACTTAGATTTTGGAAAAACATTGAAAAATAAATAATTGAAAGTAATTAGAAAAAGTCTTTATTTCTGGGGAACAATCTAAAAACAACTGAATTGAAAAAAGTGTTTGGAAGGTGAACAACCTCTTTCAGAAGCTTTCTTTGCAGATGTGGATGCAGATTTCAGCTGGCCCAGTCCAACCCTGACCCCACTACATTGAGGACAGTTTTATTATTTTTTTTTTTAAGAGAAGGAACAAATACACAGTATTAAATCCTTCTTAAAAGATGGACAAATAAGTTGTACATATTTAAATGGAATGTTGTTATGTTGTCTTGTGCTTTAGTCACATTCATTTAAGGGTGCAGGTATAGTTTGGCTAAGCACTATGTGGGAATCCCTGGTATAGGATCCCTTATCCAGAAACCCATTATCCAGAATTGGGTAATTACATAAAAAATATTATTAGAAAAACTTGAGGTCCCATGCATTATGGTTAATAGACCCAATACCTGAATTTGGTTAAACCCTGTCAAAAAATATTGGGGTCTACTTGAATGCCAAACCTTATTATTGTTATTATATATTTCTAAAGCACTGATATATTACGCAGTGCTTTAAATAGAGAGCTATTTACTTTCACTTTCCATTCTTCATCTCCTAGATGTCACTGCTCTCCTCACATTCCCCCTCCCTACTCACCAACTAATAGCATCAGGTGCCCAATTGTGGTGCATAAACAAGATTGCGGGAAGATGCACAAAATGGTACCTGCCTGCTTGATCTGATTGTGAATTCTAAGACTAAAATAAATCATATTTAAACAATTTATATAGTGTAAGTGAAGTTTATTTTGCTTGACTAACATCATTAAATATGATTTGGAATTATGTCTTAGGGTGACAAGTCCTCTTTAATGTATTTTATTACAGGACATCCTTATGCATATACTAATGCCAACACAGTGCTTTTAGTCAAGATTTTTGACAATGCGCCTAAGTCCCTTGGACCCCTTCCACTACTGCATTGTGTATGCTCATATGCCAAAAAGTGGGATATGGTTTCAGGCCACTCTCATTCAACACAATTACCTCAATCACCACCAGTACCTCTTCTATATAACAATATCCCTCCACCAAATGCATCGTAACCAGATATCAGCTCCCTGGTAGATATAAGAACCTCACTCATTAGCAAAAATCCATGTCCTACTGGGATTCCTTCAGTTACATTGAGTCGGGAAAACAACAGCCTGTCAGAAAGCAGTTCTTAGTGCAACACTGGCTCTTTCTGAAAGCACATGACCAGGCAAAATGACGTGAGATGCCTGCCTACACACCAATTTTATAACAAAAATACACTTGTGGGTTAGGAATGACATTTTACATGGCAGTGTAAACATTTTACATGCTGTTTAAACAAATGTATACAAAATGACACCATAAAAATCATAACATAATCCATTTAATGAGTGGTGACCTTCTAGAAATTCCTAAAAAGCATTTATTTGAGTTGAGTTGAGCCAAGCTGTGTAGAACAGACAAAGTTTATACATAGTGTAGTGAAACCCTAGGCCCCGGCACAGATTTCAGCACATAAATGGAGACTGACCACCTTAAAGAGTTCAAATTGCCGCTTTGCTGGCTTTTATTTGCAAAAAACACAAAATCTTCAGCCCACTGGCTTCACATGGGGAATCACATATGCTTCACATCATAGCAATAAAAGTCCCACTTCACACCCTCACTGGTGTTCACTGTACTCACAGTTGAGTTTAGCCCTCAATGGCTTTCAGCGGACCACAAATCCCAGAATCCTCTCTGGGCACACTTGAGACACTCTTGTCTCCTGGGAGCAGTTTCTCTTTTCCTCTCTCCAGACTATTGGAGCTCTCTCCAAATCATTGGAATCACTCTTGTTCCCTGGTGCTCAAAGCACATGTAGCCCCTCATCTTCCTTCACTCAAGGAGGTCTCAATCAGGAAGCAGCAGCAGCCCTGATGTGTTGCTCCACACCTCCTTTTAACTATCCTTAATTAACTCTAACTGCCTTTAGCTTGGCAGCTGCAAAACCCTTACTTGGAGCAAGGGATGGAAGCCCACCCTGCTCTCTTCCATCCACTCCAGGGACTCTTAATCCAGCTTTTACCAAGCTGGTTCGGAATATCCACAGCTTTAATTGCTGCAGCACCACACTTTTCCTGGAGTTTTGATTTCACCAGCTTAATGCTGGTGAAATACACACAATATTGTGCCCTTTAGACACCCATATCTTACAATAGCAACTTAAAATGTTAGGTTGAAAAAGACACATCCATCAAGTTCAACCCTTTAAGTCTATATATGTAACCTACCCAACTGCTAGTTGATCCAGAGGACGGCAAAAAACCCCATTTGAAGCCTCTTCAATTTGGGACCAGTCTGTGGATCATACCATACCAGATGAAAGAGAGTCTGAGAAAATCAGAAATAGAGGCTGGTGTAAAACTGAACTAAGCTCTCTTAGTACCCGATAGGCAGGCCCGGATTTGTGGAACGGCCACCTTGGCCGGGCCTAGGGCAGCAGGATTTTAGGGGGGGCGGCATGCTGCCAATCCACACCAACATTAGTTCAAAAACACTGGGGATGAGCTGGAGATACAATATTTTTTTAAATCCCCATTGCTCCAGTCTAGCTGATGAAAATTTGAACCAATAAAGGGAGGGGGGCAGGGGTGACAAATGACAGTGGGCCTAAGGGCGCACACTATGTAAATCCGGCCCTGCCGATAGGCTTTTTCCATCTGGCCTGGTGCCTTGTTCACATTTATGTTCAGTAAAGCTTTATAAACTATATCCTGAATCAGCCACTGACTAGTTTATGGTGAGCCAAGAGTGCAGCTATGATGTGGTTCTTGGAACACTGACTCCTCTATTGTATATACTGAAGAAAAGAACTGATTTAGCACATTTGCCTTCTCAGTATATATTACAACTATTGTACCATTATTTAAAGGTGCCACACCCTCAACTCACATCTTACTATTAATATACTTAAAAACTTTTTGGGGTTACACATTAGCCTCTGCTACAATGTGCTCCTCATTTCCTATCTTTGCCTTCTGGATTGTGGTTTTACAACATTTAGTATAGTGTTTATATTCATTAAATGCAGCTTCTGTCCCCACAGACTTGTAGTTTTAAATCTCTTTCTCTTCTTTCCTATTGACTTCTCTACTTCTATATTAAGCCACATAGGGTGGTTCTTAGTGCTTTTACATTTACTTCTTAAGGGAATAAATTAAAACAGAAACAATTTAATATAATTTTAAATGACAACTATGTATGTTCTGTGTTCTTAGCAGAAAACACAGTTCCCCAATCTATGCTCTGAATAAGATACTAAAATTAGCTTTTCTGAAATTGTATTCAGGGTTTTTGTTGCCACAGTGTATATTATTTTTTTTGCAGCAAACAGTAAATAAGATCATTATGGTCAATATTACCCAGGGTTTCAATTACTTGCACATTTGCTATACATTCTGTGTAATTAGATATCACTAGATCCAGTATAGCATGGTTTCTGGTCAGCTCTTCAACAACGTATGCAACAAGTTTATAATCTTGTTCCCATTAACTGTCCTGGCAGTACTGTTGCTCCAGTCAATATTTCGGTAATTAAAATCCCCCATTATAATTTTTTCCCCATACTAGCAGCCTTTTCTATTTGCATCAGGAGTTTAGCCTCCTCCTCCTCTTCACTTACATTAGGGGGTCTATAGCATACTTCTAAGGTGGCCATAGATTCATGATTCCTTTATATGTCAATACAGACTATATAGTTATACAGCGTATAGAAATCACGTTTCACTCAGCCCCCCCCACCCCATGGTGCATTTGCATAAAGAAAGAGAAAGAGCATCTGTGGATACACATAAGGTGACAGGTGCAGGAAACAGTTAGTTTTTATAATGTTATCGTGTTAAGCACTTTAATTGCTTGTGGAAAGAAGCACTTTGCTGCTTCTAACAAAATGTTTTACTTGTTTCCACTTTTGTATATATTTAAAAGTTACTATACATGTGGATACAGTTTCTATGGTTTTAATGCACTAGTGGTTTTAAATCTAATATGTTTTCCTTAGGTAATGGACTTATTTGCTAAATGCAAAATACTTTATTTTCCTACACTTTGGATGAATAGCCTATGGAATGGAATGGACTTGTATCTATTTATTGTTCAATTCCTGGACACACCTGATGTCACTGATTACCCACTCTGAACTGTGGTGGGGGATGGGAAGGGTGTGTTTAATAAGGCCCGAAACATGTTGTGTATATTCATGTAGTCCTGCATTGAAAACCTTGTTCACAGCCGTTCCTGCTCCTTGAATGCTCTCCTCATCCTTTATTTGAGGGATATAGTTTTCCTTTAACTGTCGGTTGTTACATTTTAGACAATGTTGCAAAAGTCTTATGAGGGAATGTAATATGTGTTGTGCAAAAAACATTCACAGACACCTTTACGAATGTTAGTGACCATGTTTGCCTCCTTTTGACCGATTACTTTTTGGGTTGACTTTCCCTTTAAATACCAGGACCTATTTTAAATATCAGTTTGAACATGCACTTGGGTCACCCCTGAAAAATCTGCCTTAGTAATGGACCCTCAGATGCCCATAAAGAAAACACAGCCCTGTAAGTATCAGATTGTCATTGCTCAATCATGGCAACCCCTTCCATGAACCAAAGTTTAACTCATCATCCATCCTTCAGTTCTTTAGTTCTCAGCAATCCTGTCTACAACCAACATGTTCAGCACTCCTCTCATCCAACTCCATAGCTGTGCTCCATGAATAAATAATGTTGCGTGCTTACTATATATACATATGAAGTATATTTATGTGCCTGTATGTGTCAGGAAGGAATTGATGCTGGCGTTGGTTCGCCGGCATGCTGCTGAGAGTACGACGCTCACGTTTTGATGCAGAACGTCATGACCTCAGAGCAAAATTTTACATTTTGATGTCAAATTCCCTTTAAAGGAGGAATTCTCCATTTTGACAGTGCCCAAGCTGGCTTCTATTTACAGATCCTGACTTCTGCCTGATTATCGACTTTGATTCTTGCTGCCTGCCTTGACCCTTTGGCCTGATCTTCGACTACTATTTTTTCCTAATCCTTGTCGGTACCTTGTTTTCTGCACTTGTTACTATTTTTGCACTACTCCTAGTAGGTTCAGCAGCAGAAAGCCCGGGGCCCAAAAAGTGCGTCGCTGAACACGCCACAGGGGTGCCTGTGCATCTGAGTGTACCCACCGCTTCTAAGGTTCCTGACTAGTACATTACATCATGGTTGGGAGTAAGGTTGCATTTTTATTTTTAAAATAATGAAAAAAATTCCAGTTTTAACAAATACCCTCGAAAATTAATTATTGCAGTATCACTGGGTGGAGATAATCACATTTGTAATCACATGTGTGCAAATCACTGAAGCTGGCCTGGAGGATAATGTCAACAAAAGAGAAATGGCAGCCACAAACATAAAGGAATGTATATATAGTTATGAAGCAGCATAGATGTAAAAGTAAGGTGTATTGGGGCAAATAATTAAAGCTATGATAGGCAATTATTTGCTTAAGTTTTATCTTAGAGGCTTTTCTTGTCCTTTAATTTTAGATTAATGATTGGTGAATCCTAAGTTGCATTATAACTATGTAATATAAGGAATAACTTATAAACATTCTTAAACCAGGCTTGTAAAATGATTTTCTAAACCCAGAGGACATGCAACATGTAAGCAGTTGTAGTTTTTCAGTGATTATTGTTTTTTTTTTTTTAAGTGGTGCTAATTTTTCATTTCTTTTTATGGATTCATAACAGTTGAACTATAATGCTAA
Source organism: Xenopus petersii (assembly GCA_038501925.1). Classification (NCBI taxonomy): domain Eukaryota; kingdom Metazoa; phylum Chordata; class Amphibia; order Anura; family Pipidae; genus Xenopus; species Xenopus petersii. The sequence goes on along the minus strand of CM076681.1, from coordinate 81,194,815 downwards.
ATTTTTTCTTGAGCTTTCAAGCAAGAAAATACAAATATATCTTTATTCACTTGGAAACATACAGTATTAACATGTTATGGCTTTCAGTTTAACTGCAGGCCATAAGGACACACACTCATGTAATTCTCTAAAAGCATCTGAGCAAAAATAATTTTTTACCACTGTACATTTCCCAAGCAAACAGCAATCCTTATTCTGACCCACATCTCTTGTTACTCTGGAATTATTTATTTATGTGCCTCACTGAAAATATCACTATCATTTTTCAGAACTATGTTTGGTGTTTTTCCTCTACTTTTTTTGCTTGATTAATTCAGTATCCTGCGATTTTCCTTTCAGATCGCATTATTGCTAACCTTTTTGGTATTTTTATTTTTAAAGCACACACCAGTGCTTGCATCATCTGGCTGAGATTTAAATAGCTGTACATAACATGATTCTCCTGGATACAAAGCACCCATCCGGTCACCACGTCAGATGTTGCCTTCCTATCATAACAGTTAAGGCACCTCTCGTAACCAGTAGCAGAGGAGCACTGACATCAGCTACAGACCAATGACTTGGCTGTCACTAAGGGAGGGAAATACAGAGAGACGTGGAAGGTCTGTCAGATGTGTCAGAGCATTTTATTTCAAAGCTGTGAATTCAATCCTTTTTAATGTTATGAAAAAGAAGTGAGAATGTTTTTAATGCAATATGCTGAAAAATCACATCAACAGGCAAACAAACCAAAAACATATGCTTGTCAAATTAAAATAGGATGTATACATAAGAATGTATGGTTTGTTAATATTTAAAACAGGAGCAAGAAATGTTGTTAGTTAACCCCCTAATTGCTAGCCACAAAGCAGTCTGCACAATTGTCTAAATATATCCAACACAGGGGAACTTTTAAATCCAAACACTGTGCTTATCACAAACTACATGTTTTTCTTAATGTTATTCCCCCAAATTGAAATTGCCTTATTTAACTGAGTAGGTTAATGCCATAGTAAATACAGTGGATATTTCAGCATGCTTGACCCGACATGAACGACATGGATTTTAATTCACTTGGCATTCTGATTGCACATTGCTATAGCAAATGTTAACTATTGGCTACTCGGCAAGATGTCAGAGAACTATCGTTCACACAAGAGGGGAATTTAGCATTCAGTCACCTAGCCTAGTCTGTGTATGACATAGAGGCATATTAAAGGGATACTGTCATGGGAAATTTTTGTTTTTCAAATGCATCAGTTAATAGTGCTGCTTCCAGTAGAATTCTGCACTGAAAACCATTTCTCAAATGAGCAAACAGATTTTTTTATATTTAATTTTGAAATCTGACATGGGGCTAGACATATTGTCAGTTTCCCAGCTGCCACCAGTCATGTGATTTGTGCTCTGATAAACTTCAGTCACTCTTTACTGCTGTACTGTAAGTTGGAGTGATATCAACCCCTCCCTTTTCCCCCATCAGCCTAACAACAGAACAATGGGAAGGTAACCAGATAGCAGCTCCCTAACACAAGATTACAGCTGCCTGGTAGATCTAAGAACATCGCTCAATAGTAAAATCCAGGTCCCGCTGCGACACATTCAGTTCAGTAGGAGAAACAACAGCCCAAGCAGTTCCATCCTAAAGTGCTGGCTCTTTTTGGAAGCACATGACCAGGCAAAATGACCTGAGATGGCTGCCTACACAGTAATATTACAACTAAGAAAAATGTACTTGTTGGGTTAGGAATGGAAACCTATATGGTAGAGTGAATTATTTGCAGTGTAAACGGTGTAATTTAGAAATAAAAACAACATCTTAAAAATCATGACAGAATCCCTTTAATGAAAATTAAAATTCAACTTTTTATTGGTTGATCTTAGTTACTAGACCTGGAGCAATTGTTATTTGAGGAACGTAACATGCAGTTTCCTTCAGCCCATAGCATGCTTCCACTGAACCCTACTTAAATCCATCTGTAGCTGTAAAACATAAGCTGCGAACTGAGGATTCCTTATAACTATGCTCTGCTTTTTGTTTTGTTTTTTTTTCTTTTGATTGATGGACAGAGAAAACATTGTAGTGATTCCATGTGACTATGGTAAATTCTGACCTGATGTTTACACAAGCCTTATGCTTGCTGTACCCTCAGGATATTAACCTCAAAGACAGCGTGACTATATTTCAACGCCAATATAGTCTCTGTTTTTGGACTGAACATTATACGTACTTGAAGTAGATAGTATTATTTCCTGCTAGTATGCAGCCAAAGTCATGAATTCTACTGACTTGATTTAGCTCAGTCTTGTTTCAAACTATGGTGACATATCTGCAGATTGCTTTAGTTTTACATGTCACTTTGCAATTGCTGAACAATAAACCTATGATTGTATGTCCACATCTAACCTACTACTGATTTGTGCTCACACTAATACAGGAAGAGACTGCATTTGCAAATCTATGGGCAAAGGGTCTTTTCAGCTGACTAATACTCTGCAACCTTTCTGTTGCCTAGATACTCAATCAACCACCGACTTATTCAGTCTTCACTGGCACATCCTGCTGTTTAACTTGTTAATGGTACAAATGTTAAATATAACTGGTTTGCACATGAGATGAGACCTGCATGTGGGAACAGCACATGACATGAGGTAAGATTTAGAAAACAGTCCTATATTTCTTTTAAGGCTTTCACTTCCTGGTAATTCAGTAAGTAAATGTGTCTGCTTTTAGTTTATTACAGTTCTTATGACTATCGTAGTTGTTCACCCTAAGGCAATGTGGGATTTTGAACTGACCCTTTTATAATAGGTTTTTTTTTCTTTGGTTCTGAAATATTTATTTGTATGCAGTGGGCCCTGGGTTCAGTCTCAGCTTCGGTTAATACAGTTGTTGTAATATGATACACTGACAATTCTTCCTACAATAGACAACAATAATTGCAAGGTAAATAATTCACTCTAAACGAAATCTTGGGTTTCAAAAAGGTCAATTGCCAAAAAGGTTATCAATTTAAACTGAAATATTATTCATACACTGCAATGAAAGAACATATAATAACAGAATAATTAAGTACATGATCCAGTGGTTGACTGCCTAAACAAATATCCTATCATAAATAGGTATCATTATTTTTAGAATGTAAGGGAGCTTCTAGCACCAACCAGTTTCTTAATACTGGTCAATCAAGTTCTTCATTAGCTACACTTGTTTCCAGTGTATACAGAAGATATATTTATATCCATTCCTGAATTTGAGGGGGAAGCAGAAATAAACATCCCACCAGTGTATTGAGAGGCAGATTTATCAAACTCCCCTAAACTCCCATAAATTTGAAATTCAACTGATCGAAATTTATTAATAAAATCGAACTTATCCAACTTGGACTAATTTAAACAGCCTGAATTTGATCAAACTTGATTCGAGTTTTTTCTCCGAAAAAAAATCGAATTCCAGGAATGCTGCAAACATCTCCAAATTGACCCCTGGACCTCTCCCATTGACTTCAACATCAATTTGGCAGGTTTAAGGGGGCGAATAGTCAAATTTTAATTCTTAAAGGGCCAGAGTACGATAAATGTTGAAAATCGAATCTAATTTTTTTAAAAAAAAAAAACTCGAATTTGGATGACTCATGAAAAAAAATTGAAAATTTGAATTCAAATTTTCATTCTGTCCCTGAGTGTAAACACACTGGGAATCATTTATAAACTTTGCGCAGGGCAGATTGGTTCGCAAAGTGAATATATTTGTCCTGCGCACGATTACATTTATAAAGCTGAATAAGAGGGTGCAAACAGAATTGCAAATTTTTTTTCACAATGAGAATGTCTGTAGGAGCTTTGTAAATATGGCACAATTCGCAAATTGCGTATATTTATGCGCACACTTTGGTGGCGGATAAAATATTCACAAAACAGTTGTGCAAACTGTAAATTTAAGTTACTGTCAACGCTATTTTCACGCGCAACAACCTCGCACATTGGATGCACTCGCACAAACTCCCGTCTCATTTGTGCGCCATTTGCGAAAATTTAATTCACACTGCGAATTCGCAAAAACTGTAAAGACGGGCAGAGCAGTGCAATATATTAGCGTTCAGGAAAAAACATGTGCAATACAACCATTCGCGAAAAATATGCGCAAACTTTATAAATGACCCCCACTGTCTGTGTTTTATGTCACATAATTAAAACTCCCCTTCCCTAAATGTATTTTCTTTGTTTATGTCTGTGAATTCCCTTGGCAAAGGCAAAACATTTAGGGGCCGATTCACTAACTTCGAGTAAAGTATTCGAAGGCAAAAAACGTAAAATTTCGACGTTTTTTTGGGCTACTTCGACCATCGAATGGGCTACTTCGACCTTCGACTATAAGGATTCGAAGTAAAAATCGTTCGACTATTCGACAGTCGAAGTACTGTCTCTTTAAAAAAAAACTTCGACCCCCTAGTTCGCCATCTAAAAGCTACCGAAATCAATGTTAGCCTATAGGCTTGGCTAACTTTTTTTGATCGAAGGATATTCCTTCGATCGTTGAATTAAAATCCTTTGAATCGTTCGTTTCGAAGGATTTTATGGTTCGATCAAAGGAATTATCCTTCGATCGTTCGATCGAACTATCTGCGCTAAATCCTTCGACTTCGATATTCGAAGTTGAAGGATTTTAATTCCTAGTCGAATATCGAGGGTTAATTAACCCTCGATATTCGACCCATAGTGAATCGGCCCCTGTATGTAATGATTTTAGCAGGGAAGCATGATTAGCTCAGCTCATACTATTTTTCCAGGTAGCTTAAGTAATAAAATATTAGATATAGGTGCCCAAATTAAAATATTCCTCTTACAATTTGCATTAAAAGCAATGCAAAACCAGTAATTTTAAAAATGTACTTATCTTTCAAATGTAAAATGTTTACTTCAAATTTTGAAGCAGACATCCTGTTTTCTTTCATTACAGTGTGTTTACTATCAAGGCTGGTTTGTTCTGAGATCTTATTTCTGTCATCTAAACAAAGCCCACTCAGTCTATTATGTTCAATGGAACAGTGGGTAAATATATATCTTTAAGATGCCAAAAGTACTGCAAAAATCACTTACAGGCTTTTTAAATTAAAATATCAGGCTTTCTGGAAATTATACTGAATGTTCGAAGTTCCAGACTAAGGGGGCCCATTCACTAAGTTCGAGTGAAGGAATAGAATAAAAAATACTTCGAATTTCGAAGTATTTTTTTGGCTACTTCGACCACCGAATTGGCTACTTCCACCTTCGACTACGACTTTGAATCGAACGATTCAAACTAAAAAATCGTTCGACTATTCGACCATTCGATGGTCGAAGTACTGTCTCATTAAGAAAAAACTTTGACCCCCTAGTTCGCCACCTTAAAGCTACCAAAGTCAATGTTAGCCTATGGGAAAGGTCCCCATAGGCTTTCCAGGTTTTTTCTGATTGAAGGATAATCCTTCGATCGATGGATTAAAATCCTTTGAATCGTTCGAAGGATATAAAATTCGCCAGTCGAATATCGAGGGTTAATTAACCCTCGATATTCGACCCTTAATACATCTGCCCCTAAGTGAACATTGCAGATTTACCAAAAGTAAAAAAGAAAGCTTCTTGATTTTTTTTATTCATTTTCATTTGTCTTAACCATTGGCCCCACTGCTAGATTTCTTTATAATTTTACAATTACTTTGACCATAGGTTGGAAAAGTTCTGCCACCTCCATACCATACAGGTCCAGATATTGGTTTTTCTGACCCTTTAAATATGACATACAATGTAAATCAGGAGAGCCCATACTTTGTTAATGTAAGGTCTACTTTAAGGGGCAGATTTATTAAGAGCCGAAATCTAAATTCAAATTATAATTTTCGAGTTGGATTTTTGGTCAAAACTAACAAATTTGATTTGGGAATAATCCAAATTCGAATTTGGGATTTACCATGACTGGATCCTGGGAACAACTCGAATTTGACTATTTGCCACCTAAAACCTGCCGAGTTCATGTAGAAGTCAATGGCAGAGGTCCAGTGACCCATTTGAAGATGTTCATAGCCTTCTTGACATTCGAGTTCAAGTCAAGTCAAATTCAATTAAGTTTAATGGGCCGATAATATTTGTTTGCGTTTTAGACGTTTGAGTTTTTTATTAAATAACCCATTCGAAAAAAAGTTCACATAACTCTGTCCATAATGTTGTCTCATTAGATCTACCTCCATAAAAGCATTGTTAGCATGCTGTTCCATGGAAAATATAACTTAAATATGGATTTATGCAAAAATCACTTACAGGCTTTTTAAATTAAAATATCAGGCTTTCTGGAAATTATACTGAATGTTCGAAGTTCCAGACTAAGGGGGCCCATTCACTAAGTTCGAGTGAAGGAATAGAATAAAAAATACTTCGAATTTCGAAGTATTTTTTTGGCTACTTCGACCACCGAATTGGCTACTTCCACCTTCGACTACGACTTTGAATCGAACGATTCAAACTAAAAAATCGTTCGACTATTCGACCATTCGATGGTCGAAGTACTGTCTCATTAAGAAAAAACTTTGACCCCCTAGTTCGCCACCTTAAAGCTACCAAAGTCAATGTTAGCCTATGGGAAAGGTCCCCATAGGCTTTCCAGGTTTTTTCTGATTGAAGGATAATCCTTCGATCGATGGATTAAAATCCTTTGAATCGTTCGAAGGATATAAAATTCGCCAGTCGAATATCGAGGGTTAATTAACCCTCGATATTCGACCCTTAATACATCTGCCCCTAAGTGAACATTGCAGATTTACCAAAAGTAAAAAAGAAAGCTTCTTGATTTTTTTTATTCATTTTCATTTGTCTTAACCATTGGCCCCACTGCTAGATTTCTTTATAATTTTACAATTACTTTGACCATAGGTTGGAAAAGTTCTGCCACCTCCATACCATACAGGTCCAGATATTGGTTTTTCTGACCCTTTAAATATGACATACAATGTAAATCAGGAGAGCCCATACTTTGTTAATGTAAGGTCTACTTTAAGGGGCAGATTTATTAAGAGCCGAAATCTAAATTCAAATTATAATTTTCGAGTTGGATTTTTGGTCAAAACTAACAAATTTGATTTGGGAATAATCCAAATTCGAATTTGGGATTTACCATGACTGGATCCTGGGAACAACTCGAATTTGACTATTTGCCACCTAAAACCTGCCGAGTTCATGTAGAAGTCAATGGCAGAGGTCCAGTGACCCATTTGAAGATGTTCATAGCCTTCTTGACATTCGAGTTCAAGTCAAGTCAAATTCAATTAAGTTTAATGGGCCGATAATATTTGTTTGCGTTTTAGACGTTTGAGTTTTTTATTAAATAACCCATTCGAAAAAAAGTTCACATAACTCTGTCCATAATGTTGTCTCATTAGATCTACCTCCATAAAAGCATTGTTAGCATGCTGTTCCATGGAAAATATAACTTAAATATGGATTTATGAGAAAAATTATATTGCTATATATTTAACTATTTCTTATGTAAAGCTCCCCATAGACGCGACGATTCTTCTTGCAGAACGACCGATTTTAGGGAAGTCCGACGAATCCTTCGAAATTATCGTGCGTTTAGTCGGATTCTTACGATTTTTCGGCCGACATCTGCCAGGAAATTGATCGGCCAGGTCAAAAAATCTTTGTCGGCCCCAGTGCAATCTATCTATGTTTGCAGGGCCAAGCAGGCAGCTCCCCTTTGTTTTCTTGGCAAATTGGTCTTTTTAGTTGATGGTAAATTCGTACGATCGTACAATCGTTCCGAGAAAATCGTGGTCTCACGATGAGGATCTGATATTTTATAAATCTCAACATCTGTGGCCAGCTTAACCCTAACATAAATATCTGAAAAGCATGAAACCAGGCCTGGATTTGAAAGGCCACCAAAGCCCGGGCAATAGGAGATACAATAGTTTTTTAAATTTCCTTTGTGGCAATTTCCATTGCTCTGATCACAATGACAAAAATTTCCCAGAATAAAGGGGAGGGGACAGGGGATGACAAATGCCAGTGGGCCTAGTGGCACCCACTATGTAAATCCGGCCCTGCATGAAACAGGAGGGCAATTTAGATTTGACAGTTTGTTGACAGTGTCTTGAGATCTTCTGATCACCAGCTAAAGGTCTACTGGTAGATCCCAAAATACCTTTTGGACACCCATGATGTAAATGTATGAATAAACAAATTCTATTAAACTTTTTTTTTTAATGGAGAAAGTAACATTTTGTAAAAATGTAAATTCATAATGAAATTTGTGCAATTCAGAAAGATTAAATGCATATATTTGCATGTTTCTTTTTATTTAGCATGTGTCTCATTAAGCTTGTGCCACACAAAACCAAATAATGTTTTCAATTATTATTTTTTTTTCGATCACAAATTTGTAATACAGTAGAACCCCCATTTTATGTTTTTCAGGGGATCAGACAGAAATGGTGTAAAATCCAGGAGAATGTAAAATCAGGGAAATGTATTATGCATAATATATAGGTGGGACCACAAACCAACAATGTAAAATGAGGGAAAACTTAAAATCAGGGGAAGTAAAATTGAGGTTCACTGTATTTTTTAATGTAGGAGGACCTTACTTATATATTATGCATAAACATAGAAGTTTTATTAGCCTGAGATGGATTCATCAACCCAATATAAACCACATATTCACTTGATTAAAAGCAGTGTTTTAATGGGGGGAGTCTGGGCCCACCGGAGCCACGGCATCAGGGGCCCCCGAAACACACCCTCTGGGCCCCCTGCACCAGCTGCAATCCCTGTTCCCCCTTGTGCTAGCACGTACCTGCCTGCGCATATCAGATTGTATCTGGAAGGTCGGGGAGGGCAAAAGTTCAGGAGGCTGGCACAGGTCTGGGCTGGCATAGCCCACGAGAGACAGGGCCATCGGGTTTTTTCCCAGTGTCCTACCGGCCCAGTACAACCCTGACTAAAAGCCATGCAACCCCTTTTTGAAGCTATCTAATGTATCTGCCAATACAACTGATTACGGAAGATAATTCCAGAGATTCCCAGCATATGCCCTTCAGCCTCTGAGACTGGTAAGTAAACATCAGAGAGATTATTATAGGATCCCCTAATATATTTATACATATGTTTGTGAAGATTTTCATGAAGATAACACATCAAAGCTCCAATCTTGCTAATACAATCAACACATAATTTAATGACATCATTGAGGATTATGATAAACAGATTATGCTGATTGGAGCAACGTTCCAGAGGATATATAGGGAAGCAAGATCCTATGTACAAGTTATTCTGAATTGAGAAAGCCAGTTGGATGACTGGTGAAACATCTTCAAGAAAAACACAGCAAGTCCAGATGATTCAACTTATTTCTATAGATATATTTATACATAGTTATCATATCCCCCTTCTCCAGCGTGAACAACCCCAATTTGGCCAGTCTTTCCTCATAACTGAGACTTGCTATACCCTTTACCAGCTTAGTTGCTCTTCCCTGGACCCTCTCATATTCAAAAATATCCTGTTTGAGCACCGGAGACCAAAACTGCCAAGCATATTCTAGATATGGCATTTCCAGCACTCTGTGACCCAAACCTTAAGATATGTGCTTTTATCCAGATTTAGCTGTGAAGTACAACTTAATTGTTCATTGCAGCAAATTGTACACTGTAAGGGGTTGCCATAAACAACTGAGTTGTGCTTCCAACATTTAAAGCTTAATTATCTAGGAGGTGACATCCACTCCTTGTGCATTCCCCTTAATTCACATCATGATTTGCAAGTAGGACTGTCTGCAGGGCAAGATGCCTTAGTGTTTCCTTGTGCCAGTAACGGCTGTGGTCTTTGTCTTGTACAGAACCTGCCTTTAATACTAACATGGGAACAAGGACATTGATAGCCAGGTACTAGTTTATTGTGCACTGATGAGCATAATGTTGTGCCATTTCTGCTTATAGCACAGGCATGTTGAGCAGTAAATAGAAAAACTTTAATGTTTTAAATGAGATGCTTAGAGTCTTTTCGGATTTGTGCCGATAGATGGCAGTGAGCTGTTAGCTTTACTAGAAAGTAGCTTTACTAGAAAGTTTTCCAGTTTACTGCGTACGTTATTAAAAGTTAATTATCAGACACATGTTGCGGATATAAAATAATAACATCGATGGATGAAAGACAAATCACTTTACATTTTTAATGCCATATTGTACAATACTGTTCATTACTCAAAATAATAAAATATTAAATATTGAGACTAAAGGTCTAATAAACTTCCAGTAAATTTTGCCACAGAAATATTTAGTCAAAATGCACTTTTCACCTTAATTTTTATATTTTTGTTCAATTGAAGTGGAATTTGGGTCAATTTTATCTTTCCATCGCCCAATGATTTTTATATCTAAAAGTGTTCTCTGTAACTAAACCTTTATATTCTATTGAAAATTCAAAGAACAATATAGATCAGACTTAATGATGATGGGGCATTCTTTGCTGTAATAAGGCAGCATTGATTAGGTTAATATGAGTAGAATGCAAGCCATGCCCAGAGAGAACTGTATGCAGTTTTAGAATTCCAGGCAATGTATGGATGCTTTCCCTTAGGGCCTAGTGAGAAGGAGCATGGTCTAGTATTATTCAGCAGGGTTAAAACCAAATTAACCAATCATGGCGCAACTCATTCATATCTTCCTTAGGTATTTCATTTACTAGGCACAAAGGACATGTTGAAGGTTAACATGTCTTTTAAATTTCAAAAGATATGTATATTGTTTATCTTGCAGTTTTTTTTAAGTAAACCCATTCCTAATATGAAATTGTAAGATTAATGTTCCTGTAAATATGACTAATGTGTACAAGACAATAATGATACAGTATATGCATAATTATGGTGTCATGGCAACAGCATCCAGGAATTGTAGAACTGAAACGTCACTACTGATAACAATCAATTACTTATCAGTGAGATAAAAAATAATGGACTTCATGAATGGCTTAATGCTCTTAAGTGCCCTTGTGTTACTGTGCTCATAATCTGTGAATGTTATTCAGCTCTGCTGTAGGTGAAAAATACAGTGATGAATATATGGCCTATAAATATCAATGCATTTCTAACATATAAATGTGAATATAGTATTATAAATTAGATTATATTTCTTTATGTCTGGCTTTGGCTAAAGAAAAACTTGTGTAATATTTTCAGCTATAGGGTCCAGCGGAAATCAACACATCATTACTATATCTGTATATGTTTAAGGGCAACATTATTTTTTTAATTTACAGATAAGCTCTCTCTCTCTCTCTCTCATCCCATATGATTCAGCATGAAACCAAATTGCACACCATACAATGTCGAACTGGGCCACCTGGAAAAAACCTGGTGGGCCCCGGCCCTCATAGGCCCCCGCTGGCCCAGACCTGCTCCTCTGGCTGCCCCATAAAGAGCTGAACCTGCGTTGCATCGCCGGGAATTGGAGGTTGGGAGGGAGCCCCAGGGACTGCCAGGAGGGCCCCTTGTTTGCAGCCCCAGTGGGCCCCCAAGGCTTCAGTCTGACCCTGACCCCATACACAACATTTCGGGGAGGTATATAATCCAATCCTTTCCTCAGGTGCCTTTAATTATGTGAAGTACACATACATCTATATTTAATCTTTTCACTGCACTTATCTTTCCCCACAATTAATCTGTAGACACCTGTTTTAAATACCTTATTTAAAACATTGCTTACTGGATCTGAGGGTGTGAAAAGTTTCTAAACATTTTTGTTCCTTCTATTCCTTCCTTTTTGTGACTTACAGCCGTTCGTTCCAAATCCATCTGTATAATAGGCCATGCTGCAGATTTGTTATTCAGGGGCAACAGTATAAAATAAAATATCCATTTTGTCCCTTTTTCTTTTTCACCTGATTCACCTTTTAATAGCTTCATTATGTCTACTGACATAGCCCAAGATGTAACATCATATAGCAGGCCAATGTCCTTTAGTTTTCTTTACTAGTAGTCTGTACCACCCACAACATTAGGGAGCTAGGAAACAAATTATAAAAATGCCTGGGATGATTATGCATAAAATTAAGAATTCAAGTCTTTAAACACCACCACATCAAGAAAATTAATCTGATCAAGACTTCAACATAGCGTAAAACTTATTTATGAAGGTACCTGATTTAATGCTCGCAAATTATTATAATTCTTTCTTCAGTTCAAGCCACAAGAAGAATAGATTGTCTTTGTACCACTAGAAGTATTTACCATATTGGCTAAAATGTGGACCACTTAATTAAAAACATATTTTCCAGTGCATAAAAGTTTTTGCAAATCCAGTCACCACATTTAACCCCATTGTAGTTCCATGAGGTTGCAGATCAATCTCTTACTTGGTTTCAAGTAAGGATGACACAAATTCATTCGTAGGACCAGTATGTCATGTGTTGTAGCTTAACAATTCCCTGATGGCACTTGAACCGCTTTTCGGATTTAATAAATATAAATAATATGCACCTTTGTTAAAGTTTATATATCTTCCTGGATATTCCACATATAGTGCCTCCCTCTGATTTTCAGTTATCCATCATATTTCGCCCAATCAAGTAATGTCCTTAGCTTTAACATACATTTAGATGAAGGTTAAAGTCAGTTTTTTGATAGCAAGCAACATCTGATAACCTGGACAATAATTCCATTATATAATATTGGTAATCATCCAAAACAAACTATGTGCCGTTTTGGTTGATGTCAGTATTCTCATGTATCTGCTCTTTCCTTTACTGTAAAATTGCCCTTAGCTTGGGGCATCTTTGGTAAGGTAGTTACTGATTGGTGAATAAGTGAGCAGCGATGAGTTATTTGTACCTAAAGCTAAGTCATTTCTTGTTTTATACACTAGATTCTCTGTACGCTATTCCTTTTGTATTTAAAATGTTCCCTTAGGTGTAAATTGCAAGAAAATGGATAAGTATCCACAATATGCCCGAAATCTATGTGTGATGACAATCCCAGAGATAGAGTGCTTACATCTTCTTGTGTTAATGTGTGCTTGAAAAGGTTGACCACTTCTTGCTTTGAGATGCCTTTGCTCCCAGACTCAAGGAGCAGAAAAACTGATTTAAAGGCCTGCTGAAAAGACTGATTACTGGAGCTTTACAGAGCAGGGTATCGCCACTTGAAATGGTTTTATCGATTCTATCTTAAGAAGGTGTGAGAGAATCACCTATAGTCTGTCTTCCTTGTATAACTTTACTTAACTCCTGCATCTTTATGCATAAACATTCTGGTAACTGGTTACATCATTTACACTTAAAATCTGCATATATATTTGGTGAACCAGCAGCATCTTCCTGTTCTGTATAGCTAGTCAGGGGTTGAGGGTTAACTTGTTCTTTAAGTCCCCATTGATAAAAGGCTATAAATATTTCATTAGGTTTTTCCTTTCCTAGTCGTGATATAAACTATTCTGGCATATACATTGCCGGGACCTACAACACATATTTCTTTAGACACCTACATTAGTAATATTATATGAGCTGAGTATAAAGATGGGTGGTATAAGCCCCATTCCTCATATAAACCCATTTAGACATATGTATTAACCACAGGGGCTCAGCGTTTCTTTTACAGTAAATACTAAAATAAACATGTTTGTATAACTTAAAAACAAGCCAATGTTTCCATTCGTTTATTTTAATAGAATGAAGGTCTCATTTTGTATCAAAGGTTTTTTTTTTTTTTACAATAATACTACCTGGATTTACTGAATTATATATGCATTGTATTCCAAAGGATGTACAGAAAATAAGATCAGACAGATTAAGGGGCATATTTATAAGGTGTATAAACTATTTTACACCCATACATTACACAAATTCAAATTTGAAAAAATTGGCCTTTATTTTTTTGTTTAAAAACCATAAGCACAATTATTTTTATGGATCTAGAGTGACAGAGCAGGTGCTGTTTGCTGTGCTCAGTTCTGTCAATGCATTTAGTAATTTGTTCATCTTTCTTTAGGTAAGACTTCTCATATTCTCATAAAATACAAACAAAACTACAGGTCTGAGACCTGCTATCCAGATCTAGGGTTTTCTGATTAAGGGGTTTTCCGTAATTTGGATCTCCATACTTTAAGTCTACTTAAAAATCATTTAAACATTAACTTAATATAATAATAATAAAATAATAATTAATTATTATTATAGAGAAATAGAAATTCATTTTTTAAAAAATTTTACTTATTTGTTTAAAATTGAGTCAGTCTATGGGAGTTGACATTGTTTGGCATTTTCTGGATAATGGGTTTCTGGATAACAGATCTTATATAAAAAATGTACATTTTGTAAGGTGTATTAATGTATATTTCATATGTTCAAAGTAGTACAGGTATGGGGCCTGTTATCCAGAATGCGCAAGACCTGGGGTTTTCCAGATAACGGATCTTTGAGTAATTTGGATCTTCATACCTTATGTCTACTAAAAAATCATGTAAACATTAAATAAACCCGATAGGATGGTTTTGCTTCCATTAATGATTAATTATATCTTAGTTTGGATCAAGTACAATGTACTGTTTTATTACAAGAAAAAGGAAATCATTTTAAACAATTTGGTATATTTGGATAAAATAGAGTCTATGGGAAATGGCCTTTCTGTAATTTGGAGCTTTCTGGATAATGGGTTTCCGGATAACAGATCCCATACCTGTAGTATACTTCTTATTAATATACTGTAAGTTTAATGAATAGGGCTAGGGCTCAACATACTTTTTGCCTTTTTTTAATTCCAAAAAAATATAGGGTTTTTGTTATTTCTTGAGTTAAACAAGGAAAACTGAACTCTATGTTTGATCTTTGCAAGAAAGAAGAACAATACAAGGGGGTTTGTACTCTGGTAACTGGTACTAATTGTCTACCATGCAATGACCAAACAAGGAGTAGCTTCAAATTCCCTTCATCATAGATGTTTTGTGATTAAAACAATAGGCAAAAAGTGTAAATGTATCACAAGCTCTATTCCTTGAACTCTTGCAACTCTGAAAATGGACAATAACACAAAAAAAACTATGTATTCTTGTTCAAGTGCCCATTTTGTGACTCTTATTTATTTTAAATACCTTGGTTATTCATTTAATGGGGGGTTAGAGTGGGTGGTGTAAAGAGGGAGACTATGGTTCAATGCACAGTAACAACAAGCGCGATTAGAATTTTTCTCTTTATCTTTCAGTGGCAAGTGACATTTTAGGTCGAGGTGAATTTTTTGAATTTAAAAAATTCTAATTTTGAGCTATTTTCTGTACTTTGACTAGGGAATAATCCAAATTTGATTCAAATTTGAAAAAGATTCGAAAATTCAAATATCGAAATTTATAATGTACTGTCTCACTTAAAAATTAGACTTCGACCATTCGCCATCTAAAACCTGCCGAATTGCTGTTTTAGCCTATGGGGGACCTCCTAGAACCTATCTGGAGTCAATTGGTGGACTTTGAAAAATCAAAGTATTTTTTGGGGAATAACTTTGATTTGAATTTGCATTATGCATTATTACTTCACTTCATACAATTTGAATTCGGCCAAATATGGACCTATTCAATCGAAAACAGACCTATTCACCCAAAAAAAACTTCAACTTAATTTCGATTTTTACATTTTTCAAATTCGAAATTCGACCCTTGTTAAATATGCCCTATAAGAATTCGAATTAGACTAGTTGCCATCTAAAACCTGCTGAATTAGTGTTTTAGCCTATGGGGGACCTCCTACAATCAATTTGGTGTAATTTGGTGGACTTTTGAAAATTTTTCCAAAAAAAAATATTTTTTTAGGTGAAAAACCTTTGAGTCGAATTAGATCGATTGATTCAAATTTGCAACTCAATCCTATTCACCAGTTTTTGAAAAATGTATTTTTACTTTTTAATAAATTTCTATTGGTTGTTTTTTTTTTAAGTTTTTAAGTTTCGAGTTTATGGGATTTGATGGGAGTTTTTAGAAAATCCCATAAACTCGAAATTCGACCCTTGATAAATCTGCCCCTTAATTTATCATTGTTTCTCGTGAGAAACAATGATACCTATTTCCTATTAAAGTACAAATATGACAAACTGTTTTTAGCTTTAAAAAAATTCAGTAATAGGGGCAGATTTAGGACTGTTGTTTTCTTTAAAAAAGGACAAACATTCAGATAATATTCAGATATTATCGTTACTGACTTTTCCCCTAATCCCTCTACAGAAAGACTTGCTAGGCTTCGGAATTGGTGCAATGTTTACATTTTACAGGGGTGGGGGTGACTATAATCAGTCAAGAGAACTCTAACACCCTATTGAAAAGAATGCAACTGTTCAAAGCAGTTGAATCAATTCTGATGTAGTGGGACATTTAGAGAAGTCCAAAGGTTTTTATAATTGTGCCAGGCCATTAAAATGCTTTCCGGGCTGTGAGGAAAGTTTTAATAAGGGCAATACAATTTTAATATTTGGGAATTGTCAGGATTGCCCAGTACAAATTTTCAAAGTCGGAATCCTAGGAAGATCTGTGTTCTCAGGAATGATGTGGTTTATGGATTTTGCTGTGAAGTGCCTGCCATTTGCCATAAACAGTACCGAAAGGAAACGTTACTGCATGAGTAATATGGAAAATAACACATTTCTTTAAATGCCTTGACTATACAAAATACAAAATTGGCAAACATCTTGGGAAAAAACATCTTGGCAAAAATTAATGTTGAGATTGTGGTAAAATAAAAGGTGCATTATACTGGAGTGGACACATAAGAAAAATTGTTCTTTTTGTGAATTTTCTTAATGTGTAACATAAAAAACTGTCATGTCAAGAGTTATTTTATGCAAATATTATTCCTTGCCAAAACCGTACAAGCTTTACACGTTTTTACCACATTTTTATGGATGAATTTACAAACATACATTCAGGTATATATGATTAGCTGCACAATTATAGCTGGTTCCACTGATATGTATAGGCACAAATAATCCGTTTAATACAATGCCAATTTAATGCAAATAAACCAATTCCAATACCTTTAACTGACTGAATATTTATCAGAAAGTAAAATAAAAATAAACTCACTCATAATTAGTTTTTTGAGCATGGATTTGTTTTATCTGATAGGGACCAGTGCTGGAATTGGTGAGGGATGCACAGAGATGTGTTGGAAAGGGTGTTGCAAACGTTTTTAATCCAATAATTTCTTTTACTGTAACACCAGAGTTTATATTGTTTCATTGTGGAGTCCCTACAGGCTACATACTTAGGTAGAGATAAGCATAATGGACAACAAACTAATCATTAGAAGGAAATATCAAATAAAAATAGCAAAATGAGTTTGCTTTAAAGTAGGTGAAGCCAGAAAGTGTTGGTTGATGAAGTTATAATTATGCTTGTGTTAGCTGGCCGCAGTACACACAGGGGTTATTTATTAAAGTATGATTTTTTTCTGGTGGTAGTTTTAAAGGGGAAAACACAATTTTTTTGGAGAACCAAAAAAAACCTCACATTTTTCATAATTTACTAAACCCAATGCTGCTAAAAGTCAGAATAAAAAAGTACTCCATCTCAAACCTGCTGAGGTCATGTTGAAGTCAATGGCAGATGTCCCGTTTACTATTGGAAGAAATCATGATCTGCACTGTGTTTCATACAATAATCTGAATAATTTGTGGTTTTTCGGACGTAAAGGTCCCAAGCATTCCCAATAATAAATCATATAATGTATATATATATAGCTAGCCCTGTATATCTTGTACCTATTTGTATAAGAAGCATAGTCCTCGACAGGACTTCATTAAAAAATATTTTAGTACCCATTTTGGTTACATTTAGAGCCCTTTGCTATGAGAATACAAAAAGAATATTTATGTGCTGTTGAATGCTATGCTTTGTTTGATATTATAATCACTTCTTATATGCACCTAGTCATCATTCTTTCACAACTAAACTTGTTTGATCTAGAAAGGAGGCATTCATGTAGCAATTCTTCCGGGCCTGATACCTTTACCCAACTGCAGAGCCTGGTTTGAAATGTCACTGCTGTGATGATTTTTTTTTAACCAGTCAAACGTGAAAATTAATTTGATATGATTACAGTGTATAGATTAAGTACATCCCGACAAGTATTGAACTTGCTGGACATGTATATTTCTGGCATGCCTGGCAGCTTTAGAATGATTAAGTCATAATTGCACATGAATACCTGAATGACTTTTCATGCAACTCACACTGAACATTTTGGAGAATTATAATTATAATAAAGGTGTGGTAACAGAAGAGTTTGTTAAACAACCTGTGGTTTCCTGTTTGCATCATAATAAGCAGAAATTTTCTGGGCATCTTTTGATTCAGGCATCTTATAATGGAATGTTGTTATAGTATTGTTCTTGGGCTCATGTCATAAAGATTAATTTATTAAAATTCAAGACTGATGTAGGGACCTATAGGATCTATTAGGCTCCTATAGAGTTAATCCCCTACCTTTGCTTAAGTTCTCTTTTCCTCTGTTATTGGGCCAAGCCCTTCTAACTGGTAAAGTGTAACATCTACACCTATTGGACAAAGAGTGTAATGACACTCCCCTGCCACACTGCTATATAGTGCTGGTAGGGAGTGGCCTCTTCCTCTTTGGCTCCTGGTGTCTGTGCTGCTAGGTGTTTCCCATTGAGCCTGGGATCACCAAGGCCCCAGTAAGCCATTTACCCCAAAGGGACCTGTACCTTTGGTGCTTAAGTCGGGAACCAGGCAATCCCGTGAATGAGGATTAGCTATCATTAGGGTAGATCCTGTTATAGTCTCTCTAGGAGAGAGAGATAGCTAGATTTTAGTAGCATGAGCAGTTCTGAGCTCCAACAAGGAGAATAGCAGGGAGTAGCCTCCCAAAGGCTTTTAAGGTGCCTTTAGTGTAGGGAACTCAGTGATAGGGAACTCAGTTCGCAGAGCACTGCCTGACCCCTACTTGATCGATCCTGTTTCACTTTGGTCGCTGGTCTTTGGGAGTGAGATATTCTTCCTGTGTGTTTGACTTGAGGGGTGACATCTGTACATGCTGCATCATCATCAATGCTATCCTGTCTCCTCTGTGATATGCTAACTCCTACTACAGCTCCTGCGTGAGTAAACCTGTGGTCAATTGTTTTGCCATATTATTGTGCTAATAAAGCATCACACTGTTTTCACTTTTTAAAGAACCTCCTGGCGTCCATTATTCTATCTTTTACCTTTATATGCCTGTGGGTTGTAGTTTTACACCATCTTAAAGGGGAAGCTTCCATTTAGCGAAGGCTCCGCCCTGAGTGTAGTTTCACAGTGTAACCCATGCTCATACACTAGCTGGACATCTTTAACCCCTAATTGGCGGGATAGGCCAGAAAAGCGTTACATTTTGGCGCCCAACGTGGGGCCCCGCCCCCAATCCAGGCTATATTGTGTTTTTGGCAATTTTTGTAAAAATTGTGTTCTGTCCCTTTAAATTTTGCTGACAGGCTGCCGGACCCATTAGGCAAAGGGCAGTCCGGCACGCACTTGCTATTTTTGGGTGTGCGCATAGTAAGGCCGTGGGTTCGGGCTTGGTGGTTCTTCCTGTGTCCCATTGATTGCCTGCGCCACTTTTGTTTCGCCAGGCGCATATTCGCTGGCGTTTTTGTTTGTGCACTGTGAAATTTCGCTGGCGCCATTGGTGTCGTCGCGAGATTTGGCAGGCGCCATTTTGTCCCTGCGCATACCCTTTGGTGCGCTTGGACTAGGCGGTTCCCTGACGTCACGTCACCGCCGCCATTTTGTGGAGGACTTCCTAGAGGACGGACGCATCTCTGTGAGCTCCAACTCTTCACAGGCCTACACCCTTAGCGGCTGCTAAGGGAACTTGCCTTGTTGCCTCCACTACACAGCGATAATTGCTAAAGGCATACCGCTTCCTGCTGCGAATCTTTGGAATCGAAGTCATCAAATTTCGTCCAGGTTCCCAGTATATCACAGTTGTCCTGCGGCTGCAGGTACACGCTGTTCAGGAAATTTCTCAGCACTTCACCGTGTCCCAGACAAGGATGGCGGATCAAGGCTGGGATGGATGGCCTGACCCAGAGGCTCGAGAAGGACATATCACCTTTTCATTCCGCCCAAGCGTACCAGCCCCCTCACCTAACAGGTATGTCTGGAGGGGCACTTTTGGTGAAGATTTCCTTAGCCCTGGCTGCAATATTATGGTGCCATATTGCGGGGAGTGTGGGGCAGAATGTGGCGCTGCATTTAAGAGGCTGACTCCCTCATGCAAAATGTGTGGGCGAAGCTGCTGGATGGGGCCCTTCTTGAAAATGGAGGAATCCTCAGGGCCCATTATACTGGCTCCACCGTTATCTACTGTATTGCCTGCCTCACCATTTTCTGCTATTCTGCCTGTTGCACCATTTCCCATGTCTGATGTCGCGGCTGCGACTTCATCCAAAGCTGAAGCTACTACTGGCACAGCTGCTATACAGCCCATGGGTGCTACCATTACTTCTATACCTTCCTCTCCTATCTCTGCCGAGTCTAAAGGGGAAGAGTTGCAGGAAGTTACAGATTCCATGGGGGGTCTGAAGGTGGAACCTGCCACCAAGAAGTCTGCTACAAGTGGAAGGGGTCGCGGACGCGCCCCTCCCAAAGTTTTTGGAGAAAAACCACCTGCCACATTGACTGGTGTTGTTACCTCCGCCTCCTGCTCCTCTGAAGGGAACAGCTTTGAGTCCTTGCATTCGTCTTCTGATCCAGATTGGAGAGAAATGGATTTTGGACCGCTGCCTTCATCTTCTGCATCCTCTAAGGAGGAACTGGTCACTTTCTTTGAAAAGCCCATGCCGCCTGCAGGGAACCCTGCCAATGATACTTCCTTTTGGGTTTCTCCTGGCTGTGCTGATCCTCAAAAACAGCGTACAGTGTCAAGAATCCAGAGGATTATCAACATTCGAGTGTTTGACCAATGGGGCTACTATATGCCTTATGCCCCAGAATTCGTCTATGATGAAGTGGAAAAGCACCTAGACGAATGGGTGTATGGAGAGTTGATCAGAAGGGAGAAGATTGGATCAGGAGGACTGTTCCAGAAAAATGCTTCAAAGAGGGAGCGCGATCTTTCTTTCTTGAGCAATGTGGTCCATGAATGGTGGTATGGCCGCACTGTGTTAAAACATTCTGTGAAAAGCTGTGGGAAATTCCAGGATGATAAGCATTTTAGCTTAATGGAGCAAGTTTCCCATGGGGGTCGTGTGGAGAAGCCACACCCCAATTATTACTTGTCCTATAAGGATACCGTGGCAAAGTCCTGCCTTGGAAGGGAGCACCACCAGCCATCCCCTAGGGGGTAGTGAAGTTTCCTCCCTACACACATGGTTTCCTGTGAGAGTTACAAGTCAAGGGACTCCTGCTGAGAGCCTGATGTAAGTGTCTGGTCCTGCTGCAAATGAAGTTAATTTGTATGTGGGCCCCTTATTCTTCAGTTCATCTAGATTGATGCCTGTTTATTTGGGCCTTCTTCAAAGAAGTCGTCTAGATTGATGCCCCTGTTTGGGCCTTCTTCAATTTGTTATTTCCACCATTTTCAGTTGCTGGACTTATGGACATTGTCCAGGACCTTTGTTTATATGTTGGGTTCATGAGACAAAGACTGCTGAGCCCCCACCAAAACTCTTCTACCTCTAACTACTCGTTGAGTAGCACCTTTATTTCCTTGCCTTACTACTCCCCAAGTGGCTCTCAGTGACTTTGTACACTTGGGTAGGGGGGGGGTGTAATATGGAATAAAGCTTTTTGTTATGGTGGGGTCATGTAACTCAACTGCAATGAAAATGAGTGTTCCTGTGTGAAAAGAAATCTATGTTAATTTTTCTTTTCAGCCAAGCCTGTGCCTGGACCTCCTGATGTGTAGGTATGGTTCAAGTATCATAAGTCAAGTGCCTGAGTGTCCTTAAGGGTTCTCAAGAAATTGTATTAAAGTTTAATGTAACTGAAACAGTTTTTTTGCACTTACTTATTCTGACAGTATTGCTTTTCTGCTCTTTACTGTTCTTTTCTCCACAGTACCCATTGTTACCAGGTATTCCTCAGGAGAAGGTACCAGAAGAGTGATGTTCAATGGTATTGTTGGTTTGCACTATATATTCACTTTGTTACTATTGTGTTTATATCATTTCACCATTGTCGGGACGAAATGGATTTTTCCCCCGGGTGTATGTAGGGACCTATAGGATCTATTAGGCTCCTATAGAGTTAATCCCCTACCTTTGCTTAAGTTCTCTTTTCCTCTGTTATTGGGCCAAGCCCTTCTAACTGGTAAAGTGTAACATCTACACCTATTGGACAAAGAGTGTAATGACACTCCCCTGCCACACTGCTATATAGTGCTGGTAGGGAGTGGCCTCTTCCTCTTTGGCTCCTGGTGTCTGTGCTGCTAGGTGTTTCCCATTGAGCCTGGGATCACCAAGGCCCCAGTAAGCCATTTACCCCAAAGGGACCTGTACCTTTGGTGCTTAAGTCGGGAACCAGGCAATCCCGTGAATGAGGATTAGCTATCATTAGGGTAGATCCTGTTATAGTCTCTCTAGGAGAGAGAGATAGCTAGATTTTAGTAGCATGAGCAGTTCTGAGCTCCAACAAGGAGAATAGCAGGGAGTAGCCTCCCAAAGGCTTTTAAAGTGCCTTTAGTGTAGGGAACTCAGTGATAGGGAACTCAGTTCGCAGAGCACTGCCTGACCCCTACTTGATCGATCCTGTTTCACTTTGGTCGCTGGTCTTTGGGAGTGAGATATTCTTCCTGTGTGTTTGACTTGAGGGGTGACATCTGTACATGCTGCATCATCATCAATGCTATCCTGTCTCCTCTGTGATATGCTAACTCCTACTACAGCTCCTGCGTGAGTAAACCTGTGGTCAATTGTTTTGCCATATTATTGTGCTAATAAAGCATCACACTGTTTTCACTTTTTAAAGAACCTCCTGGCGTCCATTATTCTATCTTTTACCTTTATATGCCTGTGGGTTGTAGTTTTACACCATCTTAAAGGGGAAGCTTCCATTTAGCGAAGGCTCCGCCCTGAGTGTAGTTTCACAGTGTAACCCATGCTCATACACTAGCTGGACACCTTTAACCCCTAATTGGCGGGATAGGCCAGAAAAGCGTTACACTGAGAAAAAAAATATTAGCAAAATCTGGGACAAACACAAGCCACCTTTTTTTTAATCAAATTTGCAGTAAGGCTGAAAATATTGAAAGTGTTAATGACTTGGGAAAACCAATAAATATCATTGCTTGAGAATATTCTCATTGGTGACTTTTCACATGACTTTGAGGTTTCAAGAAACACTTGTATGCATTTTTCACCACTGTTTTTTTCTCAAATTGAGAAAAAAATGAAGTCTCAATATTTGTTAGATAACCCCCATAGTTTATTTCTGAGCAGGTAAGAAAGCTTTCTGGCCTGACATTAGTCTTTAACACATGGGACATATTCACTAATGGTCGAACTTTAGTTAGCAAACGATTGCCACAATTCACTCCACTTCGTCAGGTGCAAATTCAATACGCTAATTCACTAAAATGCAAAGTTGCATCTCAGCAGCTGAACTCTGCAAAAGTTTCACTAGCATTAATTCATCAGTGCGAGCATTTCATAGTATGAAATGCTCTTCTGAAATGCGATCTTTCACTAGCATTCAATTCTACCTAATGAAACTTCGTTAGTACTCTTACGCTTAGGTCAATTTGAATAGGGCGGGTACATATAGGTCGTATAGAAGTCTTTATTAGAGAGGTTGGTGCAAATGCTTGAAGTAGCCACTACAAATGTCCAAGGAAGCAAAATAAAGACAAAAGAGATCCTCTAATTCCCTAAACATGAGCCCTAAAACAAATGTGGCATGCCCCTCAAATTGGTTAAAAAAATTGTTAACACAAAAATCTTTAATGTTTAGGACTTTTGAAGTCAAGAGTTTTTTTTAGAACTTTTATGACTTTCCGGCATACAGGATATGATGTCACTGATATAAGATTGTGGAGGATGTAGCTTCATACTATCAGTTCACCAGGTCTAAGGTGGTGAAGGAAACTCTGGCGAAATAGGTAACGTTCTGTAATATTCACACTTCAGTGAATTTGCAGAGTAACGATCGTTCGCCTGATCGAAAATGTACCTGGCAATAGGGTGCAAGCGCCAGCAACGGTCTGTTAGTAAATTTTCATTGTGTCTGGGGATGGGATTTCTGGTTGAATTTTCCCTAGCAACGGCCACTTCGCCTTTGGACCAGTTAATTCTTTCATAATTTTTGAAACATCAATGGCATATATATATTCAACATGGTGATACAGGTAAGGGATATATTGTAAGAAATGCTTGGAACCTGTTTTGTTTTTCTTTTTACTGTTCTTTAAAAACATTAAATATATTAAAATAAACATAAATATATATAGACAATTACAAGAGTCCTCAGCACTCAACCCATTATCAATATATTTAAGACAGAGACATTTTGTGCATACTGCTCCCACCCTCTCCAGCTATAGTCAGGTGATCCCACTGGTGTCTAATAAAAGGGCAGCCAAGTTTGGGAGTTTTACTTTGAAAGCAGCTAGTAAGTTGCAGGTAAAACGTAGTCGTCCCTTTGTAAAATGTATAATGACGCAATAGAATTCTTAATGAATCAAATGAAAATTAAAGGGATACTGTCATGGGAAAAAATTATTTTTCAAAATGAATCAGTTAATAGTGCTGCTGCAGCAGAATTTGGCACTGAAATCCATTTCTCAAAAGAGCAAACAGATTTTTTTATATTCAATTTTGAAATCTGACATGGGGCTAGACATATTGTCAATTTCCCAGCTGCCCCAAGTCATGTGACTTGTGCTCTGATAAACTTCAATCACTCTTTACTGCTGTACTGCAAATTGGAGTGATATCACCCCCTCCCTTTTTCCCCCCAGCAGCCAAACAAAAGAACAATGGGAAGGTAACCAGATAGCAGCTCCCTAACACAAGATAACAGCTGCCTGGTAGATCTAAGAACAGCAAACCCCCGAATCCCCCGAAACCCCCGAATCCTTCACGAAGGATTCGGCCGAATACCGAACCGAATCTGAACCCTAATTTGCATATGCAAATTAGGGGTGGGAAGGGGAAAACATTTTTTACTAACTTGTTTTCTGACAAAAAGTCACGCAATTTCCCTCCCTGCCCCTAATTTGCATATGCAAATTAGGATTCGGATTCGGTTCGGCCGGGCAGAAGGAATCGGCCGAATCCGAATCCTGGCCGAATCCCGAACCGAATGCTGGATTCGGTGCATCCCTAGTAAAAACGCATGTACCACTGAGACACATTCAGTTACATTGAGAAGGAAAAACAGCAGCCTGCCAAAAAGCATTTCTCTCCTAAAGTGCAGGCACAAGTAACATGACCAGGGGCAGCTGGGAAATCGACAAAATGTCTCATGTCAGATTTCAAAATTGAATATAAAAAAATCTGTTTGCTCTTTTGAGAAATGGATTCAGTGCAGAATTCTGCTGGAGCAGCACTATTAACTGATGCATTTTGAAAAAAAAAATTTCCCATGACAGTATCCCTTTAAGCGTAGGACTGGCCAGATATGGGATGACTTTGACGTAGTTGGCCAGCTTAAATATATTGCAATATATGGACAAACAATCCCTGTTTTGTTTAAAGGGTAAGGCATTTTCAGTAGCAGTATGCACAAAATGTCTCTGTCTTAAATATATTGATGATGGGTTGAGTGCAGAGGACTCTTGTAATTGTCTTTATGTATTTTGAGGTCACAGCCTCATTGCTAGAGATGGCGCGAACTGTTCGCCGGCGAACTTGTTCGCGCGAACATCGGGTGTTCGCGCTCGCCGGAAGTTCGCGAACATCGCGCGACGTTCGCCATTTTGGGTTCGCCATTGTTGGCGCTTTTTTTTGCCCTCTCACCCCAGACCAGCAGGTACATGGCAGCCAATCAGGAAGCTCTCCCCTGGACCACTCCCCTTCCCTATAAAAACCGAAGCCCTGCAGCGTTTTTTCACTCTGCCTGTGTGTGCTGAAGAGATAGTGTAGGGAGAGAGCTGCTGCCTGTTAGTGATTTCAGGGACAGTTGAAAGTTTGCTGGCTAGTAATCGTTTTGATACTGCTCTGTTATTGGAGGGACAGAAGTCTGCAGGGGTTTGAGGGACATTTAAGCTTAGGTAGCTTTGCTGGCTAGTAATCTACCTTCTACTGCAGTGCTCTGTATGTAGCTGCAGTGGGCAGCTGTCCTGCTTCTGATCTCATCTGCTGACTGCTGCAATAACAGTAGTCCTTGTAAGGACTGCTTTTATTTATTTTTTTGTTGTTTTACTACTACTACTACTACTACTACTACTACTATAAGAGCCCAGTGCTATTAGTCTAGCAGTGTTGGGGAGTGGGACTGGTGTGCTAATCTGCTGCTCCTAGTAGTTCAGCAGCACCAACTTTAATTTTTTTTTTTTTAATATTCATTTTTTTTTTATTTTACTTTTTTTTATTTTACTACCGCTGTAGTAGTGTATAAGTTGACCTTTTAGGCATTATTTGCCCTGTAGGCATTTTTTGCCCAGTGTGTTATTCAACCAACTGCCATCTAGCATCACTAACAGCTCTCCCCCTACACTATCTCTTCCAAGCACACACAGGCAGATTTTTCAGATACATTTTTGCCCTTGATCCCCCTCTGGCATGCCACTGTCCAGGTCGTTGCACCCTTTAAACAACTTTAAAATCATTTTTCTGGCCAGAAATGTCTTTTTTAGATGTTAAAGTTCGCCTTCCCATTGAAGTCTATGGGGTTCGCGAACTGTTCGCGAACCGCTCGCATTTTTGCGCAAGTTCGCGAATATGTTCGCGAACTTTTTTTCCGACGTTCGCTACATCCCTACTCATTGCATCCCCGCCTAATGGTTTTAAAAACTAGTGGTGAGCACAACGTTCCCTTGTTTGTTTTATATATATATATATATATCTATATATATATATATATATATATATATATATATATATATATATATATATATAAGCTTTTTGGTAACTTCCTATCTCTTTGTTTAGGTGTTACCTAATTTTTCATTATGAATAAGGCTTTAAACCCTGTGCCAGTATGCTTTAACCAGTGCAGAATCAGTTGTCATTTTTCTCTTGATTAGGTGGACTTATTAAAGAATGGTGTGCAGATGTATATGTAGATGTAGTCTATATCTGTGTTTTATCAATTTGAAACTTGAAAATGCATCAGAAAAATATGAAGCTTGTCTAATTCTCATTCCCAGTTGA
Source organism: Xenopus petersii (assembly GCA_038501925.1). Classification (NCBI taxonomy): domain Eukaryota; kingdom Metazoa; phylum Chordata; class Amphibia; order Anura; family Pipidae; genus Xenopus; species Xenopus petersii. The sequence goes on along the minus strand of CM076681.1, from coordinate 81,167,526 downwards.
TTGGTGATATTTGTTGTGTCTTTCTCCACATTTCATTTCTTGAAGTTCCTATTTTAGCAATGTTTGAATGTTGAACCAACATGTAGTTGCCTTCTATGACGGAATGATAATTTCTTTAAATTTATCTCACCTGTGGCTTCTTAAGTGATTCAAGCCCTATTTAAAGCCTTTTTCTACCTGCTTGAATGATTCATATTGCTGGAAAAGAGAGTGACAGGGCCTACAGCATGAGGCTGTTAAAATGCACAAAGGTTTACTGCATCTTTCTTCCTCATTTTTTGTAGTGATATGGCCTCTGACTCAGGATTTTATACCATAACGATATAATATTACATAAGATGTAAAAATGTATAGCTGGACCCATGTTTACATAATGGGGCAGATTTAGCAAGGGGTTGAATAGTCAATTAGAATTAGAATTTTCGAGTTTAAAAATTCACACATTAGAATTTTAATCCCCCTATTTGAATGTAAATTTGAATATGAGATTTATGACACCTCGACCATGGAAACAGTCCTAATTCAAATATTCGCCACCTAAAACCTGCTGCGTTTATGTATAAGTTAGTGGCAAAGGTCTGCTGAGCCATTTGGAGATGTTAATAGCTTCCTGACATTTGGGGGTTTTTTTCGGGAGAAAATTAGACGTATGAAACGAATACGGATACAATTCAGACAAGTCAGGAATATCTCTAGTAGGGCCTGGTCTGTGTGCAGGCTGGAATTTTTGGCCAGGTCACAAAGGCCCGGTCCTACAGCGGCAAAAATTGGGGAGAGGCATGCCGCCCACGCATCAAGAGTCTGAAAAAGTACCAGATTCAACAGGGGAAGGGTTTGCAAAGTAGCAGAATCGGTGGTGGAAAGTTCGCAAAGTATCAGAGCCGGCAGGGAAAACAGGTGGGGGAGTAGTAATAGTAACTAGCTTGTAATTTCATGTTTTCCCTGCAGTATTCCAAACTACAAAAGAATTAAATTCTTAGGGATATCCAATGTTTAATACAAGGTGCCTGGAAGTCAAATTGTGAAAGAAACTCATACAAGAACTAAGCACTCTTTGACTAGGCCATTGAGAAGAGAGATGCCACATTTTGCCACATTTTGACAAGGAACTCTACAAAAGCTGTTAAATGATCTTGTGCTGGAAGGGTGTGTGTCACATGAAGAATTTGCACAGCGTATTTGGGAGATTGCAAGCTAATGCATTATTTAGCCCTTACATCAACCTAAAATAACCATATCATCTTGAATGTAAAGAGAACAGGCATTGGGAGGCTTGGCCAGTTTCCTGCACAGTGTCACTCTATCATCTGTTCTAACCTCTGGTGTGGCAGGGCTCATGTAGAGACTGTGTACATTAGATTGTACCATTTGTCCTGCTGCAGCTAAAGAAGATTTAACTGTTTGGAACAGCCCACAGAGACAAAGAAAAGTGATCTGTACAAGATGGCACCATCCCAGAAGCATTTTTTTGTAGGTTTAATCTTTTTCAGATATAAACAGAAGGAGCCAACTAACAAATTTAACTAAGGAGGAAATATATATATATATATATATATATATATATATATATATATATATATATATATATAGAAGAAAGAGGTTGTAGCGGCACGCACACCGGTTTAGATAAAATTCAATATTTATTCATCTTTGATAAAAGCACCAACGTTTCGGTCCATGATCTAGGACCTTTGTCAAGATGCATTAACTCGGAGTTAATGCATCTTGACAAAGGTCCTAGATCATGGACCGAAACGTTGGTGCTTTTATCAAAGATGAATAAATATTGAATTTTATCTAAACCGGTGTGCGTGCCGCTACAACCTCTTTCTTCTGTGATACAACATTGACACAGCACCCGGAAGCAAAATAATTGATTCACAACTTGGAATACAGCGTGTGCGGCCGCCATTGGCATTGGATACTTGTATGTATATATATATATATATATATATATATATATATATATATATATATATATATATTAAAAAAAAAAAAATTATAAAGTACATTCATTATAATTGAATATGGAGTAGATAACAAGGAAGGATTAAGGCCTTTCTGCACTAGCACTTCGCTAATCTTCCTTTTCAGCTACAAATCCATAATAAAGATACAGAAAAGGTATTGGGAACCTAAATCCATAGGTTCTTACAATAAAAAGATCTGACATTAATAAAGGAAGATTAGCGAAGTGCTAGTGCAGAAAAGCCTTAATGACTCCCTCCTAACCAATGTACTTAAACCAGTATTAAGCAAAAGGTGTATCAAAGAGAAGGCAAATCCCTAAACCTATAGTCATTCATAATAATTAAAGGTAACAGGATTTGAGCCTTCTTCTTTCTAAAGGTGGGCACACACAGAGAGATAGTGTTTTATATATAAAGCTATCCCAAAGCATTCCCTAATGGCATCACTTCCAAACTGCACACAAACTTGCACTCTGCTCACCGCAGTTGAAAATTGGATACATTAATATTGAGATACTGTAATATTTTAAAGGTGGACTTTTGAATAGGTAACACACAACTCTTGCTCTAGTAATAGGTAACACACACTCTACTGTGTATTCATTCTTGCACTTTAAGATATATAATATAGTCCTTCCTTTTTCTTTTCTTAGGTTATGCTTGTGTCAACAAATACAGTAGAAGCTTTTGGCACTGAAAATAATCAAGGACAACACTTATATGAAAGACAACCAACTTGAAAATGCCCTTTATCCGTTACCAGCATACAACACTCCAGTAGCAGGTACAATTAATTGCCATATTGCCATGTAAGCTGTGTTAAAGTTGGGGCCTTTTTTCCTAGTGAATGCACTCACATTAATGTAGAGGGACGGGTCTGTGTTAAGCTGGCCATAGATGTTGAGATTTTTAAAAGATCCGATCCTCATCGAGAGACCACGATTTTGACCATCATCTAAAAAGACCAATTTGCCAGGAAAACAAAGGGGAGCTGCCTGCTTGACCCTGCAAACATAGATAGATTGATCTGGGACCGACAAAGATTTTTTAACCAATTTCCTGACAGATGTCAGGCGAAAAATCGTAAGATGTACGATCGTTCGAATCCCACTAACCGCACGATAATTTCGAAGGATTGGTCAGACTTCGCTAAAATTGTCGTTCGGCAAGAAGACTTGTTGCGTCTATGGGGAGCTTTACACAGGGACCTGATGTTACAATTATATCTCAGTAGGCTGTCTCATCATATTACTCAGCTACTTTGGTACCTTTAGTAGTCTGTAAGTCACAAATAGATTTATATGAAAATCACATAATTTTCCCTTGTCAGGGTACTATAACCTTACTATAACAAGCACTTATACCTGCCCTTGTCAAGCAGTTTACATTTAAATCTACAAAGGGTTGCTTTTGGTACCTTAATGCTGTGTCTCTAGCTACTAAATATGCAGTGCTGTTTTCCTCCTACAGTAAAGAAAGTTGCACAGGAATCTGTGGTTGATGCTTTTAGCCACCTAAAACCCAATGCTTACCCGTGCATACAAAGGGTTAGTTTGAAAAACACATCATGTAGGTATTTGAATTCATATACAGTAGATATGCATTTAACATTCATTAACATGCATGCATTTAACATTCTCTTGTCTCACTGTATGTTCCTTATCGTCTTCTCCGTTTCTCTCAGAGCCACCTTCTATTTACACCATCCACTGCCACCTCTCATCCCTTCTATCTTGCTGCCTCTTACCTCTGGAATTCCATCCCTGAATTCCTCTGTAAGGAATCCTCTCTCAATCTCTTCAAGAAAAATCTAAGAGCCTACCTTTTGGAGCACTAGAACATTAGCCTACTCCTTTGCCTACTGACTATGCCTTACCTTGTGCACTTTTTCATCTCTAATTTGTGCCTGTATGTTAGCCTCCCATCAACTTAGACTGTAAGCTCTACAGGGCAGGGACCTCCTTCCCACTATGTATCTTACCGCATAGCACTTAAGCTCTTTGTCCTGATATGAATTCTGTGTATATTTATTATGTAATTTGTCTTCCGTGTATACTTTTCTATATATTTTCTATACATGCTCTGTTCAGCGCTTTACAAATAAAGTTATACATACAGTACATACATTATACATACATTTACTGTCTACAATTTCTGAATATGAGAGTCCTACTTTTAGGTACAAAGAGAGTGTGTCACCTTTTAGAATGAAGGTTGTTGCTTTTTCAAATTCACATATATTCTTAGTATTGTTGTGCCATAAGTTCCTGTGTTTCTGGTACATACACTAAAGCAGCTCAATGTTCTTCTTATTATTATTATTGTTATTAACCTACTGTATTAAATTACAGGCTCCATTTATCATTCTGTTGGGAAACAAGTGTCCTGTGTCTACATTCTTTGGGTAAAGCAGGGAACCAGATTTAAAGGACAAGGAAAGTCTAGAATAGAATAAGGCTAGAAATGCTGTATTTTATATATTAAACATAAGCATGAACTTACTGCACCACAAAGCCTAATCAAACAAATGATTTATGCTTTAGCCACAGGGGGCTGTCATCTTGTAACTTTGTTAAACATCTTTGCCTGACCCTGACCCTGCACATGCTCAGTGTGGTCTTGGCTGCTTAGGGATCATCATAAACAAAGCTGCTTGAATTCTGCATGGCTGGTAAGTAAAGCGGGGGCTCCCCCTGCTGTTCATAAGTATGATTGTTTCCCTGCTCAGCAGTTAGGGACCATCTGACTATTCCTATCCACAGCAATAAATGAAGGGAGAATTTCACTGCATACAGTCAGGTTTCTTTTAAAAACGGTACACATTTTTTATTAAAGTATATTGGAGATAGGTTTATTTTTCATTAAAGAAAGTAAAAATGGGATTTTATTTTTTTTTTGCCTTTTCTTGTCCTTTAAAGGTTTAAGAGATGACATATATACATTATGTGGCCCATTTACTTAGCTCGAGTGAAGGAATAGAGGAAAAAAACTTCGAATTTCGAATGTTTTTTTTTGGCTACTTCGATCATCGAATGGGCTACTTAGACCTTCGACTTCGACCTTCGACTTCAATTCAAACTAAAAATCGTTCGACTATTCGACCATTTGATAGTCGAAGTACTGTCTCTTTAAAAAATACTTTGACCCCCTAGTTCGACACCTAAAACCTAGCGAGGCCAATGTTAGCCTATGGGGAAGGTCCCCATAGGCTTCCTAACAATTTTCTGATCGAAGGATAATCCTTCGATCAATAGATTAAAATCCTTCGAATCGTTCGATTCGAAGGATTTAATCGTTCGATCGGGCTATTATTCCTTCGATCGTGGAATAGCGCTAAATCCTTCAACTTCGATATTCGAAGGATTTCAATTCGGCAGTCGAATATCAAGGGTTAATCAACCATAAGTAAATTTGCCCCTATATGTATTTTTCATCATCTTTTTTTTTCTCCAAAAGTTCTACTGATCGAAGATGGTGCAAGGCCTATAGTATCCATTAGTAAGAATATTTTTGCGGGATATGGTCTTTCTGTACTGTTTAATTTACATTGCAACATTTTCCATTGTTTATCTTGTATATTGTTTATATAGCATGCATTTGCCAGATGGACAGGTGGTAAGATGTTAAGTCGTTATTCTGCAACTATGAATAACAAAGGCTGCCTTTTTTTAAAAAAAAAATGTTTTTAATTGTTTCTCTTTCCTCTCTGTCCCTCCCTCGGCCCTGCTCTTATTAACTAATTAATGTCACCATAGAAACTGAACTATACGTTTCTTTCTAAAACAATCCTCTACCAACCACACCATGGTTTACTGCTAACTAAGGGATGCCCATCCTTAAAATCCTGTGTATCTTCACTTCAACACAGACCCAAAGAATCTTCCTGTGCAAAAGCGAAATGAGAGTAGGCTATGAGGGCAGGCACAGGACCTGTTAACCGTTAAGCCTAGCATGGTTGGTAGAAGACATTGCTGACATACCTGAGATGTGAGGTAAACAACACCAGAGAACAAATAAGAACAAAAAATAACAACAAAGAACAATAAGAACAAAAATAACAACATATGATTAAGAAAGAATTAGAATCAGTATTCCTCGCATAAGGGATAGCGATAGATTTTATTTCTTTGCTCATCTTGATTGAGGTGAACCACTAAGAGCAAGCACTTAAGATCGTAATTAACACTGCAGTTGAGGTTGAAAAAAAAGACAGCTGTCCATCATGGTCAACCATGAGCCATGGCAAGTTGAAAAAAAAAACTCAAAAGACCTATGTACTTAGATAGTTAATAAGTTGCACCATGCAGTTGACAATGGCAATCAAGCAGAACTTTTAGGAAGTTTCTCTTTAAAGCTCATTACTGCACTGCATTTGTGTGCATTGCTAGTTTTGATTGATTATAGTTATGCCACAGTGGAACAGTGTTATAAGGAATACACTGAACTTAAAACACTTAGATGTTAAGCTACAATTACTCAGCCATCCACCCTTAATTTAAGTGCACTGACAGCAAAAAGTGAAGGTATGCATTTTCGCATGTATGAGCCAGTGCACTTCACACAGTGAGAGGATGGGTGTGGATCCACTCAATTTATCCTCACTTGGAGAAACAGCCTTGTGTGATATTGGCCTTATGGTTATTTTATCATGGAGATCAAAGTTTACATTAATGTCTTCCCCTTTGTGCATCTTATAACAATAGATTCAATTGTCCAGAATACAATAGTGCCGTTATTGTTGTTTTATGGGACAGTTCATCAGGGAGAAGTTTTTACAAGGACTAATGCTGTATCTATAATTGTAGTATTTTTCCTGGCTCCAGCTAACACTCTTCTTTTAATGATTTAAAATATTATTGTAGCTCTTTCTTATTCCAGATATTTGTAGATACAACCTTGAGAAAAACCAGTCTGTATTGGATTGAACCCAAAGGGCTACTAAGCTCTACACAAATTAGCATTCAGTTATCTTCAGTTATATTGAGAAATGTTTGTTCCTGGTAGTCACAAGGTGTTATGTGGGTCATAGTCTAGCACAGACAGAAAAAGAAAACCTTTGAACTCGCCCATTTTATTCAGACAGAATTATGTGGTTACACCCTTATCGCATACTTGCATTTTAATTTAAAATGCTTAGGGTGAGCACAACTTTCCCTGTTCTCTCCCTCAGTTACATTTGTTTTATTGCATGCTAAGATTGCAGACTTTTGGATTTGCTAATAAGAATGTGTTTGCCAAAAAAACAAAGGATCAACTGAAACATTTTGTGTACAGCACACTCCATACTGTGGAAAAATACACAAGTACTTTACTGATGTCATATTGAAGAAGCAATAATTACTTCTTTATAATACAAAAAAACAGCCATGTTGTCTGTATTTTTTTTTAAAGTATCTTTTTGACCCCAACATTCTGGGTTCATCTTTCTGCATCTGCTGGATGCTTTTATTGTATGTTAGCATCTGCATTTGATGTGGATGGTGCATTTCTAAATGTCAGCTAATGGAGCAAGTCTCTGATATGTTCTGGTAACATGCAGATCTATTCATTCACCCCAATCACCAACATCCAGATTTGATCTATTGACAATTTGCTTCCAGACATAAGTGGCCAAGAGCTGGAAACCTCAATCTTAAGGATTCTGTTATTAACTGATCATTGCACAAAGTAAAATACATAAAAGGGAGCCATTAGCTCATCCCTGGGGTGCAAGTACTAGATTACCATTTGGATTTCCATTCCCTTAAATCTGCCATACCTTATTTAAACATTAATAAACCCAATATACAATGTGCTGTTTTAGTACTACAGTGAAAAGGGACTTTATTGAAGATGGCCTTCCCATAATTTGGAACTTTCTGGATAACAGATTTCTGAATAAGGGATCCTTATACAGGAAGTGACATATCTTTCATACTTGCATTAGAAATAATTTATTAATGGCTGCAGGCACAGTGAAGTCTTGAGCATTCCAGCTTAAACATATATATATATATATAACACATGCAAAGGCTAATATTATTCACTTGTACGCGATTTTCATGTTAGAGGTTCCATGTCCATTAATATACACATAAAAGGTCATAAACTTTTTCCAGGTGCAATTCTAATGCAAAATAGGGCGTATTATTACATGTATTAAAATGCCATGCACAAATGAATGTACATAATTAGAATGTAATAGCCATATGCAAGCCTCTCCTTATATTTCATGGGCAGGCTGGATGGAAATGGAACTAACATAAAGTCTAAAAAGTTAACTATATTATATTTATTTAAAGGACCAGTGCTATTCTTTAGGAGGAAGTGAGTGCAGAATTTCTATTGGGGTTATTACGACCACATGCAGTGGACCCTGCGCAAGGTGCTGCCCTTCACCATCTTTTGTTCCTTCCTAGTAGTAACTTGCAGCAATCCAGAATAGTGCACATATTCAGTGTAAGCACAGTTTTTCAGGACTCTTGAGGCACTGTTAATCAATAACCACTGGATAGTGGCGTGACCCTTCTAGGTTGATGCCCCAGGCCAGTGCATTTTTAAGTGAAGAGGATCATTAGTGATTGTATGTACTGAGGGGTGTCTGGCACAAATCCAGAAGACAGACAGAGCCCAGGAAAATCAGCATTCAGACCAAAGGTCAGCAAAAGAAGATTTGTTATATAATAGAATATAACAAAACCATATAGGAAGGGTAGCTAGGCCTATATCTGGCCTATGGCTGTGATGCAACCAGCAGATGACAATGACGCATATACCATCGTCTTCAAGGAACTGATGAACATAGGGTTTGCATGTGTAGCGCTATAGTAAATTGAGTGCACCTAACTCTACTATGGGCTTCACTCCTATTACATATGCTCCGGATGAGACCTTAAACCTTAGGGAGTGAGCCTTCGCATCGAGGTGGAAGCAGGGTGTAGTGCAACTGTAACTGTAATCAAGGTGCAAAGAATTGGGCGCCAGTGGTTCTTATAACTTAACCAAATAACAGATTTATTGAGCACAGTATACAATCCTCAGTGGAGTGTACATAAATCAGAGCAATGCAGGTTCATAACAGTACATTGAATAGGCAGTACTCACAACACCTTTGGTCAGTATAATTCTCCTCAGAGATAGGAACAATACATGCAGCTTTGAGGAGGTACACCCAGTTTTCAGCCTTTTCCCTAAGTGGAACCTGAGGGGAATATATCTACCCTAGGTCTGTACACTTAGTCCCTACTTCTGGGCAATGAGTACCCTGGGATCTTAATCCCACTACAATCCTCGTAGGAGCCTCAGACTACTCAGCTAAATAAACTGACTGACTATCACTCCTAGAGTGATCTATAAATGTGAGTAGCCTATTCTTACTAGACCTGACCTGTCTAGGTTCCAACTCGAACTCTGCCTCCTGCACAGGCTAGAGCCAGCACAAGATGGACACTGAAATCTGCCTTCAGAGCCTTTTATACTCTAGCCCAGCCCTTTGCTGGTCACTAGGGGCAACAGCAAGAGTCAACAGTACCCCTCCCAACTGTATTTTAGGACCCATTTAGGTGTCCATAACATGGAGGGACTGCCTGCACAAAAATACTAGGGGTGGCTATTTACACATCCCTACATTCTCCCCCTGGTGAATTCCTTACGTCCCGGCAAGGAACATATTCAATCACAAGGCAAGAATACATTACAACAATAACACATGTATTGCATTTACTGTAAGGTTAACATTTCCATAGTAGCCTCTTCATAGGCCTACTGGGGAACCAATGGTCAACCTGAAAAGAAAACAGTTTAGGCATATGCTAGAAGCCCATTACGAAAAATAAGCAGTTAAGGCACATCTTGCTAGAAACCATTTTGAGAAATATCTCTCTATCATAGGACAGTGGACTAAGTCTTCTCACTACTGGAGACTTAGTACATTCATATGCAACACTTTACCAAAAAGTGACATTTAGCCATTACCTTATAACCTCTTCGGGGTCACTCTCCTGAGTGTACCCAGGTAACAATGGCATACCTGAAAGAGAACAACAGCATAGAAAAACATTGGACTGTCACTGAACTATGCCTTTATTAGTGTCACATTTCATATCATTATAGCAACACCACTCTTGAGTACTGTCCAGGTACCCTGGGTTAATAACTCCCTGAAAAGAAAGGCACAAGTTAGGCTAGACTGTTTTTCCTCAAATACTTTAGCATTCCAGTCCATAAAAGACCCTGAACCCATAGTCCTTTTGTATATGCACTTAGGAGGATAAAGGGGAAAATTGGATGAACCTACAAACGTGTAGGTGTTAACTAAAACAGTCCTTAGACCTAACTCCAAGAGGAGCAAAAGAAGAAAAATCCTTCCCTGAGAAAGTCAAGTCACTTTAAAGGGACAGGTGTGGACAGTTCAATCAAACTGCAATTCACTCCCAGTGGAGTATTATCAGTGGAAAACAAACCACCACCCACCAGTAGACTCAAATCATGTGAAGAAACCTGGCCTTGGTGTCTTCATAAGGAATGTAATATTTGGGATGGGGTTTGTCCACCCATTGGCCATCTCCCAAATAGACTTCCAAATTAAAGTACTTGGTGGGGTTGTACTTGCCACAACTTTTCACGGCATTTTTCAAAATGGTATGGCCGTACCACCACTCTCTCTCAATAGAGCGCAGGTACTGCCAATCTTGCTCACGCCTCACCTTGTCAGGGTTTGTGAGGCAACTGTGATGCATCTTTTCTTAGGATCTCGCCGATCAGCCAATTTTCATAGGATGCAACCACCTTCTCGTACACCCACAGAAGAGCACAGGGCATAAAGTAACCCCACTTTCTATGGACATGGAGGTTGATTACTCTCTGCACTATGGAGACAGAAGTAAACACATTCGGATCTGCCCGTCCTGGCAGCACCCAAAAATCTTTTTCCTCCTCAGGTCCTACAATGGGAGGAGCAATGAAGCTACAAGGCACTTCTTTAGGAGGACCTGGGCCATGCTCAGCTACTGGAGCCCCCTCATATTCTTCCCATCCTGGAGCTGGTCCTAAGGGATTGTCATCCTTAAGCTTGGGAAGAGCAGCAAGTAGGTTCTTTTCCCTCTCTAGGGATATCTTTCCCCACTCGTAGTGGTACAATTCAGCCACTCGAGTGCTACCTCCTGGCTCACTAGGAGTTTGAGGCACCATCACTTTGGGGCAAACTAATTTGATTTGCTCACTCACCACAGACCTTTTACTTTGGCACCGAATCTGTGCAGGAACTTCCAGTATAGATTCATCAGCACTGTTCACACTGGAGGACATCAACTTATCCAGCAGATCCTCATCATCCTCCAATATTGGAGTAGGAACAGCATCAGGCCTGCAGGCCACATCAACTTCAGGCGCGTGCCACGCCCTTTCCAGACAGTCCTCTGGTAGCGGTTCTGTAGCAGGAACACAACAAACGGGGGCCCCTATAGCAGAAGGGGTACACACTTCTCCCCCTGGTGCATCCGACACTGCTGTAGACACAACCAATGGTGTAGGCATCACGGCCGCCAAAACATCACACAAGCCCTCAGGCTTCAACGAAGGGGTAGTGGAGCACACATCTGCAGTCCAACCGGACGGGGTTGTTTCACTGACCGCAGCCGCGGTCACAGCCACATCTCCCTCAAGAGGAACCACTTTGGTTGGGGAGGCACACTCGGAATTGAGTGAAGACTCACTGGGTGACTCATCTAATACACTCTCTGGTGCGGGTACAAAGGCCAACCCTAGCGCAGGTTCTAGGAACTTCTCTAGGACAGGTTCTGGTGCGGGGGTCGCAGCCGCTGACTCCCCCGGGGCCCAATCTATTTCTTCGTAGACAAGAATAGTTTTGCCGCTCACCTTGTCCTGTGTCTTCTCCACCAATGGAGGTTGATCAGCCCGGTTAAATGGTCCCATCCATAAGCGGGTCCCGCATTGCGAACGTACGCCATCCGTGTCCTCCAGGGCGTTGGGCGCTTCCATATCACACACGCCACAGGCCGGAATCATCATTCCCTTTTCACTCGGGGTAAAGGTACCCTGGTACACATACTGCCGCTCATGCTCCGCAAGAGTAGGAGCGCACGGCACTGGCTTTTCTTCAAGCACTCGAACCTCTGGTTCAGCAACAGGCTCCGCCATCTGTTTTTTCGCATCCGCTAACTCCAGCAGGGTTTGAGCAAGATACAAAATGGCTGCGGTACTGTCTTCTGTACTGAGAAACCACGCCATGACCCTAGAGGCACTTCCTCTGTTTGGTCTGACACGCCTCCTTTGTCTCTTTTGTGCGCTCTCCAACTTAACCCTCACTGAGCAGGGTATTGAGGGGGAATGTGACGCAGTACGAATTTCCACAGCAGTAACTTCTTCAGAAACTCCCCCTGGTGGATCACTCTCAGCAGGGGCACATTCGGGCATCACATTAACATGGGCCACTTCTATGGCAGGAGAGTTGTCCAGATTCACTGCACACAACTCCGTCGTTAATAAAGTAGTAGTTGAATCCACTTTCAAACATGGAGACACATTAGCAATGGGCCCAGACTCTTCCAAGCAGTTCTTGCGGTCAGTGGATTCGGTTAACCCTGTACTCTCCAATCCTGGAGTACAGGCAATCACAACTTCAGCACTCTCTTCCTTTAAGGGAAGCTGAGTTGGCAGGCTTGCATAAACACAGGGACAACCATCCGGCAATCCATGAGGGAAAATCATAGAGGGCCCCTCACCATCATTAGGGAGCTCATTTTCTACTTGCCACAATAGCCGCACAGTGTCCTGAATCTCTGAAGGAGCACGGGCTATGAATCGGTACCCCACAAATCTTGGGAACATACTTAAAGGCCATGCAGCTAAGTAAACAGGAGCGAGTGGGTGAACTCCATCTATCACCACCGCTCGCCGAGGGTTTACACCTTCATCAATAGCCCAGGCATACACTGCGTCAGAAGTTATCAAGCCTGGGATAACTGAGGGGAAATGACCCTTCATTTCTTTGGGCAGTAAAGTAGGCATTTTCACTATGGCTCAATACTATACTGTGACTGCGCCAGAATATTTGAGCGGGAGAGAAGAACCACAGAAGTCTCCCGTCTCTTTCCTGGCCTTTTTCCTATTGAGTCCGCACCTGCAGCGCCTGTCACACTAGGCTGCAGTGCGGTGTTACAGTTTAACCCTTCTCGAGCCCCACGTGCTGGGCGCCAAAATGTAGCGCTATAGTAAATTGAGTGCACCTAACTCTACTATGGGCTTCACTCCTATTACATATGCTCCGGATGAGACCTTAAACCTTAGGGAGTGAGCCTTCGTATCGAGGTGGAAGCAGGGTGTAGTGCAACTGTAACTGTAATCAAGGTGCAAAGAATTGGGCGCCAGTGGTTCTTATAACTTAACCAAATAACAGATTTATTGAGCACAGTATACAATCCTCAGTGGAGTGTACATAAATCAGAGCAATGCAGGTTCATAACAGTACATTGAATAGGCAGTACTCACAACACCTTTGGTCAGTATAATTCTCCTCAGAGATAGGAACAATACATGCAGCTTTGAGGAGGTACACCCAGTTTTCAGCCTTTTCCCTAAGTGGAACCTGAGGGGAATCTATCTACCCTAGGTCTGTACACTTAGTCCCTACTTCTGGGCAATGAGTACCCTGGGATCTTAATCCCACTACAATCCTCGTAGGAGCCTCAGACTACTCAGCTAAATAAACTGACTGACTATCACTCCTAGAGTGATCTATAAATGTGAGTAGCCTATTCTTACTAGACCTGACCTGTCTAGGTTCCAACTCGAACTCTGCCTCCTGCACAAGCTAGAGCCAGCACAAGATGGACACTGAAATCTGCCTTCAGAGCCTTTTATACTCTAGCCCAGCCCTTTGCTGGTCACTAGGGGCAACAGCAAGAGTCAACAGTACCCCTCCCAACTGTATTTTAGGACCCATTTAGGTGTCCATAACATGGAGGGACTGCCTGCACAAAAATACTAGGGGTGGCTATTTACACATCCCTACACATGGAAAAGAGAAAAAGAAGAAAGTATCCCCCTTCAATCAAAAGAGACACCAAGGACCAATCCTCAGTCCCTACACAATGTTTCTGTTAAAGCAACTGAACAAGAAACAGGGGGAAATGCTTGTCTCCTGTTGGTGTTTTTGTGTTTGTGTGTTTGTGTTATGTGTAACTGTCTGGTTTTGACTCAGACAGTCTGGTTTTCAGAAGTTCTGCCTGGGTCTGAACTGCCTGCCTGGTTTTCCAAATTAGGAAAACCAGGCAGGATTCCCATAGATTGATGCGACGACCGGCCAATCGCTGATCACCATTACATTGGCCCGCTCTTCCTGCATTTTTAAATAAATCCCTAATTCTCTACTTTTCTTTAGGAAATGGTGACATTTACAAACCCAGACCGCTTCTGTTCTGCACCAGGAGGAAGCTTAGCAAACATCTGTTTGGAAACAGTGACTATTTAATAGTTGTGTTTGTAATCAAATACTTTTCTAATGATCTATTAAGCCTGCTAATGGCAGTGATAAAACTGTTGGATACACTAGATGGCCGTCCATTAAATGCAACCAGGCTGCTGAGCATTTTCATCAGGAAATGGTATGAAATAATATCAGTGAAATGTTAAATTAAATTTGCCGTAATTTTATTTTCATCCTCTTTTCTTATGACCAATGAATATTCGAGCAGTTCCCTGGTCTTTAAATTACACCATTCACACTTTAATTTGAATGTGCTACAGGCCATACCCTTTCCACCAGTTCAGACTTATGTCATTCTGTATTAATGAGGTTCAGTGACCTTTGTGTGACCGCACAACTCATGTCACATATTGTATCTGGCTTTTTTTTTTTGCTTTGCTCTGCATAATTGTCTGTTAGCCTGTAATTTTTGACTAATGACTGATTATTTTCATTGGATTTTTTCCCCTAGTGAGAATAAGAACAGGTTTCTGTGGGGTAACTAGACCACTAGCCAATGCTTTGTTCTTTGTGTTCTCAGAAGGTCCATGTTATGCTGTCTAGAAACTAAAGAGCCGCTACTGAAAAAATTCACCTTGCATGTTCTAATTTATCTGTTGTTCTCAATTATTCACATAGAGTAGAACCCCCATTTTATGTTATTCACGGGACCAGGAAAAAACAGTGTACATGTAAAATCAGGGAAATGTGTTAAAGCAACATATTCTTCAAATACTTTGAAATACAATGTTTACTGCGTTATTAACAAGGGTTAATCAGTGCAGCATTAATGTTACAGTATAGGGGGCATGTGAGAGGTCTCTCTCTGACAATAGCATGCACAACCTTAAGTAATAAGTGATTTGTGCATGACTGTAACTAGTACATTTCAATTAGTTTGCACCTCATACAGACACAACAAGGGCAAAATATGTATCTGGTTAGTATTTTATACCTCTTTATTTCACTAATAATACCATTCACCATTTTTGTGAACATCAGGACAAACTTATGGTGTAAAACATTATGTAAAATCATGGGAAAGCACCCAATGGAATGCACTATAAATTGGTGGGACCACAAAACCAATATAAAATGTGGGAAAAGTAAAAGCAGGATATGAACAATTGAGGTTTCACTGCATTCACATTAAGTGATATGCAACAAGGAAATAACCAACCATACCAACCAATCAGAAATTAGCTTGAAATAATCTTAGTTTAAATTTTTCATCACAAAGGTGGGTGAGACAACTGTCTCAGCAGTTATTCCAGTTTAATTTAATTTGAGGTTTAGTATATAACTCCCTAGATCTATAAATAATTATTAAACAATATAATACAAGCTTGAATCGTTCCAGTTCCCCTCCAAACAGGCTATGCTTCAATTTTAACATTAATAACTGGCAGGGAATCCTTTTAAAGAAAAAGAAATGCACCAACAGCAAAAAAAACATTAGCCGCAGATCTACTAAAACGAATTCTAGACTTGTCAAATGAGGGGAAACATGTTCTGATATAAAGGTCTGTTACTGCTTAGCTCCCCTTCCTCAGTGCTTTTGATCATTTGGCCCTTGACAAACCAACTAGAGATGGGGAAAACACAAAAGACTTTTGCACAATACATAAAAGCTAATTAGGGTTAAAAAATCAGATTTCAATTTTAAGTAAATCCTCACACACATGAAAGCAATTACAATATGGAAGAAAGTGAACCAGAATAGGGCGGAACCTCTGGTTATCTATTTGACTATTGCATCTTTGCCTTGAGGATGATTTCATTGAAATATATCAGGACCTAGCCAATTCTCTGAGAAGTCATTTCACATCTCCTGTCCCACTTAAAGGGGTTGTTGATCTTTAAATTAACTTTTAATATGATGCAGAGAGTAATACTCCGAGAAAAGCTTGCAGCTGGTTTCATTTTTTTATTATTTGTTGTTTAAGAGTTATTTAGTTTTTTTCAGCAGCTCTCAAGTTTGCAATTTCATCAGTCTGGTTGCTAGGGTCCAAACTAACATAGCAACCATGCACTGATTTAAATAAGAGACTGGAATATAAATAGGAGAGGCCTGAAAAGATGAGTAATCAAAAGTAGCAGTAATGGGGTCAGTGACCCCATTTGACCCCATTTGAAATTTAGAAAGCGTCAGTAAAAGAAGGCAACTAATTCAAAATCTATACAAAATAAATGATGACGACACTTTTGCTCTTAAGGAATCCTTGGATGCTCCATCTGAAAAAAGCAGGACTTTCCATGACAGGATTAACACACATGGAGCATATTTGTCTACACAGAGGACCTACTCTAACCTCAAAACCCCTGGCATACTAGAGGCATCCAGCACTTCAGAACCTTCCAGGCATTTTCCTGACAGAATAGTTACTATCCAAACTGAAGGAAGCAGATTGATGTTTATTATTATAACCTTTAGGTTGCCAGTTTTCCTTCAGTTTGCTTTGCCATTATGCCATTTTTATGGTGTGACTGGTTATCTAATGAATTTGATGGGGCAAGAGAGGAAGAAGGTCTAAACTACTGTAAAACAAAGAGACCATGTTTGCTTGCACTATGCTGCCTTGTTGACATCTTTATCCATCAATTAGTCTTTAGCTAGCAAAAATGGAGACTAGATGGGGAAGACTTCTGTCCTATTTCATATAACTTTTTCTATTTGTATTCCTATGTCGTATACAGTTGTTTTGTTGCATATCTCATATAAAATTGTTTTTGCTGGCGTTTTTATTTATGGAACAGTATAATACACACATGCCGCTTAGTTTAGTTACACCAAACAGCCAAAAGTGAGCCTGACCCCAAACTGGGGACAGGTAAGGTGCATACAGGGATACAATTAGCATACACCACTTCATGTTCTCTAAGCTATAATGTTGATTCTCCCTGTACCAAATTGTCCTTCATATACCAACATAACAGTGCTTGTGTATCACTGAGCTGAACTTCACAATACATTGTACTTTTAAAACCCACTATACTAGAAATAATTTGTATGTAGATTTTAATAGTTTATGCTACTAAGAATTATGTTATCATACACTTTTCATCAGTTACTTTCTTCCTTAACGTTATACCATTAAGGGCAACGGCACACCAGAAGATTAAATGCCAGCAATGCCTACAGTTCTCTGAGAATCTATATCCAGTCAATGACTTAAAGAGATACTGACATCAGAAAATACAGTAACTTTTTTTATTATCTATCATAACATTGCCTTTGAATGCTATTTATAATTTTGCCATAAAGGTATTTGCCGGATGCTTTTATATTACCTTTCTTACTATCCTGTTCCTCTATGAGGGGGCTTCCATATTCGTGCAGCAGGAGGCCATTAGCATTAGAAACTCTAACTGACAGGTTAAGAAGGGACAGTCAGTTGGGGAACTTCAACTAACAATCACATACAAAACAAACCTCTCAGCAAAAAACAATCAACATGACCTATAGGTACATTGATATTTTAATAAGTAGTTTTTTAGTGTCATTATCACTTTAAGTTAGGGAATAAGACCAGGGTTAACTTGTTAGATAAACAATGGTGGCTTAGGGAAGGCTAAAGCTGAGCTAAGTGATCTAAGTTACTGTAAGTGGATCAAACCAACTATTAAATAAATTATATATATATATATATATATATATATATATATATTATATAACGGTTCATTTTCTGGTGGGCAACAGGGAGCAGTAGTTTTTTAAACTGTCGTGAAAAATATTCAGGCTTGGGGTAATGGAAACCATAACACATATTCGACCACTCATTCCTTCCCTACATACTGAGACAAACACAGAATTCTCCCTTTAATTGTCCTACCTGCCACAAAAAAAAACAGTGGCCAATACAGAATAAACACTTAAACAAGGTATGTCCCTGTGAAAAGACCAAGGAATGAGCAGGTGAATAATGTTGCAAAAGTGTTGACAGAGACTACTTATATAGGGCTGCCACATCTCTTTGGGTCAAATGGCTCATTCATTCTGTTTCTTGTATTTAAGCAAGAGAAAGAGGAAGCACCTAGAAAAATGGTGAGAGGTGTGTAGAGAAATAGTGCTCCTGGAAAGTGTCACATGTGTCCCTGATACACAAATTATCATACCAACTGATTCGGAATATAACACATACATTTATATGTGTATTTGCCAGGTATTATCTGAGATTACCAGACAGAATTTTCTTATTTATGTTATAGACTAGATTTTATTAGATTAAGAGATGAAAGTCAGGCTCTTCCCAGTTGTTGCTAAGTGGCAAGACTCCAAAAGTTAAAAAAAAAAAACAATATTTTACTTAATTTTTTCTGCTAGAAATTATTGCCTAGCAGCAGTGGCCCATCCCTTGTTCTAGATTACTGGCTGCTTAGATTAGATTAATTCAGAAACACATTTTTACATTTTCCTTAAGACTAAAGACAAGCCATGGAGATGGTGCAATTAATGTTTGATCTAGACAGAACAAATACACTAATATATTTATAATTTATGTAATTATATGTCAAATCCTGTAGTAAGTAACAGTTCTCAGGTTTTTCCCATATAGAAATGTTAAATTATTGAATTATGTAATCTATATATTGTATGCCTTTTTTGTCCCTATATTGCTAGATTTGTTTTTAAAGGGACAATTTATTTTTCAGTTTGCTAAAGCCATGATATTTTATACTAATAGAAGTATTTATCAAAGGGTCAATGTGTAGTTCGCAATCCTATGTAAGTGAAAAGTGAGCTGTAGAATGTCTGCTATGGAGTAATTATAATGAAAGTATGTAGAATGGTTCTATAGAGTAAATAGTATGACACTACTGTATGTAGAATGGTGCTATAGAGTAATTATAATAACAACAATAAATAGAATGCAGAAAGGTGCCATGGAGTAATTATAGTGAGAGAATGTAGATTAATGCTACGGAATAATTATGAGAGAATGTAGTATGGTCATATGGAGTAAATATAGTGAGAGAATGTAGAATGGTCGTATGGAGTAAATATGGTGAGAGAATGTAGAATAGTGCTATGGAGTAATTACAGTGAGAGAATGTAGAATGGTGCCATGGCGTTATTAGTATGGTGCTGTGGAGTAATTACAGTGAGAGAATGTAGAATGCAGAATGGTGCTAAGGTCGTAGTAATTATGGAATGTAGAATGGTGTTTTGGAATAATTATAGTGAGAGAATGTAGATTGGTGCTATGATGTAATAATGAGAGTATTTAGAATGTGGGCACTGTGGCTTCACAATAGTGTAGTAATACCAGCTTGCACACCCTGGCTCTCCGTCTCGTGAAAGCCCAGTGCTCGGAAGAAGGCTTCGGTATCCTCCAATACAGGTAAGTATAATAGATACAACTGGCACAAGGCACCGTGTGCCGGTTGTATCTATTAGACTGTGGCTTCCCACAACATAACAACCAAATCTTGAATTCAAATTCGAGTTTGGATTATTCCCTAGAATTTCCAATTCAAACCTTAAAAAATATGCCCCTTGTGGTGAATGCTCTGTAAGTGGAGTTGCAAACACAGGAGTTAAGTGAGTGCTCTGCAAGTAGAGTTTCAAACTAAAGGAGGTTCAAACTAGCTCAAAAGATTGTTGTAAACCTTAATTTTTTTATTCATATTTTTTGATCTGTAACTGGGATAATGAGTGCTATCAAGATTGATGGTCTGCCATATGTATGCAGATTTGGAACAAAAGTTCCAAACTGCTTACCTCTAGACCTTTCGAGGCTCGTGTTAGAGCAATAGAGCAGAAAATTGCAACACTGTGTGTATTGACAATCTTAAGAGGAGTCTTTTGCTCACTGAGCAGGACCTTAGCGGGGTCAGATAGTTTGGGGGAACAGAATAACAGCAGGATGATGAGGCAGTTAGCTGGATGACAGTTAGAAAATCTAGTGTGGGCAAAAGGAAAAGTGAGGCTGCTCCAGGGTTTATACATCCCTACAGATTCTGGATTAAATCAACTAGGTTAAGTTATTACTATGGGTGACTTTAAAGGAGAAGGAAACCCCCTGGGCGCAAAACCCCTCCCCTGTGTTGCCCCCCTCCCTCCTCCCCCCTGGCCTACCTGTCTCCCTGGGCAAATGCCCCTAACATGTTACTCACCCTCTGCGCAGGTCCGGTCCACGGAGTTCACAGTCGCCATCTTCTCCCACGCGCATCTTCTTCCTGCTTTGACCGGCGTCTTCTGGCGCATGCGCAGTAGGAACATTTACCGGTACAGCTCTACTGCGCATGCGCCGAATGTCACGAATCGGAAAACTTCGTGACATTCTGCGCATGCACAGGTAGGCCTGGGAGGAGGAGGGAGGGGAGCAACACAGGGGAGGGGGGAGGGGTTTTGCGCCCAGGGGGTTTCCTTCTCCTTTAATTATCCAGACATTGACTGGAGTAATGGGGTTGCCAAGACAGCTAGCAGGTTTGTAAATATGCTGAATGACAACTTTTTATTTCAGCTCGTTCAAGAACCAACTAGGAATCCACGCATATGTATGTGCTCGGGGGAGTGGGCACTAGAAGCTACTGGCCTAGGGGCAGCCCATTTAGAAATCCGGGCCTATAGGAATCAGTCTCTTTTGGATCCTGTAATAACTAATAAAACTGAATTTATCTCTAGCATTTGTGTTGGTGAGCATTTAGGGAATAGTGATTATATCATGGTCTCCTTTGAGATTCTGTTGCAGAAGCAATTTTATAAGGGAGTAACTAAAACACTAAATTTTAGACGTGCAAACTTTGACAGTATAAGGGCATCTCTGCAACATATTAAGTGGGAAATGCTTTTCACAGGGTTAAACACAGAACAAAAATGGTGTATAGACATGGATACGCCCAGAAAGTGGAGGGTGACTATATAGCTTTCTGCCTAATCCATTATTTGCACCACCCAACTTTGTGGTGATTTACACCTAAAAGTTTGTTCTGCTTTTTCAGCATTATGCCTGTTCTTTGAAGCATATTCAATTCTGACTCTTGGTGGAACTGTGTATATTGCACAGCTTAGTGATCTTAATATATTGTTTTTTTATGCCTGCCATTAGATGCCTTTATTTAAAGCCTTAAAACAAATACCTTAATCCTAAAAGTAATAAAGATGTTGGCAGCACCTGTTGTAGGAATCCAATCTATGCTGGGATTAGTTACGGATGACTGCTATTTGCTTTTATCAGCAGGATGCTTATAGTCCTTTTGTTGTGCTGAAGCTGGCCTTAAAGTCACTACCTGTCCTAACACCTGCATGTTTTCCCCCTTTAATTTGAAATGAGTAGGATGCAGGGGGAATTTTATTTCTTTATATTCCACAAATAATATCTATGTACTGAGAGTATCTATACCATATAAACAAGATTTGTGCTTTACATCCAGTTCATACCCATTTGATCTAACAGGAAGTACCATGAGAACCATTTCTGAATGAATCAGTTATCTGTTTTGTGGATTTACAAAAACAAGTTATTTAACTGTACTTCATCCCCCTGAAAACACTGTACCATGTGTGTGTCATCAGCAAACAGGAGGTGCTTAATACCAAATACTTCTAAATCAGTGGGTCAACACAGCAACCCATATATTGTAGTAACTGGATGAGTGGTCCTGACACACGCAGCTTATAATTGAGCCACTTATGCCTCATTGTGAGCAGTCAACAAATGTGTGATTATGCTGCAGCCATTGGGTTTTGGTCCAGTTTCATACTCAAGGGGTTAAGACATATGGCTAGAGTATTTTATTACAATTATTACATCATAAATTGTATTGTGGTGTTCAAAATTACAAGCTATTTGAAATATATGAGTTTTAATAATAATAATAATAATAATAATAATAATAATATTAGCTGCTTTTGCACCCAAGGCATGGGTGTCAGTCTGTGCATGGTTCATTGCTACTACCACACCATTGCCCACTTGGCAGAGTAAGTGGAAATCAGATCAACTTACAAGAGATAATAGACAAGCAGTATAGACCTGTAATGAACATTTACTGCTCTTTTTTTGCCAAAATAAACACATCCTAGGAAGGTACCAAGTTTCAGCCCTGACTCAATTTTTACCATATGGGTAGTGTCATAGAAAAAAAATAGTGTCCTTGTTAAATAAACATGATTACAAAACCATATGACATGAAACCATGGTCATCCAGTAGGACACATTCTTAAACCATTCGTTTCTGACATGCTTTGGGAGTAGGTTTGTAGGAACATTTGAATAAAATCCCACAAGGATGTGTATAGACAGGATTAACAGAATGTGTCTTTATTAGAAGCCTAATAATGCTAACAATATAACACAACTATTCAATTCAATTTTACATTAGAGACCCAAAAGAAAACTCAAAAGAGGTTTACAGGCTTGGTTTTGTGGTTTTCATGTTACAGGGGAGTTTTATCTAGCATCATATTACCCAGCTAAGAGACACAACCCATGATTCAATAATATAAAAATAATTCTTCAGAACACAGAAACATCTCAAGTTGCAATGTTTTCACTCAGCTCAACAGTCACATCTGATAAGATGTTACAACTCCTTCATTGATGTAAATGTCCCTATGTTTTTCATGGTGTACATACTCTCCTGCCATTTTATTCTGTATATGTTGCAAGAGAGTCAGTTCTCTAAGCAACAGTCAGAGTCTGTGGGGTTTTGAACTTTTCACTTTGTCTGCAGAGAATACGGCTAATTTTACAGAAAACAAAGTGTATAAGGTGTCAAACATTTTCCCAGATGTATTCCAGATGTATTTGGGCCAGTTTTAATGATATATTTGTAATGATGGAATAAGGAAAACATAATAACAAAATAACTGTGAATTATTACAGGTGGCTATCAGAGTATATTTTAAGCTTTGTGTTGAAATAAATATTTTTATTATGTAGTGTTTTTCAAATAGACATCTTTTGTATATCACAGCTACAGGATCTGGTTGGATCTGTTTTTTTCAGTTATTATAATAATTAAAGTAATGCATTTGCTACATGAATACAGAAATTGAGTTTTTATTATTAGTGTGGGTTTATTCTGTGATAGTAGACATAATATTAATTTATGCCTACTTTATTTATTTTTTTTTAAATTCAGGTAGTTTATTACAAGGTAGTTTATTGATACAAAACATATCACTGTTCAACATGTCATTGACAGTAGAGAATACATTTGGTTTTACATTAGTGATGATCATAGTGCAGAATATTCTTTACTAAAGCTTAGTTTCATTGCAATGATAATGATAATTAGTACACAACATAGTGAAACAATTCAGTGTAAACAGTATAACCAAAGTTGTGAGCATACTTTATTTACCATTATTGCACTACCATAGGTTGTTGTTGGTATTGGAAAACACATCCATCCAGGGACCCCGAATTTTATGGAATTTGGTGAGGACTCCCCTTTTAATATATACCAGTTGTTCAACATTGCAAGTGTCTTGCAAATGTTGGAGGGACAATATTCCTCCAATTCTGAGTTACAATCCTCTTTGCCAGTAATAGTGTCTCAAGCAGGAAAAGTGATTGGTATTGGTTTAGCTTGAGATCCTGTATTATGGCCATACTGCACAATTGTAATTTGTAGCACTGCTTCCAAGGTATCCAGGATTATCCCCAATATGAGGCAATCTTACTGCAACTCCACATCATGTGAATTAAAGTTGTTCCTTTTTCTAAAGTGCATCTGGTATAGAGGTTTGGAGTGTCAGCATTGATGATATGAAGTCTGGCTGGAGTGTAATAGGCTCTGTGCACAATAAATAATTGGATAATGCATAACCTGTAGTTGGGGGATACCAGCTGAACTGATTCTTGCGCTTCTTGCAATTCCTCATCTAGAATAATACCCACATCAGCTTCCCATTTGTGATGTAGCCCTTGCAAATTATTGCCATGAACATGTAATCTAGCATACAACATGGTAACCAGAATTTTAGTATGACCCCTATTGATATAAGTCAAGAGGGATGAGTGCTAAATGAAAGGTTGCAATGCTTGTGAGTAGCCTTCAGGGCACAGCTAAGCCTATAGAAATCCAGCCACTGATTTTGTGGGATATGGTAACAGTCTTTTAATTGTGCAAAAGGAATTGGCTTTTTGTCTTGCCACACGTCTCCTAGTGTGGTAATGCCACATCTTACCCATTGATGCATAGGGCCTAACTTGGAAACACATGGAAAGTATTGATTATTCCATAGTGGTGTAAGTGGATCTGTGGCTGTGGATTTGCTTTATTTGCAAACAGCCAGACTCTACTGAGTGGATGAAACATAGGCAGAAGCAAAATCTGAGGAATTTCCCCAATATCCAGCTTATCAGGGAGTGAAGGATTTTACGGTGAGCATTTTCTACCTAGATGACTAGATGCCCCAGCTGAGCCGCCCAGTAATACAAGTATATATCAGGTAGAGCCAGACCAGCTTTGGATTTAGAGCGCACTCGTTTTTCCAACCTTAGTCTGGGTCTGGAATGGGTCCATATTAGTTGATGGAAAATGGCGTTTATTTTACAAAAGTAGGTCTTGGGTACCCATACAGGGGCATGTTGGAGCGCATATAAGAGTTTAGGCAAGAAAAGCATTTTAATAAGCTGCACCCGGCCTGTAGGGCCTATGGGTAGGTTAGTCCACATTTTCAGCGTATTAGACATCCAGTCAAGGACTGGGTTAATATTCATATGTAAATATTGCTGAAGGTTGGGCTTTACTTTAACTCCATGATAGGTACCATTTTAAATAGGAAATTAGAGGACTGTGTGGTTACGTTATTTTTACTGCAGAACAATGATCAACGGTTTATTGTTTCCAGATAACAGGTAAGATAATAAAATGTCTTTCCCTTGTTTCAATAAAGGTGTTCCTCACTCCACTTGCAGATTCAGCCGCCCTAAACAATGCTATTCTGTCTGATAATCCAGAACTGCAGAATTAGTAATTTGAGAGGAATTAGTAATTTAGACCCACCATAAAGAATACTTTGCTAAACATGCTATTCTGTTTGATAATCCAGAACTGCAGAATTAGTAATTTGGGAGGAATTAGTAATTTAGACCCACCATAAAGAATACTTTCATAAACATCTGTGATTTTGTAAGGAATGATGTATGTTCAGTCACTCAAACAGCCAACCAGTGTCTTGGTTTAACAAAGAATGTCTAAATCATAAATATGTTCCTTATGTCACCCCAGCTGCTGCTGAACTATAGCTACTGGCATTTTTCTGCTAGTTAAGTATAAGTGGCATAATGGGCGTTGTAGTTCCACAAAAATCGCCACCTGTTGCCTGTCCCTATCCTGAATATCCCATAACCAAGCACCTGTTTTTCTATGGGTGATTTGAAAATATGAACAGTGATGTACTTATGGTTTAGCAGAGTCAAATAAACATTTGCTGTTGCAAATTAATCTCCAAGGAAACATATCCCCTAAAGATTGTGAATCTGTGGCCCTGATTACATTTGTCTCAGCGGGTATGCTGTGTTTATAAATATCCAGATGTTCTTACAGATGGGAGGCATCCAGAAGATGATGTCAGGGCATTATGTTGTTTAAATGCCCGACTTTCCCTTTAGAGCGATGCTTACAATTAACACTTTTCACTGTAAACAAAGTGACTCCATTGTATTTTGTGATAAAAAAAAACATTTGCTGGAAAAAACACCCATTGTCTCCAATGTATTTTGGGTGAAGACAGCTGCCCATTCCAAAAGTTACTTCAGTGAATTTTGTGCAAAAAAAACGGGCAGTGACGGTTTGTAAAATTTCCAGTGGTTACGTAAATTTTTCTGCAAAGGTGAAATGGGTCGGATTCACTCATCTTTAATTCCTTTACACATTCACATTTACAGTACCTACTCACGTTATATCTAATCATTTGTGCTGTCACAGCTACTTAATCCCAGATACAACGGCCTAACTGTCTTATCGTGTTTGCTTTGCAATTAAGTAGTGTGTAATGTGTGTGCAGGACAATGGGTTGCCCTTGCAGGTACTGTATAATATGTTATTCTTATTTGAAAACAAATGCATGGTATTGAGTTTCGACTGAATGTGGTAATGTATATTATTTTATGTTATATGCAGATATACACACCTTTCTGAGCACTGCATGTGCAGGCAGTTAAGGTTTCCTAGAGGGTCCCCTAGCATGGGGGGCAGCAGCTGAGCTGAGAGAGAGGCCTGACGCCCATCACTGATCTGTCACTAGTTGCTATTCATCAATGTAATTGGAAACATAGGTGGATGTTTTTACTAATGTGCGACAATAACCATGACAATTTCTCTCCACACATCGGCCACAACTGACTGAAGACCAATGAGAAAAGAAACACATGGGCATATGTGCTGAAAGTTACAAATATAAATGCTTTTAAACAAAGTGTAATATTTTTTTGTTGATGAATGGCAAGTTCATGCAGCTATGAGTTTTCTCGACACAATGCAACAAAAAAAAAAATCCCAAATCTCAGGCATTTCCCAAGAACCGTCTTTCACCAGGAGACAATTCTCAGACTTGCTTCAAGAATGATCTAGCTCTACGACACATGAATAATATTGTTTGTGGTTATTTTTGGTATTTTAATTATCCTTTAACTCAAAGGTGCTGAATTTTCCTTGATGATGTTTTCCAGCAGGATTTTTGCATAAGAGACGTCTTTGCACTGTAGGAGGAACCTTTTTTTTTATGTTTAGCCCTTAAGGGAATTTTAGAGTAGAACTGAGAAAAGGAAAGTATTTTCTATGTGTGTGGATCTTTAATCCATTAGGGACGTCAAGTTTCCCAGCTTAAAAAAGCAGTTCAGTTTAACAATAAAAAAATGAATAAATAGCTAAAGGCTGGAGTGACTGGATGTCTAACAAAAAGAACCCAAATTCAGTGACTTTAAGGGGGCCCACACAGGACTTGACTATTCAGTTAGTTTGCAATTGATCCTCAGCATTCAGCTCAGATGCAAGAGCAAACAGGTATGACCCATGTGACCCCCCCCCTTCAAGTCACTGATTAGAGTCCTGCAGCGGGTCAGGTACGCGCGGGCTACCCGCAAAAACCTGCAGATTGCAGGTAAAAGTTCCGGGTGTGGGTATAGACGTGGGTCAGGCCGCAGGTCTCAAAAGTGATTTTTACTCCTTTTTTCTGATCTGATTCTGATGATGTCACTTCCGGTTTACAATGACAGCACTTCCCGTTTTACTCCTTTTTTTCTGAGCATACCTACTTCCGATGATATCATTTCCGGTTTACAATGACAGCACCTGATTCTTGATGGTCAGCGGGTTGCGGGTCTGGGTTGCGGATAAAGTACTTGCGGTAGGGTCGGGTAGCGGGTCCAAGCAGGAAAGAATGCAGGTTACAGGTCCGGGTTGCGGATTGCAGGTATGGGTCGGGTATGGGTTCCAAAAAATGGACCCGCGCAGGACTCTATCACGGATTGCTTACTGCCTGATAACCAATCAGTGGAAACCAAGCAAGCTGCAAAGCAGGAAGTAGTGTTCTGGCCCAAGTGCCCATGCCTAGTTTTAAGAAAGTAGCTATATAGTAAAATTAAAACATTTCAAGGAAAACTATACCCCCAAAATCAATATTTAAACAACAGATAGTTTATATCAAATTAAGTGGCATATTAAAGAATCTTACAAAACTGGTATATATAGTGAATAAAGTACCCCCTTTTGTAAAATATAAGGATATTATAAGTTACAGAGGAGTTTCATGACCATATAAAAACACTATATAAGGATATTAGAAGTTACTCCGAGGTAACTTCTAATATCCTCATATTTTGCAACTGGGGGTACTTTATTTATTATAATACACAAGTTTTAGGGAGTCATGTGACAGAAATGACATCAGAACTCACCGTTTATAAGGGTATAATTTACACGATTTTCATGGCTTTTGTGTATTTTATATATATATATATATATATATATATATATATATATATATATATATATATATATATATATATATATATATATATATATTGTTGTACTAGGAGTTGTAATAATCATCTCTCTTGTGAACTGAATATTTATTGTGGGTATAGTAGTGTGTGTGGGGAATAATTAAAGTTCCCTTACAGGTGAAGAAATTACAGCATGCAGAAAATAGAAATCCCTCTTGGGTTCATTCTTACACATATAAATTATTTGACAACGGTGTAAAATTAAAGCTGGTAGATGCAATGCATGTTATGGTTCATTAAATAACGCTTTCACACCTTTTTATTGTCATCTTTTTCTGGTATTTGTCATTACAATCGTGGGATGATCATAAGGGAAATACTACAACAGCAATAAAGCATGCTAAGAAGAAACAACACACAAGATAACAAACATAATTTAAGTTTGCTATCAGGCCTCCAGTGCAGATGGTGGTTCAGTAGTAAGCACCAAAGTGGCACACTTACTTATGGCAAAATACTGCTCCCTCAATGAGAGCAACCTATATGCGGGAATTATCATTCAAAACAGAGCTGGTGTGAACTGTCATGTGAAAATCATTTAACCCACAGTAAAACGTGACCAACACTAATATTGGCATTTTAATCATTAGTGATGATTTAAATGCCTTGTGTGCCATTGGCATAAGTAACAATAGACATGCCACAATTTACACATTTGAAAATAGGCAAATTGTGGCCAGAAACATTGCTGATGTCTGAGGTCTAAGGCCAATGATAGCCTGAAGCAGATGTTCTAAAAAAAGGCTTTTTATTGCTATACAATACTGAAGAGGTGCTGTTGGTATACAGTATGTTCTATAATACAGTATATCCAGTGATGGGTTGAGACAGAGTGAATAGGGATGTAGCGAACAGTTCGCCGGCGAACTTCGACTGTTCGCGTCTGCCGAATGTTCGCGAACGTCGCGCGACGTTCGCCAATACGAGTTCGCGTTCGATTCGAACAAAAATCATTCGACCATTCGATTCCTTCGACCGCTAAAATCGAAGGATTTTCGTTTGAATCGAACGATCGAAGCCATTGGATCGAATGAAATCATTCGATCGAATGGCTTCGATCGTTCGAGTCGAACGAAAATCCTTCGAGTCGAACGAAAATCCTTCGATCGAACGATTAAAATCCTTCGATCGAACGATTAAAATCCTTCGATCGTTCGAATCGAACGATTTTCGGATGTTCGAAGTTCGCGAACTGTTCGCGAACTGTCCGCATTTTTTGCCGGCGTTCGCGAACGGCGTTCGCGAACACATCGGCGGCGGTTCGCTACATCCCTAAAGAGTGAATATAGGAGCTGACTCTGAAGTCTGTGACAGTTTACTGTATATTTTGATGTTCATCCATAAACATGGTGTATTGGACACCGTGTTGGATTGGGATGTCAGGGACCCACCAGAAAGCCTTAGACCTTGGGCCCACCAGAAAACCTAAAACCGTGAGCCCACCAGATGGTCGAATTTCGAGGGTTAATTAACCCTCATATTCGACCCTTAGTAAATGTGCCCCTAAGTGTATATTATCTGAGTGCAATTTGAATCACATGGAGATACAAACAGATAATAACTTTAACTCTTTATTAAACCAGTGCAGACCAGACATGATTTGCATGCTTTTTGGGATTCAAGTCCCATTTGCCATCTAATATGGTTTTTATGCTATAGCTCAGTAGTTGGTTTGAAGAGAACATTAGAGTCACAATGCTTGTGTCTTCTAAGGGTAATTAGAATTAGCATCCTCTCTGTTTTTGCTCTGACTTATATTTGCATTGGGTCGCCTATCCACTTCCACAGTGTGGGAATATCAGCCCTACTGTATAAAGTGATCTGATTGCAAAACTAAAAAAACAACTAGATTCCTTCCCATTTTATAAACACTAATCCATAATCAATACTAATGCGGAAATTACCCTGCAGCACCATTGTCTACAATAGATATATAAAAAGTGTTATGCATCTATAGTTCGATTAAACCAATAACATCTTCCCATGTGGTTATTTCTCTCAGAGGTTTGGTATCTGTGAGTACATTTAGGGGTCTTTATTAAGGCTCCAAAAACCCAAACAAATTTCTGTAACAAAAGAAGCGATTTGTTCGCCATTTATTAAGTGCCAAATCCAAAAATATGCCATCTAAAACCTGCAGAATTTATGTAAGTCAATGGTGAATGTCCCCTTAACCATCTGAAGATGTCTTAACCATCACTAAATGTTTGGAGTTTTTCAGGGTTTGACACTGGTTTTTCAGCGAAAAATCTGATTTTTAGTGATTTTTGGCGTCAAACTTAAAAAGTTTGACGCCTGAAATTGTTTTTAGTTTTTTTACTGATAAATAAGGGCATAACCGTGGATTCTAGTTTGGTCTGATATTTTTTATTTTAAAAAAGTCAGAAAAATTCGGATTTTGATAAATAACCCCCTAAAAGTTAGACAAGGGGTTTATATGTTGATGCATTTCCAGTGGGAACAATAAAAAAAAACTCTATATAAAATATATTATACTGTACTTAATTGTTTGTTTATAATAAGAATTATATTACTGGTAATAATTTTCTCTTTAAAGGGTGCAATATTTGACTGTGTGCAACATGACTTAACTGATGTTCTATTCTAGAACTTATTTTTTCATAAAAATATCTTTATTTTTATTAAACACTGTTTTGTTTTGTATAACCTTAATGCCTTCAACTTTTTCAACTTCTTCCTTTTCCCTAGTTGATGTCTCGGCTTGCAGATAAGGGGGAATTCACTAGACAGAGTATTTAAGGACTAAGCTGAAAATTTTATATATGTTTAATTTCATTTTTTTCACAATATTTTTTTCTCTGGTCAGTATAAAAATACTGTAAATATTATTTATGTGCAGAATTGTCTTTATAGCATCTAGAAGGCCACTGTTTAATTTTTAAGGTTTCATTTGTGTAACTCAGTATTCATTATATGTTACTGTTCCAGTTACCACATTACTGTTTCATGGCTTTCGGGGATTTCGACATAGAACAAAAGGTAACGCACATATTTGTTTTCCTCTTTAGAAAATGAAAAACAATTAGATGACAGAAGAGAATGTGACTCATGATCTGCACATGGAAAGCAGATTGCATAAAACGTATTCAAATGCTTGATAATTAAAATTGGCACAATCAGTATGCATAAAACAATTGGAGGCAGGATTGTTTCATATAAGGGTAGACATGGAGGCTGGGCAGACTTTCTTAATTTAAAGGTACATGGTCACTTTCACATTACATTAAATTGCTTTATAAATAATTGTATATAGTATATATATGATTATGATACTATATCCCAGTCATTGATGAGTTCCACAACCATAGGTAAGCATAGGTTCTTCATCAGAAGGTCATTATGTTAATGCCTTTAAGAGTGGCTTGGATGATTTCTTGGACAAGCGTAATATCTAAGGCTATTGTGATACTAAAATCTACAATTTATATAGATATTGGTATACTGTGAAACCTCGATTTTACGTTTTCCCGCATATTACATTTTTTATTAGTGGTCCCACCAATTTATAATGCATTTCAATGGGTGACTTGCCTTGATTTTAAGTAATGTTTTCCTGGATTTTACATCCAAATTTTTACCTGATGTACTAAAAACTGCTTTTTTTTTCCTCTATGAATGCTATTATTTCTGAAATAAAGAGGTTTAAAATACTACCAGATGTACATTTTGCCATGGTTCTGCCTGTAAATGGTCATTCCAATTAGTCTGCCCCTTATACAGTCCTGCACTAATCACTAATTGCTTTAGTTTGTGTATGTGACTGACAGAGAGGCCTTGCACGTGCCCCCCATAGTGTAACATTAACACTGCAATGCTTAACCCTTGTTATTAACACAGTAAATATTGCATCTCAAAGTAAAATAGACTCCTGTGTTTATATCCTTTCAGTACTTGAAGAAAAAGTTACTTTAACACATTTCCCTGAATTTACATTTTCACAGATTTTACATATTTTTTTCTTGGTCCCCTGAAGAAATTAAAATCGGGGTTCTACTGTATATAGTTTATGTGAGTGTGTGTAAATGTATGTACGCTGGGTTTTTGATTTGGAGGGTTGAATTTGATGGACTTTTTTTCAACCCAAACTAACTTTGTAACTACGTAAAATTACAAGGCTGAAGGGCAATGCTCATGAGATGGAAGAAGATTTTAGCACTCTCTAATGTTACCTACTGTAAGCTGCGGGATCCACGAAAGATACTTCTCTTCTCTTTAAGGCAGTTTATTTACACACAGGGGTGACCATTTCAGGATACAAAACAAATAATAAAAATAAATCCTGCCCACTGGGCGCTACCTTTACACATGAAGAGTTCCCTTACTAAACTGGGCCCCTTGTGGACTACCAGTAAGCAAACACCTAACAGCCTCACTAGAACTAAATACTTTTCCACAGGACAGCCTTCCTGTGGAAGGTGAGCTCTAATCCATGACCTGGACTTCTGGATCGGAGTACCTGGCTTGCCTGTTCTTTCCAGAATACTCCAGCTTCCAGGACCTGGCCGCCAAAGCCTTTAAACAGAGCAACACTTCTCTGTTTATTAACACCCTTCCTGGTGCCTATATCGTCTGTTGGGGAGCTCTTAAAGGGAAAACACACCTTTTCCCACATTGTTTTGGTCACTCTACCACACAAGCATATTTCCATGCACTTTGAATGTTCAGACGGATTCATCAGATTGGAGCAGTTATACATACATATATGTATCTAACTTGGGCCACTGGTTGAATTACTAGTGTCCTTCTGTCTATGGTGCAAAACGTCCAGCTACGGAACTATCTGCATGGAATTAGTATGTTTTCCCTGTGTCTCCTACACAACACTAGGCTAAAATACAAACTCCTTGCAGAGCTTGCCCTTGCTGAATCCAAGTGCCCTTGCAGAAGTGTTATACACAGCACCACCATATTACCAATGTTTACAAAATATCCACTGCAATTTAGCCGACAGTTCCACCTTGTGTTTTAAAAGTACCTAATATATGTTACATGCCATTTCACTGATGCAGGTGTACACTCTGTAGTCTCTTTTCTGAGTTCATTCACCCCAAAACTCAATTAAACAAGAGTTTCTTCTGACATTGTCAAAAAGCTAAACAAGCAGCTGAATGTATACATATGCATTACACCCAAAATTATGCATTCAATTCTGCAAATGTGTGTTCAGATTTAAATGGCATTCATACACTACATAATAGAACTGTATAGACCTATTTTAATCTGTTCTTAATTTCTTCAAGCTTGTGGAAATTCTTTATTTGCACTTTCTTCCCTATTTAGTCATTCCAATAAGATGAATTAATGTAACGGAATTTAAAATGCATTGATCTAATTTACCTAGATCTTAACACATTTATGGCATTTAGTGAATAAACTGTCAGAATAAAGAATGTAACCTTTTCAAAGGTTACTTAGTTTTACATGTATAGTAAACAGTTACTAACCTGAGATCTACATGCACCCGAGGAAGGACCTTGACATCCAAAACATGTAGTGCTATAATAAAGAATGAGGCATGAGTATATGCACTGCTTGCACAATGGTCAATGTTAGTATGCTGAATATGGGAAGAAGTCTCCACATCTTATGCAATGTTTCTCTAAAACAGATGTAAATTGGCAGCTAAAAGCACAAATTAATTTCCTTTATAATCCTATAGTTCTTTATTCAGAGATTTAATTTCATTAACCTGGATTGGTTACTTGAGTAACAATGGTCATAACTGGCTGAGAACAGAAACATGGAGTATGCCTTGT
The DNA here is from genome assembly GCA_038501925.1 of Xenopus petersii. Taxonomy (NCBI): domain Eukaryota; kingdom Metazoa; phylum Chordata; class Amphibia; order Anura; family Pipidae; genus Xenopus; species Xenopus petersii. The sequence continues at coordinate 81,133,352 of CM076681.1, read as the reverse complement.
TCTCATTCTTAAATCTAATGGGCAACTTAGCTAATCACTTCGTTGTTTCTAAGTGAGACCTCTGTATAACCAAAATACCAAATGTAAATTCTTAGAAAACATGATAGTTTAACTAGGCCAGCTATGATTACTGATCATATTTCAATCCAGAAAATACACAATTGCTCAACTTTAGCCCAATAAACAGGGCTCCAATTTAATAATTAAAATAAAATCTGTAGAACAAACATACATTCAATCATACTCACAGCAGTTTGTTCTACTGGGTCTAGGGATGTAGAATATTTTTTAATGCTCACAATGTGCTGTTGGATTACTGGATAATATTAATGTGTCAACACATTATGTGCTCCCCTTTCTTATAATATTCAGAATGCCATTTTTTAATCTTGCCTGAGTTCTTTCAGTGCTGTTTAGTAGGCTTTACTCTAAATAAAGGATGATAATGACAACAAACAAAACAGCATATAGTTAGCAAGTGAGACCAAACTGGTTTTCAGCAAGTCTAAAAAATTTTTGAGTAAAATAAAATAAGTGTTTGTCAGAGCTAATTTGGGGTCATAATTGCTATAGTATATTCCTTTCTATAGCCTGTTTGTTCCAGACGTGTTCCATCTAAAATATCTCCATGCCTGATCCCTCTTGTCAGGTAGTGGGGGCAGGGAACTGGCTTTAAAGAGCCTTTATAAACTTTTGACTTTTGTCAAATGTTTATCATTTGTTAAGTGACTTTCCAGCAAAATAGTTAAATATATGACAATAGGAATGTTAAGCACCGCTGTCCTGTATGTCTTTTGAGAAGTCAGACATATAAGTTACATTAAGGGGGTTATTTATTAAAGTCTGAATGCTAAAAACCTGAAAAAAAACGAGTTTTTTTACTATAGAATCCAAAATAACATTTTTCAAGACTGCAAAAAGTACAAATACATCCATCTTCAACCTGTCACGGTCATGTAGAAGTCAATGGCAGATGTCCTATTTGCAATTTGAAGACATTTTTTACTGTGGTGGGTTTCAGTTTTTTTCATGTGTTTTGATAAATAAGGGTAAATCGTGGATTCTAGTTTGCTCAGACTTTTTTATTTAAAATTTTAATAAATAACCCCCTAAAATTGTGTACATTGTGTAAAATTGTGTACATGATGGCTGCATAAGGAATATGCATTAGAAGAACAGGAAACCTGCTTAAAATGTAACGTGTGTTGGATATGGGATTGAAAGTGCCCAGTTGGCAGCCTTTTGCAGAGCAACTCTCATTCATTGTCTCTTGATGCTGCCACACTATATAGTTTGCCTTGATGATTTATTATTTGCATGTATTACATTTAAAACACAACAAATACAATTCTTCCTGTGGTTCACTCCATTGGAGCAGAACAACACAGAAGATTTTAAAAAAAATATATCACCCGGTATAAAAAGCTTCTATCATATGAAAATGAGCTGAAACATGGGGGTGCTTAGGAAAAGGGCTCACATAGATAATGGATTTTGCGGTTTTCTTTTAGCAGTACAGTTGGGAAAACAAATTCACCAAAACATTCTTACCAAAATGAAAATAATTTTAAACACAATATATTCTTAAGCCAAATAATGGCACAATAATTGAGTAAAAGTAGTGTTATATATTTTTCAATCTTTTCTCATAGGGCAAGAGAGGGCAGATCTGTCCAGTTGGAGGCCTGAAGTCTAGATGTGGCCCTAGAGATTTTTATGGTCCACAGCATGCCCAAGATCTTTATAGATCTCTTTGTAAAAATCTTGTCCCAACCATGTTAAACAGCAGATTATTGCCTAGGAAATGTTGGACAGTATTGTACTAAGGGGACTAGTTGGTTTACCCCTTTCCTATAGAAATATGTGCTTTCCGAAAACATGTGATCAAACATAGTTTGAATACTTCTCTTTGTGTATTTTTTCCATATGAGGCAAATTAACAATGGAATGCATTTCAACTATGAATATTCAATCAGTCACAAATATGCATCAAGCAGGGCAGGTTCACCCCTACTGAGGCCCACTGACATTCCTCCTTAATATTGGTCATCACAAAATGAGACTAGACTGCAGCAGTTAACAGATGTGCATCAGACCATTCTGTAGTTAATATGAAAAGTATGTATTGTAGTGGAATTGTGGGCATTTGGCCTTCTTTCATATAAAATGTAATCATTTCTGTGGAGCAAAGCAACGCCTTCTTCCTCTAAATTTTGGCTCCCAGTATTTATTGAGTTGCTTTGGGGGCCTAAAGCTCCCCATAGACGCGACGATTCTTCTTGCCGAACTACCGATTTTAGGGAAGCCTGACCGATCCTTTGAAATTATCGTGCAGTTAGTGGGATTCGAACGATCGTACATCTTACGTGTTTTCGGCCGACATCTGTCAGGAAATTGATCGGCCAGGTCAAAAAATCTTTGTCGGTCTCAGTACAATCTATCTATGTTTGCAGGGCCAAGCAGGCAGCTCCCCTTTGTTTTCCTGGCAAATTGGTCTTTTTAGTTGATGGTAAATTCGTACGATCGTTCTGAGAAGATCGTGGTCTCACGATCAGGATCTGATCTTTTAAAAATCTCAACATCTATGGCCAGCTTTAGCCTTGTGTCAGCTCAGCTAGAATGGATGTGAATATTACATAGAAACTGCATGAATATATGTACTGTATGGTTCAGTGACAGCTTTATGTATGACATTTTTATTTGTATGAAATTTGTATGAAATCAGTAGAATTTTGCAACAAAAGGGATAACAGGTCCCATACCTGAACAATAAAACTGAAAACACTTCGTAGTTTTTATAAGACTACGAGATATAAACAGCCATCCCATCAGCTGTCACACCAACCTTCATACCTATATCCTTGTGTCGAGTTGCATGGGAAAAAAATGTCATACAAAAATAAATTAAGAGATCCTTTATGCTTTATTTACATGCATCACCATCTGTTTTACAAACTAGATTACAATGTCAAATGGAATCACACAGGGAAATAACTGCTAACACCACATGGAGTAAAGCACTGCTTTTCTATTTCCATTAAAATGGAACATGATTCAGTAGGAGGGGCGATAGGTAAAGTGTGCGTGGGGGCAGCTGCTTTTGTGGTTAAGTAGAAGAAATTCCTTCAGACTAATTGTACCCTTCAACAGTTCATAAGACTCACCAATGTAAACTGCATATACAATTCCTTCCATCAACAAAATGTAAATGAAATAGCGCTGACAATATGCCAGTTACTATACACAAGATCTGTGAAATGTATTTTCCGACATTGTTCATACATGTGAAAACAAGGGGGTGGATACAAAGTACATTATTATAGATAGAAAAACATCCTTGCTCTAAACTTGGATGAACTCAGACTTGTCTGTACCACAGCTTCGGGTGCAAAAATCCTTCCGCTTATAAATGCTCTGCACCTCGATTCTGCACCAATGGATAATGTAGATAATTTAGCCCTTCAGGTTTGTTTTCTGCTTGTAATACAGTTACTCAGGCAGCAGCCAGTACAAATTGTTTATCAGTTATCACCTTCAGTGAAAACAAATGTGAGAACCTACATGAACAGTTCACAATACGCTTTGTTGGAAGTGCATGTAATGGAGCAGAGACAGAACACCTGCCACTTTATTCATCAGGTAAAATAACATTATTTGGTCTGTGACTTTATAGACAAAACAGAATAGACAAGAAAAACAATACTTCACTGTTTGACATGCCCTCTGCTAAAAAATGTACCTTACTTTACACCAACGCACTGTGCTTGTCAAGTGCACATTCAGTTCAGAACATGTCATTGGCATGACAATAGTTAATTTTGGAAATATATTCATATTTATAAGACATAATTTTTCCTAATATAGACAGTATATATTATTATGACAGAACACCACAGGTGCCATGAACAACCCAATCCAAGTAAAATAGCTCATATAAATTTGCAGAGAAGCCTCCCACCTCCAGGAAGCAGGATAGCAAAATAACTGTTGGAGAAGGGGTTAATGTGGGGGAAGAGGAGGAGTCTGGGAGAAATTCCTAGTTCTTTTTTTGTGCCATCGTTACCTCTGCTGCCTAGGGACGTCTGGACAAATTCAAATTTGTAGAGAAGTATTCTTTTCACAAACAAAAAAAAAATATCAAATGTTACTATTTACTGATAATGAAACACAACAAATTCCTGTATGGGGTCTGTTATCCAGAAACATATTATACAGAAAGCGCCAGAAATTGGGCTAACTCCCATAGACTCCATTTTAATAAAATAGTTTAAATGTCTAAAATGATTTCCTTTTCTTCAATAACAAAAACAGTACCTTGTACTTGCTCCAAACTAACAATAGTATTGGGTTAATTAATGTAATGTTTAATTGATTTTTAGTAGACTTATGGAAATCCAAATTACAAAAAGATCCCTTATCTGGAAAAAACAAGGCCTGAGTATTCTGGATACCAGGTACCATACATAAGTATTTGAAGGTATACAGTTCTGCTTGTTGGGGAACTAGGCATCGGCTAGAGAGAAACATCTAGTTAGTTAGGTAGAACACTATCCCCAGACCCTAAGAGGGGAAATATCTGAAATTGTAATAGGCATACGTTTAAAAAGGACCACTGGTTATGTCATTAAATGACATGCATTAATCCACTAATGGACAACTTATATCATTACAAATATGCAAACATATCAAAAGACATATTTTAATGGATGGAGAACAAAAAGGTTTACCATTGCATTGTAATTAGACTTCCAGACATTTCTTTATATTTCTGAGACAGATTTGGAGTTTGAAAGATTCTTTGGATTTTTCCAAAAGTGTTGTATGTTGGCAACCTTCTCGAATATAGCTGTTACTAAACTACAACTACCAGAATCCCCCTGGAAGTGCAAGCCTTAGGTCATCAATCCTTAGTTTTTATAATAGTCTTTTTTAGTCTTTATAATATACTAGACACTACGCCCGTTAAATTAACGGGTGCTAGAGGTCAGTGGGGCACATGCGCAGTAGCGCAATCCCACAGACACAGGGACTGGACGCAGAGACACTTCAACTTTATTACATAGGATAAGGAAACACTGGGGATGTTAGATGTTAATATTAACTGACTCTTACAAAACAGAAGACAAACATTAACCATTGCTGATGCTCAAAGATGGCCTGAAGTTTGTTACATGTAGAGAAAGATGATTTTACTTCATGCACACTCCTATACAAACATTCTTAATTCTTCATGGAACCAAAACAATAAACACTTTTTTTTGTAACAGAAGTATGGAGTGTTTATCAAATGGGCAGAGAAACTCATTATTTCCCACAATATCTTTCCAAAATGACCACCAAATATAATTAATTTTAAAAAATTAATTCTCGCCTTTCACAACACATTAATTTCTGGTTTCATGGTCAAACGGTGATGTTGCCCATACCAACCAATCAGCAATTAGATTTAAACATCACCTAGAAATAAGAAAACAAAAGCAAGTATCTGATTGATTGCTATGGGCAACATCACCAGTGATGATAGACTTCAATGGTTATAAATATGCCCCCTAAGCTAGAACAGAAGAGGACTCAGTTTGGAGAGGATTCAGTTTGGAATGGTGCTTGGCAGTCTCTGTGATTGCATTACAGCTGTAATACTGCTGGGGACTGGGTGATTTCAATCAAATCCAATCAAATTCCAGTCCACAAACAGAGCTGCTGAACCCCCACTGAGCAGTAGAAAACTGCAAATAAGAGAAATTAAATGGCAAAATACTCTGAACTGCAAGTCAGTTTTTTAACATCCTTTTTAAATGAAAGCAAGTCAATTTTAGTTGTCTTTTTTAACATCCCCTTTTAATACACACGTGGCATTGCGAACTAGCACTTATTTCAGGTGCAGTCTGCAGACTACACGGTTACAGTGGAGCCTTCCTTTGGAATCCAGATTATTTGCTAATTAGCCGGGGAGAATGAACCTTTAATTAGAAGGTGAAAAGAAACACTTAGGCCTCAAGCACATGGGCAGATTTGGGGAGATTTAGTCGCCTCTTCTGCGGGTGCGACAATCTCCCCGAACTGCCTTTGCCGTGCCTGCTATAATGACAAAACGCCAGCGCCAATACACTCACGGCGCTCCAATTTCCGAAGTCGGCCGAAGTTTCCTTGTGAGGCACCTCATTGGAGTGCTGTCAACCCACCTTGGTATCTATATATATATATATATATGTGTGTATATATATATATATATATATATATATATATATATATATATATATATATATATATATATATATATATATACACACTAATTGATATAATTAGGTGCACACTGGGGTTTCCATGTATTAAAACGTTCATATTTTATTATAATTTACATTAAAAAGGAACTGCCCAACATTTCAATCTCTGCCTAAGACCTTTCTCTAGACCCTTGGGGGGTGTGTGTGTGTGTGCGTGTATATATATATATATATATATATATATATATATATGAGGGTATTAAATAAATATATATATATATATATATATATATATATATATATATATATATATATATATGAGGGTATTAAATAAATAAATATATATATATATATATTTATGAGGGTATTAAATATATATATATATATTAAAGAAGAACAGCAACACCGAAAGGTCAAGTTTGATGTACATGTACCTTCTAATACACTAATTTTTATCATAAGAAATCCCAGTGTTGCTGGTCTTCTTTAGTATATTTGAATTTTTTACCGTGCACCCGGGGATGATACAGAAGTGGAACTAGGGGTAGGCAGAAGAGGCACTTGCCTAGGGCGCAAAGGCACAGGGGCGCCAGGCACTTCTGACGCCTTCCCCTAGCTCTGACCGCTATGTTCAGAAGCTGTGGCTCTACGTAGTGTATGGTCTTCTGTGCACGCACACACTCGCATTTTCTGCGCACGTGCACTCGCATATAACAGCAGTATAACATTACTAACCTGATCAATCACTGTTTTTTGTAGAAATTCTATTTCTGTATAGCAGATTATTTACTAGTAGGTGTAGCAGAGTAATAGAACAGACCCAACAGTCATGACATGCATGCTGCTCATTCTGTGTAATTGAATCATTAATTGAAGCTTTTTCAAAATAATAGCAGTGTTCAAAAAAATAATAGCTTGTTCCAAATAATAGCAGTGTGAAGTTCAATCAGTGAGGTCATTCATTCTATGAAAAAACAGGTGTCAATTACGGCACTTATTTAAGGAAGGAAGGCAGCAAATGTTGTGCATGCTGGTTATAGTGCATTTCTCTCTGAATATCTGAGTAAAATGGGCCGTTCCAGACATTGTTCAGAAGAACAGAGTAGGTTGATTAAAAAGTTGATTGTTACAATTAGAAGATGCCTATGTCAAGCCAAGCTACTGACAAGAAGCCCTGACAAGTCCCATTGTTGAAAAAAAGAAGTGCTGAAGAGGTTACAATTTGCCAAAGAACACATTGACTGGCCTAAAGAGAAATAGCACAACATTTTGTGGACTGAAGCATCATGATATGGGGATGTTTCTCATACTATGATGTTGGGCTTATTTATCACATACCAGGGATCATGGATCAGTTTCAATACATCAAAATACTTGAAGAGGAAATACCCTTGAAATGGGTGTTTCAACAAGACAATGACCCCGAACACACCAGTAAATGAGCAACATCTTGGTTTCAGACCAACAAGATTGACATTATGGAGTGACCAGCCCAATTCCCGGACCTTAATCCAATAGAAAACTTGTGGGATGACATCAAAAATGCTGTTCCTAAGGCAAAACCAAGAAATGCAGAAGAATTGTGAAATGTAACAGGTGCCAGAAGTTGGTTGACTCCATACAAGAAAAAGTGCAGCAGTGAAACAGTGGTTATAAAACTAAATATTAGTTCAGTGATTCAAAGGAAAGCAAAATCTTAAACCATTTTTCAGTTTATACAGTGAATGTTTAAGTTTTAAAGAAGAATGCAGACACTGCTATTTTTAGAACAGTCTAATATTCCCTTTTCTTTACTTATAGTAATAACATACATTTTTCTTCATCGTTTGATTTGGAATAGAATGTGCAGTGTTATTAATGCATTTCAGTGTATGGAAATAAAAGCTATTTTGAGCATTTTGAGCTTTATTCACTTTTGTAAAAACACATTGCTATTATTCTGTACACAATTCTATATACGTACTGCAGCGTAGGATTCCAAAACAAACTTTATGCTTCCGGAAGATCAATAATCAAACAGGAAGGGGAGTAGTAGTCTTCCTCATCATCCTTTAGAAAAGCCCTATGCCACTCTTGCACAAGAGATGATGGAACCTCTTAGAATTATTATTCAACAACCATACAACAGATTATACAAGATTATCATTTGATTTGTTTTTTTACCTAGTGGTAGATGTTTCCCTTTGAAAAAGCAGAAAGGGACTACTTTAACGGGTAATTGGAAGTTTAATGTTTACAGCAGGTGGGAGGCATTATACATCTCAAATCCACGAGACTCAAAGGTTCTCTCTCAGGCCAGGAGAAAAACACCATTGCAGGTGCAGATTTGGGCAGGTGGCAGGCTAAACTTTAATAGCAGGAACCCCTCTCGTGATATGCGAACACCACCTAGAGTAAAGGTTGTCAAGTTCTGTAGTAAATGTCTGTATTTAGCAACCCTCTAAATCTGTGCGAGTGCAGATATTCAGCAAGAATTTGTTTTTTAATCTGCAACTCTGATACCAGACACCAAGCATTACCCAACAGCCTTGGGAAGGGTCCCTTGGTGACATCTGGAGAGATGCATGTCTGGGACTCACAGTTTATGTGTCAGCAATGGCTCGTTAATCATAGAACTCTTCCCTGGCTAATCAGCACAGGGACTTTCACAAATGCTTAGTTAAAGAAACTAACTGATATGCATACAATAATAAACATTTCATGTAGAAGTTCTAGCACCACTTGTCCCCCAAAGATAGGTTAGTGAGAATAAGCAGTGCTTGCAGCATACCAACCATCTCCATCTTTTTTTTTGTTTTATGAGCAGTTTCCTTAACATCAGTTATGTTTGTGGCAAAGGCTGCTGTCAGCTGTCTGTGTTGTGGACATGTAGTCTTTAGCATCACTTAGCTAGATCAGTAATCATGAGCACACGCCTCAAGGGCAGCGAAAGGGCAGTGTTTGCAAATTTTCTGTAATTAACATATTCATTAACTAGCTTGATCTAACAGTACAGAATCATTCACAGGTAGGTTTTGTAAAAAATAAATTAGAGATTACAGTTGTCAAAAACAGTGAGATATTAGATCATTTTTCTATGGCCCAAAGCAAATGCTCTGTAACACTGAGACCTGGACTATTGAGTTATCCATGAGTTCTCCAAGGTCCATAGATGACGAATACTAATAAATGAAAAAGACTATAGGCATTGTTAAAGGGGCAGTTCACCTTTAAGAACTTTTCTTATGTTATAGAATGGCTAATTCTAAACAAATTTTCAATTGGTCTTCATTATTTGTTTTTTTTTTTTTTTACAGGTTTTTAATTATTTGCCTTTTTCTTCTGGCTCTTTCCAGCATTCAAATGGGGGTCACTGACCATCTAAAAATGCTCTGTAAGGCTACACATTTATTGTTATTGCTACTTTTATTACTCATTTTTCTATTCAGACCTCTTCTGTTCATATTCCAGTCTCTTATTCAAATCAATGCGTGGTTGCTAGGGTAATTTGGACTCCAGCATCCAGAATGCTGAATAAAAAAAACTCAAAAACCACAAATAATAAAAAATGAAAACCAATTGCAAATTGTCTCAGCATATCACCCTCTACGTCATATTAAAAGTTAACACAAAGGTGAACAAACCTTTTAATGGAAAAATATGCACAAAGCAAACAATTTCCCCCTACTGTCAACTGAAAAAATGAAATCCATGACATCTTTAAGGCATGTAAAATTGAGCAATTTACAATAATGCAACTTATGCACAGTATTACATTGCGATTTGTAAAAAAAATTTACTTTTTCATTGAAAAATAACCTAAGAATTTTTGGGCTGTATCAAGTGTTTGTTAATTTCCTCCATATTTCAGAGCGCTTTACAGAAATTATACATAATTCAGTCCATCAATCAGTCCCTGGCCCAGTGGAGTTTACAATCTAAAGTCTCTATCACATTCACACACACTATGGCCAATTTTATCAGAAGCCGGTTAACCTGCGAGTATAATTTTGTGTGGGAAGCAAGAGGAATAGCTGGAGGAAACTTATGCACGCATGAGGAGTAGGTATTTACCTTGCAGACAGGGCCCAGGCCCTAAAATTACATGACAGACACCAGTGCTGCAAGGCAGCAATGTTAACCATTGCACCACCATACAGGGATGTTTCTGACCCAGTGTTGTGATTCCATAGTTTCAGTATTTTCCACGGCAAATATGGGAATGGGAATTAGCCTCAAGAAAGCTTTAATATGACGGCACATCATTAGGTAAAAAGATCAGCACCCGACTGGTGTAAACGTAAGCACCAAATACACTGGGGGGTTGCCTATATCACCTCTCTCCTATCAGTGTATTACCCTTTACTTGCCCTTTAACTAGAGAAGCCCTCCCCCCACATCCACAAATAATGAAATATAGCTTATTTAAAGAGGCCTGGGAATGTACATAATTTCTTTATGCGTCTGCTTTATCAATTGCAGGAAGGAATATGGCTATCCTATGAACTCCCTGACCTCACAGAGACAATTGGCTGGTAAAAATATTGACCGAGCACCACCTTCAAGTCTTATAGCCCAGAGCAAAATCAAAACATCTGTCCTTGTTAAATTGCAGAGTAAAAAGAACAATGCAGCTTTGAGGAGCATAAACATGGGAAAGAACCTGTTTTGTTCGGTAAATACACAGCTGATTCCCAGCACATTTACAGTAAATGGAGAGTCAAAATTACTGTAACACTCATGAAAATGAAGATAAAATAGCTGGTATTTGCTTTGGCACCAGACGTTTTGTTAATGGAACGTGTTTTTTTTTTTTTAAATCAAGTCTCCTCGAGAGCTATCATGTACATGCTTGCTACACCACATTAGGAAACCAGTCTTACCTGTACCACGTTATTCCTAGCACGCCAGAATGCAAAACTATTACTGAGAGCAAATAAAACAACACACTCTTTTAAATAAGCGCATGTTAAATTTTAATGAAAGGGGCAGTATAATTCATTATAGAAAGATTGCTGGTCTATGTTAAGAGTTAGACAGATATTTATTTTGGGTTGCACGTTTTACCTCTTTAATGCCTCTTCATTTGCATTAGGGGTCACAAAGTGAACCCCATAACTGTAATTGAGCACAACATTCTCCCAAAGATGGATGGGGTTTCTATTTACTGTCTTAACACCAAATATTTATACTAGATTTTAGAGGTCAGCACAGAGATCACAATCAGCGAAGACTCTCAAACCTTGGGATTTGAAGTAGGGATGCACCGAATCCAGGATTCGGTTTGGGATTCGGCCGAATCCTTGAGCCTGGCGATTGAATCTGAATTCTAATTTTCATATGCAAATTAGGGACAGGAAGGGAAATCATGATTTTTTATCACAAAACAAGGAAATAAAAATATTTTTTTCCACTTTTTCCTTTCCCTAATTTGCATATGCAATTTAGGATTTGGATTAAGTTTGGTATTAGGCCAAATCTTTCACGAAGAATTCGCGGATTCGGCCAAATCCAAAATAGTGGATTCAGTGCATCCCTAATTTGAAGGCCCTAAAAAGTTTTCTCTTGAATCAGAGCCGCATCTTTTCTGCTGTTACTCTCCTCTTAAGATATTACTGTGTCTGCTGAACACTGATCCAACTAAATGCAGCAGGCAACATACTGAAAACCAGCAAGGACTGGAAATATCTTAATAAAATTGTAGTCTATATTTAAAAAAAAAAAAAAAAAAAAAGGTAATTTTGATAATTACCACTCTTCTACCACTGCGTAAAGGATTTACTTGTAATTACTCTGAAGGGTTAAATTAAGTCACAAATTAATAAAATCACTGGTGAAACATGTCCAGCATCTGCTTTACGGAAACAAATCACTCGTGTTGTTGTGGTTTAAGTTTAACAGAGTATGTTCCCTGGGATATAAAAGGAGCGGGGTACATGGGTGGCAACAGATACTTAAACAATTCCGGAAGATGCTCATTGTATAAGCACGGTTATTCCTACTTATACACACCCCAAGGAAACATGAAAGAGGAGATAGAGGAAGAAATTAGTATTAGTATAATATAAGCACAAATCTATGGTGTAAATGTCCATAGGAACACATGCGCTTAGACTTTATGATGAAATGCGCATTTGTTTTTTGTTTTCTGAACACCCATGCATAATGATTCATTTCTGTACATAACAAAATATATTTATATATTTATATTTGAATGCCATATGTTATGGGGATCATTCAAACATCATTCTTTACAGAGATAGGCAACATTGGGGTCTCTATCTATCTTGCAAAAACTGCAAGTGGGAGAATCAGCCTCCCCAGATAATCTGGTCAGGGCTGCTGGCAGTTGTAGTTCTGTAACAGCTGGAGCATCAAACTTGTCCCTGATTCTTGAGAAGCACTGTATGAATGCATTAGTAAATGAAAAACTTTTGTACTTCATAATGATAATAACAATAATAATAATAATGTACCATTGTTTTTGTTCACAACCCCCTTTTACCCTCAAGAACAAAAAAGAAAAAAACAAAACAAGCCTATATAGATGGGTACATGAGGGCCATATTTAGCACCAATGGATTTTTTAAAATCTAAAATAAGATAACTTCACCTTCATGTTATAGTATGCTAGTATAGGGTTTTTATGAGTTGAAGTTAAACAAATTACTTGCACACGGGTGGGGTTAAATTATTAACAGAGGGCAGCAATCACTGGGATTTAGGTGGCATTACCTGTGTGAAGTCCTATGCTTAGTGATGGAGACTACAGAACTTAAAAGCCTTTTGTCTCTGGGAAAAGGTTTTTCCTCTGGGTACCCTGATATTCCACTCAATCCCCAACCTGCCCTGCCACTAAACCACATATGATAAACTCTAACCACCTATGATGATGTAAGCTCATCATCAGACACTACCTATCATCCTAAGCAAAACAATATCTCCATTTGGCATAAGGCAGGTTTTTTCCCTTGTAAGGCAGATAGATCCATTTTGAATGTTCTATGGAAGACCCATGTAAAACCAAACTAAACAACTCAGTACAGTACTTTTCAATTAGGTGAGTAAAACATATAAAATAGCTAAAAGATTGACTGGAGATTTGTATTTCTGATGGTGCATTTGGTGACGAAAATCATGGAAAAGAACAACCTGAACAAACTGCATGAGAATAGAGTATGGATTTTTTTTTACACTACTTAAAGGAAATCTTAGTAAAATACAGCAGTGTACATGGATTTAGGTACAATGTCAGCAAAATATTTATCCCTGATGTGTCTTCACTGTTTTTTCAAAGCAATACAAACTGGTTTCAAACGGAAATGATAGTGTCACAGAAAGTCTTCATTTGGGCAGTTGTGTTTTCCAGCAAGACAAAAAGATGGATGCAGCAGACATTTGTTAGCTTATGTGAATGGTTGAGGCCTAGCAGAATATTTCTGTCAGAGAAAGCTAGAAATAAGAGAAATATGTATTACATAAAATGAAATAGCATACCCCAAAGGTTAACACAATGTTTATCATTAACCACTCTAGAGCAGGGGGTTATGTAATGCAAGGCAGACCCTAGAAGCTGCAAACAGACTAACACCACTGCATAACAGGCTACAGAGTGTTCACAAAAGGAGAATATAGTACACAGTCTCCACAGCAGGTACTTTTATCATCCCATGTAGTCAATTTTGCATACTTGAAAAAATAAGGAAAAATCCAGGACCTTTGCTTGGGGTGTGAATGGATTCTGCTAACAGTCTTTGTTTAAGGTGAGAAAAATGATGCAGGTTTCACAAAAAAGGTCATAAGCTGTAAACAGTATCACTGTCCTCTTGCTGACAGCAGTTTTGGCAAAGGGTTTTGTTTGTAGGGGTTTTGTCAGTTCCCAAGCCTAGAAAAAAAAATAGAAAGGACATGTTTAAGGGTACCAGGCATTTCATTATTAAAAACCTGTAAAACTTGATTCCATGCAATGAACCAAGTTCAGTCAAAGACAAATTCAAGCATCTCCAGCCAACATGCAGTAAATAGGAAAAAGAATTCCAGAAGGATCTTGCCACTGCCAAACAAAGAAGACAACGGCAACGCACAGACAAACTGCTTGTTATTGCTATTTCTTTGATAAATAACTTGAAACCATTGAGAAATTTTAAAGGCATAAGTTGTTTCTGGTATGGTGTCCAGATTTAAACCTAGAAGAGGGTAACATTGATAACAATGCCCCAGGTGTCTTGCTGAACGTTAAACAGGTGACAATTTCAGTTATAAAAGACACCTGTCCAACCATCCAACCTTTCCTTATACAGATATTTCAGTATATGAATAAAGAGAATCCAATATCATCAAGTACAACCATCAGATTACAACTACTAAACCTTCATTCTTCTATTTCTGAACCAGATATTCTTACTCCAGCAGCATCTAAAGATTAATCATATACAAGTACACCTACCACATATACATAGTCAAAATATTTCATACCAGATATTAATACACCACAAACACTTACTAGATATGTATAAACTAATGTCCTTTACCAGTTACTCACACTCCAGAAAAACCTCCCAAACACAATCTACATTTTCTGGTTTTAATTAAATACTAAAGCAGGTCTGCAATAGATGTACCATTACTTGCCTTAAGCTGTTCCGACAGACTAAACTTTGGAGGTTTACCTGTTACATATACTTTAGCTATGAGGTTAGAGGAGGAACTGCCCCTACCAAGTCTAAAGCTGGCCATAGACGCAAAGATCTGATCGTACAAATCATTGTACGATCGGACTTTCCCATCTCCCGACCTGCCACTAACCATTCAGATCAAAGTCTTACCATTCTGACCAAATAAAGTAGTTAAAGAACAGATCAGCCGATATTCTGCCCCTGACAGCAATCGTACGATAGACAAAGCTAGTGACAGTCTCCCACTAAAAATAGTATGATCAGCAATACACGCAGAGATATTATCGGCAGCCGACAGAAATTTTCTAACCTGTCCGATCGACCAAACGACCGATCTCCGCCGGACGAAAAATGTCGGGAATCTCCACACATGGTCAAAAAATCATACGAATCAACGTTTCGTACGATCGGATCGTTGAGTCTATGGCCCTCAAAAATAACCTAGTTTCTATTCACATCAGTGGGAGCTGAGCTGGTTGAGGGTGCCCTCTAAAACACATTGGCTCAAAAGCTCTGTAAGCCACTGTTATTAAGCAAAGCACACAAATTAAATGCAGTAGTGCAGTAAATGTTTATGAGCCATTCAGATAAAGGGTATTGGATCCAGTGGCTCTGGGAATATAGCTAAAATCCCTTCCACAACGCAAGCATACCTCCCAACATTTTGGAAATAAAAGGAGGGACAAAATAGTTGCTGTGCATCCATTTTTGTGGCCACACCCCCTAATTACCATGTTCATTTTACAAAATTTGGCAGGTTATGAAAGTTTGAACATATTTCTGTGTTTTTTTCCAGAGGTTACAAAATACTTTACATTGTTTTTACGTAGATGTAAAGAAATTACACTAAAGACAAAATACATTTTTAGGAGAAGGAAAGCTACCAAAGCAGTTTATTGCCAATAGATAAGCCACAATAGTGCAAGCTATAACGCCATATTTATTCTGCAGAATGCTTCACCATACCCGAGTAAACAGCTCTAGAAGCTCTCCTTGAGGGGGTAAGGGGAGGTAATTATGCTCTCTGCACTAGACAAGCACAAATTTCTGGTTTAATAACGGAAATTTGGACCTCAACGTTAGCAGGAGCACCTTCATGCCACCCCTGGGGTGCTGCCACCTGAGGAAAAGGTTCTCTCCTTGCCTCATGGCAGAATCGACCTCACTAGAGACAATAGGAGAGTTTACAGTTACAGTTTACTGAATGGCTGAATAGAAGTGCTTAGGGACGTGACAAGGGAAAGTGAAGTGACCGCTCCTTGGTCAGGGGTGGAACTCAGCCACTTAGATCTTTCAAAATGAGTGAGGATGTAGGTCTAGACCATGATGTTGTCAGGTGACTGCAGTGAAGAGTAATCTCTAGACAATACATATTCATGATTAGGATGAGAAGACCCTTCACAATGAAAAACGAAATGAATGTTCAAAGAAAAATATCATGCTTTCTAGAAATTAATTAATGAATTTCTATAATGTGCAGACTAACATTGTGCATAAATGCAAGCAGGCCTTTTGATTTCTGGTCACTTGAAATACCAAGAATATTTATCTGGCAAATTTTGCAATAGGAACATACAGATTGTAATCTACCTGTGACCTCATAGTGATGCAATTTGAGGGTTGAAAAATGTCTGCAGAATTTGCCAAGCATTTATGACATTGTAGCAACAAGGTAAGTGATGGCTCAAAAATTGCATAATTTAAACACAAATGTTAACCTTTGCTAAACATGTGACAAATCTCTTACGAAAACCTTAAGAGAAATCTGCAGAAGGATTATCTAATTCTAACAATCTTAAACCCTAAAAAATGATTAATTTCTGTTATGTCTGCATACACATTATTGAGGCCATATCAACTTTAAGCAAACAAGAAAAAATTAAAATAACCATTTTGCCTGTGGCTCATTAATTCAGTAATTTATTTAGTTTTAGGTTATATACCCTGCCTCAAGGACAGCTTCACAAAGCAAGGGTCATAATTTGTCACTCTTTCAAACAATTAAAAGCACTGTATATAAACACACAATGTATTTTAGTTGAAAAATATGTAACACATGACATGCTGAAAGCTACAAGTCATCAAAACCTTGGTCCTTTACCCTTACAACTCACAAAGCACAGACAATGCATTTGTAAAGAATTTACCTGTGAGATGGCAGAAAAAGCTTATTCGTGTAATAAATGTATAGACATTATTGTACATAAATCCTATATTCCTATATTGTACATAAATCAATATACACAAATGGTAGTATTATGTATCTTACACAAGATCCTAAATATACCTTGACCTTGTTATGTTTTTCTGTTTCTATGGCTGTATACTAACCTGGCAATTCTTGTCCTCCTAGGCTTTCTTCAGCCTGGCACCCAGCTCTGTGATGATGTCTGCTTAGCACCAGTGAAACTGCCCACAGATAGAGTGACATTCTGGGCCGAGATGAGGGTGTCAAAATTAAAATCCAGCCCATCTGCATCCATGAGATCATTGCGAATTATGGTCTCCATATCACATTCCAAACTCCCATTGAAAATATCCAGGTCCAAATCAGTGGGAAACTTTTCATGTCCCAGTGTTGGAAGGTTCACGCCTGAGGAGTACAAGGATCCTGAAAGCGTGTCTGAGATGGTTTGCATAGAATGACTCACTGAGGAGTGATGCTGGTGTTTGGTTGAGTCCAAGCTGCTGCTGTCATTTAAACCAGTGTTGCTTAAGTTGTTTGACAAGGCACGGCTGCCACCTTGGAAAGAGTTAAGAGATTGCTGCTGGTGCAGCGAGTTTTGATTAGCCAAGTTTCCTCCTTGGTTAGACTGGGCTGCAAAGGACAACATAGGATCATTTCTCAGAATTATATTTCTTCTGGTATTCTGAGCAGTTACCGCAGTACTGGCTTGTGACATGAGCGGATCAGACTGGGTCATTAACACATCACTGTGGCTGAGAGTGTCTGTATTCAACAGATCTTGCAAGGACTGGTTACTATAATGATTCATGGAAGAAAATGTAGCTTGCGTGTTCTCTTGGATCGTTTGCATGGGAGACTGCCGTAGAGATGTCAAGGGAAAGTTGAAGCTACCAGTGTTGTTATAAGTATTATTAGATGGAGAGCCAATGCCTGAGCCTTTAGTGCCATATGTAAAGCTGGAACTTCTCTGCATGAGGACACCGGGAGATGGCTGCTGTGAAGAAGTGAGAGAAATGTCATCCAGCAAGTCATCCATGAGGTTCTCCGACAATCCGTCATTTAAGTTCAGAGTTCCAGCCATATCAGTTATTCTTGGCATTTCCACTGTGCATGGTTTACTTATGGATGGGGACAAACTACCTGGGCTGCTGTATAACATAGGGGACAGGGGGGAATCATCATCTTGAACATCATCAAGTTCAGTGGTAGCTGGAATTGGAGACAAACGACCACTTATAGTACTGGCATTAGAGTTTGTACGAGATCGAAAATCTGTCCAGGCATCAAGTTCATCACTGCTACGTGAGGTGGGACTACCTGGCCACTTTGACAGCTGTGAAGGACTATCTTCTGTAACATCAGCAGATGTCTGCAAGGATGCTTTTTTCTTTGCTGCTCTCCCACGGCTCTTGGTGTATTTGTTACTATTGTCCATTGAAACAGCCCGTCTTCTTGGTGCCTTTCCCCCTTTTCCTCCTTCAGGGTTGATCATCCACCAAGAGCTTTTGCCAGAACCCTCATTCTGAACTCTAATAAACCTGCTATGTAGTGACAGATTATGCCGGATTGAATTCTGTAAAGAGAAGAAAAAGGAATTATATTAGATGGGTAGAAATGTTCTAAAATAGCTTAATAGTTACATAAGATTATGGTATACAAGGCATTTTGAACTCTAGCAGCATTCAGAAGGTCAGAAATCAATTCCCATAAATTACAAGTAGCCCCTGGCCCGACTGCCACATAAATAATGCAGGCCATTGCCTGCTCACAGAATACGAACAAAACAATGCTCCACAATATTGATCACTGCCTTTCACAGGTCCTTTTCAATTAAAGGGAAACTCCACAAAAACATAACAAGCTCACATCAATTTTAAAATATGCAGACTTTTCATGATTTTTAATGGTTTGGAACAGTTCCCTAAGCCCCCTGCTATCCTTCTGATCTGTCTGACTACTTTGCTGAGCTGGCCGACTACTATTACTTTGTATCAACTGCCAGCTGTCCTCAGCCTACATCCTCCAAACCCCAAAATTCCCTGCACATGTGATTTCAACAAGGAACAGAACATCACAGTGCAATGCATTGTGGGTTATGTAGTTCCTGCATGCTGTCTGTAAGCTGTGGAGAAGTTGTTACAATTTGTAACATCAGTGTTTAGTCCCTACTTCCCTCCAGGATTTCAAATGATGCAGAAAGAGAAGAACTGTTAAACAGCTGGATTTCATCATAGACAATGGCATTTATTCATACTTTTGGGAAAAAACCAGTGATGGGTATATTAGGGGTTTCTGTGTTATGTGGGCCAGAGTTCCCCTTTAAGAAAAGCAAATGACTTTTTAGTTTTCTAAAGAACGGAATTCCTTCATTACCTCCTTTATAGCAAGGCAGCTATTATGGAATTCATCACATATCATTTTAGTGCCTTGCAAAAGACTTATTTATTAATAATTTTTTACTGAACAAGAAATCCTAAATTAAAATATTGTTCTGTAAGATACTTTTTATGTCAAATCACTGAAAAAATGAAAAAAAATTTTTTTTTCCAGCGTGGCGGGTTTTTTTTTTTTAGAAAAAAAAGAAGTTTTGCTCATTTTATAATGGGTGGATTTCAATGAAGGCATGGGGAAGCTCTATTATTAAAGAGGAAAATTAAATAATATATCAGAAAATTTTTTTAAATGATTTGCTTAATATGGACCTTATGAAGGATGATCTTCCTACAGTTCGGAGATTTCTGAATAATAGATTTCTGTATAATGGATCCCATACTCATATACTGTTTTGTAGTAAAGTATTCATTCATCACACTTTTATATTTTATCTTTTTTTTTTAGCAATAACCAGATACCTGCAGTTCTTAAGAATTTTTTTCTTTACAAAGTTTAGTTTGATTCAATGCTATAATGCTGCTTGACTAGTGAAACTTATTAAAGGGTTTGTCCACCTTTTTCAGTTTAGTGGTTTTCAGATTGTTCGTCATAAACAAAGACTGTTTTCGATTGCCTTCAGTCTTTTATTTTTTACAGTTTTCCCCAAATTGAAATTTCTGTGACTTCTGTCAGCTCAGTGATCCAGGTGCAGATTCTGAACTGTTAAACTTTGTTACATTTAGCTGATGCATTTCTCAGAAGTACCTTTGGAGTATTAGCAACTATTGTATCAATTCTAACAGCTGCCTGTAATGAAACTTATGGATTCAGCTCAGCAGGGACAAAGATAAATTTATCAACCAAACGTATCAACTAAATGTATCGATTTAGAACAATTAAAGAGTCGGCGATCCCCTCCCAGAGCTGCTTTAGAAGGTGAAAAATTTAACTTTACACTTCAATATTAGAAAAACAGTCTCAAATAGAAAGTAATGGGAAAATGTCTTTATTTTCTGGTCATCTATCTGAAACCAACTGAACCGTAAAAAGTGTTTGAAGGTGAACAACCACTTAAATAGCTCTGCTACTCATGAGAGTCCAAAAATGATGCTGGGAAACCATTTTTTAGCCTACAGTTCCCGCTCCTCTATATACATGCTACTTTTCCACACACACACTCCAAAACTTGTAAACTAGGAGTGTTAATCTGAACACCAGATGTAAGCACAAACAGACAGATTTTTCTTCAGGCAAAACATGTGCTATGAATTTATTCAAAACA
Source organism: Xenopus petersii (assembly GCA_038501925.1). Lineage (NCBI taxonomy): Eukaryota > Metazoa > Chordata > Amphibia > Anura > Pipidae > Xenopus > Xenopus petersii. The sequence continues at coordinate 81,112,631 of CM076681.1, read as the reverse complement.
ATTTTAACAAAGAAAAAAAAGTCAAGTATCTTGAACTTTCAAAATCCAAAAAATGTACCTGAAGAAAACCCACTCAAGAAAAGGTAAAACACACTACTTGTTCCAAAAAGTTTATATAACCCACATCTGTAAACACATTATTGGCCAACTATAATAATCAATTATTCTCCATCCCTGTATTATGTGCAATAAACCAACTATGTCTCTATATCAAAAGTTCTGCCCTTGTTTCCACAAAAGTAAGGGGACTAGAGCATAGTCTTTCACCCTAGCTGATTTACTGGGTCACTGTTGGGGTTGGTAAACTGGCAATATTAGGTTCTTCAACAGTACTGATGAAAATTAAATAGGCTTATATACATGGGGGCATATTTATTATTCTGAGCAAAATGAAATTCACAGAAAAAAACGTGTAGAATGTGATGTAAAAAAATGTTGAATTTATCAAGGTGTTTGTGTATTTTTACACTATGTGAACACCAGATTTGATGCCATTACTTTACATGGATATCGGCGAAAGTCACAAAGAAAAATGTGTAAAAAATGTACACTGCTTTTTACACAGAAAAGCCTGCTGACGTGTGGTGTTTTATACCATTGTTGAACTACAAAAGTAACTAAACTCAGGTTGCTGGCTCTGCAACAATATAGTCATATGAAAAAGTTTGGGAACCCTCTTAATTGTTTGGAATTTTGTTTATCATTGGCTGAGCTTTCAAAGTAGCAACTTCCTTTTAATATATAACATGCCTTATGGAAACAGTAGTATTTCAGCAGTGACATAAAGTTTATTGGATTAACAGAAAATATGCAATTTACATCACAACAAAATCAGATAGGTGCATACATTTGGGCACCCCAACAGAGATATTACATCAATACTTAGTTGAGCCTCCTTTTGCAAATGTAACAGCCTCTAGAGTCCAGACACTCATCAAAGTCTAGAGTCTAGATGCTTCCTATAGACTTGATGAGTGTCTGGATTCTGGATGGCGGTATTTTTGACCATTTGTCCATACAAAATCTCTCCAGTTCAGTTAAACTTGATGGCTGCCGAGCATGGATAGCCTGCTTTAAATCATCCCATAGAAACTAAAGTTCTCTCCTATTTAGTAGAGGAGAGTACTAACTGCATTTGCAATTTGTTCGCCGAACACGTTAACATTTTTAAGGTACAAGCTTGGATTTGACAACCCATGAAACTAAACAAATATTAAAACTATGTCCCATGACATGGGAACAACTGACACATATTTCATCCTGAAGCATGGGCTATATCAAAGGAGAAAAAAAAAAAAAAAAGTTCTCCTGTAGCAAACCCTATAAAACCCTCCAGTACTGACAGAATAAAAAAAACAGTAAATAAGAAGTAGTAAAAACTGTCTAGCAATATATATATATATATATATATATATATATATATATATATATATATATATATATATATATAGCTGCTTTCCAGGACCTCACTGTGTGCAAGCAAATGTAGATTCTGGTAAAGACCTTTCAGGATGTTCCCAGCTGTTTGGTATCTGTGCCCGCTGGAGAGCTACTTAGAACATTCCATTCCACACAGAAACACATTTACTTCTAGCATATAGCGAAAGCCATTTATAGTTTATACTTGCGACAGGCACATAATACCCACATGTGCTAACCTCAGCTAGATGGAATGTAAATATCAGCTGCTGCAGCGGACCAATAATTGTTTTATTTACATACTTCCAAGAGTTGTTACGTGTCACAACCTTACTAATGTACAAGTACGCTAGAAGACTAGTGTAAAATATTCCAAAAATTCAGTAAAAGAAGAAAAACTGTTGGGGGGTGGGGTATAATCTGCTGGCAGAGAATCCCAGTGAAGAAAACGTTAATCTGCTCTGATCTGAAAATTTGGGCCCAAAAACTGACCTTAGCCTTAAAGGGGTAACTAAAGCTTGTTCTTCTTTTGCAGATTACCCGTAGTATCGGCTTATATAACATGTGAACCTAATTTCTGCCTTAACCCTCAAGCACAGCTTATCAACAGATGTCAGATGTGTTTTTAAATGCACAATAAGGGGCAGATTTATCCATTGACAAACAGCAATTTGGCAAGTTTTAGGTGGCTGAATAGTAGTAGTGTATGTAAAAACTCAAATCGAATTTGAATGACTCCCTAGTTGAATTTGACAGTTTTGACCATAAAAAAACTCGAAAATTTTAATTGATAAATCTGCCCCTAAGTGTACAACTAAAAGGTTACATATACAAGAGCATTTAGACACATCATGAAATGCCCAAAACATTTCACAGAAGTATAGCATTAAAACAGAATTGACAGTATGCCTTCCATGCCCCTAATGAAAGGGGGCCTGTCACCCAGACATAAAATAAAGGGGGTCATTTCCTTAAACTTTTAGTAAGAAAAAAACATTTGACCAAACTCCCAATCCTGAATCCCCCTTATTTATCAATAATTGATGTCAAGGCAATGTAATGAATCGCTCAATTATTTTGAATTGGTTCTCAGACAACTTGGCTATTCAAGTTGCCACTCAAAATCCTCAAATAATTTGGATTACTGAACAAAAACCAGCCGAAACTTTCAAGAACCATGAAGGCATAAAACATGTTCCAAAGGTTAAAGGGACCATCTGCCCTTGACTTTTACATGATTTAGACAGGTGTTGAGTAGATTCTCAGATTCTAATTGTTAGCAGCTTCGGGGTATAAATAGTTTTTCCTTTTTCAATAAAAGTTAAACATTAAAATCAATTAAAAAAAAAATTAAACCATCCATACCTGTTATAAACTGGTTTAAAACTCTCAGCTGTCAATCATATATTGTCTGCCTCTCCTTTATTTCTTAGCCATAGAGATGAGGCAGGCAACTACTTTAACTTTCCATTCTGCCCTCCTAGATGTCACAGCACTTCTTTCTCCGCCATCATTAACATCGAATTGTGTGGAAACTGCAGATGCCCCATTTGGGGGCATAAACAAGATTTTGCCAAGATCCAAAGCTTGACTTAATAACTCTCCACAAAATGGCTCCTGCCTGCTTGATGCTATTGTGAATTCCAAGACTAAAATAATCAAGATTGCAATAATTTATATAGTGTAAGTGGAGTTTATTTTGCTTGCCTAACATCACAAAATATGATTTGTAATTATTTTGTAGGAAGACAGGTCCCCTTTAACTACAGGCCTCAGTTGGTTGCATGTTCTCAATCACCCTACTCATGTAATAATATACAGTTATAAAAAGCTACTCCTCCAATTCAAGATAGTTTACCACAAAATAGTTTACCACAAAATAATATTAAGTTACTGACATAAAAACTGTGTAGGTGATAAGCTACATTATAAAACATCATTTAAGCTCCCCATAGACGCGACGATTATTCTTGCCAAACTAACGATTTTAGGGAAGCCCGACCAATCCTTCAAAATTATCGTGCGGGTAGTGGGATTCGAACGATCGTACATCTTACGATTTTTCGGCCGACATCTGTCAGGAAATCGATCGGACAGTTCAAAAAATCGTTGTCGGCCCCAATGCAATCTATCTTTGTTTTCCTGGCAAATTGGTCTTTTTAGTTGATGGTACGATGGTACGATCGTTCTGAGAAGATCGTGGTCTCACAATCAGGATCTGATCTTTTAAAAATCTCAACATCAATGGCCAGCTTAACACATGACTTTTATGTATTGTCAAGATATAATGTCACAAAACAGCTTTTTCCAGGTTTCTTTGTGCATTTAATTTTAAATTTATATAACAACAAAAGGGCTTTTATATCAGGTTAAATAATTTCTAGCACAATGCTACAAAAATTAAACTTTGTGAGGTTTCATTTACCTGTAATAACCTTGAAACATGAAACAAGAATATCAGTCTACATAAATACTCCTGCATGCTCTATATATTGTAGTGACTATATTCCTCTTTAGAAGATAAATGAGCCTTGAGTAACAAATTACCAGCGATGTACTGCAGAGTGACTTAACATATTTTAGTTCAGAACACCATTAAGATTTGTCAAAAAATTGGCATATCTCTGAATGAGAATTGGAATATGTACGTAATTAGAAATAAGTCATTAACAGTCTATTTAAAGCTTTTGGATGTCACACCTACAAACTCCTGGCATCTCTTAACCACTTGGGGATATGTTTTATCTATTTGTGCCAACAATGCAAAGGATCACATTACAAAACACACAAAATGATTTATTATATATTCAGAACCCATCGGCCTTCCATGCTGACAAGGAATCAGTTATGACTGATGCATCTATAGTGTCATTTATATAGCACTGTACACTTCAAAATAGAAAAGTGATTGAACAGATGTCGGGGAAATACACTAAACACAACATATATATTTATAGGGATGACAATGGGATACAACAACTCTAGAATGGTGTAAATAATGGCGTAATGTTAGGTGTTGGTTCTACTATTGCTGTGAACTTCTACTGTACAAGGACAATAAACATTTCTAAATATGTCATTTTTGGCCTAAAATATTGTACACACTTTCCTATATACAGTATGCTTCTTAGTATTTTGTTCATTCATACCTTGCATCCTTCTCTTCACAACTGAACAACTCAGTAAGCACAGTTTGTATTACAGATCAGTCAGAGCATCTTTCACTGGAAAACACATAGGGGGAATTCACAAAAGTTGGTGATATTGAGACAAAATAAAAGTAGAGATAAAAATGTCAGATTTCCCACCAAATTCACAAACCTCTATCTCCACTTTTGTAAATTTGTCTTTTAAACAGTTTTCAGATTGTGTCTTTTGCGCAGCATTTTAAAGACATTTTTTCTGAATTTGTCTTTAGCTCTTACAACACCTGTCGGTCAGCCATCAAATTGGAATTTTTGGGGGAGGGATTAATTTTACCTAGGAAATTTTTTAAGGATAACCTGGGCTTTCTAAATCTGCCTACATGTTTGTGTAGTTCCAATTCTGTAACAAGATATGCTATTTTGCATATCATTTGGATTTGTATCAGAAATACGTTTTATTATCTTGGGTCAAATATCAAATTGTATAAAATATACTTTTTTGCTTAATCTGTGTTTTACTTGTTTTGTTAATGAGGCTTTTACACCAATAGGGTTAGGGTTGTGGCAGACGGGGAAATTAGTTGCCCAGCGACAAATCTCTACTGCGGGGACTAATCTCCCTGCAAAGCCTTCCTGCTGGGCAGAATACGAAGAATTCAAATCGCCGGTGGGATCGCTTCGGATTTCCAAAGTCGTCCGAAGTTGCAGCATTGCGCACATGCATACAGACACAGCGCCGTGAGCAGACGCACCAGACGCCGGCACTGCAGAGGGGTCCAGAGGGGGGCCCTGGAGCAGCAGCCTCAGTGGGCCCCGGGCCCCCCAGTCCGACACTGCCCTGAAGTCAAAATCAGCTAGCATTCTGGCCAAACAGACAGGTCTGGACATACTGTTATGTTACTGTGTGGCCAATTAATCAAAGCTAATCTTAGAACTTGCAGCACTGCACCAAGAATAATGTAAAAATTGTTCGTTTTAAAGTAAACAATATAGCAAAACCATAACAATTTACATCAAACACGGCAAACTAACATTTTTGAAGTTTGACTTCGTGTGCAGATATCTTAAAAAAAAAAAAAAAACATTTAAAAATATTAAGTGAAAATAAACCTTAAAGGAACAGTAACAACAAAAATGAAAGTACATTAAAGTAATGACAATATAATACAATGTTGCCCTGCACTGAGGGCAGCCATTCAAAGCTGAAAAGGGAGAAAAGGCACAGGATACACAGCAGCTAACAGATAAGCTCAGTAGTATACAATGGGGTTCTTCAGAACTATCTGGTATCTACTGTATAACCTGTGTTTGAATGGCTGCCCACATGGCTACACAGCAGCTTGTTTATATAAACTATAGTAGAGTTTCTGAAGCAAACACACCAGTTGTACCAGTGCAGGACAATACTACATTATATTGTCATAACTTTAAAACACTTTAATTTTTTGGTGCTACTATTCCTTTAAGGACACGATGGCTGTGCAGTATAGGAACCCATTGATCTGCACATGACTTGATGAATGTTAAATATGATTTTCCAACTGCTCTTTCATTTAATTGTATTTTCTGACATTTTGTTGCAAGGGCTGGAGGAGGTTAAACGGGATGACATGATCCTTAAAATGGAAATGGCATGTCCCATGTAGGTATAGTGATTTTATAAATGCCACTTATGATCTTCCTTTGGACATAGGTTTCTAGACTTTCTGGGCAAAAGCGCTCCCAAACCCTTGTGGCACAAGATGTATTCAGATGTGTTCTTGTTTGTAAAACCTCTCTTGGTCCTGCGATGAACATTGTTTAATATGCTTCTCATAAAGACAGAACTTGGCAAAACAATCTACTGAGAAGCAAACGATGCATTTTATTTATGTATTCATATTCATGAAAAACAATTAATTACTGCAATACAAAACAAACATCCAGCACCAAGGTAAACGCTAATCCAATGCATTTTCAGGACGGCAAGGAATATCTTGGTAAAAGGGGTTGTTCACCTTCCAAACACTTTTTTCAGTTAGTTTCAGATTGTTCACCATAAACAAAGGCTTTTTCAATTGCTTTCCGTCTTTTATTTTTTACATTTTTCCCAAAATGTATGTTTAAAATGTAACGTTTCTGCCTCTGGTGTTTCAGTCTGGCAGCTCAGTGATCCAGGTGCAGATTCTGAACTGTTACAATTTGCTCCATTTAGTTGATACATGTCTCAACAGTGTCAATGGAATATTAGCAACTATTGTATCAATTCTAACAGCCACCTTTAATGAAACTCAGGGATTCTGCTCAGCAGGGACAAAGATAACAAATGTATCTAAACTAAATCTATCCATTTAGAACAGTTAAAGTTTTGGTCACCCTCCCCCCTTCCCAGAGCTGTTTCAGATGGTGAGAAGGAAACTTTATACTTCAATATTAGGAAAACGGTCACAAATAGAAAGTGGATAGAAAAAGTCTTTATTTCTGATGAACATTGTGTAACCAAAAAAAAAAAAAAAAGTGTTTGAAGGTGAACATCCCCTTTAAAGATGAGGCATGATGTTTGGCAAGCACTTTATTTATTTTGCCATGTGACACCTGACAGGGTTAATGTTCAACCTTTTCCTGCCTACTGTACTAAATCACAACAACACAACAAAAAATAGAAAAAGGAATAATTTAAACGTGGCATTTCAAGCACTGAATAATCACCAAGTCAACAACACACAAAATAAGTGGCAATTTAATATTATTAGTTAGGAATAAATCAAAATAGCATTTATTAGACCTATTACATGCACCTCTGCCCCTTTAATACGTCTGTGACAAATATTGTGCTTGGGTCTGTGACAAATATTTTATGTTTTGTTTGCATATCGAAGTCGAAGTTTTTTACATCGAAATCGGGTATCCTGCGGTCGAAGTAAATTAGTTCGATCCAACAAATTTCAGTGAACCATCAAACGATTTTACTTTGACTTCCAAAAACTTTGAAAAATGCTCTAGAAGGTCCCCATAGGCTAACGTAGCACTTCGGCAGGTTTAATTTGGCGAAGTCAAAGTGTTTTTAAAGAGACAGTACTTTGATTATCGAATGGTAGAATATTCAAACGATTTTACTTCGAGTCAAAGTCGTAGTATCCTATTCGGTGGTCGAAGTATCCAAAAAATTACTTTGAATTTAGAATTTTATTACTTCGAAAATTCCCTCGAATTCACTTCGACCCTTAGTAAATCTGCCCCTTAGTGTTAACTGCCAGCACTAATTTACCATAACAAGAAAATTGCTACCTGTCTGACAGACTAAATTCTGTAAGGATTTGCAGAATCTCACTTTTCCCTCTTATACCAATAAATAAATTGTTATTAGAAATATATGCCATGTCTTGTGCTACTCTTGTGTTGTCTTGTGCTACTGGTTGTGTCTCTTTATCTGCTTGTCCCTGTGTCATGCTGTATGTATGATGCTTATAGCTGGGAGGAATCACATCTGCTTATCTAATCCAAACATACAGTCAATGCCAAGTTTATTAAAGAAACAGACCCAATACCTAACCACTACCTTTTGCATAGTGCAATGACTCACCAGGCATTTTGATTGGTGCAGTTGACTATCTGGAACCAGTAGATTACAGCATAAGGAAATTTTGTTTTGAAAAGATAGCCATTCAAAACATGTTAAAATCTTGTGAAAATGCAGGACACATTTTCACATGATAATGTACATTACAACTGGGAGCCATTAATTAAGTTACACAGTACCGTTGTCACATTCTGTGGTTGGCACTAGTGTATAGTGAGCAGTGCAGTATTAAAAAAGGCATCTGCCATCTGTAAACAAACACTACTGGGCTTGGGAGAATCGTTCCTATTGTGCACCCCTATAGAGTCCTTGACAAATATTCAAAAACCTAAATCAAGCCAATTAAATGGCCTCTTTGAAGTTCCACCCTCTCAACTGTGCTAGCTTTGGCGTGACTGTATATTGAGGGAGTACTGTGATTTTTATACATGGATTGCATACATCTGCACTGCCACAAACAGGTCTTATTTACAGATCTTAACTAAAGTTGTGGGTTCAGAATAAACTAGGCATTAGATAATAACCCTTTAGCATTGGTAATGTAGTTATTGTCATCAAGACTTGTGAATTGCAGCAATCCTTGCTCATGGTAAATTGAAACTTTGTTTTTTATTTTAATTTTTAGCAGAATTTTAGATTAAACTTTCATAAGAAAACACACCGATAAACTATACTGAAAATTAATGTCAAGTGGAAGAACTTGAAATAGAAAAAAAAAAAAAACCAGAATAACAGGGAAAGTAAAGTATAAATCAAGCCAAGTGCTTGCAGTTCATTTCTACTATTCATCAAAATGACACCCTGTTGATCTTGCAAATTTGATAATTTTCCCAACAAAAGAAACAAAATACTGAGCAATACTAACTGCTCCAACCCAGTTCCTTCCTGGAATAAACGCAAATCTTTTGCTGCTTTCCAGAAAATAGTTTATGCTGCTGTAACTATTTGTTTTTGTTGCTGGAAAATGCCAGACATTGTACCACAAGGGACTGACAGAAGAAATCTCTTCTTATTATGTGGTTTTAATATAAACAGAGAAAAAGCTTATGAAACCGTAAAATACACATGCAGTCAACAAGCGTATACATTAATAATAAAATAAAGTATGTATGAAGAAATCAAGCTGCATGTATAAATTGGTCTAAAGTCCCTTTTCAAACAGTGACAGAATGACTACACGCCATAATAATAATAATAATAATAATAATAATAATAATAATAATAATAAAAGTTACATGCCATTTTGTGAATGTCAGAGTGGATTACTGACAAATTTTAACTGGCTCAGTGAAAAGCACTCAAAATATGTAAGCAAAGCATTCCACAGACAATAACCAACAAATTTTTAATCAGGGACCCACATGTAACATGACATATTCACGGCTGAATGAATGCAAGATAATTTTATATGCTGAAGCTCAAATATGAACTTCTAATAAAAGGTGTTGGTTTTAAACATATCCCCAAGGGGACCACGACTTATCTTTGTCCCCTATCATTTAAAAAACTGTTCTGGAATTGATGGCATTTTCTGATGCAAAGGTTTCTAAACTGGAGGGTCAAGAATATAAACCACATGAAACCCTTTCTTGAATTCTCAGCAACAAAACAGCCAAAATACTCCTCATTCAGGAATGAAAAATGGATATTACAATACAAATCAGGACAAATCAGTTGTAACAAATTACCCTGGTGGTCTAGTGGGGGGACGGCAGCGACGCCTGCCGCCCCCTCGTCTCTGCTATGTTTATAGGTGCATGCGCGATGGCGTTTTGACGTCAGTGCGCAGTGGCGCGAAATTCAAATGTATTTAAAGGGGTATTCTGTATTTTTTCACTGCCCGTTATAGGACATATTTCCTGGTGCTGTTAGCTATTGCTATTCTGTTCTGAACTGGATTACCTGTTTTGACCCCTGCCTGGCTTTTGATGATTCTACATTCTGTATCCTGACCCCTTGCCTGATTACTGACTCCGATTCTGCTTAACCCTCTGATTGACTTCCTGGTTTGACCCTTGCCTGCCTGCCTGACTACGTTTACTCTCTGCCTGCCTCCAATGCAGATGATGAAAGTTTGCACAAATAAAGGGGAGGGGACAGGGGCGACGAATAGCAGTGGGCCTAGGGGCGCCCACTATGTAAATCCGGCCCTGGTTTTAACTGTAACAGGAGTGGCAGTACAAGATATTCCTCATTCAGTTCTTGGTCTATCTAACATATATGCTTGTAGTGGACGTGCACTTTGCCGCATATGAGCCAAATTATTCACTACGTAAATGAAGGGGTTTCATTTTGGGATAATTCAATACACAAGCATTATAATCAGCAGATGCATTTTCATAAAAATCATTAACTTGCATTCAAATATGTTAAATATGGAATCTTACATATTTTTTTATATATTTATTTATTTCTGCATAATAATTATGATGGCTATTCACCCCTCCAACCATTTATGTAATGCAGAAGTCCTCAACTTTTTTTTTTAATCATGAGCCACAATCAAATGTAAAAAGAGTTGGGGAGCAAAACAAGCATGAAAATGTCACTGGGGAGCCAAATAATTGCTCATCTCCTAGGAGGACTGGTAGTTTATAGAAGGGTCTGTTTGGCAGTACACCTGGTTTTTATGCAACCAAAACTTGAAACTAAGCAAAGAATTCAACCTTCTTTTAGTCCACTTGGAGCAACATCCCAGGGGTTGGGGAGCAACATGTTACTCATGAGCCACTGGTTGGGGATCACTGATCTAATGGAATACTTAGCAAATGTTAAACTGAAAGCAGATAATGAAAAATAAACAAAAATTGAAACGGCTTAGACAAAAAAACACACCTGGTGTTTGTATTTCCAAACAAGCAGCTGAAGCAGACAATAAGCTTTACAATCTTACTTTTACAAAATATTTAAGGGTGGCAATATACACCTACATAATGACAACATAGTTCTTGTCAAAATGTATCATGCCTAAAAAAAGTACAGAACTAGGTAGGACTGCGGCCTATATTTGCACACAATCCTATCTGCTATCAGAAAGCAGATCTCTTTTGGTCAGAGTGGTGAGGGGAGCAGTTCATTTTTTTTTATAATAGCTATAACACTACTTATTCCATTGCAGCTTTCTAACCTCCTAGGGTAAGGCCACACTGGGCGTTTTGTGGAGATTTGGTCGCCTGGCGACTAATCGCCTCATCTTTGCGGCGACCAATCTCCCTAAATGCCTTCCCTCACTCTGCGCCGGCTACAATGAAAAAACGCCAGTGCTAATCAATTCATTTTACAAAGTCGCCCGAGGTTTCCTCGTGAGGCAACTTCGGGCGACTTTGGAAAATGAATCGCCGCGTGTGATTAACGCCTGAGTTTTTTTTTTTCCATTTTGGCCGGCGCAGAGTGAGGGAAGGCGTTTGGGGAGATTGGTCGCCGCAAAGATGAAGTGATTAGTCGCCAGGCGACCAAATCTCCCCAAAAAACACAGCGTGGCCTTACCCTTAGCCAGTGCTTTGAAGGGGGGCCACATGGAGCATAACTGTTCGGTTTGTTTTCTTTTGATTCTTATAATGAAGGTCACATTGAAAAGCAAATAGTAATAACCCATATGGCTCCCCTGAAGTCACTGATTTTTATTTTTATTTTGCACAGCTTAACTATTTACCCAGCTTTTATTTTTACATTGACAATTCCTTTATTGAGAGTGTGTCACAGACGATATTAGCTTGTTTGTTATGCTTCATTGGAGCAACCAGCCTCTGTTTAGGAGACTTGCCTCTGTTTTATTTTCATCAATTAAAGTCACTCAGTGTGAAAAGGATTGGAGAGACATGCTTATATAAAGCAACATTCTTTAAATCTGGAATGTAGGTTTGCTACTGTTGTGCTACCAGTGAAAAATACGTTAAGGAGAAAACAAATAAGTTCAACTGAGGACACACCAGTTTCCCTGTATGTCAAAAGTCTGAGGAACAACCTAAAGCAGGGGTGCCCAAACTTTTTGCAACAAGGCCCAGATTTGGTGAGGTGAAAATGTGTGTGGGCCGACCATTCAGCCCGACATTCTTTGAGCCATTAACATTAAATTACAGGAATCGAATAATCGTAACAGTAATATTAGTGAAATGATCGGCCACTTGGTCTATACTGCTGCCTGTGTGCTGAAGGTGTTAGCAATAGACACGTCCTGGAACATAGTGACACCATACTTCTTTAGTTTACTGTACTGGCACGTCAGTACGTCTACTGACACCTTCAGCCATTAAGAAGTATGCGAAAAAAACGCTTCTCTACGTACCAGTAAGTGGCCGATCATTTCACTAATGTGCCGTAATATTACTGCTATGGGATTCCTGATCGCACTGTGCTGGGAGGCCTCATTATTATTATTAATTTCATGATGGAGGCTGAGGGCCGGTGTAAATTTGCAAACGGGCCGCAATTGGCCGCCGCACTTTGGACATGCCTGACTTAAAGCATTCATTTAAACAATAGGGCAAACGAGACTCTGATTTTACCATTTCAGTCAGCCTATGCCATCTTGTATTTTATAATCTTACTGTATTACCTTGTTAGACTTTTTTTTCTCTAAGTAGAAAATAATTCAAACCAGTTACTGTGGTAACATTCTCAGTTTAATGAACTCTCATTTAGGACCCATCTGAACTCGTATGTTTTTTACTGCAGTTTTAAAAGTTAATATTTTAAAACAAAGGGTCTCAATTACTAACCACTATTGCATTAAGTGGTTACACCAATGTTTTATAGAGCCCTATACTTTACAACTGCACTTACTGGTGTTCAGTATAGGGTTCCCATTGTGCAATGCACCCACATGTGCTATATTTGGACCAAAATGTCAAGGTGTACAGATATATGTACATGTTTTGCCTTAATTTTCTTCTGTTTTGTGTAAATACAACTACACTTGGATTTTGGAAAACTGTAGGTAAGTAAAAATACAGGTAAAAACACTTTTTTGCACTTGCCTTAATTATTGAGAAGGGTGCAATGACTGCTAAACTACTTGTACAATAGGATAAAACAGGCTGCTGGGACAGTTAATTTAGAAAACGCATTCACCTATTTGTAGACTGAAGTTTGAGGGAGAGAGGGAGGGAGAGAGAGAGAGAGAGAGAGAGAGGGAGAGAGAGAGGGAGAGAGGGAGAGAGGGAGAGAAAGAGAGAGAGAGAGAGAGAGAGAGAAAGAGAGAGAGAGAAAGAGAGAGAGAGAGAGAGAGAGAGAGAGAGAGAGAGAGAGAGAGAGAGAGAGAGAGAGAGAGAGAGAGAGAGAGAGATAAGATACTTGCATAATCTGGGTATCAAGTCTCTCAATTCAATCTGAAATATGTACTTCTGCTGTAGGGTTGGTAGAAGATGGACTGAGCCTTTGGGACTCTCTCTCTCTCTCTCTCTCTCTCAACAGCAAGCAATATATCAAAGGTACAACTCTACAGATTACGAATGTGCAGAACTGAAGTAATACAAATGAAAAGTTTAAGCAGATCTCTAAGGGACCGCTTGTCATATACATATATGGAGTCACATAAAAGGATAAGCATCTTTTTAATTTCTTGTGTATGCAATGCATTAATGATGCAAAAGGATCATAATCCACTCTTAAATATAATGGGATATGAGAATTTTGGAAATTTGCTATTCTAGAAAAGTATAATGCTTGCTCATAATACTCTAGGCCAACTCTCAGTAAATTCAAAGCATTACTAATATGTTAAGTTCACCTAACAAGTCACTTTCTATTGTTTGGATGTTCTTGTAAACACCACTAATGATCAGAACAGCAGGAAGAGAAGAGGAGCTGTGACATTTCAGGCAAATTGAGAAAGGAAAAAAAAACACACACAAAAGCCAAAACATTGCTTGAATGCTGAAAATACATTTCCCCATAAACTTATATAGTATATTAGTGCAGTGCTTCCTTGTTCAACAGGAGTTCAATGAAAAGGACTTCTGCTGCACATTTTTATTGACTTTTGCTTTAATCACAAAAAATCTTTTTTTTAATTTCTTCTTGAGCTAAACAGGGCAAACAGGTAAAACTAATTTATTTGGTCCTTTCAAGGTAATGATTAAATAACAATTATACAAACCCCTCATTCACCCTTTACTATGACTGTCTTGTTAGCAGGAGCTCATTGTGCCAGAGAATTGTCTGTGCACTGGTAATTTAATGATCAACCTCGCAAGAATATACTGCTCCTCTTTTTAGGGATAAGCTGAAACCATCATTATTGGTTGAGAGCTTTTATTTAATACAGCAAATAAATTGGCCAATTTTATATTAAAGTGGACCTGTCACCTACACATAAAAAACTGCATAATGAAAGTCCTTTCCAAATTAAATATGGAACCCCAATTTTTTTTTTCATTAAAACATCCATACCGGTTATAAAGGTGTTTAAATATGTAAACTGTCAATCAAATATTACCTGCCCCGCCTCTATGCCCGTGGCATAGAGGAGGGGCAGTCAATTACTTTCACTTTCCATTCAGCACTTCCTAGATGTCACTGCTCTCCTCACATTCCCGCTTCCATCCTCAGGTTCTATTTTTGTGTAGGGCACTGCACATGGACATTAGGTCCCCCATTCTGGTGCATACACAAGATTTTGGGGTGATACACAATTTCCCTTAATAACCATGTCCACAAAATGGCAGCTGCCTGCTTACTGAAATTGTATAATTCCAAGACTGAAGGAAACAAAATTTAAATAATAAATACAGTGTAAGTAAAGTTTATTTTGTTCAACTAACATGATAGAAAATAATTTGAAATTATTTCTTAGTGTGACAGGTCCCCTTTAAAACAATTGCCATTTATCTGAGGCACAGGACACAAACACACACACAAAATACCACAGCAAATATGTAGAAGGATCATTTATCATGAGTCAAATAAAGCAAAGTAGTTTAGAAATAACATCATAAAACTAAGTCCAACCCTAGTTTGTGTTTCTGTACTGCTAAGGAACTGTAAGGGCCCGAAGGCGCAGTAAGAGTGCGGACCAAGGAGGAGGCAGGTAGTCACAAAGTTCGTGGTACAAGGGATCAGGCAGAAGAGTAGTCGAGGTTCAGGCAAAAGGTTCAGTCCAGGCAGCAAAGGGTCAATCCGAATAACAGGCAAGGTAGGTACACAAGAAATCAGTCAATAATATCACACCCAGGAATCACGAAGATAAACCTATACTTGGGCAAGGTTTGCAATGTCCAGGGGGTTTAAATAGGCAGGTTTTGGCGCCAAGATTTTGGACGCGATGACGTCATGACGCTGACGCCGGCGTCAAGACGCTAACGTCGAGACGCCGACGCACGTTCTGACGCCGGCGACCATTCCGTCGCCGGCGACCAATCGGAGGGCGAAAGGAAGCCGACGTCATCACAATGGGACCAGCAGGATCCACATGGGGAAGGAAGGAGTCGCCATCTTGGATGCCGTCGCCATCTTGGATGCCGTCGCCATCTTGGACGCCATGGCCATCATGAAGGTGAGAAACTTCAGTTTCCATTACAGGAACACAGACACATTGTCTCATTTCAGTAACTTTAATTAGTTTATCTTGCTTTGTCAGAAAAAGAATGCAGCACTTGTTGCATTAATATAAGAAAAATAATCACACAGACATGTAGAGAATGCCACACCTGTGAGGCCTCAGCTAAAATGGACACAAGATGCTGTTTAGTGAATTCCACCTTTTTGAAACCTACAATACACTGCAAAAGTGCAAGAGGGTCCTGAAATGGATAGTGTAGCTTCCAGGCATCTTCAAAGTAATTTTAACTGGATCCTTAATAAGCCCAGCAGAGTATGGTTACCAGTTAATACATGCCAAATAATCACTAAAGCTGGCCATAGAGGCAAAGATATCGTCTTACAAATTGAAGTTTCGTATGATTTTCGGACTGTGTGTAGATTGTCCATAGAAAAATTCTCTACATGTATTGCCAATCTGATATTCGACACTAGCATTTGTCGGACAAAACTTACTATGATTGCTATCAAGGTCAGAACATCGTCTTATTTGTTCTTTTACTACTTTGGTTAGTGGCAGGTCGGAAGATTGGGACGTCCGATCGTTCGTCTGATACAAGGGTAAAATCTGTATGTCCATGGCCATCTTAACAATGTGTAATTCTTCTTGGGAATTGAGGAGCCTGACATGGTTTCATTACATTTTCAACATCAGTAATAACAAGCAATCCATGTTCTGGTGATAACATTCCAATTAGCCCAGCTTTGCCCTCTTACTGTGCATTAAGGGGGGTTATTTATCAAAGTCCGATTGTATCACAATATTTTGGATGTAAGACAGACAGATGGTAAAAAAAGGAAAGAGTTTGTTGTAACATTCTCATTTAGTAAGAGAAATTTGAAAAGGCTTTATAGATACAGGTATGGGATCCATTATCCAGAAAATTCCAAATTACGGAATGAACATCTCCCATAGACTCCATTATAATCAAATAATCCAGATTTTTAAAAATGATTTCCTTTTTATTTTTAATAATAAAGCAGTACCTTGTACTTGATCCAAACTAAGATATAATTAATCCTTATTGGAAGAAGAACCAGCCTATTGGCTTTATTTAATTTTTCATGATTTTCTAGTAGACTAAGAAGATCCAAATTATGGAATGATCCATAATCTGGAAAACCCCAGGTCCCAAGCATTCTGGATAACAGGTCCCATACCTGTATATGCACCGTCACAGAACTTGGTTTTAAATTCTTATTTGCAAAGATACCACACAAAGCATGCCATAACAGGTTTTTAGGACTAACCCACTTTTTCTTGCCCCTTACTGTAACCCTAAATTAGGTTTGCCCTGGGTGATTAGTATCTAAGAAAATTGGCCTGTGTATCTTGTTTCCAGATATGTTGCAATTTCACGGTTATCTGCTATAATGATACTAACCAAGTGAGAGAACTTAAGTGTTACACTGGAAATGATGACAGTCTACATGACAAATTTTACACTGGCAATAAAATGTTACTCAATGTATGAACCGCTTAATTATACTGTCTAATCCAGATTTCTTCATTTTAGAAGGACTTTAGCACTGGGTACGCACATCCATAACTAAGTATAACCATATCAAGGCCTCGTTAAACAAATGATTACATGGTTCTCCAGAGGTCATGTAAGGATGGTTATGTTACAAAGTCTAAAAAGAACCATGTAGCCCAAAAAGGTTTATTATAATATTTGGTATAACATTTAAGTTATATTGTTTTAAAGAAAAGATCTGTCCAATGTTTTGTTTTGTTTTTAGTATTTTTCAAATATCACACCAAAAAAAAGACTATATTCCTGTAGGTTCTGAATATCTGAGCATAGTGATTAACTATGTGCATACAGTATACATTTTGTTTAAACTACACTTAATTAAATACACTATCAAGTAAAAACAAATAAACATAGCACAGCACTTGGAGTGGCACCACATGTGAATAATACATCATGTACTTACAGATATTTAGTTCCTACTGGAGGAAAAACTATCCTATAACTGTTTTTGTGGCAGGAGCTGGTGTTGCAAAGTTAACAGTTGTTGTTAAATCTCATAATTCACAGTCTCACTTTGTGCCTTTAATAAAAATAATAGGAATGTGTTCATATCTAGGAGATGCTGCACACCGAATATTTTCAACTAAAAGAACCCCAAAGCTGCCCCAGTCCCGCAAACAGTTAACCTGACCCTCCAACACTGCTAAAAGTGACACTGGGCTGGGGGTGGAGCTATCCTTCCATAGGCTGCAGTCCTGTTTTCATTTGTTATTAGCCTATGGAAGGATCACTCCGCCCCCAGCCCAGCGTGACTGAAACAACTCAGGAAGATGATTTAATGGTGTCGAAGGTTCACCGTGCCAGGTTGGGAGCGGCTTTGGGGAGCTTTTAGCTGCTTATATTTCGCATGCAGCTTCTTTTCACCGATACCGACACGTTCCTATTTTTATAGGAATGTGTCAGTATCACTTTAAGAATCCAAAGTTGCAACATACCTCAGTGACATACAGTATTTAATATCCCTGAACAGATCTTCTCAGCAACACTTAACATGTCACCTTAAAGATATGGTTAATAAATGGTGAACTAGACTAGATGATTGGGTAACTGGCATGCAAATATCAAGAAAGGTGTGACTTCACATGAAGTATATGGGCCTGGATTTATTTGAAAGGTGAGCTAACCTCCCAGTCACACTTTATTACATGTTGGTGAGGGTAATACATGTTACAAGAATTATATGTATGTTTTAATCAAAGGGCTTGCAGCAACTCTTATTATTATGAATAAAATACAGTTTTTCCCAATACGCATAAGATGTAGTGATTTTTCATCTAATTAAAATAATAGCACTTTCCCCCTGGGAGAAATATCTCATTAAAAATAAATACAGGTTTATCCAGAAACCCGTAATCCAGAAAGCTCTGAATAACAGAAAGGCTGTCTCCCATCGACTCCGCTTTTTCCAAATAAGCCAATTTTTTTTCTCTGTAATAGTAAAACAGTACCTTGATGAGCCAAACTAAGATATCAATATTCCTTGTTGGAAGCAAAAACTGCCTATTGGATTTATTTAATGTTTACATAATTTTCTTTTAGACTTATGGTATGAAGATCCAAATTACAGAATGATCCCTTATCCAGAATACCGCAGATCATGGGCATTCTGGATAAAAGGTTCCATAACTTTTTTTTTTATCCCATAAAGGTCATGTAGACCTTTTAAAACAAAAAGTAAAAAGTAGCAAATTCTCTATAGCCCAACCTCATGCTGATGAGATATAGACGATTCAAAATCTCAGTACAAACCAGTGTTTATAAATATTTTACTAGTTGACTGTTAAGCTCCTATAAATATTTGATTGACCAGCTACAACAGTGCAGTGCTCTTTCACTGCTTCAACATGTTTTTGTGAGGTAGGAGAAAGGACAAGAAAAAACTATTTAGCTCAGTTAGGTATCTTGGGAACGCACTGCACACAGGCTTCTAAATCACCCACAAACCTGTGTATACCTTGTGCTTTCTATGTTCGTGCTGCTGCAATAAGCTACATAAAGATCCTTGGCCTTTTCTTTATTTTTATAAGCAATTGTTGAAGTATCATAACTGGTTAATGCATGTACATGTTTAAGGGACTTGAAGTTCAACCACATTTGAAGGATGAAACTATCAAAATTTTATTTCAGGCTGTTCTGAAATCGTGCCTTTTTCTGCATTGCATGGTGCCACTACTCTATCCATAACAGCAATTTATAATGAGGACTCTTTCACCCTATGTTCAAGAATGTAGATCTAAATAAATGCTATTCCGTGCTACAAAAGATTTTACATTTTGTTGCAAAGCAGTAGCAGTTTGGAATCGACATGTAAATATTCCAATACTTTAATAGTATGTAATAAGAAATACCAGAAGTCAGTATTGCCACCCGCAGACACTCCAGAAAGAAATGCTCAGCCTGACAAGAACACATAGTGGCACATACTGATATAAAGCTGTAGTACAGTATGTTCCGACAGAGGAGGCTAGACATGTAGTATGGAAGGTTGCTATTTTTTTATGCATGACATATATCCAAAAGTGTAATAAATCACATTGCAGTTTGCTCAGTAAAATAATTTCCTTAAAAGAAAAAACAAACGACGCATGAAGCTTTGTGGAAGCACACAAAATAAAAATAATATTTAAATAATAATAAAATAATATTATATTAAGTTTTTTTATTTTATCACAGCTATTAAAGGTGAATAAACCCCCTACCGACTCCCTTTGTTGAGACTGTTCATGTTGGGGAATTATGCGTGTACTGTAATTTAAATTATCTACCTCACAAGGACCAAACATGAAGTAGCTTTAATCCCTGTTTACCTTTTTTAGCTCATTAAATGACAAAAATTGATTTTTCATGATAAATAAAGGGGAAAAGTATGTTCAGAAGCAGAACTATTCACAGAACTCATGTTGAATAAAAATGGTATTACTACTATAGTTTGACTTTTGTAATTAGTAATAGTTTGACAAAAGGCCAATCACTCTGGGAGATGTCTTCAGCATCCATCTGGCCATTCCACTCCTATAGAGTCCCAGTGCAAGATATGCAGCGATACAGTAGGTGCTGAATTCATGCATGTATAATCCAACAAACATTAGCTATTTTAGTACTGTGGCCCTCTAGCTAGGTAGCTACAAAGGGTGTAGAGAGATTCTGCTATGCTTCATTCCCAAATAGTCAGTCAATAATGTTTGTTTCATTGTCTGCTAATTCAATCCTCACCCCATGATGATACCTTGTTTTCATAACCGTGAACAATTTAGTTTTATAATGTCACATGACAGTTCAAATAAAACCGCAATATCAAAGCTATTGTTACAAATAACAGTCCCCTGCAGTCTTTCACTAAGGTGTGCACCACTTGCTCTATGAAATGGTTGTGTGAAGGAATCTTGAGGATAAAAACCTGGTTTCACTTACCAACATCAGGACATATTACTGATCTCGCAATCAATCAGCTGTTTAGTCAGTAACTAAACTGCAAGTCTGCATTCTGAAACTAAACTGGTGTTCTTAATAGCACATATGTTGCCCTAAACCTAGGTCAAAGTGCCTTGGCATATGCTAGCAATACAGCAATATGCTTCAGTGTTTTTCAAATTAGATTTACAGGAGTATCTATGAGATATTACCTTACCATCACAGTTTGGGAAACAGTGCTGTACACTTTGCTCAAACAATAGGTCTACATCCTTGTTACGATGGGAAGCATTGTGAGACCAGATTATAAATATATATATATATATATATATATATATATATATATATATATATATATATATATATATATATATATATATATATATATATATATATATATATATATATACACACACACATATATATATATATATATATATACACATATATATATATATATATATATATATATACACACAGTTTGGCTCATAGAGCAACATAAAATTGGGCAAATAGGCACCTGTGCAATAATACATTAGAAAAATGATTTATTTGCTTTCACTGTTCCACATGCAGCTGGTGGAACAAAGCTATTTAGTAACAGTTTTGGCCCGTGTTGGTCAAAACATTCCAAACTGCTCAACCATATTGGTACATCTATAGAAGTACTATAGGTTACTATAGGTTTCTGGCTTCACATGGGTTGCCAAAAATATTCTGAAGTATTATTAAATAACTACTAACTAATACCGCCTAAAGGCCTTTGGCTGATGCTGGGAGTTCTAGATTAACAGGGCACAGGAAGGGGTAGATTTTAGCGGGGGGGGGGGGGAGCAGGCAGTATAAAGTGCTACAAACAATACAAAATATAAAATCACACATTAAAACATCACAGAAAATTAGAACCATATTAAAAGAAAAATAAACATTTAAACATCATTATAGAAAATTAGAACCATATAAAGATTTAACTTATAAATAACTCAGTAATACTGTATCTCCTTCCTGTGCAATAAAATTAGCTATATGGGGTTTGTATTATTATTATTCCCATTAATAAAATAAGGCCGACGTGAATGGGGGGAAATAATACATTTCAACTTCTACCTTTTATTTATTGCCTGGTATTTACAAGAGTACACTAAATTATTTATCATAAATCAGACTGTCAAATGAATATAAATAATAAAAAGAGGTATTTTTTGTCCCTTTACATAACAGGCTTTGAGACCAGAGTATCAGATAAAAATGGTTTTGTAGTGTATCGTGCAAGTTCTTCTGGAGGGAGTCCAAATTTTACACAAGTGCTGCCATTCCGACAACAAAGAAGCTTATTGAAGCAAGCAGACCATCTTAATTCTGGCAAGGCTCAATGGAGAATACACACTGGCTGGGTAACAATGAACCAAAAAAAAAAAAATAGTTACAAATCTCCACTGACAACTGCACTCAAAGAAAGCGAGGGATGCATTAATGTTTGCTGTGCTCTCCCCCTGTATATTGAATAAGCACAAAAGGCCTTTTTTATAACAGAACCCAAATTGCCTTTTCACATATTTGGACATGCAGAATATCATGCTCCAGTTAACCTTCTACTGCCTTATGTTAACCTCTGGTGCATCATAGATAACTGCAGCAGACATCAACTTAAGATATGAACAGGGTATAAGACATTTGTGAAGTCTGGCCAAACCCCTTTTACTTCATGGGAACACTTGTTGCAGTAAGCTGCTATAAAAACGAATATACAGCAGCAGTCAGCAATTTCAGAAGCATCATCACCCTTCCCACCCTTCTGTCACCTTTGCTCTGCTTTTGGGTCAAGAAAAGAGAGAAAAAAACATTCAAAATACTTAATGCAGATATAAAACATTCAGAGATCTCAAATGTGAACAGCAGCTCCAGGCTGTAAATTCAATATATAAATGCCCCTTGATGTGTAATTGCACAATGTTTGTTCAACTGAAATCCTATTAAACCCCATAATGTGCAACACCACAAGGGAATGCCATTTCTCATAGGACTATACAGTTTTCCATACAGTGGAGCAATTATTTGCTATACTATGTGTTTAGGGTGAGAGTATAATAAATTGATTATGTCATCAAAACAGGTAAGTGGAGGCTGTGAGCTTGGGGCCGCTGCAATATCTGGAGACTGAGCAGTATGGGGGCCATAACAATTTCTCGGAGGGGCACATCCAACCTGTGGGCCTTCAGTTAAACATACTTGAAATAGGCACACAGGGTCCTGACCAGACTCCTGCCTCCGGGGTGCCCCTCCCCACCTGTTTCTCATTCGCATGCTAAACTAGAGAGACCGCGATGCGGCACTCAGAGCTGCCAGACTTAAAGGGCCCCTCTCCTTTACCGGTGTCACGTATCAATCTACCCGGACTACTCACCAGCCATCCATAAGCAAAGAGCAACCTTCGCTGCAGTTAAGAAGAGACTTAGAGACTCTCAGATCTTCTACAGTATGGGGGGTGGGCAGGGAGGGAGGGGGGGGGTTGAAAAAGGGGAAATGTTACCTTTTCAATCATTCTTATATGCAATGTATCACATTTATAATCATGTACTACAATAGATTGGCACTGCTACTCTTAGATCAAGAACAGACCACTGTCACCTGCTGTGCATTAACTGCCACACCACTACAACCACAAACTGCAAATGCCAGCTGATTTTGAGAACGAACCTCTGGTGCTTGTCTCATGGAATGTGAGGGGTCTAAACTCTAAGTTCAAACATTCCTCTTAGTCTTCAACTATGTTAAAAAACAAAACCTTGTGTTCTCCTATTGCAGGAAACCCACTTGGAGGGCCACCGTATACTGGCTCTAAAGAAACCCTGGGTAGCTCACTCCTACCATACCACATTTTCCACATATGTACTAGTGGCACAAAACGCATCAGGCAAGAGAGGATTGTATAAATAAAGTATCCATTTGGTCTGATCGAGTTACCAGTGTGCCCTGCACCAACATTTATTCTCTGCATACGGATTGTCCGCTCCCTTGAGCTGAGGGCCTGGGGCTGGAGCACCTGGGCCATGTTTCTACTTTGGTCAGGAAACAAATCCCCATTAAGCTACTTGACCTACGCTCAGTCCCACAAGGCAGATTTGTAGTTACCTCCTGTACAATAACTAACCAGCCGCTAACCTTAGCAAGTATACCACCACCCTTCCAAACCCCTCCACTAAAACAGATAATTAGAGTAATAGCAGGATTCCCAGCTGCCCCACTGTGCCTCATGGGTGACTTTAATGCACTCATGGATCATAATTTAGACAGGCTGATTCATAATACCCAAGTCTACAACAAGCTCTCGCAGTGGACAACAGCCATGGGCCTCACAGATGTCTGAAGGTGGAACACACAACCACTAAAGCATATTCCTGTCAATCCACCACCTACAATACACTTACAAGAATAGATCTAGCATTAGCATCTACTGACCTACTCCCACAGGTAACCCTGATCAGCACCTCCCAAGAGCTATATCAGATCACTCCCCGCTAGAGTTACAACTACATATGCTCCCTAAAGGGGTATCACGAATCTGGAGACTCAGCCCACTCTGGCTATGCCAAGAGACAGTCTCTCAAGCCAACTTCAAGTCCCTTAAGGAGTACTGGAATATTAAGAAAAACTCCACAAGCCCTGACCTAGTCTGGGATGCCTGTAATGCTACCCTCAGAGGTACATTAATTGGGGCCATAGCCGGAGAGAGAAAAGCATCAAATGAAAAAGTAACTAATGCCCAAAAAGACCTCACCATAGAGGAACAACAACATATATTACTTCCCACAAACTAAACACTTAAACAGCTTCAAGCAAAACGTACTGAGCTTCATAAAGCACAAATTGAAACCACTAGGAAAAGGCTTCTCTATGCCATGCAGAGAACCTTTGATAAGGGGGAAAAGAATGGGAGGACCTTCGTTTACCTCTCTAAAATGCAAAGCCCACAAACGTGCATAGCCACAATTAACCAAGTTACAGGAGACACCACCACATGCCCCAGGCAAATAGCCGCCACATTCTCTCAACACTATGCCTCACGATACACAACAAGGGTCACATATACACCAGACCAGCTTAAATCGTATCTAGACAATATAGTTATACCAACTCTGCCACTCCAGCTGCAACAGCAACTCAACGCTCAGATTACTAAAGCAGAGATACATGATGCTATAGCCTCCCTACCCTCCAATAAGACACATACCTCCCAACTGTCCCTTTTTCGGAGGGACAGTCCCTCTTGACAGCTCAACCTGCAGTCCCTCATTTGTACTGGAAAGTCCCTATTTTCTCTGCACTGAACAGCCAGAAATTGAAACATTGTTTCTCACTTAATTGGCTTTTAGCAGAGATCACAGAACAGCTAACAGGTGCAAATAAGATACATAACATAAGATTTATAACAATTTTGAGACACAAAAAAAACAGTTTAGATAAGGAGAAATATTTTCAAACTTTCATAACCTAAAATGAACATGGTAATTAGGGGGTGTGGCCACAGAAAGGGGCATGGTCAAAGAATTGCTGTTATACGTGTGTAAACATATTTTGTGTCCCTCTTTTTACTTACAAAATGTTGGGAGGTCTGAAGACACAGGGACTAGATGGACTTCCATCAGACTGGTATAAACAAGAAAGAGATTTTAGCAAAACATTTTAAAGACGTTTTCTCTTATTCCATAGAACATGGGAATCTCCTAGACTCCTTTAACTCAGCAATGATAGTGGTTATTCACATAGAATAGAACGAGCCAACTCTATGTAGTTCCTACCATTCCATTTCGCTCTTGAACACAGATGCAAAAATATTGCAAAACTGCAATCCACCAGGTTAAATAAAGTTATTACTAACATTGTCAATCCTGATCAATCCGGCTTTATGCCAGGCAGATCCACAAATATAAATATTCGCAGGTTATACACCAAAATCTTCCACATCACACAAATCGGGGCTCACGAGTGATATCTTTGGATGCCGATAAGGCCTTTGACTCAATTGAATGGCCCTACTTATGGGAAGTGCTGCACAGATTTGGCTTGGGAGAAAACATTCAAATGGGCCAAACTAGTGTACCAAGCCCCATAGGCACTAGTGAGAGTAAATAACATTGACCTTCACTAGTACTAGGGGGGCAAGGCACGGGTGCCCCCTATCTCCCCTACTGTTTGAATTGGCTATATAGCCTATCGCCATACAATTCAGAACGGCTCCCAACATCCCAGGCCTCAAGATGGGGAGCGTAGAGGAACTCCCTACACAATCACATTACTACACATCAACTGGGATAAATCCAGCATTTTCCGTATTGACGACAATGTCTACCCTCAGAACTTTTAGCCCCTCCCCGCTTAAATGGGTACATCAATTTAAATATCTAGGCATGAAAATAAAGCGAGACATGACCCAGTACAATATAGATAACCTGCAGCCAATTACTTGCTTTCTTAAAATAGTATAACCTGCTTGGTCTAAACTTCCCCTGACAATGTGGGGGTAGATTGAACATGCTAATGATGGTGTACCTTCCCAAATTCTTGTATATATTGCACAATTCCCCAAGGCTCATACCCAAACAAAAAATACTAGAAATTGAAAGTATGCAAATTTCATTTGTGTGGAACTACAAAGCCCCTAGGTTTGCTAGGATGGAGGATGGAGACCTGGGCCTGCCCGACCTATACCAATATCACATAGCCTCTCAACTGTACTACCTCTCCTGGTGGTTCAAACCTAATCCGGACAACCCTAACATGGCCCTGCAAGCAACCATTGCAGGCTCTATAGCAACTTTACAATACAGGAAAGTATGCAACCTCAGGTTTGACCACCCAATGCTGAAGGACACATATAGAGTCTTGGCTATGGCTCTAAAAAAGATTAAAGTGAACCTAGTTATAGCCCCATCCTTGCCTGCTGAAGAGGCGTGCCCCTGTGCGGACAGGTTTGGATTAGGGTTGCCACGTTTTCTGAAAAAAAATACCGGCCTTCCTATATATTTATCTTTTTTCCCTATTAATAACATTGGGATCAGCCATCGTTTTTACCAGCCAGGCCGGTAAAATACCGGCCAGATGGCAACCCTAGTTTGGATCCTTTGCCCACTGTTAAAGCAAGTGCTTTATTGGAAATCAAGAAAGGAAGAGACTTTGTCCACTTTCAAAGTGGCTCTAGTTGGTGATCTCACTTATCCACTTGTGCAACAGGAAGTATGTTTATGGATGCCATCATGGGCCAATAGATGCATGAAATCTCTTAAAGAAGGGAGTCTGGAAAATGGTGGAGCAAGCCAATGGCTTTTTGTGAGAAAGGCTCGCCGACATAGGGAATCAAAGAGGACCCAATTCAAAACTAAAAACAATGGATTTGTAAAGTGTAAGAACACTTTCTGTTAGTGTAAAGAAGGGAGAAATCCCTGTGAGGAGGCTTGGAGAAGCAAATTGTCCAGGTGGGGGATGAGGAGACTATCTCATACAAAACACCAGGCCAGCCCAATAAATATGTGACCATTAAGTACTTCCTGCTGATTGAATTCTATAGGAAATTAGACCTGCAGCAAACTTTGTACCATTTATTACACAACCCCTATAATGACTTGGAAAAAAAGGCACAGTCAGTCATTAAATGAAGTCACTGGGACACTGCTCAAAGGTCAGCAAGTAATGATCATAACAACAAGATCATGGAATGCAGTTCCAGGACTGCATATCTGCCCATTTTAATGAAGGGCAAGAGTATCAAGTAGTTTACCCCTTGGCAGAAAAGTCAGCCACCAGCATCAGATCTAATACAACCACCATGACAACTGAATTGCAATTGTAAGCAACACCTTAGCCAATTTCTCTACATGACCTGGGGTATAGCATGCATATCAGAAGTAACATGACTATAGTCAAAATAAAACAAAAAAACACCAACCGGCATATTTAAGAGCTTAAAAAGTGGCACAGAAAAACAGTTGTCTTCTTCAACAACAAACATATTCATCAAGATGAAATACAGCTACAAGCTATAATACATCTATAAGTACTGTAAAACAAAATGTTAGTTCCTTTTACATGTTAGGCTGCTTTCAGACCACTGTACCCCAGAGACATCTACCATACTTTTTAAATAATACATGAAACCTATGAATATCCTGTAAATTAAATCCTTATAAATGGCTCTTAGTGATGTCATCATTTATAAACAGAGCTTAGTGATGTGATTTGTCACATGACTAACGAAAACTTGTGTATTATAATAAAGTACCCCTTATTGAAATAGGAGGTTATTAGAAGTAACCTCTGAGTACCATGACATACAGTGGTGTGCAAAACTATTTGCCCCCTTCCTGATTTCTTATTCTTTGGCATGTTTGTCACACAAAATGTTTCTGATCATCAAACACATTTAACTATTAGTCAAAGATAACACAAGTAAACACAAAATGCAGTTTTTAAATGAGGGTTTTTATTATTTAGGGAGAAAAGAAATCCAAATCTATATTTTCATGTGTGAAAAAGTAATTGCCCCCTGAACCCAATAACTGGTTGGGCCACCCTTAGCAGCAATAACTGCAATCAAGCGTTTGTGATAACTTGCAACGAGTCTTTTACAGCGCTCTGGAGGAATTTTGGCCCACTCATCTTTGCAGAATTGTTGTAATTCAGCTTTATTTGAGGGTTTTCTAGCATGAACCGCCTTTTTAAGGTCATGCCACAACATCTCAATAGGATTCAGGTCAGGACTTTGACTAGGCCACTCCAAAGTCTTCATTTTGTTTTTCTTCAGCCATTCAGAGGTGGATTTGCTGGTGTGTTTTGGGTCATTGTCCTGCTGCAGCACCCAAGATCGCTTCAGCTTGAGTTGACGAACAGATGGCCGGACATTCTCCTTCAGGATTTTTTGGTAGACAGTAGAATTCATGGTTCCATCTATCACATCAAGTCTTCCAGGTCCTGAAGCAGCAAAACAACCCCAGACCATCACACTACCACCACCATATTTTACTGTTGGTATGATGTTCTTTTTCTGAAATGCTGTGTTACTTTTACGCCAGATGTAACGGGACGCGCACCTTCCAAAAAGTTAAACTTTTTTCTCGTCGGTCCACAAGGTATTTTCCCAAAAGTCTTGGCAATCATTGAGATGTTTTTTAGCAAAATTGTGACGAGCCTTAATGTTCTTTTTGCTTAAAAGTGGTTTGCGCCTTGGAAATCTGCCATGCAGGCCTTTTTTGCCCAGTCTCTTTCTTATGGTGGAGTCGTGAACACTGACCTTAATTGAGGCAAGTGAGGCCTGCAGTTCTTTAGATGTTGTCCTGGGGTCTTTTGTGGCCTCTCGGATGAGTTGTCTCTGCGCTCTTGGGGTAATTTTGGTCGGCCGGCCACTCCTGGGAAGGTTCACCACTGTTCCATGTTTTTGCCATTTGTGGATAATGGCTCTCACTGTGGTTCGCTGGAGTCCCAAAGCTTTAGAAATGGCTTTATAACCTTTGAAATTGAACTCAGGTGTGATAAACCACAGTTAAGTTATTTTTTAACAAGGGGGCAATCACTTTTTCACACAGGCCCATGTAGATTTGGAGTTTTTTTTCTCCCTTAATAACATAAACCTTCATTTAAAAACTGCATTTTGTGTTCAATTATGTTATCTTTGACTAATAGTTAACGGTTTTTGATGAGCAGAAACATTTAAGTGTGACAAACATGCAAAAGAATAAGAAATCAGGAAGGGGGCAAATAGTTTTGCACACCACTGTGTGTATGTATATATATATATATATATATATATATATATATATATATATATATATATATATATATATATATATATATATATGTATATATATATATATATATATATATATGTATATATATATATATATATATATATGTATATATATATATATATATATATATATATATATATATATATATATATATATAATGATTTTAAAAGTAGT
The DNA here is from genome assembly GCA_038501925.1 of Xenopus petersii. Lineage (NCBI taxonomy): Eukaryota > Metazoa > Chordata > Amphibia > Anura > Pipidae > Xenopus > Xenopus petersii. The sequence continues at coordinate 81,083,050 of CM076681.1, read as the reverse complement.
GGTGAGCACAACTTTCCCTTGTTTGTTTTATGTGTATATATGTATATATATATATATATTTAAATTTAAAAACATTAGGCGGGGGTGCAATGAGGCTGTGACCACAAAATACATATAGACAAATACAAGAGTCCTCTGCACTCAACCCATTATCAATATATTTAAGACAGAGACATTTTGTGCAATAGAATTCTATTGCCTCATTATACATTTTACAAAGGGACTAAGTTTTACCTGCAACTTACTTGCTGCTTTCAAAGTAAAACTCCCAAACTTAGCTGCCCTTTTATTAGACACCAATGGGATCACCTGACTATAGATGGGAAGGGTGGGAGCTACAACATGGAGCTGGTCACTATGACAAACAAGGGAAAGTTGTGCTCACCACTAATTTTTAAAAACATTTGTGTGTGTGTGTGTGTGTCAGTTATAAACGGTGAGTTCTGATGTCATTTCTGTCACATGACTCACTGAAATTTGTGTATTATAATAAATAAAGTACGCCCAGTTGCAAACTAGGAGGATATTAGAAGTTACCTGGGAGTTCCATGACCTGTATAAAAACAAGAGGGGGTACTTTATTCACTATATATATATATCGTACTTTACAAAGGATCCGCACTCTCAGGACTAATAAAATTATTTATTAACAGAACTCCAATCTGACGTTTCTGTCCTATCCAAGGCGTTTCTCAAAGTGATTATTTTATTTTATAAGTCCTGAGAGTGCAGATCCTTCGTGAAGTATGATGTTTCTGCACCCGGGCATGCAAACTGATTTTGTTGAGAGTGCTGGTAGCCCTTTGGATTCTATATATATATATATATATATATATATATATATATATATATATATATATATATATATATATAGCCGAGACATAAAAAGGAACTAACCTGTTAATATTTCCTCAAGACAAACACAAAATAAGCAGCCCTTATATAACTGCCCTTTTATATGTTAAAACTGGTAGTTGTAATGGTCACAAATAAAATCAAATCTTTTTAACAATGTAACAAAAATAATATTGCCTATGTGACCATATCTTAACAGGTGTGCATACTTACCACAGAGATGGGCAAAAGTTATGTGTTCATAACTTTAGTTTAAAAAAAAAAAAAAAAAAAAAGCCAGAATAAAAATATGAAATGTAATAAAAATCAGGTGTAATAAGGAAGTTGGCCTCACTGTGTTCCCAGGAGATAGTTTATGACAGTAAGAAAATGCCCATATTAAGCCCTTCTTTCACATATAAATTGCACTGTAGTTAGTTTCAGGAATTTTAATAGTGCAAGAAAGATCTCATTAGCTGCCAGTTCTTTACCATGCCCCTAGGATTATATAAGTAAACAGAGGAAACGCTACATTCCAAATGTTGGAAAATATTTCTCGGTCTGATCAAGAACCACAGTGGTTCCAAGATAAATAGGCACAGTCTCAGAGACTGGAAACATTGTGAAGGGGGGGAAAAAGTATTTCCTTATTTTTTTTACAAAAATCTGAATAAATTCAGCACTTGAGCGTTTGATTTGTAATAATTGGTAGCATTTACTCACTACAGCTGTGACATTCACCTACCTGAATGAGTTCAATGGAATCATTGTGATTGGGTGTTGGTGAATACATTACCCCTTAAGGGTTTAAAATGCCAGGATACACCCTACCACTCAGCTGAACTGAAGCAGCCACTTGATGAGTGGTAAAACTTATTCTAGAATACTCAGCAAGTTCTGTTGCTTTAGGGTAGAACTTCACGGACAATTTCCACGCGATCCGACGCGCTGCGAAACAATGCAAGCGTCAAATCGCATTGTTGGATGGTGTTGCAGCGTTGATCTGACGCGGCACGACTGTCGGATGCAGACGCAGCGTGTACCATCTGCATCCGTCAGCCGTGTGCGTCGGATCAACGATGCAACATCATCCGACATTTCCATTACTTACCTTATTTTTATCGCATCCGATAAGACTAAGTCCTACCCTTAGACTTATCACTACTAGATACAGTACTAGATACAGTATATAATTACCTGGATGTATAAAGTCCGTTTTATGGATATAGAAAATAGTAGAAAAAAGGAAACATTGGTGCACATTGCTGTAAAGTACATGTATTTGATCCGTTATCTGGAAACCCGTTATCCAGAAAGCTCCGAATTACGGGAATGTCATCTGCTATAGCCTCAATTTAGAGCAAATAACTAAATTTTTTTAAAATGATTTCCTTTTTCTCTGCACTAATAAAACAATAACTTGTACTTGATCCATACGAAGATATAATTTAATCCTTTTTGGAAGCTAAACCAGTCTATTGGGTTTATTTAATTCTTACATTACTTTCTAGTAGACTTAAGGTATGAAGATCAAAATTATGGAAAGATCTGTTATCCGGAAAACCCCAGAGCATTCTGGATACCAGGTCCCATACCTGTAGTAGGAAAAAAAATGTGACCTACTTTTTTTTGGTAAAGGTTTCAACATTACAAACCAAAATACATTACTATTACTCATTATGTGAATGCATGTTGGCACATGGTGCCTGAACAGAGAGTTCCCTGTCAGTGTGGGGGCCAGAGTGCTCAATGGGGGGCTTTTCTTAGGAAATTACTGAGGTGTGCAACCTGTTACCCAGAATGCTCAGGGTTTTCTGGATAAGGGATCTTTCCATAATTTGGAGCTTCATACTAAAAAATAGAGATGGCCTTTCTGTAACTTGTAACTTTTTGGATAAGGGGTTTCCAGATACCAGATCCCATATCTCTGTTTCCCTCATTCAGAATGTAGGCTCTGCTTGCCTACACCTCCAGTGGGGGAAGCAATTTTAGGTGAATGTTGTCCTTTAAGATCCATGTATCTTTAAAACAATGTTGTTTTAAGTAGCACTGATGGGTAAGCATTTTATCTTGTCATATCTTAATTTAATCCATGCAGATTATCAGACAGTTGACATATTATTTGTCCACTACCACGAAGGCCTTTATTATACCACAAAGGTATATATATATATATATATATATATATATATATATATATATATATATATATATAAACCGAATTCTAAGCGACTATGAAATAAATATATATTATATGGTTTTTAAGTTATATGTATTTTATTGAAAGTAGTGTTTGTCTGTCTCTTTTTATTCTCTGCTCTGATGTCTCAGACTGTTGTAACAATGTAAGACAAGACAGCTGATTAACAGAGCTGAGGAACTAAAGGTGGCTATACACGGGCCGATAAAAGCTGCCGACAGACCGTGTCGGCAGTTTATTGGCCCGTGTATGGGGCCCCCGACGGGCTTCACCGATGTGGCCAGATCTCGATCGGATGGGACAAAAAATCCTGCCGGATCGCGACATTTATTCGTTGATGCGGTCCCGCGATCTGACCGCCCGTTAGGCATCGTTAGGATCCGATCGTTGGGCCATAGGGCCCACGATCGGATCAGCCCGATATTGCCCACCTCAAGGTGGGCATATCGGAGGGAGATCCGCTCGTTTGGCGACATTGCCAAACGAGCGGATCTCTCAGTGTATGGGCACCTTAATGCTGGTTGTAAATGCAAAGATACAGTCGATCTGTAAGATTTTTGGATCGTGTGTAGAGTGTCCCAACATTTTTCATACTATGGGGATTGGTCGTTTAGTTGATTGGACAGGTTAGAAGATTTATGTTGGCTAACAATATGATTTCTACATGTATTGCTGTGACTGTCACTACTATTTGTCGGGCATAACTTTATAAAATTGCTGTCTGTTAATGGGCAGAACATTGTCTGACATGTTATTTTTCCTACTTATTTAATCTTAATGGCTAGTTGTAGAGCGACTGACCGACATGAACGGGCGTTCGTCGCGCAAATAATAAACTCTGCACGTCTATGGCCAGCTTAAATCTTTTGCAACATTGTTTAAAAAGTAAGAACCAGGAATGGCAATAGCAACTGTTAACACATAATTTCAAAAGCACTGAAAATATAATAAATATATAATGGAAAGTTGCGTAAAATGTTTCTTTTATTATGCAAATTTGTATTTGGGGGTTGGCTTGCCCTTTAATTCTTTTGTTGCTGATGTAGACAGCTGCATGATGAACATCCCAGAATCCCAGTTTCTTCTTGGTCAAATCTCTTACTGCCTGCTGCATGGTAATAATATAGAGGTACAAGGTAGTATTTGTCAGTGTGATTTAGCCACAAACTTTTATGACCAAGGTTCATACATACATTTTTAGCTTCATTTGCTAAAAAATATTATAAACCAGGCAATGAATCACTTCCTTAGAGCACTAAAACATCTTACGGGTATGAAAATAGAATACTGACCACTTACACAAAGGAACTGTGTTATGGTTGTCATGATCTATTTCCCATCTTAGTTTCTACTTTTACAGGTAAAATGTTGCTAAATATAACTTTATATAAAAACATCAAGTCTACCTATAATCCCTTTTCTGAACACTGGGCCCCCACATATTTTTCTCCTACAAGTTCCAGTATCCTTTCACACTTAAATGTATGTTGAAGTATGATGTGTGTTTCAGTACAGCCACATGTGGGGTCTCAACATTGAGAAACACTTTTGACTATAAAAGAATCAAAAGATGGTGCTTTTAAATTCTGCTGTGCTACACAACATTTTTATAGCAAAATCACAAATAGGGACCCCCTTTTGAGTGTTATAAGACTGTGTGGAGAGGGAGCCTAATGGAGAGCTGGAGAATGGTGGAGGGGTTGAGTTCTCCTTTAACAGGGACCCTACAAAAGTATTCCAATTTGTTTTCTATTGTGTTTTCAAGCAAAATAAACTTTAATATTGTTTTCTTTTTTTAATAAATCCATAATTAATACACATAGGCAAGTGACATTTTTTTTTGATTAAGGCAATCTTTTTTTTATCATCCCAAAATCTTGTTTATGTACGAGAATGGGGAACTGATGCCCATGCACTCGATACGCAATTATAGGTTGTAAAAAGAGGGAGGGGAATGTGAGGAGTGCAGTGGCATCTAAGAAGGGCCTATTAAAAAGTGATCGTAAATGAGGCATAGACATATATATGATGACAGCTGAGACTTATAAATAACTTTATAACTGGTATTGATGTGTTAATAAACAAAACAAAAATAATTTTGGTTTCATGTTTAATTTGGAAAGGACTTTTACTATACATGTTTATGTCTGGGTGACTGACCCCCTTTAAAGGTTTACAGAAACACTCTTAAAGGGGTGGCTCACCTTTTAGGTAAATTTTAGTATGTTATAGAATGGCCAATTCTAAGCAATTTTTCAATTGGTTTTATTGTTTTTTTTTTTAGTTTTATAGATATTTGCCTTTTTCTTCTGACTCTTTGCAGCTTTCAAATAGGCCTTCTAAAAAACTAGGGATGCATCAAATCCACTATTTTGGATCCTTTGTGAAAGATTCGGCCGAATACCGAACCAAATCCGAATCCTAATTTTCATATGCAAATTAGGGGTGGGAAGGGGAAAACATTTTTTACTTCCTTGTTCTGTGACAAAAAGTCACATGATTTCCCTCCCCGCCACTAATTTGCATATGCAAATTAGGATTTGGTTCCGCCAGGCAGAAGGATTCGGCCGAATCGAATCCTGCTAAAAAAGGACGAATCCTGGCCAAATCCTGGATTCGGTGCATCACTATAAAAAACAAATGCTCTGTAAGGCTACAAATGTATTGTTATTGCTAATTTTTTATCACTCATATTTCTATTCGGGCCCACTCCTATTCATATTCCAGTCTCTTATTCAAATAAATGCATGGTTGCTAGGGTAATTTGGACCCTAGCTACCAGATTGTTTAAAATGCAAATTGAAGAGCTGCTGAATAAAAAGCTAAAAAACCTTTAAAGGAGAAGGAAAGGTTAAAACTAAGTAAGCCTTATCAGAAAGGTCCACCTAAATATAACAGTAAACCCTCAAAGTAATGCTGCTCTGAGTCCTCTGTCAAATGAAACACTGCATTTCTTTCCTTCTATTGTGTACACATGGGCTTCTGTATCAGACTTCCTGCCTTCAGCTTAAACTTCCTTGCCTTGGGTTTGAGCATGCTCAGTTTGCTCCTCTCCCCCCCCCCCCTTCTCTGCTGTAATCTGAGCCCAAAGCTATAAGTGAGCAGGGAGAGACTCAGGCACCGTAGCTTTCCTTCTCCTTTAAGTAGACCTATCACCCAGACACACAAATCTGTATAATAAAAGTTCTTTTCAAATTAAACATGAAATCCATTTTCTAGCATTCATAGCTGTTGTAAACTCATTTAGAAATCTCAGCTGTCAATCAAATATTGTCTGCACTATGCGGGACAGACAATTACTTTCACTATCCATTCAGCACTTTCAGCTCTCCATACATTCCCCCATTCTCTTCACTGTTTAATTGTGTAGCCAGGGCATGGGGATGGACATCGGGGTGACGGGTCCCCTTTAAATAATGAAAAAATATTGCAAATTGTCTCAGAATATCACTCTCTACATCATACTAAAAGTTCTCAAAGGTGAACAATCCCTTTAAGTAGTCAGATCCATGAGGGAGAGAACCCTTTTGTTTTCCAGATTTATGGAGTGTAACTGTAGGATAGACAAAGCATAGACAGGATTCTAAGGATAGAATCATGTGCCTATAATTATTTTGAGGAATTGCTGCTATTTGTGCAGAGCACCAAATTTCAGAATCCTTGTGTTGAAGACAAAATGATACATGCACTACATACATGCACACATGCTAGATCAGGCATGTCCAAAGTCAGGCCCGGGGGCCAATTGTGGCCCATTTCAAATTTACAGCGGCCCTCAGAATCCATCATGAAATTAAAGGGATACTCCCATGGGAAAAATTTCTTTTTTCAAAATGAATCAGTTAATAGTGCTGTTCAGCAGAATTCTGCACTGAAATCCATTTCTCAAAAGAGCAAACAGATTTTTTTATATTCAATTTTAAAATCTGACATGGGGCTAGACATTTTGTCAATTTCCCAGCTGCCCCTGGTCATGTAGCCCCATGTCAGATTTAAAAATTGAATATAAAAACATTTGTTTGCTCTTTTGAGAAATGGATTTCAGTGCAGAATTCTGCTGGAGTAGCACTAATAACTGATTCATTTTGAAAAAAAAATTATATCCCATGACAGTTTCCCCTTTAATAATAATGTGGCCCCCCAGCACAGTGCGACCAGGAATTACGTAGCTGTAGCAGTAATATTTGGGCACATTAGTGAATTGATCTGCCACTTGGTCTATACTGCTGCCTGTGTGCTGAAGGTGTTAGCAATAGACACGTACTGGCACGTAGTGACGCACCGATTCACATACTTCTTTAGGGCTGAAGGTGTAATAGTACTGAGGTGCCAGTACAGTAAACTCTGAGTTGGCCCCCACACATTTTCACCTCACCAAATCTGGCCCTTGTTGCAAAAAGTTTGGACACCCCTGTGCTAGATCATAATAGAACTAGGAATGGCTAAAAACAATTTTATTTGTTTAGTTAAGTTAGCACAAAGTCACTTAGAGCATCCGAGACACAGTATGTGGGGTGGGAACTATCCCCCCTTTAGCAGTGCATGGGAGGGTGGGATACTTAGGATTGCTCCAGTTAAAGGCAGGGAGCAATTCTAAGGCAGGGTTAGAATGCTGTGACAGCTGCTGCTGACAGGGACAGTTTTCTGCCCAGATACTTGGAAGTCCAGGAAACTGAAAGCTATAAAAGGCCTATGACCTGAGGAACTGTGTGTAGCCTGGGGACTACAAGTGCAATCCTGTGTCCCACTCTGTATAAGCATTAATAAATTGATATTCGATAAAGTTGCAATGAAGCAGTGGCTTATTGTGTATCAATATAAGTGATTTAAAAGTGTTGGCTGACAGTTTTGGCCAGTGCAATGCTGAAACAATTAGGAAAATTTGGCATCAGCAGTTCCAAGGGCCTGGCTTATGGTACGGCTTAACAGTCAGAACTTCTGATTCAAAAGATGAATTTATGAGTAATATTTACAACTGATTAAGTACTGTTAATTAAGTATTTGCTACTAAAATCTGAGGTCTGGTCAGTTATTTCTAAGCATAATAATACAGTGTGTATATATATATATATATATATATATATATATATATATATATATATATATATATATATATATATATTGTGATGTTTGGGGGATCACAGCGGGGTTTTTTCACCAAACATGCAGGCCACTCCACGTTAAGGGAAACATTTACTTTATTTTCTTCAGTTCAAATAAATCTCTCACAGACAAGCCGTGGCATAAAAATCAAAACAGCTTCAGTTCAGCAATAAAATAAGTCCCAACAAAAGAGCCATGTACTTGCCATGAAAACTTGCAGTGTCTAGTCTGCTGGGAGTGAACTCCCTAGTCTTTTAGAAAGGAATTTTTCTCCAACTCCACAGTGAGTAGCCACACATGAAAAACCAAACGTTTCAGTTTAGCACAGCAGTGAGTTTTCACCTCTGAGAAAACACTCCCACACCTTTCACCTGCTGCTCACCTCCATTAAACACCCCTTGGATGTCCAGCCCACCTCTGGCTGGTTAACCCCATGGTGTCTTTTAAAGAGGTAATTTTAAAACCTAAAGAATGGGGATATATATCGGTCATCTAAAATATATCCCCCCCCTCTGCCTCAACCCAGGGGAGGAGGAGGCACCAGAAGAGCCCAAACAATGGACTCGGGAAAGAGCATCAGCATTCAGGTGCTGTTTTCCGGGTCTGTGCTCTACCCTAAACTTGAACTCCTGGAGTGCCAAGAACCACCGTGTTACTCTGGCATTTGCCCCTTTTTTCTGCTTCATCCATGTGAGTGGGGCATGATCAGAAATCAGCCTGAACCTTCTACCTAAAAGGTGATAACGGAGCGAGTCCAAGGCCCACTTGATGGCCAGGCATTCTCGCTCAACTATTGCATAGTTTTTCTCTGCTGTAGTCAACTTTCTACTGAGGAACACCACGGGATGCTCTTCCCCATTAATGACCTGAGATAGTACCGCTCCCAAACCTACATCTGAAGCATCGGTCTGGACAATAAACTCCTTGGAGAAATCTGGAGCCACCAAGATGGGGTGATTACAAAGTGCGGACTTGAGCTCCAGAAAGGCCTTTTCAGTATCAGTGTTCCACTCAATCATAATTGACTTACGACCTTTGGTCAGGTCTGTTAATGGAGCAGCTATAGTGGCAAAATCGGTAGTACCCAACTATTCCCAGGAAGGCTCGTACCTGTTTTTTTGTTTTAGGGCGGGGCCAGTTCTGGACTGCATCTATTTTATTTAACTGGGGTTTTACTAGCCCTCTTCCAACGATGTACCCAAGGTACCTTGCCTCTTCCATACCTAGGGCACACGTTTCTGGGTTCACTGTGAATCCTCCCTCTCTGAAGGAGTCAAGAACTGCCTGGACTTTAGGCAAATGGGACTCCCAGTCCCTACTAAAGATGACAATGTCATCCAGGTAAACGGAGGTGTACCTGTGATGGGACCTCAAAAACTTGTCCATTGCCCTTTGGAACGTAGCGGGTGCTGTTTGTAAACCAAAGGGCATTCTCCTATATTGAAAATGGCCATCTAGAGTGGAAAATGCAGTTTTCTCCCTTGCTGCCTGAGTTAGGGGTATTTGCCAATACCCTTTCGTGAGGTCCAAAGTGGTGATATACCGGGCAGGACCCAACCTCTCTAAGTTCGTCCACCCGGGGCATGGGATAGGCATCAAATTTGGAAATTTCGTTGACTTTTCGGAAATCATTGCAGAATCGCAGAGTACCGTTGGGCTTTGGTACCAACACAATAGGACTCGACCATTCACTCTGTGACTCTTCAATAACTCCTAATTCCAACATTTTTTTTACCTCCTCTGAGACAGCCTTCCGGCGAGCCTCTGGAATACGGTAAGGCTTTAGACACACCTTTACTCCCGGCTCTGTAATTACGTCATGCTCTATGACATTAGTGATCCCAGGCAAATCAGAAAAAATATCTTTGTTTCTCTGCAGAAACTCCCTGACTTGCTGGGTCTGAGCTTTTGACAATGCTGTTGCCACGCGGACACTGTCAGCACCAACCTGAGACTCAAGTTTCCCACTAGCCAGTGCCGAAACTGGTTCTCTATCCCTCCAAGGCTTTAACAAATTTATGTGATAGATTTGGTAGGGCTTTCTCTTACCAGGTTGGTGAACCTTATAGTTCACCTCACCCACTTTTTCTACAATTTCAAATGGGCCCTGCCACCTGGCCAAGAATTTGCTCTCTACAGTGGGAATCAACACTGCTACTCTATCTCCCACCTGGAATTGCCTCACTTTAGCAGACCGGTTGAATACCCGGCGCTGAGCCTCTTGGGCACTTTGCATGTGTTCTTTAACCAGGGGCATCACTCCTGCAATTCTTTCCCTCATTTGAGAGACATATTCCAAAACACTTTTGTGGGGAGTAACTTCACTCTCCCAAGCCTCCTTTACAATATCAAGCAGTCCCCGGGGCCTGCGCCCGTACACCAACTCAAAGGGGGAGAAACCTGTGGACGCCTGAGGCACCTCTCGAATTGCAAATAAAAGAGCAGGCAATAGACAATCCCAATCCTTACCATCTTTTTGCACCACCCGCTTAAGCATTGTTTTTAAGGTCTTATTAAAACGTTCAACCAAGCCATCTGTCTGAGGATGGTAGACAGATGTATGTAACTGCTTTATCTGGAACAAGTTACACACACCGGCCATAACCTTTGACATGAATGGGGTACCCTGGTCAGTGAGTATCTCCTTTGGGAAACCTGTCCTTGAAAACATTAGGAACAGCTCACGGGCAATGGCTTTAGATGTGGCATTCCTTAAGGGAATTGCTTCTGGGTATCGGGTGGCGTAATCAAGGATTACCAAGATATACTGATGCCCTCGGGCAGATTTTACCAGGGGACCTACCAAGTCCATGGCTATACGTTCAAATGGTACTTCGATAATGGGTAAGGGCACCAAGGGGCTACGAAAATGAGAAGCCGGGGCTGTTAACTGGCAGGTGGGACAGGACGCACAGTAGGTTTTTACTTCCGACTTTAAACCTGGCCAGAAAAAACGGTCTGTGATTCTTGCTTCGGTCTTCTCTGCCCCCAAGTGTCCACCCAGGGCATCATTATGCGCTAGGTCAAGTACCATTCTTCTGTATGGCCGGGGAACTAACAATTGTTCAACAACCTCCTCACAGACCTTGGTGACTCTATAAAGGAGATCACTATTTACAGCAAAGTGTGGCCATCGGTTATCTGCACCTGGTTCTTGGGGAACCCCATTTATCACCACCACCTGTTCTATAGCATTAACTAAGGTGCGATCCTGCATCTGGGCCGTGCTAAAGGCTCCCCTTGACACATCCAGATCAGGAGAGACGGGATTTGATGAATCATTCTCATCATCCTCCCCCAGCATTACCTGTAATGGAGAGAAATCCCCCCCCTCAGAGGACAGCTCGGTCTTCTGACCGAGATCCTCCATTGCCTTATTACTTTTCTCCTGAGTTTGGGGCAGTAACTAGGGATGCACCGAATCCACTTTTTTGGATTCGGCCGAACCCCCGAATCCTTCACGAAAGATTCGGCCGAATACCGAACCGAATCCGAACCCTAATTTGCATATGCAAATTAGGGGTGGGAAGGGGAAAACATTTTTTACTTCCTTGTTTTCTGACAAAAAGTCACGCAATTTCCCTCCCGCCCCTAATTTGCATATGCAAATTAGGATTCGGATTTGGTTCGGCCAGGCAGAAGGATTCGGCCGAATCCGAATCCTGCTGAAAAAGGCCGAATCCTGGCCGAATCCCGAACCGAATCCTGGATTCGGTGCATCCCTACTCACCACCCCAACTTCATGCACAATGGATTCACCGGCAATAGTGATGGTCACTGGGACTAGCGGGTAGGACCGGATATCCCCATGGATACAAATTACCCGGAGTGATTTGGCTGCTGGTTCGAATTCTCCAATAACACGGTCTAGTACCAGGGTTACCATACTCCCCGAACCTAGGAGAGCCTTGACAGGAACCGGATTGATGTAAACATCACACTCAAATTGCCCCTCAAACAAGTCAGGGCATGCAGTGTAAACTTTCTGTGCATAACAAGAAAGCTGGGTGAGAGCCCCACACTCCATGGTCTCGTCTTTCCACGGGCACTGTGCTCTAGTGTGCCTCCAGGCTTGGCACTTCCAACACTGCACGTTCCCCCCTTTCCAGGGTGAAGAGGTATCTGTGGGTGCCCCTTGTTGGGCCGGTGATGGCACTTCTCCACTTTCTTTCACACTAAGCCTAGGACTCTGCGGGGAACTTTTCCTAGCCGGTGTAGATTTCTCCAGACGTGAAACGGCGAACGGTCGCGGACGGATGGGAGCAAGTAGTTCCTCGGTAGCCGTGTACCTCTCAACCATCTCGACCAGCTGATCCGCTGTTTTGGGGTCCCCATGACTCACCCACGCTGTAGGTCAACAGGGAGGGACCGGAGGTACCAATCTGTCACAACTCGTTCCACAATCTGGGGTCCATTCAGATCCTCGGGTTGCAGCCACTGGTTACCCCTAGGCGGGCCAGGATCTCTGCCTTTAGCCGATCATAATTCATGGCGTCATCTGGGTTCAGATCATAATACGCCTTCTGTGGATCGCCAGACAGAAATGGAGCTATTAGGTCGGCCCATTTATCTCGGGGCCACCCTTCTCGCTCTGCAGTCCTCTCAAACGTGGTAAGAAAGGCCTCCACATCATCCGTGGGACTCAACTTTTGGAGAAAATGAGTTGCCCGGGTGGTTACCTGGTTACCCTGAGCCACGGCAACGGTCTCCCGTCCTGGTGCACACTGCTGTACAGCCTCAGCCAATGCCCTGGCTTGGGCAATTGTAGCATCGTGTAAGGCGGTGGCTTGTAAAGTTACAGACTCTCGCAAAGCAAGCAACTGAGCATCTGTGGAGTGCTGTTGAGACATCATGGCTGATAGCTGGGCCTCCAGACTCTTTTGCTGAGCATCTGTAGCCTGCTGCTGCACGACCATGCTCTGCTGTAGCTGAACTGTAGCTCGAGCCAGTTGCTGCAACAGTTCCTCCATCTTAGCCAAAATGGGTTACTGGCTCTTTAAATGTCAGTCAGAGACAAAGAAAGAAAAAAAAAATGTCTTTACCCTTCTGTAGTGCCTGCCCGCATCCGAGCACCAGTTGTGATGTTTGGGGGATCACAGCGGGGTTTTTTCACCAAACATGCAGGCCACTCCACGTTAAGGGAAACATTTACTTTATTTTCTTCAGTTCAAATAAATCTCTCACAGACAAGCCGTGGCATAAAAATCAAAACAGCTTCAGTTCAGCAATAAAATAAGTCCCAACAAAAGAGCCATGTACTTGCCATGAAAACTTGCAGTGTCCAGTCTGCTGGGAGTGAACTCCCTAGTCTTTTAGAAAGGAATTTTTCTCCAACTCCACAGTGAGTAGCCACACATGAAAAACCAAACGTTTCAGTTTAGCACAGCAGTGAGTTTTCACCTCTGAGAAAACACTCCCACACCTTTCACCTGCTGCTCACCTCCATTAAACACCCCTTGGATGTCCAGCCCACCTCTGGCTGGTTAACCCCATGGTGTCTTTTAAAGAGGTAATTTTAAAACCTAAAGAATGGGGATATATATCGGTCATCTAAAATATATCCCCCCCAGCTTCTACAATATATATATATATATATATATATATATATATATATATATATATATATATATATATATATATATATACACATACATATGTGTGTGTGTGTCTTTGCCCACCATCCATGCCTACCTACCTCGTGTAATTAAAAAATAGAGCATTTAGATTTCGAACAAATCTAAAGCCAGCTCTGATCCAGGGCCTGCCAGATGAAACAATTTATAAGGTCATCAGTGACCCTGTATACACAGAAGACCAAAAAAAAAAAACCCCATAATTTATGCTCCTGTATAGTTTGGGAAAATTCTAGAAACAAACCTGAAATAAAATAGGACCGGGTGCAGCAGGTCCACACAAACCCATCAACCACAAAAGATTATTAGTGAAAAGGTGCTTTGAAGGAAACATGACATTGGATGGCAGAAAACCAGATGATTTTGTTTATCAATTTATGTTTATATAAATAACACAACATGAAATTTCAGTGTCAGTACAGCTCCTTGTCTGTATCAGTTAAAAGTGACATTTGAGCTATGCACTTTTGTTCTATAGACATTGTACGGTAGCTGTGATGCTTCTAACTGCATGCAGTGAACTGTAGTCCAGCAGCAACAAACATCCATGGGATAAGACATTACTGAAGTGCTTTATTTACAGGAGAAACATTAAAAAGGTTGTTCACCTTTGAGTTAACTTTTAATATGATGTAGAGAGTGATATGTTGAGACAATTTGCAATTGGTTTTTATTATTTATAGTTTTTGAGTTATTTAGTTGTTTCTTCAGCAGCTCTCCAATTTGCAATCTGGTTGGTTAGATCCAAATTACCCTAGCAACCATGCATTGATTTGAATAAGAGACTGCAATATGAACAGTGTCAAACTGGGACACCAGGGGCCCACCAAAAACCTTAGACCAGGGGCCCACTCTCAGTACTATTATTCTTCATCTCCTCAATCAACCTCTATTCTCCTAGTGTCTTTACATATTATAATCTATTATTTAATATATTTCACCTATTTGTTCTCATAGAAATGGGGAATTCCCATGAAATAGGCCAAATGTTTAGAAGCAGGAGGGCTCACTGACACCTGGGCCCCCGGGAGTTTTCCTGGTATCCTGGTGGGCCAGTCCGACGCAGCATATGAATAGGAGAGGGCACGAACAGAAAGATGAGTAATAAAAAGAGCAATAACTATACATTTTTAGCTTCATAGAGCATTTGGGTTGTAGATGGCGTCAGTGACCCCATGTGAAAGCTGGAAACAGTCAGAAGATGAAGGCAAATAATTCAAAAACTACAAAAAAGAAAAAATGAGGGACAATTGAAAAGTTGCTTAACATACTATAGCTATTAATATATAAATCTATAACATACTAAAATTTATCTTGAAGGTGAACCACCACTTTAACATGCAGTTATACCTATAGTAATATGCACAAACACGCAAAAAACGTATGCAAAATAATTCTCGTTTGTGTGTCATTATGGCGTTAATGAGATGTATGAAACCATGTTTATACATTCTATGGCAGCTCTTGGCTTTTTGATCTGTGCTATGCATATCATGTATACAAATGATAGATGGAATAATGACCAGAAATGTATACAGAATCTGTTTTTAAACCCTTCCCTTCTTTTTTTTTTTTTTTTTTTGGTGTTTACCTTCCCTTCTTTTAATAAGTAGCGTGCCCTGCCACAAACAGCTGTTCACTAATGGGTTCTCTGTATACTGTGCATTGTTTCCTGCATCAGAAAACCTATCAATACTTATACTGCACACAGTTTATTAACATATTGTAAATGATTACAGAAATCACTTTACAAGAGAAGTCATATACCCTTATGGTAATAATGATTTTACAAGACATGTAAAACTCGCAAGCAAACCAAAAATAGACTGGTTTTGAGTTGCTTCAGGTTCATGGATTAACTATTCCATTATTATGAAAAAAATTTTTATATTACATTTAAAAAGTTAAAATGGTGCAATAAAGCATTCTGATTCGCTAGTGCATAGCTACAGATACAGAGAATTTGGACAAACTAGATGCAGTAGGGGTTTTATGTAGCCACAGTGAAAAATCACCACCAATGTCCACCAGTTAGCATTGCTAGCAGACAATGGATTAGTGACACTACAGCACTTCAGTTTAACATCAACATCATGTAGTCTTAGTTAGCACGGCCCGTCTTAATTGAAAGCACCACTAGAAGCCAAAGAGATAGAGAGCCCTGGAGACAAGCACAGCATAGGTGGAAGGGCGGCATGACCAGGCCAGAATACTTAGCAGGGATTGGGTAGGCAGCATAGGCTGGGTAAAGGAAGGGGGGTTACTGTGGGCAGAGGTGGTTGGCGCCAAAGTTTTCCAGTCAGTGGCCATCTTACAAAGGAAAAACTGGTTGAAGATGGAGCAGAGTATCGAGGCAATGCTAGCGCAGCTACGATCGCAAGCAGCTTTGAGAGGAGCGGGATGGCTGCAGCAGTTGATACCTGAGGCATCTGCGGAGACAGACGGGCCAGAAAGCAGAGGAGCAGCGCCGACTGAAGCGAAGAGGGCACGGCGGTCCAGGCCTCCTGTTAGGCTCAGCCCATCGCCAACACGCAGAGGCAACAGCCGGGCGGCGAGCAGCAGCCCGCAACCAGCACAGCAGTGGTACCGGACGGAGACAGCTGACAAGGCGAGAGGTGAGCGGCCCGAGAGTAACACCGCAGGGACAAGCAGAGATAGTGGCAGCGGCGCGGAAGGAGGTATGGCCGTACAGGGCAGCGCAGTTCAAAGGCCCGACAAGCCGCGCACCGGGGGGAGGAGATACCCCGCGGGGATGCAGGAACCTACACAGGTGACAGGTGCCGGCAGGGGGTCGAGAGTAAGGACCCGCCAGGCGATAGCAATGCCGCCAGAGGAAGCGGTATGGTCCCCGCCACCAACAGAAATGGGGGAGTGTCGCCGGAGCCAACAGCGCAGTGGCGCTGACACAGCGAGGCAATCGCCGCAGGCCGTATTAGACCAACAAGCTTTGCGGGGACACAGACAAGCAGGAGAGATGGAGCAGCAAAGAGAGGACAGGCAGTGAGGCCTGATGGGCGGCAGGAAAAGGTCCTTGTCAGGCACGGGAGCCACACAGTTTCCAGGTGAGGAGATGACAGACAATGATGTGCAGCCTAGCACTTCCACAGCCAGCATGACTGAGAGAGAAGAGGATCAGCACAGCACAGCTAACACAGGTAGCACTAGCCACACAACACAAATGATTACCTCACAGAATACACAAATGCAAAGGGGACAGCCGAGAAGGGAGATAGCAATCCCAGATGGGGGAAATAGGGTTTTTGCTGGACAAGAAGGGAATTCCCATGTGTCAGCGGATTCTATGGAGACATTTTTAGGTGGTTTGCGCACATTGCTGATGCAGATGGGTGGTGCTCAGGAAAAAAATAGACAAGCGGGAACATTAAGTGTGAGCAGACCAGCAGTGGTAAGCATAGATGAGGGTTCAAAAGGGTCTGGGGGAACCACAACAACCAACACAGAAAAAGCTGTAGAGAATACAGGTAGTAAACCCACACCAATATCGGATGCAGCTAAGGGGCATACCTATGTGTGTTATGAAGGGCCGCTAGGGGCGCATCTTAAGCAGGAGGTGAGAGAGAAAATATGGAAACGAGAATATGTCGATATTTTCACGTTACTACCACTGGAGAGGTTTAATGTAGAGAAGTGGGAAAAAGGGAAGGAGTACAGAAAGGAAGAAGATGAGGACAGAAGGCGTTTCCGGTTGATCCCTAGAACATTTGGGAACTGGTTACAGGCATTCGCAATTTTGGCCAGTGTGACAGGCGAGAAACATCCAGGGCAATGTTCGGGGTTATTTGTTATTTAGATGGCATCTGGGAGGCACACAGGGTGTACGGTGGCATGGCATGGCTAAGATACGACGAACATTTTAGGCAAAAGATGGCAGTCAGAGAGGACTTACAGTGGGATCATAGAGACATTGGGCTTTGGATGAGACTCATGAATAACAAAGGTTATCAAGGTTATTCAGTTGCGACTAACGCACAGCCCTTTCAAGGGGGCTCCAGCGGGGGGGCAGCCAGCTCGTCGGGAGCCCACAAAAAAGGAGTTTGCTGGCTGTTCAATGATAGCTACTGCAAGTGGGGTAACACATGTCGATTTAAGCATGAGTGCTCATCATGTGAAGGATCACACCCCTTTTCCAGATGCTTTAAAAGAAACAAGGCAGGTTCACCTAGAGCAAAAGATAGTTATACAAAAAGGGGAGACACCAGTGAAATTAAGGGAGATGCTTCCTTTTCTAAATGAGTACCCTGATAAGGAAAAGGCAAAACTACTGATTGGAGGTTTTAAAGATGGTTTCCGTATTCCTGGGAGGGAGGTGATAATGGCAAGCAGTCTTAAAAACCTAAAATCAGTAAATGAAAACGTGCAATTGGTGAAGGAAAAATTTGAGAAGGAAGTTAGATTGGGTCGTATGGCTGGGCCGTTTAAAGGAAAACTATACCCCCAAAATGAATACTTAAGCAACAGATAGTTTATATCAAATTGAATGACATATTAAAGAATCTTGCCAAACTGGAATATATATTTACATAAATATTGCCCTTTTACATCTCTTGCCTTGAACCACCATTTCGTGACTCTATCTGTGCTGCCTCAGAGACCACCTGACCAGAAATACTACAACACTAACTGTAACAGGAAGAAGTGAGGAAGCAAAAGGCACAACTCTGTCTGTTAATTGGCTCATGTGACCTTACATGTGGTTTGTATGTGTGCACAGTGCATCTTACGATCTCAGGGGGCGGCCCTTATTTTTAAAAATGGCAATTTTCTATTTATGATTATCCAATGGCACATACTACTAAAAAAGTATATTATTATGATAATGGTTCATTTACATGAAGCAGGGTTTTACACATGAGCTGTTTTACTCAGTATCTTTTAATAGAGACCTACATTGTTTGGGGGGTATAGTTTTCCTTTAAGGAAACACCATTGCGTAACATCAAGGTGTCGCCTCTGGGTTTGATTCCAAAAAAGGAGCAAGGAAAATACAGATTGATTCACCACCTGTCCTATCCGAAAGGGGGCTCAGTAAACGATGACATTGATAAAGAACTAACTAGAGTATCATATACATCATTTGATGAAGCCATACGGCTGGTCAGAGAGGCAGGCAGGGGCGCCTACATGGCCAAGACAGACATAGAAGCAGCTTTCAGGCTACTGCCAGTGCACCCAGACTCTTTGTACCTGTTGGGTTGCCATTTTGAAGGTGAATTTTATATAAATCGATGTCTGCCAATGGGGTGTTCGATCTCATGCGCGCTGTTTGAGGCGTTCAGCACATTTCTAGAGTGGACTGTGAAGCTTAGGGCTGGCCTGAATTCCATAATTCATTATCTGGATGACTTTCTGTGTGTGGGCCCTTCCAATTCCACGGTATGTGCTGTATTGCTGCAAACGATACAAGACGTGGCGATCCAATTTGGCATCCCGCTAGCGCCAGAAAAAACCGAGGGCCCAACAACTTGTATAAAGTTTCTAAGCATTGAAATTGATACAAAGGAGGGCGTGTGCAGGCTCCCAAACGATAAGATTCAAGGGCTAAGAGCAGACATTCACAACGCGTTAGCAGCAAAAAAGGTCACATTAAGGCAATTGCAGTCACTTATGGGTAAGCTCAATTTCGCTTGCAGGGTAATGCCAATGGGCAGGGTTTTCGCAAGACAGTTAGCAATGGCCACTGCAGGAATGAAATTACCACATCACTTTATTCGTTTGAACAAAAGGCATAAGGCAGACCTAATGGTCTGGGAGCAGTTTTTAGAGAACTATAATTGCAAGACCTATTGGGTAGGGGAGACAGAATCTAATATAGAGCTGCACTTATTCACTGATGCAGCAGGGGCTCTGGGGTTTGGAGCATACTTGGAAGGCAGCTGGTGTGCAGAACAATGGCCGGAGGATTGGGTAAAAGGGGGCCTTACGGGTAATCTTACACTGTTGGAGCTATTCCCCATACGGGTGGCCATCGAGATTTGGGCGGAACGTTTTGCCAACAAATCTGTCTTGTTTCACACAGACAATATGTCAGTGGTGATGGCTATAAACAACCTCACTTCATCATCACTACCAGTCATAGCGGTGCTAAGGTCATTGGTATTAAGCTGTTTACGTTTGAACACTGTGTTTCGGGCAAAACATTTGCCTGGAGTTGTCAATGACATTGCTGACGCTCTATCTCACTTCCAGTGGGACAGGTTCAGGCAGCTGGCACCAGGAGCGGACATGGAAGGAATTCGTTGCCCAGCATATCTCTGAAAAATCGTTTGCGAGGTATGCTAAAATGGCTGGAAAAATCAGTAGCACCAGCAACATGGTTAAGTTACAAAAGACTTTGGGAAGAATGGTTTAGTTGGGAAAGGGAGAATGGGGGAGCACAGAATGACACCGATAGGCTGAATATTTTACTAGGGCATTTAACCCGGTATTTTGAAGAGGCAATATCTATCAGTCAGTTCAATAAGAAGATGGCGGCATTGGCATTTTTATTTAAATTAATGGGGTGGAGAGACGTGACAAAAGAATTTATGGTGAAACAAATGTTGAAAGGTTTTAAAAAAGGGAAACAGGCGATAGACAAGAGACGACCTGTCCCATTACAGATTCTGAAAGAATTAATGGGTGTATTACCGAGGATGCTGCGTTCCCAATACGAAGTGGCGTTATTTAGATTGGCTTTTTCATGGGCATTCTTTGGCGCTTTTCGTATTTCAGAACTAGTGAGCAGAAATAGGAGAGGATCAGGCGGAATACAATGGGAAGACATTCAACTAACAGAAGAGAGCCTACATATAGTAGTCAGACATTCAAAAACAGATAAAAAAGGGGCAGGTTTACAAATAGTTCTTTAAGGGGTCGAGGGTTGTGATACTTGCCCTTTTTCATGGGCATTCTTTGGCGCTTTTCGTATTTCAGAACTAGTGAGCAGAAATAGGAGAGGATCAGGCGGAATACAATGGGAAGACATTCAACTAACAGAAGAGAGCCTACATATAGTAGTCAGACATTCAAAAACAGATAAAAAAGGGGCAGGTTTACAAATAGTTCTTTATGGGGTCGAGGGTTGTGATACTTGCCCAATTAAAAATTTCAAGACGTTTAGGGTACTTAGGCCAATGGCTGAAGGTCCTTGCTTGATACACGAGGATGGAGCATGCTTGTCAATCTTCCAATTTATTGCCATATTCAAAAAAGCGATAAAAGTGTTAGGTTTGACTTTTTCTGAGTATGGCAGCCACTCTTTTCGTATAGGAGCGGCAACTGAGGCAGCAAGGTGGGGGCCTAGGGGAAGATCCAATTAGGAGAATCGGGCGATGGGAGTCATCTAGGTTCAAATCATATGTGAGACCCCTTAGGAGGGAAGATGGTCAAAATCAATAAGCGAGCAAGGCCACAATGAGAATCAAAAAGTTAGACTGTGCTTATGTTTTACAGGTTCAGGACCTTGTGTGGCTTGGATCGTGGGCCACTCCTACATACGGCGGGCTGAGATGAGGGCCAGGGTCCGGGAAGCCAGTGGGCAGTTAGGATTCCCGAGAAATCAGTTACAGTTAACTTGGTTGGGGGTGTCAGGTTTGAAATGGGAAAGTATAGTACCCATGCTAGTAGAGAATGCAAAAATACAAGGGCTGCCGAACGTGGTGATCCTGCATGCGGGGGGCAATGATCTAGGAAAATACCCAATGAAACAGTTGATAAAAGATATGCGGAGGGATTGCTTAAGATTATGGTCCCTCTTCCAAAGTTTCATGATCATACTGATATCATCCCAAGACGGGTTTGGAAGGGGGTTAGGTCAGAGATGGCCATTAATAAAGCAAGGATCAAGGTCAACAAAGCGGTAGGAAAATTTGTACAGAGCAATGGAGGGGCAGTAATCCGCCATATAGAGCTAGAAAGTCAAGAGGCATATTTCGCAGAAGATGGTGTGCATTTGAATGACATAGGTCACGATTTTTTCAACATGGGCATTCAAGAAAGTTTGGATTTTGCTCTCAAAGTATGGGGTCATATGTGTATGGGACGATATAAAAAGGTATGGTTAACCCCTGAGGTGGGTAACCATGGTAACAACTCAAAAGAGGTAACAATCTTGGAAGGGGAGAAGTTAGCTACTTGGAAAAAGTACATGAGATTGGTGATAACTGGACGGTGTTCTGCAGGTCTGCTGAGCTAGGAATTGCGGCTAGCTGACATGGCATGGAGGAACGGCAGACTGACAGGGGGGCCCAGGGTTTGCATTTAATGATATATACTGTTATGTTATGGAAATGTTTTTTTGTTAAAGTCATGTAATGGCTACTATGTTTTAATTGACAGATATTTGTTATATATGCAATCTGTTGGGATGTAATTAAATAAAAGCTGTGGCCAATACCATTCCAAAATACGGATAGTGTCACGCGTTGTTAATGGGGGGGGGGGGGGAAGCAAAGTTAGGCTGTGCCTGGGTCATGCTATATGCAACCATGGGCAGGTAAAAAACAGTTTGGGATATTGACATTTTCTAACAATGTTTCTCAGTTACTAGTCCCTGGACCAGTGCCAGTTCCTTATTGAGAACAAGTTGGTCCCTAAGATGCTTTGAGAGCTTTAGACAGATGATACTGATCTCCTTTAGAAAACATTCCCAATAGACATAAATGTCTGTGACCTGGAATAACGCCCATGGTAGTTTAAAATAAGTAGACAGACTGTCCATATAACAACAATTCTAGGAATTTCAGCAAGAGAACTTTTGCTGCATTTACTATGCTTTGCTAAGCATATTACATAACGTTGCCAAAATTTATTCAGAGACAGTGCAACAAGATACTGTGTTGATATGCTATGCTTTGACCAAAAATATGACAACAAACACGCTGTGTTACACACAATTATCCATCCACCAAAGGTCTGCATAATAAATCCTGCTGTCAATGCTGGGATCATACACCACAGTATGAATGTAAGAGCCATGTTCACTGCTGAGAGGGTTAACACCACCCATCAAAATTTATATATACCTCCAGCAAGATACATAGCACAATTAATATAACCACTAGTTTGATAGTAAATGACCAAACAATGGCTACAGAGCTAAATCCAGCAAATTATTGAACAAGGTAAACTAATTCCTTTTCCGTAACACCTACCAAACAAACATTATGTACTTGGTAGATATGCATGCTCTTTAATTACTCCACTAAAAAACCCTTCAGGCTATGTAATTAGTGCATCAACTGAGAGACTCTCTAAACAGGATGTTATATTGCCTTATTGTATATATATATAAATCTAAAACACAGACAGAAGAGAGAAACAAACCAAGGAAAGAGAAAGTGAGCAAGAGAAAGTGATTAATCAGAGTTTAAGGGAAAAATGGAGGCAGGGAGAGAAAATATAGACATGGGGGAGGGTAACATGGCTGATACAGAACTAAATATATCTTGCTCCTCTTCCAGAAAAAAAAGTACCAGGTACAATTAATCTGGTATATTACAAACTATATCTGGCAGGAACAAGCCGTCTGAACCATTATAGATGTTGCTGCACTACAACTCCCCCCATAGCCTTTAACACTGGTGTAAAGTGTAATCAAGTGATGATTCATGAAATGACCCAAGTAACTAGACAGTTTGTTAACTGGTTAAGCATATCATCATCATCATCATCATCATCATTTATTTATATAGCGCTGTCAAGATACGCAGTGCATTAAGCATATGCCACAAATGTTTCCTAAAACAGAGGAAGAAAATATCAAGTAACCATTTGAAAATACTGACAGCGAAGTAAATGTGATAGGGGAATAATTAGTTTGAATGATGTGCACTGTTCATTCTGACTGCTGAGAGTGCTTCTATAAACAGCCTGCTACTTTTCTAACACCTATGCACTTAAGTACTAACTAAACATGCAAGGTGAAGCCTACAAAAATGTACACCACCAGCCAAAACAATATCTTTTTCAATTTCTGTTGCTAATGTGAAGTATCAGGAGCTTCAGCACAAAGAAATATGGTAAACTTTGCCCTGACATGGCCTATTTCGGTCACGTTGCATGTCCTGTATGCTTAGGGTAGTATTTAGAAAGTGCTGGAATTGTTCCAGATTAAACATTGCTTGATTCGGGCAGAAAGACAACCAGTCAATTCCACATTGCTGTGCTGACCTATATTAACTTCTAGTCAGCTGAGAGCTCTGAGCCAATCAGGACAGGGGGAGGGAAGGCAGGAGCGCCTATGGAACATAAGCCACCACAGCAAAAAAAATAAGCTTCAGTTAACTCCTGCAGAATTGAAGGATATTGCATAACAGTGCACAGCCAAGCATGCAAGGGTTTTCCAGTTAACAGTGAATGCAGAGGCAATGCAGACAGGGAAGGAGAAATACATTTTGGTCTAAATCAAGATGCAAAAAGACACAATTCCTAAATTAAGAGGTAAATGCTCACTTTACAATGCTTGGAGTCCTTTTTGGAAGAAATAAGTAATAGAAGAATCATGTCTGCCCTATAGCATCATGCCCATCGACTTTTGTACTTTTACTGCAACTGCCCTGCTAAAACTGCCACGCTACTTCATGTGACTTTCAAACAAATCAACTAGAACCAATTATTAAAGTGAAGCATTTTGCCATTGTAATATTGGATGTGATTAATCAAACTAAAAAAATGATTTGTCTGTGCTCAGTGGAGATACAGATTATTATTATGGTAAGGCTGCAACTGATAAAACACTGATAAATCACTTCAAACTGATAAAACACACACACAAATGCATGAGATCCTAGTTGGGCATGACTAATATATAGGCAGGTTTTGAGATAAAAACTAAGCAGCTGCATTGGTTGTTGAAATTCACTTAGATGATCATGACCAATACAGGGGCTTGACTGGTCAGATAACCCACAGTGATGTGGCATCAGAGTATAGGAAATATTATTAAAACACAAAGCCTGTTTTTCCATATTAGTGGCCAGGATATAATTATTAGGCAGACAAAGAAAAAATACCTTCTGCTAAACACAACCTGCACCTATTAATGTTTTTTAGTTTCAGAAATATGCCCAGTTAGGGTTCTTACACTGGTTGTTTCTTGATGTGTTACCATGTGGTGGCTTTTTATGCATTTATTACACAGAAACACAAGTTCATGAAACACTTTCTTCACATAAACCAGGAACCAGTAAAAGCTAGTGAGCCACTGAATTTTGTGCCACCTGCATTTCAATGGTTCAGTGTGGACCTGTGGGCACAGGCAAAGTAAACTAGAAAAGATGTTTACCTTACGAATAATTTTACTTTAGACTATATAGTACTTTCTGTAATGGTTTTTGCTATGATTGTTATCAATGCTTCAGAAATTCTGCTAGATAAAAATACCAATCATGATATGCGATAATGAAACGCAGATGTGCCATTTCAGGAGATATAAACTGCAAATTTAAAGTCAAATCAAAAGAAACACAGACAAGCAAATACATGAATGTGCTAATTAATCCCTAGACAGACTGCCAAAGCTAAATATTAAAAATAATACATTCTATTCATAAAGAAAACTTTGAATTTGCATATTTTTTAAATGCATATTTTACACTACATCTACTTAAAAAGTTATTCCACATTTAAATTAACTTTTTGTCTACTGAAGAAAGTAACATTCTGAGACAACATACAAAGGGTCATCATTTTTTTGATTAAACTTTTCCTTCAGTAGCTTTCCAGTTTGGCATTTCAGCATCAGGTTGCTAGGTTCCAATTTACCATAGCAAACAGGCAGTAGGCTGAATAACAGATTTAACCTTAAAAACCAATTAAAAAAATTAAAACCTATTAAAAATAAAAGATCAACTGAAAAGTTGCTAAGAATAGGACACTACAAAATATGTAATGTTAATTTAAAGGTGAACTATTCCTTTAATATATCCATTTAAATATTTTGTGTACTTTAGTTGTCTGGGATTACACAAGATTCAAATGTAGTGTACAGTAAACCTGAAGGAACATTTACATAGAAAACTAAGTAAACTGAAAAGCAATTTAGTAATATTCGGTGTGGCCTTGTACGCATGCAGCTATTGCATCAGCCACTGGCAGCTAGTCCATGCAAAGCCAATAACTTGTTCTCATTTTTTCACAAGCAGAGAACATTCTGTAACCCTACACCTTGTCTTCCACCAACCACTCCTCATTATTCCAGAAACATTAGGCCAGACAGAAACACACAAACATGCAGCTTTCTTCCCCTTCTCCCCCCACTCACTGTAAATCACACACAGCATTATTGGCCTGGTTAAACAATGCAAGCATCCCATTTAATAATGCTATAGTTTTTGGGTTTTTTATTTTTTTTAAACAGGCAAAGGTAACATTGTGTAGTTTTCCATTTCAGAGCAGTTTTACACTGTGTTATTATGCCATATGTATTTACTACTATAGATCACAAATAATTTGTCTGCAGAATATTTAGTGGCCCTATAAAATACACAAACACAAATTGCAAATGTATTATTTTCAGAATACCGCTGACAAAGCCATTCCAGCTAAAATGTAAAGGAGAGCTATAGCTAAAATACATATAGTACATATATGTACAAGTCTAGGCATGCATGTAGTCCATGAACGGAGGATTCTGCCAAATATTAAATTCATCTTTAATGATTGGGGCTGAATCCTGAACTGAATCCATCCCCTAAGTAACTAACTTGGATATGCAAATTAACAAAATCCCCCCCCCCCAAGTGATTAAAAATCAAGTGATAGAGAGTCAGATACTAGGAACAGCTGAACGTTGAGAAAAAAAATTGGGATTTTGTAGGATCCTGAACTGAATCTGGAACTCTGTGCATCACCAACTATGTTGTTGTCATTAGACATGACTGTCTGTGAAAGGGGATATTTTAAAGCAAAAAGGATAGTTGATTAACCAGTAAATATGACATTTCTCAGTGTAAAAGAGAAATAGTGATCTAATATGGCCAAAGGCTTTACATCCTGTGTTGACTAACCAGTTTGATATTTACAATTATAGTAGTATTTCATCTTTACAAAACTTGAAACTGAAGTTGTACATTTCAAAAAGTACTTTTTAAAAATGAATTCTCTTTATTTCGTCTTGTGTTTTCCAGTACCAGTTCACTAACCCTTGTTGGCATTTGTTTAAACTGTTAATACATTGGTATTTCTCAGCAGCAACAGTTTTATCCTCTACTAATCATGCTATATCTAAATGTCAGACTGGAAAAGCTGCTCTGTAATAGACTAAAGTAAAACTTAAGAGACATGACGGCAAATAATGTACAGTATTACATTATGTAACAGTTTAAAGAGATCATGCATATTTAGTTATAACTAAAAAATATTGGCATGTATGGTCAGCTTCATGCCAGGAGAGATTGTAACATAAGCATTGACTAACCCCATACCTGCCTTGCTTAACATTACAACCATAACTATCCTTTCTTCTAGCAGTTCATTGGCCTTAATTTGATCCTTGAAGTCAGAAAAAAACATTCCCACATGGAAAAAAAACAAAGAAAAATAAAATTCTCTCCAAGAACAAAAGTGTGTTGCACATTAACAGTTTGTTTTTTATAGAATGGGATTAGACTGCAGCTCTGGTATTAATGTTTATGTGAAAGACTTAGATTTCTTAGTACTGAATGTCCCAGGACTTGAATAGGACGTAAACAATGATCTGCACATGTAAGCATGGTTGTATGTGCAAGTCTCAATTTTGCTAGGTTGCAGATTTTTTTTTTCCACTTGAGTTATGAGAGGCATACGTCAAAAGGTCCCCAGTTGCTAGCTGCAGTTGACTCCTAGCCAAAGAAAACGGTAACAGAGGCTTAGTTCAGCAAGCGTCTGCACTTTACCTTGGCAGCACAAGTTTTTCCTTAAATCATAGCAAAAGGGGAAGGAACATCAGATTACCAGCTGGCTTTTATTTCTAGTTTTAAAGAAACACTACTATCAAAATATAATCATTGGAAAGGACTTGGGTCATCCCATAAACAAAAAAATATTTAAAGTACCAAATGTAAAAACGTATTAAATTTACTTTATCTGCATGTAGGAATAACATAGCAGGCTAAGCATTCAAAAAACTAATCTGAATTATTTATTTCCTGAGTGAAAACACTTGCACTTTGATGCTCATCAAATACTGACACTCTGCAAACTTAGCAAAATTAGTGAATCCAATCAGAACTGTTGGGTTGTTAATAGGGTTGCCACCTTTTTGCTTGTCTGTTACCGGACTTCAGGTTGGGCCGTGATGTTGTTTAGAAAGGGAAAAACAGGCAGGTTGGATGAAAGAAAGGTGGATGGGAGTGGAAATGTGCGGACTGGGTGGTGAAATAAGCAGGCCTGTGGTTAAGCTGGCCATAGATGCAAAGATCCGATCGTACAAATCATCGTACGATCGGACTTTCCCATCTCCCGACCCGTCACTAACCATTCAGATCAAATTCTTACCAGTCAGATTAGCAAAAGAACAGATCAGCATTGTTCTGCCCCTGACAGCAATTGTACGATATCTATGTCCAACCAAAGCTAGTGACAGTCTCTCACTGAAAATCGTACGATCGACAATACACGCAGAGATATTATCGGCAGCCGACAGAAATTTTCTAACCTGTCCGAGCGACCAAACGACCGATCTCCGCCGGACGAAAAATGTCGGGACTCACCACACATGTTCCGAAAATCGTACGAATCCTTGATTCGTACGATCAGATCTTTGCGTCTATGGCCAGCTTTAGAAAGGGCGCTCGGCAGTGGAGAGGGGAAGGGAGGGATTATAGGGCATGTTCAATTTACTAGCAATGTAAGTTTTTATATCAGTGCCAGCCCCAGCCATTGATTTACCAGCTAGGCCAGTCAAATACGAGCCACAAGGCAATCCCAGTTGTTGAGATATGCAAGCCAAGTAATGTACAAGGAAACCAAGTTCTGGCAATATTAAATGCATGATTGTATGAAAAATATATACATTTAAGGAGAGGGAAAGTCATTATAAACTTGGGGGTGCCAAAAGTTAGCCAGTGCTTTGTTAATTTAATGTAATCAAAGCCTAATTTATTGGATTGTTTAAAGGAATTGTTCAGTGTGAAAATAAAAACTGGGTAAATAGACAGGCTGTGCAAAATAAAAAATGTTTCTAATATAGTTAGTTAGGCAAAAATGTAATGTATAAAGGCTGGAGTGACTGGATGTATAACTTGTCAGTCAGAACCCAACTTCCTGCTTTTCAGCTCTCTTGGTTTACACTGACTGGTTGCCCTGGCTACCAGGCAGTAACCAATCAGAGACTTGAGGGGGGGCCACATGGGTCATTCCTGTTGCTTTTGAATCTGAGCTGAATGCTGAGGGTCAATTACAAACTCACTGAACAGAAATGTACCATGTGGCCCCCCTTCAAGTCGCTGACTAACTCAGAGTTATAGAGCTGAAAAGCAGGAAGTTGGATTCTGGCTGTTTTATTAGACATCTGTTCACTCCAAACTTTATATATTACATTTTTGGCTAACTAACTATATTAGAAACATTTTTTATTTTGCACAGCCTATCTATTTATACAGTTTTTATTTTCACACTGACCTATTCCTTTAAGAGACTTTATTCAAGTTATATATCTTTTAGGAGCCCAATGCACTGGAAGGATTAGAAACAGATGTCTACCATCTGACACACACACACACACACACACACAAACACTCCCTCCTCCAGTGTTGAAAGAGCTGGAGAATTCTATAAAGGTTCTGCACTGACAGGAAATTTTCCAAGACAGGAATGTCAGACCAATGAGAAGAAGTTGTTTCTGGCTCATCTGTCTGTGAAGGTAACAAAAAAGTAAAAAGCCAGCAGGTCTTTAAATAGCAAGTATCCAAATTGCCTGGAACCCAAGAATTTACAGCAAAGCTGTACTGAATCAACCAACCAAAAGGTCTAACACTTGTTATAATGTATGCACACAAAATGTGTTGCTTCCATATCTTCCTAGTTAGGTCTAAACTACATGAGACATTTTGTCAGGTTTTTGTGGGCCATATTTTATCTGATTTGCTCATGGAACACCACAAGATTATGTTGGATCCTGTAAATTCTTATCCCCATAACTATAATGTTAAGTCAGATCAGATAGTGTGGTTCGTTCATGCATCTGTCAGAAACCACCAGATTTTCTCCCGCTGGATGAAGACACAGTTGGCAGGGTTCTCTTCTGAGATTATATTTCTCTTCCCATTATATTTTGACCCATCTATATCCGATTTGTAGGATGCGATCTGTCAATTCAGCATCAACTAACAAAATTTCTTGATTAGTTTACCAATATGAGCTACAATTTGATTGTTAATTGAAAATTAAATTGCACTGAAATCAGTTTCTGTCCATACTATGTTATTTTCTTAGTAGTTTGCCAGACTACAGAAGCTATGTATCAGGAATCAACTTACAGTAATATGAAAAAGTTTGGGAACCGCTCTTAATTCTTTGGAGTTTTCTTTATCATTGGCTGAGCTTTCAAATTAGCAACTTCCTTTTAATATATAACATGCCTTATGGAAACAGTAGTATTTCAGCAGTGACAAAGTTTATTGGATTAACAGAAAAAATGCAATATGCATCATAACAAATTTAGACAGGTGCATACATTTGGGCACCCCAACAGAGATATTACATCAATACTTAGTTGAGCCTCCTTTTGCAAATGTAACAGCCTCTAGACACCTCCTATAGCCTTTGATGAGTGTCTGGATTCAGAATGCGGTATTTTTGACTATTTGTCCATACAAAATCTCTCCAGTTCAGTTAAATTTGATCGCTGCCGAGCATGGACATTCTGCTTCAAATCATCCCATAGATTTTCAAGATATTCAAGTTGGGGGACTGTGACGGCCATTCCAGAATATTGTACTTCTCCCTCTGCATAAATGACTTTGTAGATTACGAAGTATGTTTAGGGTCATTGTCTTGTTGGAATATCCAACCCCTGCTTAACTTCAACTTTGTGAC
Source organism: Xenopus petersii (assembly GCA_038501925.1). Taxonomy (NCBI): domain Eukaryota; kingdom Metazoa; phylum Chordata; class Amphibia; order Anura; family Pipidae; genus Xenopus; species Xenopus petersii. Next base: position 81,052,264 of record CM076681.1, on the reverse strand, counting down.
AGATGCTTGAACATTATCCTAAAGAATTCAACCCAATATCAAAGATTGATATTGGGTTGAATTCATCCAACCCTTGACTTTAATAAGGGCCCCAGTCCCTGAACAGCCCCACAGCATGATGGAACCTCCACCAGATTTGACAGTAGGTACCAGGTGTTTTCTATAATGGAGTATTGTTTGCAAAACGCTTTTTGTTATGACCAAATAACTAAATTTTTGTCTCATCCGTCCTAAGCACTTGTTTCAAAATGACTGGCTTGTCTAAATGAGCTTTTCCATACAAGTGACTTGTGTTTGCGTGAGTGCAGAAGGGCTTCTTTCTCATTACCCTGCTATACAGAAGTACATGTACGATGTACAGATACACAATCTGCAGCAAGATGTTCCTACAGGTCTATGGAGGTGATCTTTGAGTTGTATATAACCATTTTCACAATTCTCCGCATAAGCCACTCCTGTATTTTTCTTGGCCTGCCAGACCTGGGATTTATAGCAACTGTGCCTTTGGCCTTCCATTTCCTGATTAAGTTCCTTACAGTTGAAACTGACAGTTTAAACCTCTGAGATACTGTAGCTTTTTTGTAGCCTTCCCCTAAACCATGATACTGAACAATCTTTGTTTTCAGATCTCTTGAGTTGCTTTGAGAATGCCATGCAGTCACTCTTCAGAAGATAGAAAAACAGAAGCACAACTTGCAATAGGCCACTTTAAATACTTTTTCTCATGATTGGACACACCTGCCTATTAAGTTCAAGGCTTAAAGAGCTATGCAGGGGCATATTTACATTAAGGCACGGTTTTGTTGTCTGTTATTTTTGTTTTTTTTAATTCCCCCACCCTCTGTCTTGGATTTCCATAAGAAATCTGGTGACGGAGCTGGGTGGTTGAGGGGTGGGGCCCGAGGAATCACGCAGAAGTGACGTCACGCGCACTGACATCACTTCCGTGGCATATGGCACGGGATGTCACGTGTACGACATAAGGGGCATGTTTAGGTCCGGTGCCTAGGGCAGCATCGGACCTAAATATAGCCCTGTACAAATGTCAAACACAACATAACTTTTTAAATGGTTACCTTGGATTGGATTTGAGAAAAGGGCATAAGACCCGTAAACTTTTTAGTTTTTTCATGTTGAATTATTGAGAAGTAAAAGCATAGCACATTTGAAGATTATATTTTATATATACAAAATTAAATGTGTGTGTGTGTGTGTGTATGTGTGTATATGTACGGTTGTCTTGTGATCCAGTAACCAAATTTAAATTATAGGTTGACAATATTGTGTGTGAGGCATTTGAAAATAGGTGGATCTCGAAGGAGGAAAAGGCATTTTTAATACAGGTTTTTCCTAAGTGTCCTATTTTGTACACAAAGGTCTGAATCCCCCACCGGGGAGGCCAATAGTTTCTGCTCGTGAGAGCCTGTTGCATCCTTTGGGAGTGTATTTGGATAGATTGTTACAACCGGTGGTTCGAAACACAGTATCGTATTTGAGAGATAAACCCCATTTTCTTGAATGTATTAAACAGCTTCGGTTACCCTTAGATAGGGAAATCTGTACAGCAACCGCAGATGTATCCAGTCTGTATACTAGCATCCCTCACAAGGATGGGTTGGAGGCGGTGTTTAAATCTCTGCTGTGTTTTTGACGGTCCTCCGATACATTTTGTAATCACATTAATGGAGCTATGTTTAAAGTGTAACTATTTTCGCTTCGAAAATCAATACTATTTACAACGGACTGGTACAGCGATGGGGGCATCAATGGCCCCAGCTTATGCCAACCTCTTTATGCACCAGTACGAGGAGGAGCATATCTTAAAAAAAGTACACAGAACGGTTGATTTGTTACAAACGCTTCATCGATGACGTGTTCATTGTGTGGGATGGTAATCTAGAGTCATTTAATGAGATGATGAATCAATTGAATGCTTTACCTTCACCTATTCGTTTTACAGCTCACTGCGACCCGTGTACGGTACAATTTCTGGATGTTGAGATATGGAAGGAACATGATAGACTACACTATTCATTGTATCGTAAGTTAACCGATAGGAATATGTTATTACATAATTCCAGTTGTCATCCTGCTAATCTTAAAAAATCTTTGCCGATATCACAGTTTTGTCGGGTTCTAAGAAACAATTCGGATAATGTTAAATGTGAGACCCAAGTTAAACAAATGTGGGATAAATTTAAAGAGCGGGGATATAATTCCAGAATTCTCCAGCAAGCATTGGATCTGGCTAAGAATAGAACTGTGGGCTCTGCTAATAAACCAGATGATAGAATTGGGCGGATGACATTTGTAACTAGGTTTAATACGTCATCTTACGCTATAGACAAATTGGTGAAAGATAATTGGTCCATCATTAGGGCAGACAAGGATCTGGGCAGATTGTGTCCTAAACCTCCAATGATGGCCTATAGTAGAGGACAAAATCTGCGGGACTTGTTGGTTGCGACAGATCCAGTGGGGTGTTATCAGAATCCTTCATCTTGTTGGCTTAAAGCTGGAAACCGGGGTGCTATAGGTGTATCAGTTGCACGTCTTGCAGGTATATGTCACCGGGTGAGTCGTTTCACCATCCCCATACGGGACAGAAAATTCAAATTAAACATCGTATCACATGTACTACTACTCATGTTATTTACATGATAACTTGTCCATGCGGACTCTCCTATATAGGTAAAACAGATATGACTCTGCGATTACGCATTGATGGACATAGATCCGCTATTAGTACAGCCTATAGGGATGAGAAATCGGTGAAACCAGTTGCTAAACATTTCCTTGAAAAGGGATACAGATTGCCTACGTTTAAGTATATTGGTATCGACCATGTCCCAGAACCTAGACGTGGTGGTGATAGATCTAGGTTATTGTTACAACGAGAGACGGACTGGATAACGAGATTGGGCACTATGTATCCAAAAGGTTTAAATGAACAATGTTTCTTTAATTGTTTCCTTAGTCAGAGATAAATTAGTTACACTTTGAATAACTTTTGCGGTTTGGGGATTATTGTGCAATTCAGCTACAAAGCCTGTGTCTTAGTATGTAATATTTATTGCGTGATTTATAAGGTATTTATGTATTTATTGTTGTATTTATCACATGGAAGCTATGTTATATAGGTGCCGTAGTAACAGCTATACATTCCGATAATATTGAACTCTCGAGATGGTTTTTATAAAAATTTTAAAGGTAACGATAATATACGTAAGATCGTTATGTGTGATGATGTCTATGGGGTTGTAGTGATTGGTGGTTGGTGGGGGACACTGGGTACGCCCCTTGGGGGGCAGTGTATATTTAAACAGTATTTTTATGTAGTTGTGTAATCTTGATAAAGGCTCTGGACACGAGCCGAAACGTTGATTACTGCAATGATGACTTAAATAAAAGTATTTGCTTTTGAAGAAATCCCAGGAGTGCGCTTCTATCTTCCTGTTTGTATCTACTATTTCCCAGTAGCAGCACCCGGGTATACAAGAGGATTGGCCAAGAGTGCGGATCATCAAGATCGTATATATATATATATATATATATATATATATATATATATATATATATATATATATATATATATATATATATATATATATATAAATACAAGATTCCTCTGCACTCAACCCATTATCAATATATTTAAGACAGAGACATTTTGTGCATACTGCTACTGAAAAATGCCTTACCCTTTAAACAAAACAGGGATTGTTTGTCCATATATTGCAATATATTTAAGCTGGCCAACTACGTCAAAGTCATCCCATATCTGGCCAGTCCTACGCTTAATTTTCATCTGATTCATTAAGAATTCTATTGCTTCATTATACATTTTACAAAGGGACTAGGTTTTACCTGCAACTTACTTGCTGCTTTCAAAGTAAAACTCCCAAACTTGGCTGCCCTTTTATTAGACACAAATGGGATCATCTGACTATAGCTGGGAATATATATAAATAATACACAAAAGCTATGAATACCTTGTAAATTATATCCTTATAACGGTGAGTTCTGATGTCATTTCTGTCACATGACTCACTGAAATTTGTGAATTATAATAAATAAAGTACCCCCAGTTGTAAAATATGAGGATATTAGAAGTTACCTCAGAGTTCCATGACCTGTATAAAAACACTCGGCTCCTCTGTAACTTATAATATCCTTATATTTTACAAGAGGGGGTACTTTATTACATACACACACACACACATATATGAGATAAGATGTATCCATGATCTTTAACAGCACATATTCTTCCTATTTTTACAACTATAAAAACGAAGTGACTTCTTTAAAACATGCATATTATAAATACCAATCTACAGTGGTGTGCAAAACTATTTGCCCCCTTCCTGATTTCTTATTCTTTTGCATGTTTGTCACACAAAATGTTTCTGATCATCAAACACATTTAACTATTAGTCAAAGATAACACAAGTAAACACAAAATGCAGTTTTTAAATGAGGGTTTTTATTATTTAGGGAGAAAAGAAATCCAAATCTACATTTTCATGTGTGAAAAAGTAATTGCCCCCTGAACCTAATAACTGGTTGGGCCACCCTTAGCAGCAATAACTGCAATCAAGCGTTTGCGATAACTTGCAACGAGTCTTTTACAGCGCTCTGGAGGAATTTTGGCCCACTCATCTTTGCAGAATTGTTGTAATTCAGCTTTATTTGAGGGTTTTCTAGCATGAACCGCCTTTTTAAGGTCATGCCACAACATCTCAATAGGATTCAGGTCAGGACTTTGACTAGGCCACTCCAAAGTCTTCATTTTGTTTTTCTTCAGCCATTCAGAGGTGGATTTGCTGGTGTGTTTTGGGTCATTGTCCTGCTGCAGCACCCAAGATCGTTCAGCTTGAGTTGACGAACAGATGGCCGGACATTCTCCTTCAGGATTTTTTGGTAGACAGTAGAATTCATGGTTCCATCTATCACAGCAAGTCTTCCAGGTCCTGAAGCAGCAAAACAACCCCAGACCATCACACTACCTCCACCATGTTGGTATGATGTTCTTTTTCTGAAATGCTGTGTTACTTTTACGCCAGATGTAACGGGACGCGCACCTTCCAAAAAGTTAAACTTTTGTCTCATCGGTCCACAAGGTATTTTCCCAAAAGTCTTGGCAATCATTGAGATGTTTTTTAGCAAAATTGAGACGAGCCTTAATGTTCTTTTTGCTTAAAAGTGGTTTGCGCCTTGGAAATCTGCCATGCAGGCCATTTTTGCCCAGTCTCTTTCTTATGGCGGAGTCGTGAACACTGACCTTAATTGAGGCAAGTGAGGCCTGCAGTTCTTTACATGTTGTCCTGGGGTCTTTTGTGGCCTCTCGGATGAGTTGTCTCTGCGCTCTTGGGGTAATTTTGGTCAGCCGGCCACTCCTGGGAAGGTTCACCACTGTTCCATGTTTTTGTCATTTGTGGATAATGGCTCTCACTGTGGTTCGCTGGAGTCCCAAAGCTTTAGAAATGGCTTTATAACCTTTGAAATTGAACTCAGGTGTGATAAACCACAGTTATTTTTTAACAAGGGGGGCAATCACTTTTTCACACAGGCCCATGTAGATTTGGAGTTTTTTTTCTCCCTTAATAACGTAAACCTTCATTTAAAAACTGCATTTTGTGTTCAATTATGTTATCTTTGACTAATAGTTAACGGTTTTTGATGAGCAGAAACATTTAAGTGTGACAAACATGCAAAAGAATAAGAAATCAGGAAGGGGGCAAATAGTTTTGCACACCACTGTATATCTGCTAACTACACAGCATTTATAACAGGTTGGTATGCTCTTTAATAATAGTCTTTGTTCAAGAAAGGTAACTTAACAAAACAAAAACTCTGCACAAAACAAGTCTTACCTGATTCCAAACTTCTCTCGTCCTTTAATTATTACAAGGACAAATGACAGTCAATGATATTCAGTAAAACTTTAACTACTTCCAGGCAGAATAGTTTTTATGACCATTTATGTTACAGAAGAGTTCTTACTGTGTAAAGACACTCCAGAATATATTTGGATGAAGAACTTAAAGAAAACCATTTCAAATTCAGCATAAACTATTAAGGTCTGTACTTGGACCACCATAACCTCTAATTCCTGCAGAATCCTGCTTACATAACGGAATACTGCCTTATGTGGAATTTTGCAGTATCTATCTGTACAGGCAAAAAGAACACCTTGTAGTAAGTTGTGCCAGTATGGAGAGATTCACTTACAGCTCTGTTTAGTTGCTAAGACATGTCCTTTCTGGTTTCCTTGTTGGGGGACAAAATAGGGAATGCAGCACAGCAGCTGGAACATTTTAGCCAGAAAAAAATGGGAAGTGGCTAGAGAACATTAGAGCATTATCTGAAAAACACTGAGAGAATAATTCTGTGTGCCATTTATTTATTATTTTATTAACATGTATTTATATAGTGCCAACATATTGTGTAGCACTGTAAAGTAAATGTGATTATACAATTAAATCACATAAATTATATACACAGAACATATGGAGTTACATACATCACAATCAATACAGGTACAAAAAGGTGAGGAAGGCCCTATGCATAGGCATACACTCTAAAGGGAAGGGAATAATACACAAGGTGTGGGAGTGGGCAAGATCGAATTAAGTGGATGAGAAATGTGGTACTGTATGTGGTGTTGCGTTTGGTAGTTAAGCAGAATGAGGGTAGGCTTCTCGAAAGTAGTGCGTTTAAGAGATTTCTTGAAAGCTGAAAGGTTGGGAGAAAGTCGGACAGACCGTGGGAGAGAGTTCCACAGGAGGGGTGCAGCCCTTGCAAAGTCTTGAATGCCAGCATGTGTGGAGGTAATGAGAGAAGAGTTGAGTAGAAGGTCATTAGAGGAGCGTGGTAAGCGGTTAGGTGAGTATATAGAGATGAGTTCAGAGATCTAGGGTGGGGCAGAGTTATGAAGTGCTTTGAAAGTCAGTGTTATTAATTTGAATTTGATTCTGAAGGTAATGGAGGCAAGTGCAGGGATTGACAGAATGGCGAGGCAGAGGAGGAGCGGTTGCTGAGGTATATGAGCCTCGCAGCAGTGTTCATTATGGACTGGAGAGGGGAAGGCCAATTAAAAGAGAGTTACAGTAGTCTAGACGTGATATGATGAGAAAGTGAATAAGAATTTTGGCAGCATCTTGGGTGATAAATGATCGTATTTTGGATATGTTCCTTAGGTGGAAGTGATATGATTTAATAAATGACTGGATTTGAGGAGTGAATGACAGGGCAGAATCTAGGATAACCCCAAGGCACCGGGCCTGGGGAGAGGGGGTGATAGTGGAATTGTTAACTATGATGGATACTTCCGGGGATGTTACTGGTGTTAGTTGGAGGAAAGAGAACCATTTCAGTTTTAGCGAGGTTTAATTTAAGGTAGCGTTGCGACATCCAGGTAGAGATAGAGGACAGGCAGGAGGAGACGCGAGTTAGGAGTTCTGGGTTGAAATCAGGAGATGAGCGATAGATCTGAGTATCGTCAGCATAGAGATGGCAGTGGAAACCATAAGAGTTGATTAATTTGCCAAGGGAGGAAGTATAGAGGGGGAATAGTAATGGTCCCAGAACAGAGCCTTGAGGAACTCCAACAGAAAGAGGTAGGGGAGAAGATGCTACTCCATTGTAGGAGACACTGAAGGAACGATTGGTGATGTAAGAAGAGAACCAGGACAGGGCTGTGTCACGAAGGCCAAGCGAATGGAGGGACTGGAGGAGGAGAGGGTGATCTACAGTGTCAAATGTGGCTGAGAGATCAAGCAGTATTAGTAGTGAGAAATAATTGTTGGCTTTTAAAAGGTCATTAGTTAGTCTAGTCAGGGCAGTTTCAGTGGAGTGTTGTGGCTAAAAACCAGACTCAATGTGTATAGAATGCAATAGCTGCTGGTCGTTCATGATGACCAGCACCATGGAAACTTCATCAGCTTAAAAGCGAACTGGGAAAACTAAAGTAAATGCAAAAATCATGAGGAAAACTGGAAACTGCTTTATGATACAATAACATCAAAGAAAAAACAAACTTGGATCTTTAGGTGTATTGCCAGAAAGATTCCCCTCCTTAATAGATGGGAAAAAAATGACCAGTTTATGGAGAATACAAATGCAGTCCCGCACCGAAATTACCTTTCCCAGCTGTGAAACACTTTCCAATAAGGCCAGCTAACCTTCCATGTGTGCAGTAACTCACATGAATGTTACCCGCTGGTCTCTGAACACAAAGAGGGATTGAGGGCAGAAAAAGCTTAACTGTGAATACTGGCAGAAACCCTCAAAAGGATTATCCCATTCATGTCAGTTACTACTCACGTGGGGCTATAGCAGCAATTTTCTGCCTTGGGTGACATAGCTCTAAAGCAGTATGGTTTTTCTGAGATAAAGAAACAACAAATTATTTTTGCTGAGTGTTCTTTTAATAGAGATGTTGGCAGTGTTGACACAGAAGGTGTATCTGTACCATTTGCTGCTATATTTAGTTTTAAAATAAGTACGTCAACCTTTCTCGCACCCAAAATCACTTTGCCCCTTCATCTCCCAAGCACTATTGCATTTAAGTACAGCATGTGTCATATGGATTTGTGTGATGTTTCTGTCCATAAATTAAAAGTTTGCTTCTGTCTGTGCAGTTGTGAAATACTTAGGAAACTCACTGAAAAGTGCCCATGGCAGTCTCCATACATTTGTAATCTAACTGATGTGAGGAAATATGGCCTGAATTAGAGTACAGTATTAGAAACTTGGCTCACCAGACTGTATTCTGATTAGGAGTATGGATATGCATTCATACTTGTCTGGTGTACCTGCACCTTTTGCAGATTGTTCCTAAAAATGTGATTGGCGATCCTCTGGAAAATCATTGTTGACATCATAGATCAAAATAGTAGGTAGCAAGCGTACAAAACTATACAATTTAACATGAGTTCAATAAATAGGACTTGTTGCTTAACATACATATGCTTATTTTTTTTTTTTTTTCACAAAAAAAAAACCGATGCGATTAGTGATTTCTTGGGCTTTTGTTTCCACAGATCAAATTTTTCTTCTATTAAGCAATTTTACACATCCATTAAAAGCAATGGACACAAAATGTCTAAATGGATATCTTTCTATCACTACATTTATTCAGGAATTTGAGAGTTGTCAAGAATGCCATAAATGATATATAAATGAGAACATAAAAAGCAAGACTTTCTCAATGGGGAAATTCTGCAAGAAAAAAAATTGATTCCTCATTCTAGCAGGCAGAAGACGGGGGAAGCCATTTGAGGAGATTAGTCAACCCAAAGAAGAGGTGATTATTCGCCGGGCGACTAAATCTCCCCGAATCTCCAGGTGTGACCTTACCCTAAATCTACTAGAAAATCATGTAAACATTAAATAAACTCAAGAAGCTGGTTTTGATTCCAGTAAGGATTAATTCTATCTTTGTTTTGATTAAGTAAAAGGTACTGTTTTATTATTACAGAGAAAAAGGAAAACATTTTTACAAATTTGAATTATTTTATTATAATGGAGTCCATGGGAGACAGCCTTTCCGTAATTTGAAGCGTTCTGGATAATGGGTTTCTGGATAATGGATACCATACCTGTATTATACACAGTGTTCAGGAACTGTCATGTCAGGGTGAGGTAGTTCACAAAGTTGTTATTTCAGATACAGAACATATTAATGGGATCTAAAAACCAGGGCAATCATATAACTACTTTGACCGCATTCAATTGCTTGGTTAGTCAATTTTGATATTTATGTAAAGTTAAAATCAGTCATGTGCACATTTAATCTTTTAGTTCATTCAGCCCTGTTCACTAAACTTAGAATAGTGTGACTAGGAATAAATCTCCTGTAGTGTAAAAATGAAACTGAACTGCCTACCATCTATAAGATGCAAAAACATGTGTTCATTACATATGTATTTCGACAACAGCAAAAACCTATTTCTGATGAAGTACAATGGTTTAGACAGCTTTTACTTAAAGGAACAGTTCAGTGTGAAAATAACAACTGGGTTAATAGATAGCTGTGCAAAATAAAAAATGTTTCAAATATAGTTATAGTTAGCCAAAAAACGTAATGTATAATAGCTGGATTGACTGGATGTCTAACATAATAGCCAGAACACCACTTCCTGCTTTTCAGCTCTCTAACTCTGAGTCAGTCAGCAACTTTAAGGGGGGGCCACATGGGACATAACTGTTCAGTGAGTTTGCAATTGGTCCTCAGCATGCAGCTTAGAGTCAAAATAAACAGTTATGACCCATGTGCCCCCGCCCCCTCAAGTTACTGATTGATTAATGCCTGGTAACCAATCGGTGGAAACCAAGAGAGCTGAAAAGCAGGAAGTAGTGTTCTGACTATTATGTTAGACACCCAGTCACTCCAGCCTTTATAGATAGCTTTTTTGATGAACTAACTATATTGAATTTTTTTTTTTTTTTTGCACAGCCTATTTACCCAGTTTTTATTTTTACACTGAAATTATTAACATCTGGTAGCTTGCTATTGTGACTATAACTTTGCAATCACTACACCTTTTATTACATTTCCCCATATGAATGGAGTCGTTGGTCCAGACAAAAGACCTGATCATATGCAATTGTACTATTCATGTAGACAGATTACCCAAACTGCAAAGAACACAGGCAGGTAGCTACCATTTCCACCTATTTGGACATTTAAGGCACCTCCCACATAATGATAATGGTCCTTTGCTGTCTGGTATGCAAGGTCAAAGCACAAAACTGTACTCAGGCTGACATGGCATTCACTACTCACTACTACTATTTCTGATCACTACCACCTATCAGACAGTACTTTCCCCTGTAAAAAGTCAGCTTTATTTCTCATTTTATGTTGAAGGACAACAGTAAATGGCCATTGACCAGCTAGTATCTGTAAATCATTGTTTATATGCGTACATAAGCAATTTACAGTGAAGACAATTGCAGACATCTGCTTTGTGCATACTTTATTTGCAGCATATCACCATCTTCATCAGCCTTAGGAAGTCTCCCATTCCTATATACCAGGGGTGTCTAAACGTTTTACAACCAGGGCCAGATTTGGTGAGGTGAAAATGTGTGGGGGCCAGCCATTCAGCCTGACATGCTGGATCCCAGGCAAAATTAACTGTGAAGCCACTACAATTTATGGTATCTATCTGTACAAACTATGAGCAAATTTAGGGGACTGTTCCTGCTGAATTGTGCTTAGTACAGGGAATAGCTATGCTGGCATAGTTTTAGCCATCTGTAGATTAAACACAACAAATGAAACATGAATGGCCAGACACATTCTCTACAGCTCCCTCTTATAATATCACATCATTCCGTATGGAGCAAGATGGTCATACTTAGTAGGAAAAGAAAGGGCTCAAATTTTAAGCCTTAAAATGTAAATGTTTACTGAAGTTTAAACTTGCAGCACTGGGTGTAATGAGGGAAAGGGGATCTTTTCAGTGGTGACACAGTGCGGGGGGGTGGGAGAGAGAGAGGGAGAGAGAGAGAGAGAGAGAGACTGGAGTCCCATAGCATCGCCACAGTTCGGCAGGATTTCCTACAATACCGCCCGCCAAGCCTTCTCACTTCACCTCAAAAGTGCGCCGGACATCACAGCAGGGACCCGGAAGATGCGGCAGGCCAGTGGGGGGCAAGTGATGTTTCTCCATCCTGAGATAGGCGGGCCATGATTGGTGGGTAATGTTTTTCTCCATCCTGAGCTAGACGAGCCCCGATTGCTGGGAGTGGAGGATGGCGCGTCATCCATCCATTGGACAGGGGCCATAAAACCAGGTGGGCCGTAGGTAAATGCCTAGGGCGCCTTGTCGCTAATCCGGCCCTGGCTGTCGGCCAATTAAAAATGGACTGCAGGACGTAGTTTGGACACCCCTGCTATATACTGTTGGAAGCAATGATAAAAAGCCAAACGGTCTGGTGTACTACACACCTAACGTCTCTTACAGACTTGGCATTTTTGCCCTGCTCTCTATTTCAATCTGTTCAGCTGCAGGGGAGCTCAGGACTAAATGTAGCCAATACTTTCTGATGGGGGAATACTCATGACGACCCAGCAAAAAAAAAAAAAAAAAAGGGGGGGGGAGGTGTGCAGGACAAAAAGTAAGATCCCTAAAGTCAATGAAGGGTTATTCTAGGTGTTCTAGCACAGAAAGTTGGGAATCATGCTTGTGAAACCTCTACTAGAGAAACTGGTCTCGCGGCTGTTAGAGAGATCAGTCCTGTCTAGAACTGCCAATCCAGAGTTCACGCTCCCATTATTCAATCTAGAAAGTGTAGAATAGAAATGAAAGTAATTGTCTGCTTCGCCTCAATGCCTAAGGCATAGAGGTGGGGCAGACAATATATAATTAACAGATGAAATATTTATAATGGGTATATATATATATATATATATATATATATGTGGCAATGAAAAAATGGGGTTTCATGTTTAACTTTCAGGACTTTCATTATACAGCTTTTTATATCTGGGTGACAGTTTCCCTTTAAAGGGCATGTAAAAGCAAAAAAATAAAATCCCATTTTTACTCTTTAATGAAAAAGAAACCTCCAATATACTTTAATTAAAAAATGTGCACTGTTTTTATAAGAAACCTGACTATGCAGTAAAATTCTCCCTTCATGTACTGCTGTGGATAGGAATTGTCAGACGGTCCCTAACTGCTCTGCAGGAAAACAATCATACCTATGAACAGCAGGTGGAGCCCCCGCCTTACTTCCCAGCCATACAGAACTCAAGCAGCTTTGTTTTTCTTTCCCTGTGGAGCAGTCGGCAACTGTGTAGAGATTTGTATTGGATTTTATTTTTGCCTTTACTGTTTCCAACTCCAGCTGCAGGGACAAAGATCATGGAGCCAGATTTAGGGTAGGACTACATGGACGTTTTCGGCAAGATCCGACATGCTGCGACAAAACCCTTAAACAGATAAACTTGGATTTTATTTGGAGGATTATTTTGCTGAAGCCACTGGTTCTGCAGAGTTGGAGAAAGTTTGTATAAAACAATACAAAAACTATAAAATAAATTAGATTACATGACAACACAGGATCCCTAAGGAGCCCAGACCACACTGAGCATGTGCACAGTCTTGGTCTTGCAAAGATTTTTGACAAAGTTACAAGATGGTGACCCCCTGTGGCCAAGTTTGAAAGCATAAATCATTTGTTTGATTAGTCTTGTGGTGCAGTAAGTTTAGGTTTAGTATACAAAATACAGCATTTCTAGCCTTATTGTATTTTAGACTTTACTTCCCCTTTAAGTTCCATAAAGTCTCTTTGTCTTTATCATTATACTTTCCTTCTCTGTCCTAAGATGGACAAATGGACAAAAAAAAATAAAAAAGTACTAGAATTTTTAGTATGAGAACAATCAATTGCGAGTATCACAGAGTTCTACATAGAAGACCTTGATATATTTGCAATAAAGAACACAACCACAAATGGAAAGCTGTTGAAATAGACACTGAATGAGATGTTCTCTAAAGTTGGCCACACATGTACTAATTGTATCGTACAAGTATGGTGCCCCGCAGCTCCCAACAAATATCAAATAAGGATATGGGATGCTTCCAGAATGAGAACAGAGTAAACATTGGCACTCACGGCAGGTTCAAGCAGGGGTGTACCCTTGCGTTTTTATTTAGCAAACGTGCAACGTTTCGGGGTTGTACCCCTTTGCTTGACAAAGGGGTACAACCCTGAAACGTTGCACGTTTGCTAAATAAAAACGAATGGGTACACCCCTGCTTGAACCTGCCGTGAGTGCCAGTGTTTACTCTGTTCTGAATTGCTGTGGAGGGTGCCGATCCCCCCAACACCGTGCACCAGGCGCTGATACTCTGAAGGCCAGGGTGTGCGAGCGGGCTACATCACTCAGCAATGCTTCCGGATGAGGCATTCTGGCACCAGCATTCCACCTGCTGATGCACCACGTGGGTCAGTTCATGGTGTATTGGCAGATGATGAAATGGACAAAAGCTCATCTTTGCTTCCTGCGGATCCTCATACGCTCTCCATCCAATCACACATAAGCAGAAAAGAAAAAGACTAAAACCAGAGAGCACAGATGAAATACCTGTCAATTTCTGCAGGCTCACAACTCATGGTGCACTGGCTATGGAATCTGGCCTACCAGAAAGCAACACCGGCACATTATATAGGTGCACTAGCCCAAACTGAGCCCCCATGTTAAAAAAAAAAAAAAAAAAAAAAAAAAAAAGACCAAACTAGAATCCACGATGTGACCTTATTTATTTTAAAAAAGTACAAATGAATCGGATCGGGGACAAACCCAAAAAAATTGAAAAATATCATATGATTTTTTCGGAGTTTTTTCCCGAATCGTAAGTTTTTTGGGATGACTCCCGAAAAGCCTGAATTTTTCCGATTTTTTTGCCAGAAAAGTCTGAAATAGTTGGATTTTCAAGCGAATTCCATCACAGACCACAGAAACTTCTAAATAGGATAGGGACCTCTCCCATTGACTTATATACAACCTCAGCAGGTCCAAGATGCCGGATTTTTGAATTCAGACTTTTTGCAGCATTGGTCTTTAATAAATCCCGAAAAAATCTATTTTTTTCCCACTGAAAATTTGGATTTTATAATTCGAAAACTCTCATTTTTCTAGTTTTTTTGGCATTCAGACTTTAATAAATAACCCCCCAGTGTCCCTTGTCACTTCCATGCTTTACTAGAATGTGCAGCAAAGTGCAACCTAAGTGAAGACAGGCACAAATTACATTACATATATACAGCTGGTGCTGCAATGTCTCATGGGTGATTTACTACAATTTTGTTTTCTATGAGGAAGCCTGTAGAGCCATGTAATGCCAATTTTCAGACTAAAATCCAAGGAGTAAACTACATTAGCATATTTTATGCAAATAAGCAAGAGTTATTTATACAGGTGAAAACTGTGGGAAGGGACATGTATTGATATGATATATGTAGACTCAAACAGCCAAAATAATATGAAAGTGGCTTTCACTAAACAGAGAAGTTTACAGCTGTTGTTAAATGTGCATTTTTATTTTAGTTAACAACCGCTCTAGAAAAAAATACACATAAATTGTTGGCCATACAGTAGTGCCCATGCACGAACGAGTCCTTACATTCCTCCCTAGTGCCACAGTAGATTGCACCATGCAGTTCAATCCTTGTGTAGCTAAAAAATGCAGGTTCCCTGCTGTTTTACGGCTTGTTTGGACTTGTGCCTGTATTCTGACTGCAAGCATGCTTATTGTTTTTACTGTCAGTCTGATGCAGCTACTAGGTTACAACAGCAGAACATGTACCCACTGACCTAATCAGGTTTGTAGTATTAAGATTTAACACAGACTGCTGGAGAAAAATGACACCACAATGCAACCTTAATATGACTGCCAGACTACATGTAAAATCCCAAACATTCATGGCCGGACTCAAGGTCAGACTGGGGGGCCCAGGGCCCGCCCTGAGCCCCTACCCTGCCACAATCTCCCTCTGGACCCCGGCCATAGCCACCATCGGCATACGTGTACCTGCTTTTGACGCAGATGCCAAATACAAATCTAAACAAGCCCTAAGCCTTCCTACATATAAACAGCCCTTTATAACTATGCTATGTTTATCTTCTGCCAAGTCACCCTTCCAGACAGTAAAAGTACAGCAATAAAAGGACTTGCTTATCGCAAGTTTCTGTGTTTCTACACAGAAACAAGGTAGTGAAATACCAAATAGTGAAAACTTAGGAAAAGAATTTACTTTTAAATAGGTTTTACCATAAAGTCAGTTTTCTATTCCTTTATCTACAGATAATGGAATAATAATCATAGAATAATTTATAAACCACCCACAAGTAATCAGAGGACAAATAAATTTAAATTGTACAGTTGTACATAAGAGGCAAAAAGCTAATCATGTGTGCACACAACATATACTACCTAGGTCTGGTTATGAAATTATTACACGTTCCACACAAAAATTCAGCAAAATGCACACCTTGTGCAAACAAGTCTCTGGTTGCTATAGTTCAATTGACTTGTTGTAGGTTGAACTACAATATACATATTCAATGCATACTGTTTGGCAAATTCAGTATACTCGACATACTCAAATAAAAAGTCTGTGTAGCATACATTTGCATGCAAACATATTAAAGTCCTGTATATATATATATATATACTATAAAATACCTAAGTGGGGTTAGCAACACATCGCTAAAGTGTAGCCTCTTTGTGTAGACCTTCTTTATTTCAAATTTATTTAAGACAAGCTCAGTGAAATGATGATTAACAATGTTTTAAAAGGCACAAAGTTGGATCGTACATTCTAACACTTTCATCATTCGTGCAACATTGTAACTGTGCAGTCTGGCACCACAAAAATACACTGAGCTACGTATACAGTGAATGATGAACCATTTCTGTAAAGCACTGCTGCTAAATTCAACGCTCAGTGCTACATCACTCATCTTGCCAACAGCTGTTCTTGCCCATACCCACACCTAATGTCCCAATACCTTCTCCTTTAGGTTGTAAGCTCTTTTGGGAATGGCCCTCTTCACTTCACTATGACATATTGGTTGTTTCTTATGTAATAGTGTATGATCAAGGTATACAACCATTTATGGTATAGTGTTATAATAGTGCAAATATGTTGCTTCTGTTTTAATATCAGCACTATATAAAGGACAATTATTGAGCCATAGGCTTGGCTCTGGGCTTCTTGCTCTGCAGCCCAGTTGCATAGCTATAATCTTACTGAAACATACAGCTGGGTTTAACAACAGATAAGGATTCGTTTCAGGGAAATTATCAGAAATAGTCGGGAATCATAATAAGTGACGTAGTATAACTGCAGTGGGTATCAGAAACTATTGCCTCTGTGCCACAAAGAAATTCCCAATCTGTGAGTCTCCATCTGTTCAACAACCAGCATCCCTTGACAGTTCATACAAACATAAGGAGTACTTTTGCAACAGCCAATGAGACACAGGTTCCATATCTACAGCCAAATGTATGTTTTAGATGTAGGTCACAGACTAAACTGCTAGTAGATCACATTGATTCCAATGGGACAGTACACACACTAGTTTTATGGAGCTGCAGGACTCATTTCATGCTCTAAGAACAAGTCACTCACATCATTACTCCCCAAATCATCCATACAGCATGGAGACCTGTAGAAATGCAGTCCCAATGGCACCAGTTTGACACCCAAGTAAAATTCACTAAAATAGTATGACAGTAAGTAATGCATTTGTATATTGTATTTTCTTATTACAAAACAGTCAGGCCCTACTGAAACACATGGATGTTGCCCTTTATGTGCGTAGTTGATATAAAAAGAACTTGTTGCAACTATAAAGGATTGTGAAAAGCTGCTCACCTTCCAGCCTGCAGAGCTGTTGCTGTCTCCCTTATCCTTGAAGTAGGGCACGGAGCGGACCATCCAATCATAAATCTGGGATAGGGTGAGTCGTTTATCCTGGGTGCTCTCGATAGCCCTAGTGATAAGGTCAGCGTAGGACATGTTGCCCCAGGCATTTCTGCGGGATGAACATTTCCTCTGTTGTCCCGTTGCACCGCTCAGGGCACCCCCTGCTCCTCCGCCCCCAAGTGAAGCCTGAAGCGTTTCCACCCCCCCAACAGATGAGGCCAGCACGGTCAGTTGTCCCGATTCTCCGGCGCTCAGTAGCACCACTGTCCCCTTGTCCCCCGCTGTCCCGAGCACAGTGGCTGTTGTACCAGGTTCCTCGTCGTCATCATCCTCCTCTTCTGGGATAATAGAGGACGAGTCTCCGGCTTCCCCCGCACCACTATTCGACTTACCCGGGCTACCCTGGGAGTCTGGTCTCTGCAGGGGCCACGTGCACGACCGAGGTCGGCTCTGCGGCTCGAAGTCTGGGTCTATATCCACGTCCACGGGCGGAGAGAGGGGAGACACGGCTTCTGCCATGGTGTGTGAACTCTCTTGCCACAAGGGTGCCCCTAGCTAAGCGGACTTTGTGTTCGAGACCACACAATGCACGGGGATGATTGCGCCTGTGTCACTAGAGCGTCCTGCCCCGCCGCTAGCACCGGCCCCCAATTCAGGGAACATACGCTTCTTCTTTAGATCCTTCCCATAGCCCTGCTGAGCACAGATTCGCCCCTGTCAGCGGCTGGATATTCTTCTTTGCTTACCGCATTCCCCCAGTAGCACCGCTCACACAGGCGGCTTCGCTTGTCCCGCCGCAGCAGATCTCAGTTGTCATTCGTAGTGTCCCAGTGATCTATCCTGCTAGGTGCGATCCAGCTCTAAGCACATAACCTTCTCGCTCCTGCTGCCATCTTGCCAATCCCCCCGCACCTCTCCCAGGTCCCCTTTCCTTGGTGCAATGAGGAAAGGGCTTCACTGACAGACGCGCACACACACACAGTGCAGCGAATGAATCCCAGGCTCACCGCGTCAAAGGGAGCCAGGCTGGCTGAGTATGCATTAGAGCTTCCATAGCTGTCCGAAAGCAACCGGGAAGCTGAAAGGTTGCTGCTGAAATGCTAGCGGACTGCCTTTATCTCTCTTCTCGATTATCTGCTTAGAGGAGGGAGAAAAGTGACAGCACACGGGGAGGGGGTTGTGTTTACTAAGAGCCTGTCACCCTGCGCGCCTCTGCTCACTTCCACATTCTTCCTACTGAGAGCGAGGGGTACACGCAAGGGAACACAACCTAACCTTGCAAGCCATTGCCCAATGGGAGGAGTGAGCAAGAAGGGGAGGAGCCCTGGCACTGCTGTCTCTGCCCCACTCTGCTGTTAAAGGAACAGTAACATCAACAAATTAAAGTGTTTTAAATATAATGCAGTGTTGGCCTGCAATGATAAAACTGGTGTGTTTGCTTCAGAAACACTACTATTGTTTATATAAATAAGCTGCTGTGTAGCAATGGGGGCAGCCATTCAAAGGAGAAAAGGCTCAGTTTACACAGCAGATAACAGATAAGCTCTGTAGAACATAATGGTGTTATAATGTAGCTATACAATTGATACTATTATATTTACTTTCAATGTAAATGGGCTTCTCTAGGAAAGGAACTGCCTAAGCCCTAAGGGCTGGGACACACTGGGCGATTTGTGGAGATTTAGTAGCCTAGCGACTAATCGCCGCGACTTTCCACGACTCTTCCCCAAATGCCTCCCCTCGCTCTGTGCCTGGCTAAAATGAAAAATCGCCTGCGCTAATCACACGTGGCAATTTGTTTTCCGAAGTCGCCCGTCCGTTCTCCACAAATCGCCCAGTGTGTCCCAGCCCTAAAGGCTATCTCTAAAATTATTTTAAAAATGTGTCAGCAGAGTAATATCCAGCTATATACTGTGTGTATATATATATATATATATATATATATATATATATATATATTAGATAGAAGGACTCGCACACCAGATGATAAAGGCCCTAATGGGGGCCGAAACGTTGGAAATGCATCTAAGAATAAAATAACACTGTTCTATTCACTGAAAATGGTGTGCGAGTCCTTCTATCTACTTGTATGACCAAAATTGACGTATGCACCCGAAGTGATCTTAAATCTGGTAAGAGTGCATACATCCATCTCTCTAAAGCTTTATTTACCAGTAGGTCTTCCAGCTGACATGAAGTCACTCATTCGATTAGAAGAAAAGAGGTTCCGGCTAAATATTCAAGATAAGAGGTTTTTTTTAGAGTGAGAGCTGTGAAGATGGGAATTCTCTTCCTGAATCAGTTGTACATGCTGATAGATTAGATATCTTTAAGAAGGGGTCAGACCTATTTTTAGCAAAGGATGGAATACAGGGTTATGGAAGATAGAACCAGGCACTAGTCCAATTGCCATCTTGGAGTCAGAAAGGAATTTTTCACCTCCCTCTGATGCAAATTAGAGTGGCTTCAAATGGGTTTTTATGGCCTTCCTCTGGATCAACTAGCAGTTAGGCAGGTTATATATTGACTAGAAAGGTTGAACTTGATGAACGTGTCTTTCTTCAACCTAACTTACAATGTTACTATGTAAATCATTTGTTAATGTGGATGTAGCCTTTTCTCTAAAAAAATAACTATAAAGATTTATTATAAACATTTGATAGTGATTCTTTTTTCATAATGACAGAAAATTCTAAGCAACTTTTCAATATGCATTAAACAAAAAAAATCTTCACTAAATTCTTAGTTATTTGTGTATCCTCTTCTGTGCATAAGCAAGTTCTTCACAAGGTCTGTTAATTAGCTGGTTTCTGCTACATTGTTTAAGCAGACCAAAGAATACAAAGGGCCAGACAAATTTTGGATTTCAGTTGCAATTACATTTATTAATATATTAGAATTACTGATATTTTTTACTTACTATATACTGGAATGTTGTACAGAACCACATTTCTTTAATTATGTAAAAAAAATGTTTTTGGATGACCAATAGATGAAATATTGTCATAAAGAAGGACATGCAGAGAAGAGTTTGCTGAAGCTGAAACTATGCATGGTTATTTGACAGCACCGCTTAATTTAGAAAAGCCTTTTTATTTTACTGGCCAACAACCAAGTTGGAAGTCACACCATGTCACTTACTGTATGTCTGAGTAAACAAGTCATGACATGCCCAGAGTACACAGACACATATTTGAACGTCTGCCTTATTGCACATGTTTGAACTGCTGCCTTATTGCTAGGGATGGCGCGAACTGTTCGCCGGCGAACTTGTTCGCGCGAACATCGGGTGTTCGCGCTCGCCGGAAGTTCGCGAACGTCGCGCGACGTTCGCCATTTTGGGTTCGCCGTTGTTGGCGCTTTTTTTTGCCCTCTCACCCCAGACCAGCAGGTACATGGCAGCCAATCAGGAAGCTCTCCCCTGGACCACTCCCCTTCCCTATAAAAACCGAAGCCCTGCAGCGTTTTTTCACTCTGCCTGTGTGTGCTGAAGAGATAGTGTAGGGAGAGAGCTGCTGCCTGTTAGTGATTTCAGGGACAGTTGAAAGTTTGCTGGCTAGTAATCGTTTTGATACTGCTCTGTTATTGGAGGGACAGAAGTCTGCAGGGGTTTGAGGGACATTTAAGCTTAGGTAGCTTTGCTGGCTAGTAATCTACCTTCTACTGCAGTGCTCTGTATGTAGCTGCAGTGGGCAGCTGTCCTGCTTCTGATCTCATCTGCTGACTGCTGCAATAACAGTAGTCCTTGTAAGGACTGCTTTTATTTATTTTTTTGTTGTTTTACTACTACTACTACTACTACTATAAGAGCCCAGTGCTATTAGTCTAGCAGTGTTGGGGAGTGGGACTGGTGTGCTAATCTGCTGCTCCTAGTAGTTCAGCAGCACCAACTTTAATTTTTTTTTTTTAATATTCATTTTTTTTTATTTTACTTTTTTTTATTTTACTACCGCTGTAGTAGTGTATAAGTTGACCTTTTAGGCATTATTTGCCCTGTAGGCATTTTTTGCCCAGTGTGTTATTCAACCAACTGCCATCTAGCTGTGTGACCTTGTTCACATTCTGTCTAAATATCCATAATATTACCGTCTCCAGAAAAAACACCGGAGTGACTTTTTTCAAGCAGCCATAATATATTTTACGTAATCCGTATCCATCGCTGTATTAGTGTATAAGTTGACCTTTTAGGCATTATTTGCCCTGTAGGCATTTTTTGCCCAGTGTGTTATTCAACCAACTGCCATCTAGCTGTGTGACCTTGTTCACATTCTGTCTAAATATCCATAATATTACCGTCTCCAGAAAAAACACCGGAGTGACTTTTTTCAAGCAGCCATAACATATTTTACGTAATCTGTATCCATCGCTGTAGTAGTGTATAAATTGACCTTTTAGGCATTATTTGCCCTGTAGGCATTTTTTGCCCAGTGTGTTATTCAACCAACTGCCATCTAGCTGTGTGACCTTGTTCACATTCTGTCTAAATATCCATAATATTACCGTCTCCAGAAAAAACACCGGAGTGACTTTTTTCAAGCAGCCATAATATATTTTACGTAATCCGTATCCATCGCTGTAGTAGTGTATAAGTTGACATTTTAGGCATTATTTGCCCTGTAGGCATTTTTTGCCCAGTGTGTTATTCAACCAACTGCCATCTAGCTGTGTGACCTTGTTCACATTCTGTCTAAATATCCATAATATTACCGTCTCCAGAAAAAACACCGGAGTGACTTTTTTCAAGCAGCCATAACATATTTTACGTAATCTGTATCCATCGCTGTAGTAGTGTATAAGTTGACCTTTTAGGCATTATTTGCCCTGTAGGCATTTTTTGCCCAGTGTGTTATTCAACCAACTGCCATCTAGCTGTGTGACCTTGTTCACATTCTGTCTAAATATCCATAATATTACCGTCTCCAGAAAAAACACCGGAGTGACTTTTTTCAAGCAGCCATAATAAATTTTACGAGATCCGTATCCACCGCTGTAGTAGTGTATACGTTGATCTTGTGGGCAGTATTTGCACAGTGTTTTCTTCAAACCGCCATCTAGCTGTGTGAGCTTGTTCACATTTTGTCTAAATATTGATAATATTATCGTCTCTAGAAAAACCACTTGAGTTACTTTTTTTCAAGCAGCATTCATATATTTTACGTAATCCGTATCCACCGCTGTGTATACGTTGACCTTGTAGGCATTATTTGCACAGTGTTTTCTTAAAACCGCCATCTAGCTGTGTGAGCTTGTTCACATTTTGTCTAAATATTGATAATATTATCGTCTCTAGAAAAACCACTTGAGTTACTTTTTTTCAAGCAGCATTCATATATTTTACGTAATCCGTATCCACCGCTGTGTATACGTTGACCTTGTAGGCATTATTTGCACACTGTTTTCTTCAAACTGCCATCTAGCTGTGTGTATTATCGTTTCCAGAAAAACCAACTGAGTTTTTGTTGTTGTTGTTTTTTTAAAAATAATGCCAGGCAAAGGCAGGCAGCCACGCAGAGGCCGTGCTAGGGGCCGTGCTGCTATGCAATCCTGTGGCCCTAGCAAATTGCCCAGTTTTAAAAAGCCAATGACCCTGAACTCCCAAAATGCTGAAGAGGTAGTTGACTGGCTTACACAGCACACCCCATCCTCTACCGTTTCTAACTTTACCACAACATCCTCCTCATCCTCCACTGCTATGGCCACCCCACGTAACACTTCCTCCACCACCGGTGCCCCTTCTTCACTGGAGTCAGAGGAGTTATTTTCCCATGAGTTTCTTGAACTGAGTAATGCGCAACCATTATTGCCAGAAGAAGATGAAGGAGATGAGGACGTTACACCAGATTTAATTCTGGCAGAGAACACGACAGAGATGGACATAATGATGAGTGATGAGGAGGAGGTCCCCGCTGCTGCTTCCTTCTGTGATGTGTCAGAAGAAATTGATGCATCTGAGGAGAATGATGATGAGGAGATTGATGTTTTGTGGGTGCCTAGTAGAAGAGAGCAAGAGGAGGGTAGTTCAGATGGAGAGACGGAGAGTCAGAGAGGCAGTAGGAGAATAAGACTTAGAAGAAGCAGGGAGGACAGCCCGCAGGGATCAGTAGGGCAACAACATGTATCGGCACCTGTGTTCAGCCGGCCAACGCACCCGCCATTGCCGCCAATGCCGCCAACTTCTACTGTTACCGCCAGATCGCACACTTCCAAAAAGTCAGCAGTGTGGGATTTTTTTAATGTGTGTGCCTCTGACAAAAGCATTGTAATTTGCAATGAGTGCAGTCAGAAACTGAGCCTTGGTAAGCCCAACAGCCACATAGGTACAACTTCTATGCGAAGGCACATGAGCGGCAAGCACAAAGCACTTTGGGAGCAACACCTCAAAGGCAACAGGCAAACTAAAAGCCACACTCCTTCTGGTCCAGCATCTTACTGCTCTACCTCTGCTCTCCTTGACCCGTCTGAACCACCCTCCACTCCGCCTTCCACCTTGACCACCTGTTCCCATTCCCAGTCATCTGCCACCAGCCAAGTTTCTGTGAAGGCCATGTTTGAGCGTAAGAAGCCAATGTCTGACTGTCACCCCCTTGCCCGGCGTCTGACAGCTGGCTTGTCTGCACTCTTAGCCCGCCAGCTTTTACCATACCAGCTGGTGGACTCTGAGGCCTTCCGCAAATTTGTAGCAATTGGGACACCGCAGTGGAAGGTACCCAGCCGCAATTTTTTTTCTAAAAAGGGAATACCACACCTGTACCAACATGTGCAGAGCCAAGTTACCGCATCTCTGTCACTTAGTGTTGGGCCAAAGGTCCATATGACTACTGACGCATGGTCCTCCAAGCATGGTCAGGGCAGGTATGTCACCTACACTGCCCACTGGGTGAACTTGGTAATGGCTGGGAAGCAGGGAATGGGTAGCTCAACAACAACAACAGTGGAGTTGGTGTCACCGCCACGGATTGCACGCGGTTCTGCCACCACCTCTACTCCTCCATCGCTCTCTACCTCGTCTTCTTCCTCTTCTTCTTCTTACTCTGCTGCTGGGTCCTCCTTCTCCTCCTCCACACCTGTGCACCCCCAGCTCCCCCTAGGCTATTCGACGTGCCAGGTACGCCGTTGTCACGCTGTCTTGGGGATGACGTGCCTGGAAAGCAAAAACCATACCGGATCTGTACTCCTGTCATCTCTGCAGTCACAGGCCGATCGGTGGCTGACCCCACACCAACTGCAGATCGGAAAAGTGGTGTGTGACAATGGAAGCAATCTGTTGGCAGCGTTGAGACTGGGCAATTTAACACATGTGCCCTGCATGGCACATGTGTTAAATTTAATAGTCCAACGTTTTGTCTCCAAGTACCCAGGATTCCAGGACGTTCTCACCCAGTCCAGAAAGGTGTCGGCCCATTTCAGACGTTCCTACACAGCCATGGCACGCCTTGCTGACATTCAGCAGCGCTACAACATGCCAGTCAGGCGTTTGATTTCTGACAGCCAGACTCGCTGGAATTCAACGCTCCTTATGTTGGAACGTCTGCTGCAACAACAAAGGGCCGTCAACGAGTACCTTTTTGAACTGAGTGGTAGGACTGGATCTGCAGAGCTGGGGATTTTTTTCCCCCGTTACTGGGTGCTTATGCGCGATGCCTGCAGGCTCATGCGACCTTTTGAAGAGGTGACAAATATGGTCAGTCGCACCGAAGGCACCATCAGCGACCTAATACCCTTCGCTTTCTTCCTGGAGCGTGCCGTGCGACGAGTGACAGATGAGGCTGTAGACCAGCGTGACGAGGAGCTGGAAGCGCACGATTTCTGGTCGGAATCACCAGAACGAACCCAGGCACCTGCTGCAACGCAGGGAGAGGTGCCAGAAGTGGAGTCAGAGGAGGAAGGTGGCTTTGTGGAGGAGGAGGAGGAGGACCAACAGGAGCAGGCTTCCCAGGGGGCTAGTGGTGACCTTTTGGGGACCCCTGGTCTTGTACGTGGCTGGGGGGAGGAGACCGTGGATGATGCAGTCCTTGATAATGAGGAAGCGGAGATGGATAGCTCTGCATCCAACCTTGTGAGAATGGGGTCTTTCATGCTGTCATGCCTGTTGAAGGACCCCCGTATCAAGAGGCTTAAGGAGAAGGACCTGTACTGGGTCGCAACGCTACTAGACCCTCGGTACAAGCATAAAGTGTCAGAAATGTTACCAACATACCACAAGTCCGAAAAGATGCGGCATTTACAAACCAGCCTGCAAAACATGTTGTACAATGCTTTTAAGGGTGATGTCACTTCAGGAACTCATCAACATTCCAGGGGCAGAGGTGCCAGTAATCCTGCCACGAGCACACCTGCAAGGACAAAGCCCCCTGGCCGGTCTGTAACGTCAGACATGCAAATGTTTTTCTGTCCAAGGCAGCGCCACAACCCTTCTGGATCCACCCTCAAAGAACGCCTCGACCGGCAGGTAGCGGACTACCTGGCATTAACTGCAGATATCGACACTCTGAGGAGCGATGAACCCCTGGACTACTGGGTGCGCAGGCTTGATCTGTGGCCAGAGCTGTCACAATTTGCCATGAACCTCTTGTCTTGCCCAGCCTCAAGTGTGCTCTCAGAAAGGACCTTCAGTGCAGCAGGAGGGATTGTAACTGAGAAGAGAACTCGCCTAGGTCACAAAAGTGTCGATTACCTGACCTTTATTAAAATGAATGAGGGGTGGATCTCGGAGGGTTACTGCACGCCGGAAGACTTGTTCTGACTTCTATGCAGCTGTCCTTCTCTTCAAGCCTCATGACTCCACACACAGCTGTCCTTTAGCGTCCTCCTCCCTCCGCCACCGTTACAAACTAGGGTGCAAACCCTACTGGTTTAATTTTTTCTGGCCTCTGTGCTTCAGTGGC
Organism: Xenopus petersii; assembly: GCA_038501925.1. Classification (NCBI taxonomy): domain Eukaryota; kingdom Metazoa; phylum Chordata; class Amphibia; order Anura; family Pipidae; genus Xenopus; species Xenopus petersii. The sequence goes on along the minus strand of CM076681.1, from coordinate 81,025,928 downwards.
TGCAACCAAAAAAACTGGGCAAACAATGTCTACAAGGTCAACGTATGGCGAAAAATGACTATTTTCAGCATTTATATGGCATATTTTTTCTGGCAACTGTGCTTCAGTGGCTGCGTCCAAAAAAATGCATATTTTCTGCATTTATATGGCATAATTTTTCTGGCCTCTGTGCTTCAGTGGCTGCAACAAAAAAAATGCATATTTTCTGCATTTATATGGCATAATTTTTCTGGCCTCTGTGCTTCAGTGGCTGCAACCAAAAAAATTTATATTTTCAGCATTTATATGGCATAATTTTTCTGTCAACTGTGCTTCAGTGGCTGCGACCAAAAAAATGCATATTTTCTGCATTTATATGGCATAATTTTTCTGTCAACTGTGCTTCAGTGGCTGCAACCAAAAAAATTTATATTTTCAGCATTTATATGGCATAATTTTTCTGTCAACTGTGCTTCAGTGGCTGCGACCAAAAAAATGCATATTTTCTGCATTTATATGGCATAATTTTTCTGGCCTCTGTGCTTCAGTGGCTGCAACCAAAAAAATTTATATTTTCAGCATTTATATGGCATAATTTTTCTGGCAACTGTGCTTCAGTGGCTGCGACCAAAAAAATGACTATTTTCAGCATTTATATGGCATATTTTTTCTGGCCTCTGTGCTTCAGTGGCTGCGGCCAAAAAAACTGGGCAAACAATGCCTACAAGGTCAACGACGTTGACCTTGTAGGCATTGTTTGCCCAGTTTTTTTGGCCGCAGCCACTGAAGCCCAGAGGCCAGAAAAAATATGCCATATAAATGCTGAAAATAGTCATTTTTTGCCATACGTTGACTCAACGTATATGGCAAAAAATGACTATTTTCAGCATTTATATGGCATATTTTTTCTGGCAACTGTGCTTCAGTGGCTGCGACCAAAAAAACTGGGCAAACAATGCCTACAAGGTCAACGTATGGCAAAAAATGACTATTTTCAGCATTTATATGGCATATTTTTTCTGGCAACTGTGCTTCAGTGGCTGCGTCCAAAAAAACTGGGCAAACAATGTCTACAAGGTCAACGTATGGCGAAAAATTACTATTTTCAGCATTTATATGGCATATTTTTTCTGGCAACTGTGCTTCAGTGGCTGCGTCCAAAAAAACTGGGCAAACAATGTCTACAAGGTCAACGTATGGCGAAAAATTACTATTTTCAGCATTTATATGGCATATTTTTTCTGGCAACTGTGCTTCAGTGGCTGCGTCCAAAAAAACTGGGCAAACAATGCCTACAAGGTCAACGTATGGCAGTTGTTTAAAGAGAACAGTAGATTACTAGCCAGCAAAGCTACCTAAGCTAAAATGTCCCTCAAATCCCTGCAGACTTCTGTCCCTCCAATACAGAGCAGTATCAAGCAGATTACTAGCCAGCAAACTTACTATCATCTGTCCCTGAAATCACTAACAGCTCTCCCCCTACACTATCTCTTCCAAGCACACACAGGCAGATTTTTCAGATACATTTTTGCCCTTGATCCCCCTCTGGCATGCCACTGTCCAGGTCGTTGCACCCTTTAAACAACTTTAAAATCATTTTTCTGGCCAGAAATGTCTTTTTTAGATGTTAAAGTTCGCCTTCCCATTGAAGTCTATGGGGTTCGCGAACCGTTCGCGAACCGCTCGTATTTTTGCGCAAGTTCGCGAATATGTTCGCAAACTTTTTTTCCGACGTTCGCTACATCCCTACTTATTGCACTGGGCTTTTTAAAGGCAAATTCAACCTGTGGGGAAAAAACCTGTACCCACCCACCCCAGGTAGACCTCCCTCCCTTACCCCTCGGCGCAGCTTCTTCCAGCAGAGTTGCACACATCCATCTTCCGGCTCCTCGGTAAGCTGACTGAGGTTAATAATAATTTCCATGCGCAGTTGTTGCAAACAAGCAAACTGCTCCAACCGCGCATGCGCAGAAAATACAGATCTACCAGTCAGCTTACAGAGGACCCGGAAGAAGGATGTGTGCAACTCTGCTGGAAGAATCTGCGCCAAGGGGTAAGTACAAAGTATGGGGCATTTCCCTGGGGGGGGTGTAGTTAGCCTGGGGGGGAGGAGGGAGGTCTACCTGGGGTGGGGGGGTATGGGTTTTTTTCCCCACAGGTTGAATTCATGGTAGGGAACTTAGATTGTAAGTTCCACTGGGGTAGGTATTTGATGCTATATAAATAATAATACAGATATGGGACCTGTTATCCAGAATGCTTGTGACCAGAGGTTTTCCAGATAATGGATCTTTCCATAATTTGGATCTCCATATCTTAATCTATTAAAAAATCATTTAAACATTAATTTAGGTAGGATCAATTTGCTTCCATTAAGTGATATTTATAACCTTGCATGGATCAAGGGTACAAGGTACCATTTTATTATAACAGAGAAAAAGGAAGTCATTTTTAAAAATTAGAATTATTTGATTAAAATTGTGTCTATGGGAGACGGCCTTTCCATAATTCTGAGTTTTCTGGATAATGGGTTTCTGGATAACGGATCCCATACCTGTAGTAGTAGTAGTAGTAATAATGAAATGGCAGATATCTAACACATCTATAGGGTTAGCACACATTAACTCACGAAACCTTGTCTAGCAATCTATAAACTTGACATATATGTTTATGATATTTTATTTTCCTTAACAATACTGATCTTTAAGGGTCAGGGCACACGGCAGATTCGGGGAGATTAGTCGCCCGGTGACAAATCTCCTCTTCTTAGGGGCTACTAATCTCCCTGAACTGCCAGTGGTTTTGCCAGCAGCAAAGGTACAGACCCTATACCCCCGGAAAATGCATTTTTCACAAAAGAGAAGCACCAGTCTAGAGATTAAGGTCAGTGCTTGTTATCACTGGTGGTTGCCTGACCAATAGTGATTTTCACTTTATTTGTCCTTTAATGCAGTTAGAGGACAACATGGACATACTTGTACAGATCAGCGCTGGGAGATTCCAGCTTTAACCTTACCTCCTGGCGCAGTGTCGGACTGGCCCACCGGGATACCAGGAAAACTCCCGGTGGGCCCAGGTGTCAGTGGGCCCTCATGCTGCTAAACTTTTGGCTTATCTCATGGTTATTCCCTATTTATATGAGAACAAAGTGGCTAAATAGGTGGAATAATAGATTATAGTATATAAAGAAAAGAGACCAGGAGAATAGAGGTTGAATGAGGAGAGGAAGAAAATAGTACTGAGGATGGGCCCCTGGTCTAAAAACTTTTGGTGGGCCCCTGGTCTAAAAACTTTTGGTGGGTCCCTGGTGTCCCAGTCCGACACTGTCCCGGCACGTCTCTCTTAGAACTTCTGTGCGCAGGCGTGCACTTCCGCCTGCTTAGTTCCATTGATGCTAGTGTTCGCCCAGCATCATGACATAATCAGTAGGTGCAGGTTTTGAATTATGGCGCCAATCTATTCCTTAAAGGCCCAGTCTCCATTTTGAAAATTGCCCAAGCTGGTGCCAGTTTACTGTCCCTGCCTAAGCTTTATTACTCCTACTGAATTCCTGTTTTTTGACTCTTTAGCCTGACTCTCGACTATGATTTCTGCTGCCTGCCTTGATCCTTTTGCCCGACTTCGACTACGTCTTTTCTTCAACCCTGCCGGTACCTCGCTTACGATTTTTCCATGCATTTCCTTGTTGGATTCTGCAGCAGAAAGCCTGGGCCCCCAAAAGGGCGTTGGTGAACACCGCAACCCACAGGGTTCACCTGTGCGTCGGCAAGGTACAGCCACCGAACAAGGTTCCTGACAACGTGGTTGTTACAGTTAGATTGGGCCAGTATGGAACCTTCCTAGGCTTCTGCTTCAGCGACCATGGAGGGATATTTTGATATTATGATGAAGCGTCTGGACAGTCAAGAGGCTCAACAGGCTCATCTTGCTCAGGCGTTACAGCATATTACCTCTCGCTTAGAGGTCCTCTAAATTTCGGGTGCTGGAGGCACTCCTTCCTCTTCACTTCATTTGCCTTCACCTCCAAAGCCTCCCAAGATTCCTGCTCCGGTTAGTTTTGGAGGTGATCCGGATGCTTGCCAAGGATTCATTACGCAATGTAAGATCCAGTTCGATACGGCCCCTGACCAATTTGCGACCGAGAGATCCACGGTTGCCTATATTATTGCTCTGCTTCAGGGAAAAGCCCTTGCTTGGACTTCACTGTTAATGGATAGAGATGATCCTGGTACTTGATTCTACAGCTTTCTTTTCGACTTTTCGGCAGATTTTTGATGTCCCAGGCCGTAAATTGAATGCCTCTGACCGACTCATGAAGATCAATTAGGGATCCAGTACTGCCTCCGAATATGCCATCAATTTCTGGACTGTAGCTGCATGAATTTGTTGTCTTGTGGGAGAAGTCCACTCTTAAGTGTCATACCCGCAAGCCTTCCACGTTTTTTAGACCTGAGTTCTCTTCTCCAACTACCTCATCTTCGCCGGTTGAAGATGAACCAATGCAGATTGGAGCCACTTGGCTAACACCTGAGGAGAGAACATGTAGGAGAGTGGCTGGTCTTTGTTTGTATTGCAGCCTTGCTGGACATCTCATCGGGTCTTGTCCTACTAGACCCCAGAATCAGGGAAATGCTCCAGCCTAGGTGTGAGGGGGGAGTCTCCCCTAGGCAAGATTTCTGCGCTTCCAGTTTCTCACAAGAATCGTATGTTTCTCCCTGCTTCCCTTTCCACCCTGTCTGGTAAGTTTTCCTGCCAAGCCTTTTTGGATTCTGGAACGGCAAGAAATTCCATTGATTTTTCTTTTGCCAAGTCATGTAGTCTGAATTCCATTGCTCTCAAGATTCCACTTTCTTCCCGAGCTGTGGATGGCAGACCAATTTCTCAAGGTGTTCTCACCTCTGCTACAGATCCAGTCATTATGCGAGTTGGCAGCCTTCATGTGGAGGAGATCTCGTTTTTACTCATTGAGTGTCCAGAGACTCCCATTATTTCGGGTTTTCCTTGGCTTCGGAGTAATAATCCATCCATTGATTGGTCCACTGGGGAGCTCACGGCCTGGAGTTCGTTCTGTTGTATGTCTTCTTCGATTGTCCCAGTTTCCTCATTACTTCCAGTGTCCAATCCTCTTCTTCCTGAAGTATACAAAGACTTCTTTGATGTTTTTGAAAAGATAAATTCCACCTCTTCGCCCCTATGACTGCCCTGTTGATTTGATCCCCGGATCCATTCTCCCGAGGGTAAGAACTTATCCCTTGTCTGTGCTTGAAACACAAGCTATGAAGGATTATATCTTGGAGAATCTTTATAAAGGTTTTATAAGGAAGTCTACTTCTCTTGCTGGAGCGGGGTTTTTCTTCGTTCAGAAGAAAGACGGTTCTCTGAGGCCTTGTATTGATTATTGCGCCCTGAACAAGATAACAATCAAGAACTGTTAACCTCTTCCTCTCATTCCGGAGTTATTGGATAAGTTAAGGGGAGCTAAAGTCTTCACCAAGTTAGACCTGTGGGGTGCTTATTACCTTATTCGCATCCGTCAGGGGGACGAGTGGAAGACTTCAATACCCAGCATGGTCATTATGAATATCTGGTCATGCCGTTCGGCTTGTGCAATGCACCCGCAGTTTTTCAAGATTTTATCAATGACGTCCTTTGTGATTTCCTACTAACATGTGTTATTGTTTATCTGGATGACATTTTTATTTATTCTTCTTCTTTGTCAGTTCATCAAGCTCAAGTTAAGCAAGTTTTGCTCAAGTTGATAGAGAATCGCCTCTACGCAAAGCTCGAGAAGTGTGAGTTCCACAAGACTACTATTTCTTTTTTGGGCTACATCATTTCTCCCTCTGGGTTCGAGATGGATCCTGCGAAGGTTTCTGCTGTCCTAGACTGGCCTATTACTAATGGTTTGAAGGTCATTCAACAATTCTTATGTTTTGCCAATTTTTATCGAAAGTTTATAAAGAACTTTTCCCAGACTGTGGCTCCCATTACGGCACTCACGAAAAAACCCTTCCTGGACTCCTCAAGCACAGGAGGCTTTCTCAACCCTCAAGAGGTTTTTTTCTTCTACTCTTATTCTTTGTCATCCAGATCCTTCCAAGCCTTTTATTATGGAGGTCGATGCTTCCGAAGTTGGAGTTGGGGCCATTCTGTCTCAACGGGCAGAGTTCCAAGGGACCCTTCATCCCTGTGCTTATTTTTCTCACAAACTTTCTCCAGCTGAAAGAAATTATGATGTAGGTAACCGGGAACTTTTGGCCATTAAATGATGTTAAACTGTTCGCCTCGGCCTGCACAACAGAAGACTCCCAGTTTGGTCTTCTCCAACCTTTACCCATTCCCACTCAACCCAGATCAGCGCCAGGAGATTCCAGCGTTCCCTTACGTCCCGGCGCGTCTCTCTTAGAACTTCCACCTACTTAGTTCTATTGATGCTGGCGTTCAGCGACGAGCGTCCTGACGCCTGCGCCTAATCAGTAGGCGCCTGTTTTGAATTTTGGCGCCAATCTATTCCTTAAAGGTCCAGTCTCCATTTTGAAAATTGCCCAAGCTGGTTTCAGTTTACTGTTCCTGCCTAAGCTTTATTACTCTTACTGAATTCCGGGTTTTTGACTCTTTTGCCTGACTTTCGACTACAATTTCTGCCGCCTGCCTTGATCCTTTTGATGTCTTTTCTTCAACCCTGCCGGTACCTCGCTTACGATTTTTCCACGTACTTCCTTGTTGGATTCCGCAGCAGAAAGCCCGGGGCCCCAAAAGGGCGTCGGTGGACACCTGTGCGTCCGCAAGGTACAGCCACAAACAAGGTTCCTGACAACGTGGTTGTTACAGCATGTCCCCAACACTTGAAGGTATGCATCACACTACCTCTGCAGCTTTTAACGCCTTTTTTTTTTTTTTTATATTGGTGCACATATTGATATACATTACATTTTGCTTGTGCAATTCATGTAGAGATCTGGACTGGAAACTAGAATTTTAAAATTCTTTATTTTATTCATTCTATATATTATGCACTCATCTAAAAAATGGCTTGACTGTAAATAAGTCTTTGTGCTGAAGATATACAGATTTTAACAGTTTTATTTATATTGCAATTTAGTGGGGAATGAGATGCACGCGGGGGGAGTCCTTGAGTCAGTACTCTAAATATGTAGGTCATAAAGGAGAAAAGCTGCTTTCTAGGGAATTAGAGAAATGTGATTTAAAGCTGTTTTTTTATTTTCAGCTCATATCCCTAGAGAAGAGATGGGAAATGGAGAGTTAGAATCAGAGTGAGAGCTAGAATTAGAAAGCCCAACTTCAGTGCTAAAATGATCACGTCTGCTGCATTGAAAAAACAACTAGGCAGATAAATTGTGTTTGTGACAGGGCTATAAATCACCACTTTGATTCCCTTCGTAACTTTATATCTAGAGTGCCTGCACACTAGTGACACAGAATGAAATGAGGTAATTGTATTGATTAGTAAATGTATCGTTTCCCATAAACCCCAACCAACATTTCCTGACAGTTGTTCACTTATGAAATCTCTGCACAGCCAGGCCTTAAGATACTTACGTCTAGATACACTTTACATACCGTAGTCTGTCACATGTAGTAGACAGAAAGAATATTGGGTGGTATTTATTATTTTAGGTTTGCATATCAGCATTTGCCTTTTTAATAAGATATGAGATTTAACAGAAATTGTACTAAAAATGTCAGTGATTCCTGGATATAGGAACCTCATCTGTAACAGTTAAATTACTACATTAAGGGGCACATTTACCTAGGGTCGAATATCGAGGGTTAATTAACCCTCGATATTCGACCGTCAAAGTAAAATCCTTCGAGTTCGAATATCGAAGTCAAAGGATTTTGCGCTATTCCTACGATCGAATGATTAAATCCTTTGAATCGAACGATTCGAAAGATTTTAATCCACCGATCAAAGGATATTCCTTCGATCAGGAAATTGTTAGGAAGCCTATGGGGACCTTCCCCATAGGCTAACATTGGCCTCGGTAGGTTTTAGGTGGCGAATGGTCGAATAGTCAAACTATTTTTAGTTTGAATCAGTAGCCCATTCGATGGTCGAAGTAGCCATATTCGACCATTCGAAATTCAAACTTTTTTTCCTCTATTCCTTCACTCGAACTAAGTAAATGGGCCCCTAAATATTTTACTGATGTCAGGGGTGTAACTTCAAGGGCCAGGTCCCCACTGCAAAAAAAATAATAATAATTAGCCCCTCCCCCAGAACAAAATTGCAGGAGACCTATTATTTTGCATGCGTTGTGGGTTCATAATGATTTCACGTGCACTGTCACCCACAACCCCTCAATAGTTATACCACTGACTACGGCTTAGCCAGTAAACCTTATTTTTAGTCAAGTAAAAAATACCCCATTTATTGTTTGATTTATTGTCTCTGAAAAGCCTTAACAATCTATTGATTTGCTTCTTAGAATTCGTACAGCTGAAATTATAAACAAGCCCCTAATATTTAAAGTGGACCTGTCACCCAGACACAAAAAGCTGTATAATAAAAGTCCTTTTCAAATTAAACATGAAATCAAATTTCTATTTTTTATTAAAGCATTCATAGCGGTTATAAGCTAATTTTAAGATCTCAGCTGTCAATCAAATATTGTCTGCCCCTCCTCTATGGCCTGGGCATAGAGGCGGGACAGACAATTACTTTCACTTTCCACTCAGCACTTCCTAGAAATTGCTGCTCTCCCCACATTCTCTCTCTCTCTTTCCCATTTAATTGTGTAACCAGTACACGTGGATGGACAACAGGTCCCTCATTCTGGAGCACAAACAAGATTTTGAGCTGATGCAAGGCTTGTCTTTATAACAGTGTCCACAAAATGGCTCCTGCCTGCTAGCTGTAATTATGAATTCCCAGACTGGAGAAAACAAAAAAGATTCAAATAATTTATATAGTGTAATTAAAGTTAATTTTGCTTGACTAATGTGATAAAATAGGATTCATTTTTTTTGGGTAATGGGTCCCCTTTAAATTAAAGAAAAAGATTATAAGCAGATGGTACCTACAGAACATGCAGGTTAACAGCCATTATCTGTTTTTATTTTTTTATTTTTTTTGAGACTTTTCATACAAATAAACAATTGTATGGTACAACAGTGCATGGAGTCTTATTGTAGTATACATTACAAAAGAGAACATTAGTAGAATGTTTGTGATAACTGGGAATATTCCCATTATTTTTTACCAGTTCCATACATGGAAATCACTGTTGATCATTGAGTGTTGCTAACACATAATATCCTGGATTATCCACTTACCATAAATGTTAAGTACTGTTAGTTGTGAGGAGTGCCTGGGGTCAACCTCCATTTTACCTATGTAGATTAAAGGAACAGTAACATCAAAACATTTTTTTTTTAAATTAGTTAGTATACAACGAAAAAAAACAACAAAAGACAATTGTAACTTTATTAAGAAATAACTTACAGAAACTCCACTTCCTGTCCTCTTCAGAAAAGCCGACACGGCGACCATCCATTCTGCGGCGCACGATTTCTCCTCCCTGGCTTCCCTCTCCCTCGGTCCTCCAGCTCATGCTGTTCTCAGACGTGGCCACACAGTCTCTCCTCCCGGGCTGGGCTGAACCTGTCCCTGCCCAGCTCCTCCACCACCAACTCTTTTAGAAAGAGTCTCCGAACTAATCCCACCCAGGCCGGCTCTGCCTGCTGCTGCTGCCCCTCACCCTGGGTCTTGAGCCGGTAAATAACGAGCGAGTCCGATGCCCCTGCGCACCGGTGCCGTGCTCTCCTGGCCCAGTCTCCCCTCCTGCTGGCTGCCCGTAAACTGGTGCTGTATGATACCGAGCTCCCTCGGGGGTCGCCCTGCTGCCCCTGCACTGCTACCGCCACCGCCATAAACACTTTGCTGCTGCTGGGCGGTCTTCACGTACCCGGCCTTATTGGCCGCCAGTCTCTTCACTGGGCATGACACCTCCGGGGGGCTTTTCCTTTAGAAAGTCTCTGCACTAATCCCACTGGGCCGGCTCTGCCTGCTGCCCCTCGCCCTGGGTCTTGAGCTGGTAGATTAGTCCGTAGATCTCTTACTGCTGCCTCTAGGGAGAACAGGGCCGGAACTAGGGGTAGGCAGAGTAGGCACGTGCCTAGGGCACAAAGCTGTGAGGGCGCCAGGCACGTACCTCCTCTGTCTCCTACCCCAAGTCCGGTTCCCTTCTCTGGCCGACTGTTCGCGCTTTATGCACTTCTGCGCATGCAGACACGAGGGCAACTTCGCGCATGCATACACGAGCGCAACTTCGCGCATGCGCGCAAGCGCAACTTCGCGCATGCACGCATACTAAATAGGCGCTGCGACTGCCGGGCCTGCCTAGGGTGCCTGCCCAGCATGGCCCGGCTCTGAGGGAGAAGATGCACCCACAGCCCAGTACTGTGCGCACAGTCCTCCTCTGCGCTCAGATTGGCCCGCGGGCTGCCCAAGGCTTCCATCTTATGGGTGCAGGTGGTGGTGGTAGCAGCGCAGAGGGCAGCCGAGGGACCCCCGAGGGAGCTCGGCATCAGACAGCAGCAGTTTCCAGGCAGCCAGCAGGAGGGGAGACTGGGCTAGGAGGGCACAGTGCCGGTGCGCAGGGGCAGCGGACTCGCTCGTTATCTACCAGCTCAAGACCCAGGGTGAGGGGCTGCAGCCCCTCACAGCACATACAAGTGATATTTATAGGCTTTGGGGAAAGCCCCTCACAGCACATACAAGTGATATTTATAGGCTTTGGGGAAAGAGTCTGTAATGTTAGTGAGAGTGATTTATTAAAGGGATTGTTCACCTTTAAATTCTTTTTTAGTATGATGTAGAGAGTGATATTCTGAAATAATTTGCAATTGGTTTTCATCTGTGGTTTGTGAGTTATTTCGTTTTTTATTCAGCAGCTCTCCAGTTTGCAATTTCGGCAATCTGGTTGCTACAATTCAAATAACTCTAGCAATCATGCACTTAGAATGGAATATGAATAGCAGGGGGCTGAACAGAAACTTGTGTAATAACAATATATTTCTAGCCTTACAGAGCATGTTTTTTTTTTAGATGGGGTCAGTGACCCCCCATTCTAAAACTGGAAAGAGCCAGAAGAAAATGGCAAATAACTCAAAAACTATTAAATATTAGTGTAACATTTCTATATTTATTTATATAAATATATAAAAGCTCAAAGGTGAACCATCCTTGCTTCAAGTGATACTGGAAAAATCTGGATTAGTACAATAAAATGTTTCACAGTCTTTCTCTTAGGGCAGGTGTATGAAGAACAAAGCTAATGCCGTGAGGTTGCTGCTGATTACTACCCAGTGTTAGTAAACGAGCTGAAATGAATACATCACGGTTTACGCTAGTATCATACATTGCACCTTTAACTCACACCTCTTGTTCTCGTTCTCGCCTGTCACTCTATTGACGTCAGCGGATTATCTCCCTGCTCGTCCGTCCTTCTTCTTCGCCCACCCCCTCTTACCAAAGTTAGGCTGACGGATTCAAACAGATGATGTCATTATATTAATAAACCCGTGACCTGCTAGACCCCCATGGGGTTCTTACAGATTGGATGCCTTTGCCCTGCCCACGGATAGGATATACAGCTGCCATTGGTGGGAAAGAGAGAAGGGGCTAAACCACGCCCAAAGCATCCCGCCAGTCCCAAATAATAAACAATCTAGTAACAGGCAAGGAAAGGCGTGTTAGAGACGATCCTGACTGTTGTAGCAAGCTGCAAAGCCTCTGAGATGACGTATAGAGGGCGGGGCAAGTACATATACAAAGATGCTGTAATGCATGTGCGTGCGGTACGGATTAACAAACGAGTTGTGGTGTCAGTAGCTGGCTGAATTGCGCCCTATGGTCTTTTGTTTTATGGCACTAAGAACGCTCATTCATATGCAGACAGTCCTACTGTAGCATCCAAGGTTTTATAGAAGACAGGGTTGCCAGGTCTAATTTTCACAACCAGCCAAAGTCAGCTAGGAAACCAGCCCAAAACTAGCCAAGAGGCACTTCAAAAGTAGCTCAAAAATAGCACAATATGTGCTGTGAAAAAAAATAAATGAATATATGCAATAATACCAGGGGTGATCCTGCCCAATTTGCTGCCCGAGGCGGCCTATGTTTTTGCCGCCCCCCGCCTCCAGCACGGCACTCACCTTCAGCGCCAGATGGGGGTTGAAGGGGTCCACATCGCTAGTGCAGAGAGCGCAACTGCACTCTCTGCACTAGAAGAGCCTAATTGTTAGGTTGAAAATCGGAAATTTGGCTCTTAGTTACCAGGAGTGGCATTTTTGCCGCCCATGGAAACTAGGGGGCGCTGCTGCCCGAGGCAAGTGCCTCAACTTGCCTCATTGGTGGAGTGCCCCTGGATAATACGCCTTTTTCAAATTTTCACTGTTTCGCAAATTATCCCATGAAGCAAAATGGGCCAGATTTGCCTGTCATCAGGGGTGTAATTACAGAGGGGGCCCAGGAGGTATAGGGGCCCCATAAGGCCCTAATACATATCCAATTTCAATAAATATTGGTAAAACAGGTCAACCTCTTGGTGGCGGAGGAAAGTAACTGGAAAATGCGAGAATGCTTAAGAGTGACGGGAGACTGGGCTACATAGCCCAAAATCTGGTAACGCCCGACTTCTACACAACTCGGTCCCATTGCACGCTGGGTATTTTCTTACATTTTTTATGGTGAAAACTGTCAAATTTGATTAGGGAATTATCTTAACTTGACTCGAGATTTTTAAAAAATTAGATTTTCGAGATGTATCATAGTCTGGCCCTTTAAGAATTCAAATTAGACTATTCATACCTAAAACCTGCTGAATTATTGTATAAGTCAATGGGAGAGGTCCAGGGATCAATTTGGTGATATTTGTAGCCGTCACAACATTCAAATGAGTTCCAACAAGTTGTTTTTATTAACAAATTACCCCAAATCGAATTCAATCGAATTTAAGGGAGTTTAAAAAACTCACATGAATTCAAAATTCGACCCTTGATAAATGTGCCTCCCTATGTTATGACAGTGATGTTCATGTATAACCTCTATCTTTTGTTAGCTGCAGCTTATATCATCCATCAAAACTGAAGGCTGCTGGGCAAGGTAATCCAATATCCTATTTAATAAATAATTAGTCCTTAGTAAAAAATGAAAAATTAAGACCAGTTTCAACGTTTCTGAGATTACTACTAATCTGCATCCTAGTAAAAGCTAATTAAAAGGTGAAGTTATCTAAAAAAGGTGGCAATGACAGCGTAGTGTTCCGTGAAATGGCAGACCACAACCAACCAACAAACCTCAGATGCTAGTATGCATGATATGTCTAAGAAATAGCTTTCTTCTTTTTTATTTTACCATACCATCAAATTTGTGTTATGTCTTCAGGATTTTATTGAACAGCATTGCAGAATTTGTTGACCCTTCGTAAATAAATGATGATGACTGTGAGTCCAGTGTACTGTATTTCATTACTAGTACATTCTGTACCTGTGCAGGCATCAAAGCAGTTCTTTTTCTTTTGACTTAACCTCGGTAGGACTGTTTAATTCAGAAGGTAAATTCCTAAATTGTCAGATGATTTTGGATTAAAATATTGTTGCTTCAGTATTGTAGAAATCCATTAAGACCTTTAATAGGTCTAAAAATAATAATAAATAATTTTAACTGAAAACTGGATCAGCAATTCAGATCAGTTTAATAGACTTTAACCAACTTTTAATCCGACGTTAAGAAAAAGTTTGGTGCCCAAAATGCAGATCTTTTGATGATAACTTGTTTCATTATACGTATGTGGTCCTGCACTAAAATACCGAGGTCAGGAAAAAACAAGAGACTTGCCTCTCAATTATCTTACTAATTAAATATGAACTATAGGTATGGGATCTGTAACCCAGAAACCTGTTATCTGGAAAGCTGTGAATTACTGAAAGGCCATGTCCAATAGACTCTATTTTATCCATATAATTAAAATTTTTAAAAATGATTTCCCTTTGCTGTGTAATAATAAAACAGTACCTTGTACTTGCTCCAAACTAATTGTGTTTATTTAACTACTGTTACCACCGGAGTGCGGCCTCTTTTAGTCCCTACCTTTAGTTGGGGATAATATTTTTGCCCAACAGGTGCCCTTTAAGAATTTATTTTTAAATTTCACTGGCCTCTATTAAGGAAGCAATTTTCCTGTTTTGGTTAGGAATAATGAACTGTGCCTAATGCATGTAGATGCTGTATGAGCTTTCAGAAAGATACATTTCTCTCAGTCAATAAGGATCATGGGTTACAAAGTAGATATACCACCTGCATATCTGGATATATTCTTTGTTCAGCATCACTGTATTCAAAGGTTTTACTGTTCTGTACTGAAGACAAGAAAGCATCGAGCAATCAAAAGTGCACTGGGCAGGTCCAGGGAGGGTCAAATAACACTAGAAAGTTATATAGAGGAAGGTTCAGCGGTGTCATCCAGTTCACAGGCATTTATTTGCAGGGTAGGCCATAGTTTTGGCAGGTTAAAGTTTTAATCTTTCAGTGCAGCATTATGGACTGTCATCACTAGTATTTTTTTTTTATCAAAAAGAGAATTAGCTCATTTAAAGGGAAAATAAGCCATGTTTATGAGTAGGTTTACATTTTGTTTGTTTTACAATATATGTTCTGAATATTACATTTATTTAAAGACTGTAATGTAACTGTCTTTCCACTTGCAGTGAATACAATGGAAAGATACTTGCCTGCATTTACTGAGCAATAACATGTAAAAAGTTAAAACCTCTTATACAAAGAAGTATCCTTGTTTTACTCATTAAGACAATCCATCAAAATATTTACAGGCATAACAGCTGTTTAGCCATTGGCGTTTTAAGCACTTCCTTGTGAATTTGAATATTGATACAGTTGCTGTAAGAATTGCAAAATAGTAGATAATCATATAATTTTTGCTCATTTTTGTTATGGTAAGAACCATATTGAAAAACCCTCATAATTGTTTTCCTTTTTTGAAATTTGCGAGGGAGTCAAAATATAATCTGACCATCATCCTGACATGAGCACTAACAAAGGCCTTTTTGGATCATTGTGTAGCCACTGCATTTTATGCATCTGCCAGTTTAAATAGTGTTGAAGTATGTTTTATTTTACCCTTATTACCACTGGGATCATAAGCAGCACAGATCCTTTTTTTTTCGTGTTGTTTTAAGGCACCTTATTTTATAAAATTGTTGTTATTTTGATTAACAGTTTTTATGTTTTCATGAAAAAAATGTAACTTGATAAATAGTGGGAACTTATTTGGACCGTACTCAGTGTCGGACTGGACCAGCGGGACACCGGGAAAAAACCCGGTGGGCCCCAGGCGCTTGTGGGCCCCTCCGGCCCAGATCCGCTCCTCAGTGGTGCGACCCCTTTTTGTCGGGGGTCGCTTTAAAATCAAAATTTTGCGCGTGCACTGCCTTTTTTAATATCTATCATAACATTATCTTTGAATGCTATTTATAATTTTGCCATAAAAGTATTTGCCTGATGCTTTTACATTACCTTTCTTACACCCCTGTTCCTCTATGAGGGGGCTGCCATATTTATGCAGCAGTAGTCTGTTAGCATTAAAAACTCTAAATGACAGGTTAAGAAGGGACAGTCAGGTTGGCAAAACAGTCTGGTTTAGGAACTTCAAGTGATAATTACTTCCAGGAGCAGAACTATCATCGAAAAACAACCAATGTGACCAACTTTTAGGGGCAGATGTATCAAGGGTCGAATATCGAGGGTTAATTAACCCTCGATATTCGACTAGGAATTGAAATCCTTCAACTTCGAATATCGAAGTCGAAGGATTTAGCGCAGAAAATTCGATCGAACGATCGAAGGATTATTCCTTCGATCGAACGATTAAATCCTTCGAATCGAACGATTCGAAGGATTTTAATCCAACGATCGAAGGAATATCCTTCGATCAAAAAAACTTAGGCAAGCCTATGGGGACCTTCCCCATAGGCTAACATTGACTTCGGTAGCTTTTATCTGCCGAACTAGGGGGTTGAAGTTTTTTTTAAAGAGACAGTACTTCGACTATAGAATGGTCGAATAGTCGAACGATTTTTAGTTCGAATCCTTCGATTCGAAGTCGTAGTCGAAGGTCGAAGTAGCCCATTCGATGGTCGAAGTAGCCCAAAAAACACTTCGAAATTCGAAGTTTTTTTACTTCGAATCCTTCACTCGAATTTAGTGAATCGGCCCCTTAATGTAATAAAATCTGACTTTTAAAAAATCATGAATTTTTCAGAATTTATTAAACCCTGAGGATGGAAAAGTCAGAATCTGAATCCGCATCTCAGACCTGTCGAAGTCCTAATGATTTTTTGATGTGCATTGGGTTTTTGTGCAATACCCCAAAGTTTTCGGGTCAAAATCCTGACAAAATTGTGAAATTCGTGAAAATCTGATGGAAAAAATTGTGAAAATCTGATTTTTTTCCCAACAACATAATTTACATGAAAATGTAGTAATAAATAAGCGTAAAAAACCCGAGAGGATTTGATCAGAGTTTGTAGTAGAAAATATTGAGATAAATTCAGACTTTGATAAATATCCCCTTTAGTGTCAGTATCACTTTAAAACGGTTTGTAACTGTTATTGTACAAAGAAATAACCCCTTTCATAATTCTATGTATTAGAATTGAGAATAGATTTGTGCAGAGGGGTATGCTAGGAACAGACAGAAGGAGTTGGCATCATCTGCTTGTATAGGTTTGATACCTGTTATCCAGAATACTAGGGACCTGGGGTTTTCCTGATAAGGAATCTTTCTGTAATTAGAATCACCATATTTTAAGGGGTTATTTACTAAAATCTGAAAACATCTCATTATTTTAGTAAAACCACTTCGACTAAACTCCCATACACATTTTTAGCTTATTTATCAATAAATTAACTTTAAAAAATCTGGTGCGGGAAAAGACTAACTAAAATAGTAAAAAAAATCCTAATAGTACGACTTTTCCAGATTTGACGCCGAAAACTAAAAACTATTTGGATTATTGAACGAAACCCAGTGCAGATTATATGTCCAATTGTAAAAGGGACATCTGCCATTGACTTCTACATGACATTAAGGGGCACATTTACTATTGGTCGAATATTGAGGGTTAATTAACCCTCGATATTCAACCGTCAAAGTAAAATCCTTTGACTTCGAATCTTGAAGTCGAAGGATTTACCGCATTTCCTTCAAAGGATTTTAATCCATCGATCGACCGATTTTCCTTCAATCAAAAAAAGCTAGGAAAGCCTATGGGGACCTTCCCTATAGACTAACATTGGTGCTCAGTAGGTTTTAGGTGGCGAAGTAGGTGGTCAAAGTTTTTTTTAAAGAGACAGGACTTCGACTATCGAATGGTCGAACAATTTTTAGTTCGAATCGTAGTTGAAGGTCAAAGTAGCCAATTCAATGGTCGAAGAAGCCAAAAAAAACTTCGAGATTCGAAGTATTTTTTATTCTAATCCTTCACTCAAGCTAAGTAAATGTGCCCCTAACAGTTTTGAGATGGAGTATTGTCTTATTTGGACTTTTAGCAGTCTCATGGTTTAATAAATCTTGGAAAATTATGGGTTTTTTTCAACGAAAAAATTGTTTTCCCTTTAAAACTCCGACTTTAGTAAATAACCCCTCCTATTGTTAAAAAAATATTTAAACAATAAATAAACCCAATAGGATTGTTTTTCTGCCAATAAGGATTAATGATATCTTAGTTTGGATCAAGCACAAGGTACTGTTTTAAGGAAATCAATTTTTAAAAATTTGAATTATTTGGATAAATTGGAGTCTATACGAGATGGCCTTCCTGTAATTCGAAGCTTTCTGGATAAAGGGTTTTCAGATAACCAATCCCATACCTGTATCATAATCACTGTAGAGTTTTTTTAATAACATTTTGCTTTTACATCTGCATTCTTCATATTTGTAGTGGTGAGCCCAATTTTTGTTTTCAGTATAATAAATATAACACAACCAACTGACATCCTTACATAGTAACATAGTAAGTAAGTTAAAAAAAGATAGACGTCCATCAAGTTCAACCTTTCAACTTTTTTTAACCTGCCTAACTGCCAAATCGGACTAGTCCCTGGATCAACTTGTACTATGAGCTATCTTCCATAACCTTGTATTCCCTCACTTGCCAAAAAGCCTTCCAACCCCTTCTTAAAGGAGAATTCAGTCCTGTGGGAAAAACCCCCGTACCCCCCACCCCATGTAGACCTCCCCCCTCCCCCCAGGCTATCTGCCCCCCGGGGAAATGCCCCATACTTTATACTTACCCCTCGTCGCAGATTCTGCCAGCGGAGTTCCGCACCTCCCTCTTCCGGGTTCTCTGTAAACTGACTGGGAGATTGACAATCTCCGTCAACTGTGCATGCTCCAAAATGCCAATCTTCCAGTCAGCTTACCGAGGACCCGGGAGATAGATGCGTGGAACTCCGATGACAGAATCTGCCCTGAGAGGATTAGAGTATTAAGTATGGGGCATTTCTCCGGGGGGCAGTTAACCTGGGGGAAGGAGGGAGGGAGGTCTACCTGGGATTGGGGGTACAGGGTTGTTTTCCCCACTGGGTGGAATTCTCCTTTTAAGCTATCTAATGTATAAGCCAGTACAACTGATTCAGGGAGAGAATTCCATATCTTCACAGCTGTAC
Source organism: Xenopus petersii (assembly GCA_038501925.1). Taxonomy (NCBI): domain Eukaryota; kingdom Metazoa; phylum Chordata; class Amphibia; order Anura; family Pipidae; genus Xenopus; species Xenopus petersii. The sequence goes on along the minus strand of CM076681.1, from coordinate 81,007,240 downwards.
TGTAAGATACTGTAAAAAAACCCTTCCGAATATTTAGGCAAAACCTCTTTTCTTCTAAACGGAATGGGTGACCTTGTGTCAGCTTGCAAGACCTACTAGTAAATAAAGCAGAGATATTATTATATGATCCCCTTATATATTTATATATAGTAATCATATCACCCCTTAAACGCCAGTGTGAACATCTCCAATTTGGCCAGTCTTTCCTCATAGCTAAGATTTTCCATACCTTTTACCAGCTTAGTTGCCCTTCTCTGTACCCTCTCTAGTACAATAATGTCCTGTTTGAGTGATGGAGACCAAAACTGTATGGCATATTCTAGATGTGGCCTTACCAGTGCTCTATAAAGTGGAAGAATGACTGCTTCCTGCCGTGAATCAATGCCCCTTATAGTACAGCTCAATACCTTATTTGCCCTTGATGCTGCTGACTGGCATTGCTTGATACAGCCAAGTTTATCATCTACAAGGACTCCAAAGTCCTTTTCCATAATGGATTTCCTAGTGCAGTCCCATTAAGGGTATAAGTGGCTTGGATATTCTTACATCCCAGGTGCATGACTTTACATTTATCAACATTGAATCTCATTTGCCACTTAGCTGCCCAGATTACCAGTTTGTCAATATAGTGTTGCAAGGATGTCACATCCTGGATGGAATTAATTGGGATGGATAGTTTTGTGTCATCTGCAAACACTGATAAATTACTTACAATACCCTCCCCATAGTCATTAATAAACAAGTTAAATAAAAGTGGACCCAATACCGAGCCCTGGGGGACCTCACTAAGAACCTTACTCCAAGTAGAGAATGTACCATTAACAATCACCCTCTGTACCTGATCAAGTAGCCAGTTTCCTATCCATGTGCAAACAACTTCATTAAAGGAGAAGGAAACCCCCTCGGCGCAAAACCCCTCCCCCGTGTTGCCCCCCTCCCTCCTCCCCCCTGGCCTACCTGTCCCCCTGGGCAAATGCCCCTAACTTGTTACTCACCCCTCTGCGCAGGTCCTGTCCACGGAGTTCACAGTCGCCATCTTCTCCCACACGTGTCTTCTTCTTGCTTTGACCAGCGTCTTCTGGCGCATGCGCAGTAGGAACAGTTACCAGTACGGATCTACTGCGCATGCGCCGAATGTCACGAAGGAAAACTTTGTGACATGGATTGTGTATGGGGCCTACCTGACCAGTATCTGGCCAATTGTTTGGGCAGGTTTAACATTTCAGTTGAGAGAGAACCACATCAATGTATTGTATGACAAGTCTTCATAGGCTCATATTATGGTACACTTTTTGGCTTGGAGTCCAAGCAATCTGGTTGTCCAGCATGTCGGTAACTAAATCAGGCCAGGATCAAGTTTATCTTGTCATGTATGGCTAGCTTTATCTTTGTTGAGTCCAGACTACAGATTATTGGGACTTGAAGAGACAGGGAGAATTTACTTAAGGGTAGGGGCACACTGGGCGATTTGGGGGGAATTAAGTCGCCTGGCGACTAATCGTCTTGTCTTTGCGGCGACCAATCTCCCCGAATGCCTTACCTCTGTCTTGCGCCAGCTATAATGTAAAATCGCTTGCGGCATGGCACACGCAGCGCATTTTACCAAAGTACTTTGGCTGACTTCGGACTTTGGTAAAAATACTATTGTAAAATCTATCTTCAGTAGTAATTACTTCAGTTATAAAGAAAAAGTGGAGCCACAGACCATCCAGCAGTGAGTGCCTGTTATCATGAATTCAGTGCCAAGGGCTTGTGCCAATGGAGCTATGAAAATCATTGACTGGCTTACGAATGTGTCACAGTTAAGGAGAAATAATTGAAGTTGTTTTGCCTATTTTCCTGCATATATTCCCTGGTTTAACAGTTAACACTTCACATATTTACTTGTATAATTTCTATCTTGTGAGGATGGGATCTTTTTTTCTTTTCTGCCTTTTGCAGGAACACAAAGAACAGTGTGAAATTAGCAGCAGTTATGGAGCTTGATTCCCTTCCCCCACGCAGCTCGCATAGATTTCTTAACAGAAATGGCCACTGTCCTTTTATCTCATGCTGACATATTACATGTTGTGGGAGGGGAGCCATACAGCAACATAGCTCTCTCAGCTGCTCTGCAACCCCTATTTTTATGTTATCTCAGCAGTACTGGATACACACGCACAATGCCCTTTGCATAGTGTTCATAATTCATTTCACATTTCCAAAACACGGCTTAATACATTTGAAGATGTCTTAATGCATTCGCAAGACCTCTCTCTTTCTACCCCCCTTCCCTCATTCCTTCACGCCTCCTAAAAGCCAACACATTTTAGTGGGCGTATTTGAATGCTGGAAAGAGCCAGCAGGCTATTGATGGCAACTCCTGATTATTTACAACAACACGTGGAGCTTATTTATAGCTGGCATCTGGGCACAACACATGAAATAATGTACTATGAATTCAGAAAATAGAGAGGGAAAAAAAAAAGTTTTTATTTTAATTCTGATTACATTTGCTTTGAATGGCATGTGATTTACCCTACTGACTTCCATGAGATGCATACCAGATTTATTATAGTATCCTTAATTATTTATTGCACCAACAAATTCTGCTGCGAATGTGTAATCATTCACATCAGTCATTGACCTAGTTGAGTTTACATTCTAATCCTTACCACAGGAAGACATAACGTCAGTGTCATAAGTAGGGTTGGCATCTGGCCGGTAAAAATGATGGCTGATCCCAATGTTATTAATAGGGAAAAAAATAAATATATAGGAAGACCAGTATTTTTTCCAGAAAAGGTGGCAACCCTAGTCATAAGAAACCAATTAACCTACCAGTATGTTTTTAAACGCTCGTAGAAACTATAATCCAGATCTTTAAATGCTGCTGATATCACCTCTGGTAAATTCATCATTTTGGTTTAGTAGTGCAAAAGTCATTTGCACCTGTAATAAAATATATACTCACTGTAACTATAGTCTGCTAAGCACAGCATGTGTTCCTGAAAAACTAAAAATAGTCAATTATTTTCACTGACAAGGTAGGCTACTGTAGTGCAGTGATCTGCATTATGCACACGTGTGTAACGTAGAATAAGGGAATCCATCAAATAATGAGTCAACTAATGCATCAATAAATCATGTCACACACATGCACATAATGTAAGAGGCACAGGACTTGCACATAAAATTGCCAATGACAAATTAATTTGTTTAATGTTAAAAATGTTTGAGGACTGGTAATTTCTGGCAATCCCCATTTGTCCTATGTATAGTAGGGAAGGCTAGGGGGCATTACACCTAAATTATAACAGAAAAAAAGGAAATCATTTAAAAAAATGATTTGATTAAAATGGTGTCTATGGGAGATGGCCCTCGTGTAATTCGGAGCTTTCTGGATAACGGGTTTCAAGATAATTGATCTCATACCTGTACAAATATTGCTGCAGAAATCACAAATGCCTTGTGAATTATTGCTATGATCCAGTTCCAATAATAAATACAGTCTCTATGCATTTCCCTGTGCCCATGGCATTTCTTTTTTTTTTAATTTTGAACTCAGCTGCTTAGATGTGTGGCTATAATATACACTGTAGGGTTTCTGTAGATATGGGATAAAGAAGGATAAAGACAATCTTTTCCCTGTGTCTAATTTTTTAGGCAATGTTACAAACGGAATCCCAAACCCAGAACTAACGCAAAGGTCCTGGTCACGGCTCACTCTTCCGCCTATAACAGCCGCCTTTCGCTTCGGGAGGAGCCCTCCACTATTTAGATTCCTCTAGGTCTTAATGTGAGAAGACCAAGGACAGAGTTCTGGGCAGACAAGGGAACCAAACCTTTACAAAAGGAACAAGGAGCATGGTCAAGTGACAGGCCCAGGTCGTACCAATCAGGAGAATTAGTACAAATTCAGGAGACGAGAGAGTAGTCAAGGTCACAAGCCAGGTCAAATACACCAATATCGAAGAACAGCAACAGGATCCTAGAGAGTAGTCATATAATGGGCAAGGGCTGGCAGGAATGGTCAAGGACAGGCAGGATCAGCAATAGACAAGACAACTAGAAATAGCACCCAGGAACGAAAGTAGACCTACATTGGGTAGTGAGTATTTGCCCATGGCCCCTTCAAATATTTGAAGACCACCAGGTATTCTCACACAATGGTATGGGGGTAGTAGGTATATTTGTAGCAAATTTCATTATTCACCCAGTTTTTTTTATTAGATTTGTTACATTTCTTTCAGCTAATTGATTCAAGATACATGCTGTAGTATTGTAGTGCTGGTGACTCCTGTGCCACCCATATCCATACTTCTTTGCAGGATTGTTAATGCGGTGCTGTTTTGTATCCTTTACTTATGAGGCTGTTCAATAGCTTAGGTGCTTTTTCTTAAAAGGCTTTAGGTATAGAAATGGGTAGGGGTCTTGGCAAATAAAGATTTTTTTATTAAAAAAAATATTTTTTATAGCTCCTATTCTACATTGCCAAGAGATTTTATATTTCAGGGGAAATTAAAGAACAACCTTTGGGAGAGTATTAAAAAGATTTGTATAAATATGATCAGCTTTCACAAGTGGAAGCTCCTATTGAGACATATTTCTACAGTTCTAGGAATTATTACCAATAGTCTGTGTTTTCTTTACAGCTTGAGAGTCTACTAAACTCATCTAACATTGTGATTACTTCAGGTAGAGCTTTTGTGGCGTTAGATGGCTCTGTTCCTATGGTGTTCGCAAACAGACCAATTCTGCAGTCAGATGGTTGACATATCTCTTTCATCTGTCTGATGACGATCATTTTACGTGCCATGGCGATCAATCGCTTAGTAATTCGGACAGGTTAGAAGATTTATATCCGCTAATAATAATATCCCTGTATGTATTGCCTATCTGACTATGTCAGTAGGTGACTTTCACTACTATTTGCCAGACATAACTTTCATACAATTGCTGTCTGTCATTTCATACCCAGAACATCAGCTTATTTGTTCATTTTTTACTTTATTTAATCTGAATGGTTAGTTGTAGTTGTAGTGGTCCAATGCTTTAAAATGCACATGGATATACGGAAGCTTTGCTACTAGCTGATGTTTCATTGTGGCAGTAGCCCTATTGCTCTACTGGTGTACTGTATATGTATTTTACAGATTGAATGTACAAGTTATAAATAGCGGTTTCTTCTATTATTCCTTAATTTCTGCTATTTCTTTTGAAATTTTTTGTGTTGGCTGTTGCTTAATCTTGTATTCCAACATTCATTTACTGCTGGAGTGCCTTGTGCAGTTCCTCTTTTGTCTTTTTCTTTATAGTTGCAAGTGTTCGCTTATTGTGGCTTTATAGGCACATCATAATAGTATCCTGTGGGTCCAGTTAGGCAGACCCGTGCCCAAACCAGACCCAATTTACAAGCAAACCCAGACTGCTGGCCTGCTCTCAAGTTACTTGTCCCCGCTGCCTACCAAAACTTCAACTTAACCTGGGACCCAGGTAACAATTACGATCTTTCATGGAAAAGATCTTTCCAAGAAAGATTGTTCCTTTCAGTACACACATGTAGAGCTGAATTGTCAGATATACAGGTAGAAATACAGTTAGAAACAATATAATTCTACTTGTATCTGACGATTCAGCACTAACAATGGCTGATGTTTGGGTGCCTTCAAAGGCACCCAATCAAAATTTTCCGTCCAGCCCGATCTACGAGCCAACCGATATCAAAGTCTTCTGCCGATATTGGTTGTCTCTTTTCTCACCATACACACACTGAATATCATATGAAAATTAGTTTTGTACGATATTATCTGTGCATCTATGGCCACCTTAAGATGTCTCTGGGTGCACTGATGCACATGACTTGGGGCAGCTGGGAAATTGACAATATGTCTAGCCCCATGTCAGATTTCAAAATTGAATATAAAAAAATCTGTTTGCTCTTTTGAGAAATGGATTTCAGTGCAGAATTCTGCTGGAGCAGCACTATTAACAGATTTTGATTTTTCATTTTGAAAAAAAAATTCCCATGACAGTATCCCTTTAAGGTGGCCATACACAGCCAACAAAAGCTGCAACAGCTTGATAAAATGAGCTGCCTATGTAGGGCCACCTTTATTCAGCCACCGTGTTTCTTTGCAGGCAGACCGCAGGCAGTTATAATGGAGAAATTGTAAAAATTGTGAAACAAAGAACAAACACAATAAGCAAATTGAAATTAAGAAAACAGCACAACCCTATGCCAGATCATCAGTGATGCAACACAAGATTTTATTTCAAACATTTCCATTTACTGCAAAATGTGTAAAAAAAACCCTGTAGGAACATTTCATCATGCAATTTAGTCTAATCATCTTTTTATTCTGCAGAATCTGTCTGACAAATTGCAACGGTGAAGGAAAACTTTGGCACACGGGTCATTTTCTCCACTTGCGTATACAGTACATGCCAGTAGACACAACGACAATCCCAGCTATACTTGTTACACAGTATAAAGACAATTCAAGTTCCATTGAAAAAAGCTGCACAAAATACAAAGCATTTGGTGTAAACACAATTGAATGCAAATTGCAATATTTTAAGCCAAATAATAATCATGCAATAAAGTAATCCCAAGGTACTGCATATTTGCAATATTTGAATTATAAAATGTGTGTATTTTATGTGACTACTCATGCAATCCAAAATGGCATTTAATTATAGGCACACACGTCTCACACCCATCAGACAAATGTATTATTAATTAATTAATAATATGTAAGTCAACCTCCTAGATAAGTAAGGAAATGGTAGAATAGGCTGTGATAGTCTTAAGCCCTGTCCAGGAGAACAGCATAATATAGAGAAGCTGTTAGATCTAGTGCATATAAAGGATATTGCTCATTATAATGTGATTTGAGTGCTGTCAGAAATTGTTTGCCAAAAAAAAACCCATTGGATAAATGTAAAGTTCATTTTCCCTTCTCATTTGTTTCTAAAGTAGCTCCTGTGGGAGAAGAGGGTTGTGATATTTCACAGATACTGCTGAGAAATGTGGAAAATACAACTAATGCAGCAAATTGTAACAGTTCAGAATCTGATCCTGGATTACTGAGCTGCCAGACTGAAACACCAGCAACATTAAGGGGCAGATTTATCAAGGGTCGAATTTCGAGTTCATGGAAGTTATTTCCGTGAACTTGAAATTCGACCAATTGCAATTTATTAAAAAAAATTAGCATTTTTGAAACTCAGGTGAATAGGATCAACCTGCAAACGCGAATCGAATTCTCCATAAAAAACTAGAAAAGTCAGAAAGGCTGCAAACAACTCCAAATTAAGGACAGCTAAAACAGCAATTCGACAGGTTTAAGGTGGTGAATAGCCAAATTTGAGTTCTTAAAGGGCCAGTGTATGATAGATCTCAAAAATCAAATTCGATTTTTTTTTTTTTAAAAAAAAACTTCAATTGGATCTTAACAATTCCCTAGTCAAATTTCACAGTTTTGGCCAAAACAAATTGAAAATTCTAATTTTCACTTCGACCCTTGATAAATTTACCCCTATACGTTAATTAATATTTGGAAAAAGGTTAAAAAAAAATAGAATGGAAAGCAACTGAAGAAAGTTTTTCTAGGTAACAATCTGAAAACAATTGAACAGAAACAATGTTTTGAAAGTGAACACCCCTTTAAACCAAGATGCTTCACCTTCCAGTTCCACAAAAGTAAATATATTGGAATATTTATGTTACAGGAATTCAGTTTAATTCTGTATTTTCCACATACATCATAGAGCCGATCCCCCAACAATACAATTTATTGTATAATGCTAGGTTTTCCAACATTCAAATTCAGTCAGGGATATAACATTTTTGGGGATCATTATACCCACTTGGACTGTGGCTGTCAACCTCATCAGACACTAACAAAGTTCACACAGTAGTTGATATTTCATATGCAATAATCTACATACTGGCACTATATCAACCCTCAAGTACAGTGATCCCCAACCAGTGGCTCGTGAGCTCACCAATATCTTGGATGTTGCTCCCATTGGCCTCAAATCAGGTGCTTATTTTTTTTCAGGCTTGGAGGCAAGTTTTCTACTGCTAAACAGACCAGTCCACATAGGGGCTACCAAATAGCCAATCACAGACCATATTTGGCACCCCCAGGAATTTTTTTCATGCTTGTGTTGCTCCCCAACTCTCTTTACATTTGAATGTGGCTCAAAGGTATAAAAGGTTGGGGACCCTTGCTCTAGTAGGAAGGCTTTGTCCTTAGCAGTTAAGTAGACTTTGTATAAAGGAATTGTTTTTTGAATAAATTAACAATATTTGCTTTATTACACACATAAGCTAACGAAAAGTTTCTTGGTGGCTGACACTACTACTTTATCGGACTTGGTTAATGCCTATACTTTATTAAAGGGGAAATTTCATCCTGAAATGTTCTGTTTTAACATTCTAATTTTGTGCCTTTTGATATACCACAAAACCAATTTGGTTTTGGAGTGAGTGAGTGAGGAGTTTTAAGGAACACTTGCTCCTCTTCAGTTTCTGTCAGATCCCTTTGTTTGGACTGACAGCCCGGGCAGTCGTTTTTTTCTCATCCTTGTATATGGCCTTTTATGTTCTTTTTATTTTTTTATGTAGTGGCATTACTACTGTGTACGAAGGGTTGCAACAAAGACCTCCCCCAAGTAGTGCCCACCAGTCACCGCAGATAGGGGGGTGACCCGGGCACAGGTTTTCCACCTGGGCCCATGGTGCAACAAACTATCTGTGCTTTCCCATGTCCAAACTCTTTTTGAATGATTTGGTTGCTTATTTTAACCCATGGAATTGCTAGGGACGCTGAACTGGTTTTACAGGACTGGTACAGTCACTTCCCTTTTTTACCCACACATGTTGAAGATTTGAATGATGCAGTCACTTAACTAATTATAGGGTGTGGCATACTGGTATATGCTGAGACATAACATTCTTATTTATTAAACATTTCCTTGCACAAAATAAGATGGATGTGGCAAGAAAAATAATTAGTTCTCATAAATGACAGGGCAGCTGAACTGATATCACAACTACATTAGCCTTAGTCTGCACTAGTAGCACACACATACAAACACATACAGCCTCAGATCTGCCAGTTTTCCTTCCAAGGAAACTAAGTTCAGTTTCGAAAGGGGTCATTTTGTTAAATTTGAATACACAACTTGAAGGGGAACAATCAAAATAAAAAATATTAACTTCACCTTGTTAAAATAACAAACTCTCTAGAAACAGGATTATCTTGATTATTTCAGAAATTGTATAGAATTGTATATGTAATATAAGGAATGTAATATGTTTCTCTAGCACAAAAAACATTTGCAAAGACAATTGTGAACGTTAGTGACCATGTGTGCGCCATTTTTGACTGATTAAAGACCTCAACGACTTGCGACCAAATTGCTTTTCCGAACGTTTGCAGTGTATGTAATAAAATTTCGCAATCGCAAACACGATCATCGCAGGGCCGACCTCCAAGCAGCTGATGTGATCGGATTGCATGTCTGCTGCTCTCCTGGCTTTTTTCCTCCCACCAGCCCTGGGCATGTACTTCCTGCTGTGTAACGTTGTGTGCCACAGACCTCCGGGACCCCCTCCCATGGTCCAGCACCCCTCCTGCTCCAAAAAAGTGGTAGGTTTTTTACTCACTTGCACACACTTACAGACATTTACATACAAACTTACACACACAGACAACTTTTAGAAGTGTAAAAAAACTCACAAACAGGGTTTTTTTTTTAACTTATTTATATTACGGTACTCTTTTATCTTATGTTTTTCAAAGCTTGACTACTGGATAAGTATTACACTGATGGACCAGTTACTGTGTTTTGTGATTTCATTGGTTTGCTAAATTTTTGTGGTTTTATTGTAATTTTATCACTGCATTATCGTTCCTTATGTGTTTTTTTAGCATAGCTTTGCAGTTTGGTACTTTGGTACACAAAGGTGTCTTTTTTTTGTTGGATTCAGCAGATTTAGGGTGGTTTATCTTGATACCTAATGATATGTGGGAGATAGGATGCTGCTAAGTGGAATCTTTGAGGTGATTTTCTGAAATGTCATCAAAATCGCCAAAGTAAAAAAAAATATTGGATTCATTTTTCATTCATTCTTAGGATGCTGCTAAGTGGAATCTTTGAGGTGATTTTCTGAAATGTCATCAAAATCGCCAAAGTAAAAAAAAATAATGGATTCATTTTGAAGTTACAATGGAGGTATATGTAGCATCACTACACAAGCCTGGGAAACCTTCAAAACAGCAAATACATTTTTTATTTTGCCCTACACATGTGCCCACTGTATAGTAAAGGTGCCATGAGTTAGGAAATGTAGGGGGGAAGGAGGGTAGCCCCAAAAAAATGTTCGATCTTTTTCAGCCTATCACCCATAAAAAAAGAAAAAATGCCAGCGTTTTTTGGGACTTAGAAATTTTTTTTACTTTTTTTGAAGCAATCCCTATCTACTCTATTGCACTTCGCCTGGTCTGAGGTGGCGAAGGAAGTCTGGCGTAAAAGGTAGCGTTCAGAAAAATTTGTGCGTCAGTGAATTTGCATAGTGACGTCCGTTGCGCAAATTCGCCAGGCGTAAGGGTGCGAAGTAACACTAGCGAATTTACGCCAGCGTCCGTTGGTGAATCAGCGAATTAACACTAGCGTTAGGCTCTTTGTCCTTTAGTGAATTTGCCCCAACACTTCTGTCGAACCACAGAGGATTTGCTTTGCAACGCTTTTGCTTACAAGGGGAATATACTGCCATGTATATTTATTAACTATCATTTTAAAGATGTTCCATTTTTGTACATTGTTTAACCCTTTGAAAAGCATTTCCCACTTAATGTGTTGCAGAGATGCCCTTATACTGTGAAAGTTTGTACATCTAAAATTTTGTGTTTTAGTTGCTCCCTTATAGAGTTGCCTCTGCAACAGAATCTCAAAGGAGATCATGTTATGATCACTATTCCTTAAATGCTCACCCACACAAATGTTAGCGATGAGTTTGGTATTATTAGTTATCACTAGGTCTAAAAGAGAGTCATTCCTAGTAAGTTTTTGAACTACTTCAAATAAAAATGGATTGTTTGAATTTTAAAATGTATCTCAATTTCCATTATTACAGAAAAATTATAATGATGGTATGAATATTCTTTTATTTTCATAATGAATAAACCCACAGTTTCATGCACATCGGTGCGTCTAGGCTGTGTTGGTAGGACTGTCCCTGTACAGTTATGTTATTAGACCGATAATAACAATGTTATCCTCCTGGATCTTTAGTGCATCAGTATGAACCAGGGACATAAAAGATTAGCAGCATTGTGTAGGGACCTATAGAGTTAATGCTCCCTTATGGCTTTAAATCCATACACTTCCTTATCCCCTAGTTGCTGGGCAGAAGCCCATGTATTTAGATTGAGTTATTAACATAATGCGTGATGTGTATCCTTGGCCCAGAGATCCAGAACGAGTATATATATTTACAAAGAAATATATATAGGGAGATCAGCGCCTGTGGCAACAGAAATTAAAAACCAGCATAGCGTAATACGTTCATTTAAAAGGGATGCCACCCTGTGTTTCAAATGGCTTATTAACAAATGTGCTCCCCTTTTTTTGGGCAACTGTTGAAGTTAGAAAAAGACGACATATCAGGGGTAGGTATAAGGAATGAAAGGTGTATTCCTATGCAGCAAATTGTGTTCCAAAAGCGAAGCACCTCCACCCTCTGGGTAAATTGCCTACTTACAAACCACTCCTGTGGCGTTGTGCATGTAACAAATTCCCTTATTGGTCCTTCCTCCGAATTGGCACTCTCCAGGCTCCAGAACAGGTATAAGAACCAAAGATAGTGTAAAAACGTTTTATCAAAAAGATAATTAAAATCAGCAGTAAATACACTCACATTTAACCCCCTTAGGGTGTTCGCATTCAGTCCAGTTCAAATGTTTGCAAGAAGTCCCAGAGGATGGTCTGCCGGCTCGATTTAGACTTCCTTGTGGTGCTTCTCTTGGACCGATGTGTGTTCACCCTTGCCTAACGCGTTTCGCTGTTGTTCTCAGCTTCCTCAGAGGCCCAGAGGCTGCTGACCATTTCTTGTCTCACTTCAGTATAGTGATGGGCAGAAGGTTGGTCTTCCTCTTTTGCCTTCCACTCCAGGAGGGAGTGAATGCTGCTAAAAGCCTGTGACTCCCAGTAAAGGAAGGCCCCAAGGGTGGTGAAGCCCTTGGTGAAGTCAGAGGATACAGGGACCCCATGAATAATATGTAGTCAGGTCGTGTAGTATCTGTAAAGCACTTTGTTAGGAAAGTAAGGTAGAAAGAACTAGTGAGCAAGAGCTCTGTGCTCTGACCAGGAGGGATAGCAAAGGGGTAGCTCTCCCCTCAGGCAGCACTGGCCTATAGTGTGGGGATAACAGCCTAATAGGGATTTAGGTTTAGTGCTTTCCACGATCCAACGTGTGAGGATCCAGGTCATAGTACAGAGATCTATCAATGTGGTACACTATCTCCACAGGAATGTCACAAGGTGCTGGCTCTGAATTTGCTGTGATGTTACTTGACATGTATGTGAATACCTCATGGATTAGGAGTATGAAAACCCTGATTTATGCTTAAAGAGAATAAAGCCTGTTACGTTATTGTTTTGTTCAAGTGTCCAATTTTCTTATTTAGTCACGCAGCACAAGTGAGATGCCCCTCCTCTTCACCCTTTTTATTTAGCAAAAGCCCATCCTGTGGAGAGAGGGTCAAATGTAACAGGTGCTCTGTCCGTTTCCTAGCCAGGGAAGGTCTAGCCTAGCCTAGATATGGTTACAATTGTTTCACAGAAAGGATTTCTCCATTGCGAAGCACTCCGCTTCGCATCCAAGTTGGATGTCATCGTGCCACACCATGTACATGACATCATTTTATCGAAAAACTGCACAAAAATTCAAAAGCCAAGAAAGGAAAGCCAAGACGCAGGTTCAATGCCAGAATATAGGTCACATTGATTGGTGTTCCTGGGAGCTTTACTATTCTATATTTACTGTTTACTGGACTCTTGACATTCTGCCTTGTACCTGACAAAGATCCATTGATGCCTGCCCCTGAATCTTCTGCCTGAACTTGATCCTTGTTTAACCCTTTGGCTACCACGTATCTTTGTACCTAGTGCTTCCTCCTTGGTACGGACTTCTCTGCTTATTGGGCTACGAGGTCCTTACCGTAACCTATGTCCTGCTTACCAGCCATTTTTTTACACTAACATTTGTGTTACTGGGTAATTCCAGTGATTGCACAATGGTGACAATAATATGGAAGTCTCTTTGACCTATCATAGTATCTCCATGTTATGGACAGATTTACAATGCTGTAATGGCAATATTGCTTATCCATAAGAGGAAATTCAAGAAATGCAAGCAGGTTGTTGGAGCAATCAAATGACAATGGTAGCAATTTTGTCCAGTTCAGCAGCACTTTGATTCTATTTAATTTATATTAATTAATCTTGGAGTAACACCTTGGGGTGTCTTAAGATGGGGTAATTGAAGGAGCCAGTTGAACTGGTCTTGGCTGCAGCCTATAATATCTGCAAAAACAATTAAAAAGGCCCCAATTACCCACAATCCCAACTCCCTGACTCTCCAATGCCATGACAACAGCAAATCCCAGGAAACTTGCTACTGATTGCAACAAGGACCAAAATACTGATTGGACAGTTTTTTTGGTAAGCCTGAAATGCACCAATGCATCAGCCCTGCCCCACCTGGTCCATGAAACTGGTATGGGGTGCAAAAAAGTTTGGGGACCATGGATTACAGTACAGACCATAAAGCAGACTACTGGGGATCATCTCTGCTCAGTTGAGTCCACAACATTTGGGTCCCTAAGCTGGTTACTACTAGGGTACTAACTTATCCTACTTTTAGTTGAGTATAACTCAACAGCACTAACACTTGGGAACAATAGAGAATGCACTGGCTTATTTCACATTTAAATGGACCACTAGCCTCAACTTAACTGCACTAGGGTTACCACAAGCTCTGGACCTATACCATTCTCTCAGGAATCTTAAAGGCTAAATCTCATGCCTTTACATAAATGCCATGGGTGGGATCACATAATTTGTGGCTCAGTTGTCTTAGCTCTCAATTTTTCTAGTCTTGTTGAACACTCAACTGAAAGGTTCTATAACCCATATTTTGTACATCAGAGGTTCTTCTATTGTCAAACTGGCCTCTTTGGGTCAAACTCAGAGCAGTGACTAGAGTCCTAATGTGAGTGCCAATTAAGACAAAGTTTGTAGTTATGTCCCAAAAAAGTAGTTCAAACATCTTCTTTTTGATTTTCTGCTGAAAAATGGATGAGACTTAAAACCAACCAGCAGTGTTATACAAAAAATGTAACCCCATGTATCTGTTTAAGTATGAACTAAGGTCAAAGTAAATGCAGTTGTTACTAGATTTGCTTGGAGAACAACCTTGCAGATGGAGGACAAGGCTTTGTTAAGAGAGCCTAATAATTTACTATGGAAAGTGTATCTGGTAACTATCAGTACTGCTAGACTATCTGTAGTGATAACTTGTCTAGCTAGACGAGCATCTCAATAAAGGGTTTCAAATACTGAAAGAGAGAAATGTGGATAGAAACATGATAATTACAGCTTTCAATGAGATTCAGTTAGATAAAGACCTGTTGTAGAAACGTTATTAGATTCTTTTGTACTCATAGCTCTACTTTCTATGCGGCAGCCCAAGCAATCTTTTAATCAAAACCAGCATGGATAGGAGGACCCAATAACTTCTGTGGAGCAGTAAAATACATTTATAAAGTTGTGTTCAGAATAAAAGCAGTGTTTTTAAATCTCAAAATCTTTATACACCTGTAATAGCTTTTATTTCCATACACTCAAATGCATTAGGAACACTGCACATTCTATTCCAAATCAAAATGTGATGAAAAATTTATCAAATTTGTTTTATTCCTTTACAGAAAGTGAAGAAAAGGGAATATTAGGCTGTTCAAAAACAATAGCAGTGTCTGCATTCTTCTTTACAAACTCAAACATTCTCTGTATAAACTGAAAAAATGTTTCAAGATTTTGTTTCCTTTGAATCACTGAACTAATATTTAGTTTAATCACTGTTACTGAGAACTGCTGCACATCTGTGTTGCATGGAGTCGACCAACCTGTTACTTCCACAATTCTTCTGCATTTGGTTATTTTTGCGTCAGAAACAGCATTTCTGATGTCACCCCAAACATTTTCTATTGGATGAAGGTCTGGGGATTGGGCTGTCCACTCTATAACATCAATATTGTTGTCTGGAACCAAGATGTTGCTCATTTACTGGTGTGTTGGGCACCGTTATCTTGTTGAAACATTCATTTCAAGGGCATTTCCTCTTCAGCATAAGGCAACATGACCTCTTCAAGTATTTTGATATATTGAAACTGATCCATGGTCCCTGGTATGTGCTAAATAAGCCCAACACCATAGTATGAGAAAGATCCCCATATCATGCTGCTTGTGCCACCATATTTCACTGTCTTCACAGTGTACTGTAGCTTGAATTCAGTGTTTGGGGGCTGTCTGACAAACTGCAGCACCTAGACCCAAAAAAAACAATCTTTATCAGTTCACAAAATGTTGCACTATGTTTCTTTAGGCCAGACAGAGTGTTCTTTGGCAAATTGTAACCTCTTTAGCAAGTATTTTTTTTTCAACAATGGCACTTTGTGGGGCATTCTAGCAGATAGTTTGGCTTCTCATAGGCGTCTTCATAGGGTAGGACTACATGAACATTTTCAGCGTTGATCCAACGTGACACGCCTGTCGGATGCAGACGATGCATGATACGTCTGCATCCGACAGTCGTTTCACGTCGGATCAACGCTGCAACACCATGCGACAATGCATTCACTAACCTTATTTTAGTCGCATGCGACTTGTCGTAGGCATTATGTCGCAGCACGTCGTATTGCTCCGAAAATATCCATGTAGTCCTACCCTTATTGTAACAGTACTCACAGCTAACATAGAACCTTCTTTGATCTTCCAGGAGCTGATCATTGGCAGAGTCTTTTATCCATTTGAATGGTAGTTTTCTTCCACCTCTTTCAGGTTTCAGTTGCCATTTTAAAGCATTGGAGATCATATTAGCTGAGCAGCCTATCATTTTCTGCACTTCTTTATATGTTTTCCCCTCTCCAACCAACTTTTTAATCAAAGTACGCTCTTCTGAACAATGTCTAGAATGACCCATTTTACTCCCGTTTTCAGCATGCACCATAACCAGCATGCACAACATTTGCTGCCTTCCTTCCGTACCGTAATTTACACCTGTTTTTCACAGAATGAATGACCTCACTAACTGAACACCACACCACTATTGTTTTTAGGGATGGGCGAATTTCACCCGTTTCATTTCGGCAAAAATTTGCCGCCGGCGAAATGTCGCAGACACCCATTAAAGTCTATGGGTATTAAAAAAATGTTGTTTTGCGGCGAAATGTTTTTGACGCGTGGCTTTTTTTTGACACGCGACGCCATACAAGTCTATGGGCGTCATTTTTTCGGCAAAACAAGGTGAAAAAATTTGCCCATCCCTAATTATTTTGAACAAGCCTCAATTAATGATTCAATTACACAGAATCAGCGGCATGCATTTCATTGGCTGTTGATTATGGTTTTCTATTACTCTACTACACCTACTAGTAAATTATTTGCCATGTAGAAATAGAATTTCTACCAAAAACAGTGATTGATCAGATTAGTGATGTCGGACTGCTATTATTCTGAACTCTGTATAAATAAAAAATGAAGGGAGTCCCACAACTCAAAGTCTTTAATTCTTTTAATTCTTCGAGCTTTTGGACTCAATCCATTCCACATTCTTAAGATATTCACTAAAATAACAAAAGGTTATCCACAATAATCCCTTGTCAAAAACTGTTTAGAAACTCCAGGAAACCTTTTTTCATTGGAGGCTAGAAAAGCCTTAACAAGAACAACTTTGACAAACAGAATAATAAAAAAGCTTCCTGAAGAGATGGCCTATGGTCTATGCTCTATTTTTTCTTATCAATACATTTCAAAGCTTTTTTGGTCAACAACCTATTCAGAGTAAAAATATTTAAATGGAGCAACCGCAAAATAGGTGGCAAAATAGGTTTGAAAAGACACTATTCTGCATAATCAAAACCTTATCAGCTTCAGACGTTCTCAATTCTATCCATTCATTACCTTTTAATTCTAAAAGAAATATGTCAGCAGACAGAAAGTATAAGCTTATAAATTGGGCAAAATGCTGTTTATCGTTATTGGTGTGTCTGACATTTCTGGGGCAGTTTTCAGTACAAAATTAATGACCTTCTACCTGAAGCTCTATCAGGCTTGTGTGATGAATTGCAACAGTGTAGGAAGACAAGAGTGTAGAAACCCAAGCAACAATGAAGGTGACAACAGATGCCAGTGGCAAAAGGTTGGGGGTTTGTCTTTCATTACACAATCTAAGTGCTTTGTTCCCTATATTTCAGTTCATCCTTCTCCAGTATACAGTATAAGTGATTCCACTAACCTTAATTCAATTTAAAGAGGTTACAGATCTGGGACACCAGAAGAACAGCAGTCCTTTCTTTTCCAGTAG
Organism: Xenopus petersii; assembly: GCA_038501925.1. Taxonomy (NCBI): domain Eukaryota; kingdom Metazoa; phylum Chordata; class Amphibia; order Anura; family Pipidae; genus Xenopus; species Xenopus petersii. The sequence continues at coordinate 80,989,602 of CM076681.1, read as the reverse complement.
CCTTCTGTTACTGTATATCCCAGTTGATTTTAGAGTTTGAGGCACTTTTTTCTCATCCTATGAAAAAAGACAGGACAGACAGTTTCAGCTGCACATTATCATTACATCCTCTATTTTACAGCAGAGAGAATTCTATAGAAAAGAAAGTTTAGTTTATATTGAATATTTTATCAACATTAAGCCTCTCTAATAACCTCCTGTATAAATCAACAGATGGAGTTGACTGGATAAGTCCTATTTAAAATTCAGAGCCACAATTGCAAAAATGTTTAGGAAAGACTAGTCTTATGCACTTTCACACACCCACTGAAAACACTCACAAATAAATGGGTTATATTTTGATTTTTACTTTCATCAGGTACTGTATATGCAGTAAAGGTATGGGACCTGTTATCCAGAATGCTGGGATCTGTTATCCAGAATGCTCAGGACCTGTGGTTTTCCAGATAAGGAATCTTTCTGTAATTTGGATCACTATACCTTAAGTCTAATACTTTTTCTTATTAAACATTAATTACATTTTATTTATGTTAGTTGGGATCAAGTATAACATTTTCATTACTACAGAGATAACAGATCCTATACCTGTACACTGAAAGACACACCGGAAAACAGGCTATGTTTCATACTTTTAATTCTTCCATTATAAAGTACAATTCAAGATTTTAAGGTCTGAATTTCAAGCCAAGACATGGAAGTACTTGATGAGCGGTCCTAGGAGGACGTCTAGTGGCAAGTTTTGAGAAGGAAATGTTATTTTTGAAGAATGTCCATGGTAATTCTGTGGATCATCTCCTAGTATAGCCTTATATAGTAGCTATATCCAGAAAATTCCCATTTCTTTTTTTAAAAAAAACCCACCAGATCGTTCCTGCAAAACCTGGATGATCGGAGCAGCTTATAGGGATACATGGAAATGCAGTTAAACAGGAGATAATGTGAGACAATATGTAGTTCACAACAAATGGAAATGTGAGAAATATGAACATGGCAAGCAATTCCATGGATGCAAAAGCACACATCTGGAAAATTAAAGCAATTATAGTTCAGAAAGATGAAACTATAGATGTGAAGAATGATCAGAAATATAGTTCTGTAACATACAGTAAAAGGAATAGTGGAGTATTGGAATTTTAGTTCGGTAGCAAATAAGAAATCTATGCTGATCCCTATATGTGGCTTCATTGTTTAATTGTGTCTGATATTTTATTGTCAGGGCAAGGGCTGCCTGTATAACCTAGCTGTCTCTCACCTTTGAAGTGAGCTCCACTATGTACCCAGCACTAGCTAATGCTATGCATGACATGCCCACTTTGCTGTTATCAGGACAGAGCCCCTTCCTTCCTTACCACCAGTGTCAGACTGGCCCACCGGAAAAACCAGGAAAACTCCTGGTGGGCCCAGGTGTCAGTGGGCTCTTGTGCTGCTAAACATTCGGCCTCTTTCATGGCCATTCCCTATTCTTTGAGAACACAGAGGCTTAATAGATGGAATAATAGATTATAGTATGTAAAGAAAAGAGACTAGGAGAATAGAGGTTGAGTCAGGAGGAGAAGAAGAATAATAGTACTGAGAGTGGGCTCCTGGTCAATGTTCTTTGGTGGGCCCCTGGTCTAAGGTTTTTGGGTGGGCCCCTGTTGTCCCAGTCCGACACTGCTTACCACCACTTTAAAATGATATAAACCTTTGGATATTTCCATTCCATAGGGAAGTCCTAAAAAAGGGCCCAACCTTGGAGTTGCTGCCAACTACAAATTAAATTGTACCATACTGCAGCTTGTGGGTAATTCACCAAAATGGACACCATTTTGCATCTCCATTGGTTCATTACACACAAGTTGTGGTAGATGCAACTTATTTATTGTAGATGAAATGATGCACATTTTTGAGGGAAATCACTGTATAGTGGGTATACAAATTTTACACTTTGTCCATTGCACTGTAATTATAATTTATCCTTCATGCATCTGCTCACTCCAATAATAGCATCTTGTTTTATATGCTTGGTTATAGCCAGTACTCAGGCCTGGATTTGTGGAAAGGCATAGGACTAGGGTTGCCCCTTGCCATTTTTAGTTCTGGACAGCCCATTTTTTTTGAAGGGCTAATCAGGTCAAAACTGCCTGCTTGGTTTTCCAAAATAGGAAAACCGGGCAGGTTTCTGTATGATTGACTTCGAATCGCCCCTGACGTTACAACCTGCCCCGCACAGTGTCATGGCCCGGCCTTATTGCATCATGGCCCGCCCCCTGCCCAGATTCAACTGGGCCAAAAGGTGTCAAACCTACCTAGGGTGCCAGAATTAAAGGGGCAGTATGCTGCCCAGCCGCATTGCAATGAGCTTGGAAGCACTGGGGATATTTGGGAAATGTTCTAGCTCTTTAAGTCTCCCACATGCCAGTCCCATTTTCCTGACCCAAAGACTTGCATATGCGTGCATGCACATATGATGGAGGGAAGGGACACCCAACGTATAAAGCTGACCCTGCCAGTACTGCAAGAACATAATTGTCATAGGCAGAGGAACCTGCCAAGATCAAATTCCAGGGCTCTCTTGGGTTATTGATATGAATGTTTTTTCAGCATATATTGATCCATGTATTGATCATGTGTTTTTATGTGATTAGAATGGCTTTGTATGTTGATTAAATAAGCACATTATTAAAAGGTAAATGAAACTCGCAAGTCTCATTGGTTTATTTATCTGTCTTTCTTTCTATACCAAAACAACAGTGCCTGCTTTTATATTTCTCAGAGCATTTTAGCAAAAAGCAGTTGTCATAATAAAATGTGTTTAAGTTAACCTTTAGTATGTTTTAGAATGGCCAGATTTTAAGCAACTTTTCATTTTGTCTTCATTATTTATTTTTATATTTTTTCATTATTTGCTAGATTTGTGATTTACAATTTCAAACACTTGGTGGCACTAAATGCATGATCATAAAGAAAATAGCAAACTCAGACATGGAACAAATTTTGGTAACGGATTTGCCATGTATGTATGTATATTTTTATTTGTATAGTGCTCCTTGAGGGCAAAGCACTGTACAGCAAAACAATAAATTAGTAGTAACAAACAAGGGATCATTAAAATAAAGAGTAACAATAAGTGGTAGTCTTTGAGTTTTGTTTTAAAAATACTGAAGGAGGATTCTCTCCTGAGAGATTCAGGAATGACATTCCAAATATAAGGAGTCACAAGAGAGAGGGGTTTGATACGGGAAACAGCAGTAATAACTGGGGGGTACAACCAAGTGGTTGCTCTGAGAGGAGCCGAGGTTTGGGCCAGGAACATATAGAAAAACAAGAGATGACATGTAGTTAGGTGCAGAGGAATGAAGGACTTTGAAGGTTATGAGGAGGAGTTTATGTTATTCTTTGTTTTATAGGAAGCTATAATAAGGACTTTAGCAGCGGAGGGGCTTGTACACTTTTGGATGAGAGGAGGATAATTCTTGCAGCAGTGTTTAATACAGACTGTAGAGGGGAGAGATGGGAGTTAGGGAGGCCAGTTAGTAGAAGGTTACAGTAATCTAGTCTGGATAGGATGAGAGCATGCATGAGCGTCTTGGCCGTAGCAGGTGAAAGGAAGGGACAGATTTTGGCAATATTGCATAAGAAAATGTGACAGGTTTTGACAGTGGTGTTAATTAGATCAGAGAAGGAGAGAGAGGAGTCAAAGATTACCCCCAGACAGTGTGCTGAGTTGACAGGGTTGATGAGCATGCCATCAATAGAGATAGTAAATAGGGGAGTAGGACCAGGCTTAAGTGGAAAGATGATTACTTCAGTTTTTGTTAGGTTGAGTTTGAGGTGGCGCTGGTTCATCCAATTTGAGATAGCTAGGAGGCAGTTAGAGATTTGAGCCTCTGTTTCAGCTGTTAATGAAGGGGTGGAAAAATATATTCGGGTATCATCAACATACAGATGATAATTAAAGCCAAATGAACGGAGACAGAGTGTACAGGGAGAACATCAGCAGCACCCCCACATTGAGTGGAACTGGAGATAAGGTTTTGTTATCATAGGAGACAGTGAATGATCGGTTAGAAAGGTAAGAAGAGAGCCAAGATGCAGCCTGGCTACAGATGCCAAGTGAATACAGAATCTGCATCAGGAGGGAGTGGTCAACTGTATCAAATGCAGATGATGGGTCAAGGAGGAGAAGTGACCTTTGGCTTTGGCAACCTGTAGATCATTTGTAACTCTGCACAAAGCAGTCTCAGTAAAGTGTCCAGGCCGGAAACTAGATTGCAGAGGGTCCTACAGATCATGGGTGTGTATAAAGTTAGTAATACGGGAGAACACAATACGCTCTAGGAGTTTAGAGGCATGTGGTAGAAGGGAAACAGGATGGTAATTTGACAGGATGGGTCAAGCGTGACCTTTTTAAGAATAGGCTTTACACAGGCCTGTTTCAAAGAGAATGCAAGGTTCCAGAAGCTAGAGAAGAATTGACGATGTGAGTAAGTAGTGGTGTAAGCTCTGCAGCACAGTGTTTGAGCAGAGAAGAAGGCATAGGGTCAAGGGGGCAAGTTGTAAGTGGGGAGGACTAAGGAAGCTTGGAGACTTCAGACATTGTTACTGTAGGGAAGGAATTAAGGGGGCTTAGGAAGGAGGAGCTGGTTTACATTAGTAGAGGTAGGGATCTCAGCAAAGTCCTGAGAAGAGGAGCATCAGGTTGACTGATACTGTTGATGAGGGATGGAGAAGAGTATTGAATAGAGAAAACAGGGGTCGTGGGTTGGATTTCTGATTATTTATAAGGGTACTGTAGTACTCTTGCTTGGTCTTTGACAAGGCAGAATTGAGGGAGGACAATAGAAATTTATAGTGAATAAAGTCTGCTTGTGTATGGGATTTCTTCCACATACATTCAGCAGATCTTGTACAGGAGCATACGAATCTGGTTTGTGAATTCAGCCAGGGTCGTGGGTTCTGAGCACATGTACGCTTAGCCTGTAAAGGGGCAAATGAGCCAATGGTTGAGGATAGTATGTGATTATACTCCCTTACCAGGGTATCAGGATCAGACATTTCCTTAAGGGAAATTAGAAATACAAAACTGACAGACAATAGGACGGTTAAAGGAAGTAACTACCTTAGGGAGCACCGTGAATGCAAACAGAGCAAAAACTATTAATGTATGTTAAATATAGGCACAAACTCTGTATAAATGATAATATATGTTAATGTTTATTGAATGATATATAGCAAACAGCACAAAGTTTCCTCCAGTGCAACTCAATTTCTGTTAAATCTTTTAGATACTTGTGTTAAAGATCTAGTTGGTGGTCTGTAAAATGTCATACATAATTATGACAGGTGTTTGTAATAGTTGCCATGGGACCTGTTATGTAGAATGTTCAGGACCTGGGGCTTTCTGGATAAGGGGCCTTTCTGTAACTTGGATCTCCATAAATTAAATGAACTAAAAATACTTTAAACATTAAACAAATCCAATAGGATTGTTTTGCCACCAGTAGGCTCTCATTATATCCTAGCTGGGATCAAGTACAAGTTACTGTTTTCTCAAAGAACATTTTTAAAAATGTGAATTGTTTGATTAAAATGGAGTCTATGGGAAATGGTGTACCCATAATTTGGAGTTCTCTGGATTACAGACCCCATACTTGTACCATAAAAACCATCTTGCAGTAGTCAAGTCCCTTTGTCTTGAACATTTGTGTCTATTAATTATAGTAAGACTCCACTTTTTTAAATAAGCTTTATCATATACCAAAGAATCAACAATCCAACCAGGCTTTCGACTGGCTCACTAACTCACTGGGAAACATCCAGGTGGGTCCTGTCCCTATTGGACCCTGCATGTAAGACAGCTGCTCCCAGTCACCACTGATCCCTGATCCACTTATGTGCGTCTTTAATTTTTAACAGCTAAGTAAGTAGTGCAGAGAGTGGGAATGGCTTTGGTTGGGGGTGGAGCAGAAGTGGTGAGCGCTGATGGCTGGCAAGGGCGGATGAATGTACAGTCTAGACTACCCTAGGCTATAGTCTAGGGACCCAGTGTGATCAGGGACCCATCAAGCTCATTAATTATTATTTGAGATGCTGGGTCCGGTCAGACGCACCAGCAGGGAAAAGAAGGCAGACAAGGCACGTTCATGTGCCCTGATGAATGCAGATCCATTGAAGTAAATGGCATGCGCCAAATCTGATCCAGCAGAGAGAGCTGGGGTGCACGCGTGCCTGGATATTCATGCATCTGGACCCAGCTGTGGCCTAGAAGAGGGATTGTATGGATGTACAAAACTGTGGATGTAGCCTAGGGGCCATGCATGTCATTAAGTGGTGGGCACTTGAATCAGATACTTGGTGGGCCCCAGGTATTCCAGTCCAACTGAATCCAACATAGTGCCTATAAAAGGCGATTGAAAAGTCAAAAACATTTGCTCATGCCACACTAAGGGGCTAAGTTTGAAAAACTTCAAAATTCAAATTCAAAAAGATCAACCGAAATTAAGTCTAAGTTTTTTTTGGCCGAATAGGTCCGTTTTCAGCTGAATTCGAATCGTACGAATCGAAGTAATAGCGCATTAGATCGAATTTGATTTTTCAAAGTCCACCAATTGACTCCTAAAACAGCAATTCGGCAGGTTTTAGATGGCGAATGGTCGAAGTCGAATTTTTAAAGAGACAGTAAATGATAAATTTCGATATTCAGATTTTCTGCAAATTCTAATCAAATTTGGACTATTCCCTAGTTGAAATACACAAAAATTAGCTCGAAATTCTAATTTTTTCAATTTGAAAATTCACCTCAACCTTTGATAAATCTGCCCCTTAGAGTACACTAAGTTTGAAAAATAGCAACAAAAGGTTTTTTTGAGCATTGGTTCTTTGAAATCTGCATTCATTTCTGCCTAATGTCTTTCCTTGTATCATTGTATCACTTTAATTTACAGATCATTAAGCACACAATCAGAGAAACTGCTGCTTTTTGGTTTTTAGGAAGAGGTGCAGATTTACCTGGCCCCACAATTCTTTTACATGCAGCATTTCCTATTGATGTCAGTAAGATGCAAGTATAGGTATGGGACCTGTTATAGGAGAAGGAAAGGCATCCTGCACTTGGGGGTGCCAAATGTTAGGCACCTCCAAGTGATTGTATTTACTTACCTGAAACCCCGGGCCGGTGCTCCTATCAGCAGAAAACTGCACCGGCCCGGGGTTATACCAGTGAGCACCACAGAGGATCCTCTTCCAGCTTCTTGCTTCAAATTTCCTGGGGCAAACACATGCACAGTTGAACGAAATAGCCGCCATTTTTGGTTAAAGTTCGGCTTTTTATTCTACTGCGCATGCACAGCCACACAAAGAAATCGGAATACAGAAGAGGATCGCTACATGGTGCTCACTGGTATAACACTGGGCCAGTGCAGTTTTCTGCTGATAAGAGGACCGGCCCAGAGTTTCAGGTAAGTCAATACAAACACTTGGGGGTGCCTAACATTTGGCACCCTCAAATGCAGGATGCCTTTCCTTCTCCTTTAACCAGAATGCTTGGGACCTAGGTTTTTATGGATAATGGATCTTTTTTTATAATTTGGGTCTTCATAGCTAAAGTCGACTAGAAAATAATTTAAACAATAAATAATCCCAAAAGGCTGGTTTTGCTTCCAATAAGGATTAATTATGTCTTAGTTTGGATCAAGTACAAGGTACTGTTTTATTATTACAAATAAACAGCTATTTGTTTTTTAAAATGTGGATTATTTGGATAAAATGGAGTATATGGGAGACAACCTTTCCGTAGTTTGGAGCTTTCTGGATAACGGGTTTCTGGATAATGGATCCCATACCTGTAATAGCAAGCAGCTACTTGCTGCAGGAATCAAAACACCCCATGAACAGGATTGGTTTCAACCAATATTTTTGCTATCTGCAAACTTTATGCAGCTTGAGTCAAGTTTTCTTATCTTCAAGAAATTTTCAGTTACCCTTCTACTGTTGTAAATTTGGTTGAAGTGGAAGTCAGACGTGCAGAATCGACATATTTGGGCAGGGCCTAGGGGAGCTCCCCTGCATGTGGGGGCTGAGCAGAGGGGAGGGGGTGCCTGAAGTATTGTAGGGTGTGCTTGTGTACATGGGCCATAGAGTGAAAGGGTCCCTTAAAAAAAGTTACATATATATATATATATATATATATATATATATATATATATATATATATATGATCCACCAGCATGAGTACAATTTTCCAAACCAGGCTCACACTGGCGATCTGTAGATTCTGGCAAAAGGCTGACAGTCATTAATTATTGAGTCGGTTTGGGCCTCTGTGTACTTGAAATGAAAGGACATATTGCTTAGTATATAGTTACATAGTTAAATCGGGTTGAAAAAAGACAAAGTCCATCAAGTTCAACCCCTCCAAATGAAAACCTAGCATCCACACACACCCCTCCATACTTTCACATAAATTATATATACCCATATCTATACTAACTATAGAATTTAGTATCACAATAGCCTTTGATATTATGCCTGTCCAAGAAATCATCCAAGCCATTCTTAAAGGCATTAACAGAGTCAGCATCACAACATCACCCGGCAGTGCATTCCACAACCTCACTGTCCTCACTGTGAAGCATAGGCGTCGAAATGGGGGGCTATAGCCCCCCCCAGAATTTCCACCCTTCGTTTTGTAAGCTGCAGGTGATTTCTTTTTACATTTTTTTGTCATTTTCAAAAAAAATTTTTTAAATGAAAAGAAAAACCCTATAATATAATTGCCATGTTACTGCCTGCCAAACCACTATAGCGGTTCGGCTCAATGCGCATTATTTATCCTGTATGAGGACTTGAAAGTAAGCCCTTTCTTCACTATATTGCGGCCGTCATTTCTTCACCGCTGATGTCACTTCCACTCGCGCGTCCCGCATATTGCGCATTCGCGAAGGCTTCCCCCCCATTAGACTGCATTGCGTCAAGTTCCTACGTTGAGCAATGAAACATAAACAATCACGTGCGAATAGCAGCATGGAGATGGCCTCATTGCGCATCTTCTTATTTCCATACCTCAGGTGAATGCTAATGTTTTATGCAAACATCTATATTTTTAACATACTTTTATTAAATCAGGCTGTATTATGTTTATGACGTGTAACAAAATGTGAAATGAATTAATGGTTTTAAATTAAATGTTAAATTATTAAATTAAAATGGTTAATGAATTAAATTGGCCAGCATAAAAAAATTATAGGGTGCCCAGTAAATCAGTGATGCCCCTAAAAGTAACCAGTACACACACATGACCCTGAAAAATGTGCCCACATCATTTCCTTCTCCAGTATACATCATGCTTTTTTGTGATGACAATGTCAAATTATGCTGGTTAAAGGTGGCCATACACAGGGAGATCCGCTTGTTTGGCGATGCCGCCAAACGAGCAAATCTCTCCCCGACATGCCCACATTGAGGTGGGCGATATCGGGCTGATCAGATAGTGGGCCCTAGGGCCCAACGACTGGATCAGAATGGAGGCAATACGGGCGATCGGATCGCGTGACCACAACGAACAGATGTGCCCGCGATCCAACAGTATTTTTAACCGTCTGTGCCATTTTGCTATTAGTCTGGTGGTATTTATACATGAAATGTCCTATGTGCCATTCAGCTATTTGTCTGGGGGTATTTATACATGAAATTGCCTCGGTGCCATTCAGCTATTAGTCTGGGGGTATTTATACATGCAATTTATTCTGTGCCATTCAGATATTAGTCTGGGGTATTTATACATGAAATGTCCTCTGTGCCATTCAGCTATTAGTCTGGGGGTATTTATACATGAAATTTATTCTGTGCCATTCAGCTATTAGTCTGGGGTATTTATACATGACATTGCCATTATGCTATTAATTCTGGGGGATTTATAAATTAAGTTACCATTCCACTAGGAGTTCTAGGGATATTTATACATGGAATTTCTACTGTGCCATCCTGCTTTCGGGGGGTGGGGTATACAGAAAATACAGGGTTAAAGATTTTAGTACAAATTTAATCCAGAAAATGGATCTTGGAGTCAGGAAGAATTTTTTTGAAGTAAATTGGAGAAGCTTTTGAAGGGTTTGTTCACCTTCCTTTGTGTCAGCTAGAAGTTCGACAGGTTTTAAAGGCTAGACGTGTCTTTTTTCAACCTAAATTACTATGTTTATATATAACTATTATGCTGATGCAGTGGGATTGGAGAATTTGTACAACTGTACCATCATAATATAACATTGCTATCTAGCAGAAAAGAGATCCATGTAGTTACATTTTTTCACATTACTATAGCAGTCACTGCATGGCTTTCCCTACTACAGGTTACACAATGCTCCAGGCCTACAGCTCCTCATACCTTGCATTTTGGCAGAGCAATAGAGTGAGGCAGTTCATGGGGAGGTGCTCGCTGATCTTTACTATAAAATGTATTCTTGTACTTATTCTTGCACTTTGTTTTATTGTATATTGTGCTTGGCCTGCCTGTATTCTCTATATCGTACTGCTTGTAGTCCATTGCTCTCTATGTTTGTATTTGGTGTACCAGTGCCCTCTGCTTCTTACAATATAATGCTCTTAATAGTGCTTGTGGTGCCTTCTCTATATTATGTTATGGGAGATTAGTACCTACTGCTCCTTTCTATGTCTTTTGAGTACCTCACAGTCTCTGTATGTAATGTACTTTAGGTGCCAGAATCTTTTCCCCCATAATGTGCTTGTAGTGCAACATTCACAGCTCTCAGTTACAATTGTAAATGTGGTTGTTAATACTCCCTTCCTGCAGTGCCAGACTTTAAGCAAATGTTTGATTTTTCTGAAAATTAAGTGAAAGCATGTGGGAAAGTGTGTGGAGTATAAAGGGAGTGGCCAAAAGGGGGTGTGGCCAAACATCATCTTGACCCCCCCAGCCAAAACCATCTTCTGCTGCTCATGCCGTGAAGAACCACCTACGTTGCTTCAAATGAATTTGCACATGGGAATTTGCACAAAAATTGTTATTTGTAGAATGAAGGCAGGCAAGAGTTGAGTCAGGAATGCCATAGATATTGAGAGGAGAGGGTCCCCCAGCAAAAAAGCAGGGCGCTTATAAGCCCCAACCCATTAAAATACACCTATAAATCATCCCCTGTTTTAAAGGCTGAATGGCAGCTATAGGCAAAATTTGTACACAAAACACACAAAGAAATCGCCAGCGCTCAGTCTAGCCCACAGTTGATTGGGATTTTTTTTTTGTATTTAGAGCTCTAAATATTGTTCCAGAAGTGGAAATACACAAAAACTCAGATTTAGAAAGCTCAGGTTCACTAAGAAAAAACGTTTTCCTAGGTAAACTAACCCCCCCCCAGAAAATGCCCCTAAAATGAGAGAGCACAAAATGTTCAAAAAAACATCTGGCACTGAGTGCAAATGAAATGTGAATTTCTACTTAAAGGGCCATTTTAAATCAAATAATTTTCCTTTTAAACTGACACACTGCACAGTGAAAGGATAGGATGATTCATTGGAAAGGATGCAATCAGCTCTGTTACCATGGGTATTGTAAAATGAGGAGAGGAGGGAGGCATCTAAGTAATATAAGAGCATGTTGATTTGTCCAATTTTGAAATACATTATTCTCATTCGCTGTGAGCCACAATCAATAGAAAGCTGAATTGACATGTAGGCTTACCAATCAGAATCAAGGGGAAATTATGTCATTTCTGGGGTGAGAGTGATATGCTGAATACCAAACATAATGTAAAAACCGAAACGGTAAGACTCGTGTACCAACTTTGAGAAAGCAAAAAGTGAAACGAGAGTTAGGGCATGCTATTGTTGGTATTGTTCTTATACAATTGTAAAGCTAACTTGGGCTATACAGACCAAAAGGAGTTAATGTCCAGCCAAAGAGGAAGATCCTCACATTATATTGAAGTGTGGTAGGAGGTGGTCATTACACCTTCTGGCCAATAAACTGGATATGTAAATACAACTAGATACATTAGCTTTTGCCCAGCAACTAGGGAAAAAGAGGAAGGGTAGGGAATTAAAGCCATAGGGGCAACTTTACACTATGGGTCCCTACACAATCTCTTGAATATTTTTTTTATATAATTAGCAAGCACTGTGGTGAAAAGTAGAGGCGGTGTAGGCACTTGTGTTTTATCTTTAAAGGTTTTTTTGCAGTCCAATGTGGTGACTAACTATCCAAACCTGTGTACATTTTCACTTTTCTATTTCATGTCCAAGGTACCTTGGGTTTGTGGTTTTATAGGTTAAATAGCGATTTCTTAAGTAATAGGGACTACAGCCCTTAAAGGATAACTCCGCCTTCCAAACCAAAATTTGATAAAGAGGCCTACATAACACAGAACCCCCTAATATACCCATCACAGTAACCTATTTCTTCAAAAAGTATGAATAAATGCCATTTCCTATGCTGAAATCCAGCTGTTCTAATGATAAGGATATTAGAAGTCACTGAGGGGTTCTGTGACCATATAAAGGCACAAGGCTCCAGGCTGAGTTATACAGGAATCTCTGAGTATCACTCATGTATTATACGGGATAATGTACCTCCTACTGTAAATGATAAGGATATTAGAAGTCACTGAGGGGTTCTGTGACCATATAAAGACACAAGGCTGCACAATCTTTAACATATTTTACATGAATTATACTTAAGCGAGAACTGCAGCTCTCTATATGCACATGATTTTCTGCAGTTTTACCCCAATATATATGAGTGGATGAGTACTAGACCATTGCGTGTGGGCTGCTTTAATTTTTTTGCCTGGGCTGCGTTTACTCCCAGTCTGACCTTGAACCAAACTGTGGTAAGATGCGATCAAAGCAAATCCAGCATAGATACCTAGAAACCAATTCTTCCCCAGGGTCAATGTACGCCCCTCTATCTTTCTCCCCCTCTTTTATTGGTTACTGTATATGTGTTTAATTGAAAAGCTTTAAATAGAAACTTAAAAAAGATACATTTATTTTAATGCTATATTTGATTTGAAACATCACTAAGCACTATTTATATCAAAGTGGGACTGCTGGATTCTCGCATAATAGCTGTCCTAAACACAAAATACTAGATTTCTATAAGTTGTAACTCCAGAGACAAAAAACACAATAAAAAGTTTTGAATCATTTTTTTTAAAGTTGCACATGCAAAGAAATTTAAAAAAATGCTTGTCAAAATAACAGTGAGAACAGTGAGAGTAGCAGTTTATTTATGAACAGTGAACTGCAGTATATGAATTTTAAGCTATGGAAAGAATTTTTTGTTGCCAGAGTTGTCACTAGGGGGATTCGACAGAGATGGTTGCTTAGTAGTGATGTACGAGCCGACCCGATACCCATGGGTGGGTTCGGGTCAACTTCTCTTCACAGTTTGCGACCAACTTCCGCCTTTATAGGTGCACACCTGCCCCACCCCTTTTGTGACATCACTAGCAGGGTGGGCAGGTGCGGGTCTATAAATGGAGGGCTGAAAACGAGTCTTTTTTTCTTGACCCACACATTACTATTGCCTATTGCACAATTGGTGGGAACCAGAGAGGTAATAACTGATGTGGGAGGAGGTAAGCGAGCAACCAACAGTGGGGGTTGGTGTAAGAAAGCAAATGGGGGGAAAAGATGTAAGCAGTAGCTGGGCGGAGGTGGATTGTCAGGGCACCATGACTTGGGTTCCAATACAACTTGCCCTGGCATTGATTGTTGCTGGTTTATTTTATAGGAGAAATAGAAATGTTTGATATTGTACCTAACATAAGGAAGGAGGATGATTCCAAGTGCAAATGCTGGATTCAGTCTTTTACTCTAGTTTAACTCTCTGCTTTTTAAGTTCTACATTTTTCTTTCCAGACACTTTCCTGTATTTCTAGGAGATTGCTGGGGATATGTACAGGTTGATGCTAATGCTATTTCAGATTTGTTGCACTACTGACTATGATACATATATCATACAATAAAATCAATAGTGTGCAATTCATCATACCAACACTACTTTCAGGAGATTTAGAAAAAATATTGCACTTTGTGGCACCTATGAATCAGAAGCCTTGCTCCACCATGTGTAAATCACCATATCTATGGATATGTGTAATACAGTAAATATATAAAGCTTTACACACTGTGCATATAATATGTAGGGTACTAAAATGTGTTTGATACTTTTGGCATTGTGAGAGAACTTTGAGGCTTGGACAATATCAATAATGTATCTACAAAAGTAAACAGATAACAGTTATACAGGTAACTGTATCTGGAAATCCATTATCCAGAACTAGTCTCTCTCCCATAAACTCCATTTTAATCAATTCAATTAATTTTTTTTAATATGTATTTTTTCCTGTAATAATACAGAAGAACCATGTGCTTGATGGTAACTAAGAGGTATTAATCTATACCGATGGCAAAACAATTCTACAATTTGTTATTATTTCATGTTACTTTTTTTGTTTTTACCATACCATAAAGTACAGAGATTAAAATTAGGGAAAGTTCCCTTACTCAGAAACCCCATGTCCCAACCATTCTATATAACAGATCCTATATATTCATATTATTTCTTTCAGTAAATAGTACATACTGCTTATCCATAAAGGGGAAAATAGATCGTAAAATGTAGCTGTGGTTGCAAAATATAAAATATTAGAAAAACCTTAGGGTACTATAACCGTTAATATTCAAGTAATATTTTTTGTAGCATGCTTGATAAAGGGGTTGTCCCTGAAATGTTGCATGCCGCACTAAATAAATTTAAAGCAAGGGTTTCACCCTGCCAGCATTACCTATGTGCCAGTGAACTTCTTTGACCAATCTGTAACTGGGCAGTACCCTTGGCAAACAATCACATTTTATTTTATGTTATTGTTCTACCTGCAGCTGGATGAACCAACCTAACCATTCATTTGCTACTATGGATACTACCCATGTGCAAATTTGCCAAGTGTAAATGAACATAATTATACCTATCTTAATAAGCCTTTTGTTGCAAGGTCCTTGCCCCAGTCCAGTGTGCAGTAGTCACATTAGTGGTTGTGCCGGAATAGAGGACCAGGCAATTCTGGATAAAGCAACATTTACATTAAAAAAGCAGGGAAGTGCCAGTATAATTTTAAAGACCTGGGGTTCCCTGGCCCATTTTAATACTGAGAGGATCATAAGGAACCCCACTTAAAAATAGTGTATACTATAAACTATAAATAGTATATACTATAAACACAGAACCTCCTTCCACCATCTATTAACAGTAGGCTTGGGCGACTTTGACCTGTTTTGTTTCGCCAAAAATTTGCCACCGGTGAAATGCCGCAGACGCCCATTAAAGTCTATGGGCGTGTCTTGCTACAAGTTCCCTTGGCAGACTTATCACAAACTAAATGTCTAACTGAGCACTTCCCCCAGCAGACTTATATAGGGGTGGAAATAAAACACACACACATTGATCATCATTAGAGAAGAATAATATATTGTAAGAAAAGTAATACAATACCGATTGAAGACAATGCAACGTCTAGCCGAGCTTCCCTTGGCAGACTTCTGAGAGGAACATCAGCTGGGGGACCCCGGGCCCAAATCAAATACAGCGACTCCCAGAGCACATCAATTGGCCAATGGTCCTTACAAGACCAATTATTCTACACAACACGTCTGCTTGTAGATGAAGTCCCAAAGCCCTCCCAGCTGAGCTCCTTTTTATATTGGTACAATAACAAAGTAATAGATCATTACACATAGACATATAAAATAATAATAATGGCTACATGCCCAGTACATGGCCATGAGAATGACCATGAAAATGGAAATAACCATGTGAATGAAAATAATTGCTGTGTATAATTGCTTATAACTATGTGAATAAGATATGAGAGTCTATCACCTTAACTCCTACTATTCCCTGTTCTCCTGCTAATAACTGAATAACTCAGCTCCAGTTGTTCCTTGGTCTCCTGCTAATATCAGTACATCCATTTTACAACTAAGGAGCCATATTGAATGCACTTGATCACACTCACATTCATACATGGCCTGCCATGTCACATTTGTATCACAGGGCGTCAAAATTTTTTTTACGCAAGGTGAATTTTTTTTTTTGACGTGTGACACCATACAAGTCTATGGCCGTCATTTCCGCGGGGAAACAAGGCACCCATCCCTAATTAACAGTTCAGAAAGTAAACACCAAAACAATCACTGGGGTCCTTAGGTATGGGTGATTGATCTGCCTGCAGCATAGGCAAACAACATGCTCAAACATTTCAACCCTCAAAACTATTGGACAGCAAGTTTAAAATGATTTCAGTTTCTCAGTGTATTTAAAGTGATTATAGTACAATTTATCCAGGATAACTTTACTTCCTCCTACATAGTAACATAGTAAGTTAGGTTGAAAAAAGACACACGTCCATCAAGTTTAACCTTTAACTTTTTTTAACCTGCCTAACTGCCAGTTGATCCATCTCTTTAATGCTTTATTTACCAGTAGGTCTTTTCAGCTGACACAAGGTCACCCATTCAGTTTAAGTATTTATCTGAGGATGATTTTCACTTTTACCCATTGATAAATACTCTTTTAAAAATCCCATAGAAATGAATGGAGAGTGGTGAAATTTCACTCTAGAGGACTGTGGTGACCTTTAACTTCATTCTTTGATAAATATACCCCGATGTTTATATCTAAAATAACCTACAGTCAGAAACTGCATACTTTATTATATTAATCACAACATAAAGAATTTGTACATTTGGCTTCCTTTAATTTATCCAATTGCATCAGATTTGAGAACTTAACCCTAAAGCTATTCCCCTTTGGACAATAATCACATTGGCCTATTTATATTGTCCCCTACCAATGGATCTGCATAATGATATGATTGTTTGGCCACAGGTTAAATGATCAGATGAGTTTCAGCTTGTAGAGCAAAGATTATTTGGAGATCGTCAAGACAAGTGGGTCTTAATATGTATATCCAGCATTAGGCTAGTGCCACACAACCTATGCTTACTCCTCTGTCTGCAGTTAGTATTTTTTCACAAAAATGTAAAGAAGAGAGTGAAGGCCAATGTATATACTGTATCTAGGCCTGTGTTAATAGACTGAGAAACTGCCTTGTGTGCCCCTTGGGAATCTATATTGAATAATTCTTATAAATATATTGATAAATTCATATTCAGACTGAATGTGAATATTCTTTATGTGCTTGGTGTATTTACAAACACCACTAGGAGCTCCAACTTTTTAAGGGTTGGGTGATAAAAATATTTTGTATTGCTGCCTCAATCATCAATCCAGCTGTTCACAAATGGAGATTTCCACAAGATGCAGTGGGCCCAATGCTGGCCTGTACTGAGCAGGTGGTAAGTCAAGGGTTCTACTGCACTTTATGGGGCAAATTTATTAAGTGAAGTGACTAACACTGGGAAAATTCGCAAGCGTGACATCATTCTGGTACTTCGACGATTTACTAATGGGTGCAGGCGTAACTTCGCTAGCGAAGGAGATAGACACTAGCGCAACTTCGCACTCTAACGTCAGGAGAATTTTCACTCTGGCTAACAGACGTAACTCACGAAGATACGGATTTTACTGAAAGTGAGCTGTTCCGTCAGACTTGCCTTGCCTTTAAGGTTCCCTGGGCTTGTGTAGTGTAATGTTTGTGCTGCAACATATATGTACATTCAACTTTCACTTCCCGTCGTATGCAAATTAGCCAAATGCTAGCACAACTTCACTTTGCTTGCCGAAGTAACGCCAGCGTTCGTCGTAACTTTGCATGTTAGTGAATTAGTATTGTCTGGGCAAATTTATGCCTGGTGAAGTGTTGCGATATGAGTGAAGCAGACGCTAGCGCAAATTCAGCGCTTAGTGAGTGCTTCTTACCTTGCATACCTGTTGTTTTGCACCATGCAACTGTTCCAAGTAGTCAGCTACTTTCTAAATGTGAAGTAACAATATGGCAATTAAATGCAGCACTGAAACTGCATATATACAAAGTAACGTACATCTAGGATTAGTTACATTTCACAGTTCAGCTGCTTATATAGAGACAATATATTATGTTGCCCAGGCCCAAGACTTATTACTTACAAACTAAGTTGACTCCAACTAATAATCTTGTTGAACTTATTTTCAGTCTACTTAAGGATCATTGCAATTGGCAATTATTCAACAAATTGCACATGTTGGATATTAGACTGAGCTGATAGTATTTATTGTCTCTCAATTGATAACATAATTTCATACAGATCCCATTCCCCTGTGGAGCATCTGCTGAAAACGTCTCCATAAAAGAGAATATAATTGTATATTTCTGAATTGCAGATGTCCACCCATGTTTGTAATGGGCAATTCTCTGTTAATTACACAACTATGCAGTATTTCATAAATCACAATAGGCACTCTTTGCTTTCCTTGATAATATAACTCCGCTTATTTGGAATTGAACAATAAAGGTCACAAAGACAATCAAAAGCACTAAAGAGAGTTGGCAGGGAGAATGCACAGCAGGTTTCCCCTAAGAATATGACATTATATTCCTTGCAAAATGATTCTAAGAGATACATTCTGCATAAATGATTGAATAGCAATACAGAATGTAACTTCTTGCACATCTTAGTTGGAACAATATGACAGCGCTCTCCTCTAAAGGGGGTTCAGCTGCTTCTACTGGAATAACAGACTGAACTATATTGTTCCTGGGCATGCTTGTATGTAGCCAGTCATGCTTATAATGAACATGAAGAACAGATGACTGTACTTTAATCAGCAAATAGAATATTATATCTATGTGTCTAGAATATACCTAAGTGAAAAGAGACAGTTATATTCTATTTTCTATCAATTCGATTTTCTTGAGGAGAGAAAGACCATACCTGCTTTTGTCTTTATTTAGGTCATACAGGGTGCATTAGCTTATGCATACTTTGTACAAACAATGTCACTATGAGGCAAAAAAAAAAGGTTTAAAAAGTTGTGTAAATAAATGGAGAGTATATCAAGGTGTGTGTAACTTCACACCATTCAATGGCCAGATTTCACGCCATTATTTTACATTGCTTCCAGTGAAAGTCACTCCAAAAACCCATTCACTGCTTTGGGATTGTGACGATATCAAAATGGCTGCACGTACCTGAGCCTCTGTAGTCAGCCAGGGCAAAGTCATGCCAAATTAGATAATAAGAGTTTAAAATATTCATTGGAGTTCGAGTGCTGCAGCTGAGGGGAAAGCGCTGCAGATCTGGGCCGAGTAGAGAAACTGTGGAGCAGTTGAGAGAGGGAGCAGCACTGCAGCTTGTGAATTCACTTCCGAGGCTGATCTAAGGCTCCGTGTGCAGGCGGAGTCTGGCGTGCGGCACTCGGCGGTGGCTGGCCCAGGAATAGCCAAAAAGTTGAAAGACTGAAGGAGCAACCGGAAGATTGGGGTGGCCGCACAGATGTGGAGGAGCCGCAGGAGATTGCAGCAGCGGACCGGCAATTTGGCTAGGCCAGGACCAGGGTTGGGGGCAGCGTAGTGTTGCCGACTCCCAGGTGCCCAGGAGGAGCGGCTGTGTAAATAGAGGCTGCACGGGGTAAGTAAGGAGCGGAGTGTTCTAGGGTGAGCCGTTGCAAGGCTGAGTGATTTGCCGCACAGTAGAAGTAAAGACGTGGGGGGTACAGGCCCGAAGGAGGTCAAAATAATAAAGACTGGCCCTATCCCTGCATTTAAAGGGTTACTTCAGCTGCGGACCTCTGTAAATCTCAGGGCTAAGTCAAGGAACCTGGAAAGCACCAAGTACCCTGCATGCGCCTTTTTTTTTTTCTTTCACAAAACACAATGTTTGTTTAAACACCCCAAGGCCTCAGCCACAACTTGTATGCTTATGTAAAAATTAACCTACTGTTAATCAGTTATTACCCCATTACCCCCATATTAAAGAAGCTACAAGGAGGAGGGAGTATTAACCCCTAAGGACAGCTTTGTATTGACCCCTGAAGCATAAGGTGGATTGAAATAAGGGCCTATATTCATATTTGCTGGACATTTGCTGGGCAAGCAGTGAAACGAGAGGAGGATGGGCAAATCACAAAAAGCCAAAGGGGAGAAAGAGAAGGCCCAAGAAAAAGCAACTATATGGGCAAACAGAAGTATGCCCCACTGTTTATGAAAGGAAAAGGGGATCAGTCACAAAGCAAAAAGATGACGGTCAAAGGCGAAATGGATGAAACAGCTGACACACCCCAGGAATCCTCAGAACAAGAAAGTGAAGCAGAAGGAATGGCTGATATTGCATCTTATCTTACTAAGTTGCCCTCCAAAGCTGATATAAGACACATGTTGCAGGAAGTAACATCTACAATAAAGGAAGAATTAAAAGATCTTAAAAAGATTTTGAGAAGGTGGAATCCTGTCAGAGTAAGATAATTGCCAAATGATGATTATATCCCATAACTTACGGTTGTCTGAAATGCAAGGTGGAAGACCAAGAGAATAGAGGGAGGAGAAACAACATAAGAGTTAGAGGGATGAAAGTACATGACAAAGGAGAAAATACAAAAACCTTAATTAGACTGTTTAACAGTATCCTGAATAGAGACTCGGTTTTGGAAACAGACATTGTGAGGGTGCATAGAGTCAAAAAATCAAAATCAGCACCCTTGAATGCAACAAGGGAGATTGTATGTTGTATAAAAAGTTTCGCATTAAAGGAAGAAATATTAGTCAAGGCAAGAGAAAGAGGTACCATTACCTTTGAAGAATCTTTATTGAAACTATTCTAAGACATCTCATGGAGCACCTTAAATAAACGCAGATTACTGAAACCTTTGACAGAGGCCCTGAAGGAAAAGAATATACAATATAGATGGGGATTTCCTTTCTCCTTAAAGGGGTTGTTCACCTTTGTAACAAATTGACAAATCTAACAGTTCACATGAATAGAACAAACTTTTCCATAGAAATAGTTAACAGAAAAAGTACAGTTCAAGAGATATTCACCTCAGAAGTGTCCCTGTACTAATCCTTCAGTTACACACAGACCCTGTGCTTTTTTCTTTTTTGTTTCTTAATCCTAAAAGTAGATAATATAGGACAAGAAGGCAAAGGAAATAGTGGTGCATGCTATAAAAAGTTACATTTAACTAAATGTGTATAGTATTAAGTTATAATGTAAATGGGCTGAATGAACCTGTTAAAAGAAGTCCGATTTTAAACACATGCAAAAAGCTTCAGGCGCCTATAATGTTGCTGCAAGAAAAACCCATTTTAAAGAAGGCCACAGCCCATTAATAAGGGATAAACATTATACACAGATATATTATAGTAACAACCCACAGAAGAAAGCAACAGGTGTGCTAATAATGATCCATAAAGATTTACCTTTTGTGTTACAAGATAGTAAAATAGATAAAGAAGGTAGATATGTCAAAATAAAGGGAACAATAGGGGCATTAAAGATAACTATAGCGTATATATATGTGCCTATACAAGCTCAAGTGAAATATATAAATACGTTTTTAGACTAATTAAATACTTTCAAGGAGGGTATAGTAATAATGGGAGGAGACCTCAATTTGATGTTGAACCCAACAATAGATTCTTCCAATGGGAAAAGTCATATATCTTTCAAGGGGATAAAAAGGATAAAACAAAGACTGGCAGAATTATATTTAGTAGATACATGGAGAGTCTTACATCCTAAAGTCAAAGACTACACCCATTTTTTCTAAAACACATCAAGTCTATACGCGGTATATATATCACAAGCGTGGCTTCATCGGGTTACTGAGGCCAATATTGTTATGAACCTGTTTTCGGATCATTTTCCAATAACTTTCAAGATGGATATACCCATAAATAAATGAAAGAGAATACACTTGGAGATTTAATAATTTATTGATACACAGAAAGGACATAAATACTAAAAGCAGGGATATGATACAACAAATTATAAGAGAAAATTCAGGCCCAGATATCAGTCCAGCGATGATCTGGGAAACAAAGAAATGTGTGCTTAGGGGTCGGTTGATTGCTCTCAGCAGTAATCTAAAGAAAGAAAAAGAAAGTAATAGTTCAATTAAAGAAATATCTATACTGGAACAGAGGCACAAAACAAAAATAACGGAGGATATGACAGTACAACTTGAAAAGAAAAGATTGCAGCTGAAAGCAATACTTGACAAGGGTACATATAAGGCCTATATGCATAGCAAACAAAAGGGGTATGAATTTGGCCACAAATGTAACAAATTCTTTGCTCAAAAACTGAAAAATATTAATAAGACCACTCATATTACATCAATAAAGGATAGAGATCAGAAGGAAAAGACAATATTTATAAAATTATATCATTAATGCATTTGGGGAAAATGGAAAAAAAAAAACCCAACAACCCTCTTCCATATTAATTACAACCGATGCTGAAAAAGCATTTGATAGGGTCGCTTGGCCGTTCTTGGAAATAGTAATTAGAGGTTTTGGTATTGGGGAAGTTACCATAAATCGCATTTTAGCTTTATACAACGATCCATATGCAAGGGTTAAAGTGAATAGCACACTTTCGGCACCTGTGAACATTTGTAATGGAACAAGACAGGGGTGCCCTTTATCACCATGCAAGATGAGCTCAATAGCTGCAGGCGCTCAGCCGGAGGAATTTAGGCACGTATTATCTTGATCAAAAGTGGCTTTTATTCACGCAAACAATGTGACAAAACAGTGGCAATCATAGTGCAATAAAGCCTATGTCTATAATGAATCCACCCCCTACACATATGGACGCAATTATTATTCCATTTGCATAAAGTGAGTAAAATACACCTTTAAAATATATCTATACTGACATGTCTCTAAAATACATCCATATAAATATGTGTTATGTGTGAGTCTACCAATATGTAAGTTAAATCACATTCATTACAAAATCCTTTTATATAAATTTTTAAATTTTTAAAAACCAATCTTTAAATACACCCCAATCGTACATGTATTAAATACACTCTAGATAAAAATCGTATCAATTATAAAATATCGTGTTAAATATTAAATGTGCAAAAACACGTGTAACACGCGATATTTTACAATTGTATAATTGATACGATTTTTATCTAGAGTGTATTTAATACATGTACGATTGGGGTGTATTTAAAGATTGGTTTTTAAAAATGTAAAAATTTATATAAAAGGATTTTGTAATGAATGTGATTTAACTTACATATTGGTAGACTCACACATAACACATATTTATATGGATGTATTTTAGAGACATGTCAGTATAGATATATTTTAAAGGTGTATTTTACTCACTTTATGCAAATGGAATAATAATTGCGTCCATATGTGTAGGGGGTGGATTCATTATAGACATCATGGTATTTAAGGGGAATTTCACTCACTACGAATTTAGCTCTGAAGAAGTGCCGTTTGTTCTGGGCACGAAACGCGTAGGCTTTATTGCACTATGATTGCCACTGTTTTGTCACATTGTTTGCGTGAATAAAAGCCACTTTTGATCAAGATAATACGTGCCTAAATTCCTCCGGCTGAGCGCCTGCAGCTATTGAGCTCATCTTGCATCGTGATAGTTGGAATTGGTTGCGCCTGTGGAGCTCTCGCGGGATGCCGCTAGAAGGGGAGACGTGATTCTTGGATGCCGGGTTGGTGAGCTCCGCTACTTTATTTTCCCTATAGACTTATTTTGTGCCCTTTATCACCGTTGCTTTTTGTGTTGGTAATAGAGACTTTAATTTCCCATATAAGACTTGAAGAAAAAATTAAGGGGATAAAGATTAGAGATAAATAATACAAGACAGTCGCCTTCGCAGATGATATGTTATTATTTATCTCCAGTCCAATGTCTTCCCTACCTTTTCTATTAACACTTAGAAATCATTTTGGAATTTTATCTAATTTCAAGGTAAATTTAACAAAATCCCAGATTTTAAATATGAATACCCCAACTAATATAATGTTAGAATTAGAACAAAGTTTTCCCTTTAAATTGGAAAATCAAAGTATCAGATATTTGGGAGTGAATATCACTCACAATATGTCTGATCTTTATAATATTAATTTTGTATCTTTACTGGCATCAACTCAAGAAAAGGTAAATGTATGGAACAAACTAAACCTGTCATGGCTAGGAAGAATACAAGCAGTGAAAATGATTTTGATGCCCAAATTGATATATTATCTGCAAGCACTGCCAATAACGATAGCAGAAGTTTTCTTCAAAAAAATCAAAACATTGATTATAAAATTTGTTTGGAAAGTTAAGCCGTCTAGGATCCAATATAGACAATTAATATTACCAAAAGAAAGGGATGGGCTAGCTTTACCAGATGCACAGCTATATTATATGTCAATTCATCTAACACAAATAAAACTATGGTCCCAAGCGGACAGGAAGAAGGAGTGGGTAGTCTTGGAACAGCAGTGTGTTGAAAAACCATTGTTAAATTAACTTTGGAATGATCCTAATTGTTTACCCAGAACAGCTAGCGACCACCCACTAATCGCTCCCACTTATAAGTCATGGTATAGAAACAGAATAAAGATGAATTTGTCTAAAACCCCCTTTATTTTACAACCATTCGTGAATGGATAGAAACTACAGTTTAAGATCATTCACCCTCATTAGCAAAACTGTGATAACATAAAAACCACAGAAATGTGTTCAAACTTTCATAACCTGACAAAATTTTGTAAAATTAACATGGTAATTAGAGGGTGTGTCCACAAAAACTTGCATTTGACAAAAATTTCACGTGCTCGGTGAGTCAAATCTTTTTGCCCATCTTTCTGTTTCTATTTCCAAAATGTTGGTAGGTATGCAGTCCAACAGATCAAAGCCTAATTTAACTCAATTCTAAAACAAAGTCTATACTTCTGTTGTTTTGTTTGTTTGGGTCAGCAGCACAAACAATTAGAACAGCAAGCATATTTTCAAGCCTTCCGAATAACAAGATGACCAATATCCGTAGTCCATGATTAACATTGGGAAACACTTGGCCATCATACACATACCTGCCAGCTAAAGATAAGAGTTTTCTTATGCACTTTAACTTTATCAGGAATACAGACTCTTTAAACAAACATGTAGCTAATAGAACAGGGATTTGCTGTTTTTTCAGGAGGAGCATTATTAACTCTAAAACGACTTTTAGGTCACAAATCTAACTTCCAGGAGTTCTAAAGGGAAAAAACAAAAAATGATTTTTGGATTCATTACATTACTAAAATGTGCACCATTTCAGAAATAAAGGCTAAAGTTTGTCCTGTGTCCCCCTAAGCTCTGGCAGGCATTCATAATGATGTTCTGACCACTGCTAACTGTGCTGCTTAGAAGGTATTTTGGGCTCAGTGCTCTGCCCAAAAGTATGGAAACAGCTTCTGTCTGTTGCAAGGTCAAACAAAAGCAGTTTTCATACTTTCAGGCAGAGGAGCAGGAGCAGGAGCCGGAAATTCCTCCTAAGCAACACAGCCAGCCGCCGTCACAACATTATTACAAATAGTTGTCAGGTCACGGGAACAGGAGAAATGTTAGCCATCATTTTTAAAAGTGCAAAATTGTTAAAGTATATTAGGTTTATTTTTGTGTGGAGAACCCAAATAGCATTTTTGTTATTTTTTATTTTAGAGAAAAACATTAAAGGTGATCTAAACCACAAAAATTAATTGAACTTAACTGTGATGCATCTCTGAGCACTTATGCAAATTACATTTATTTTCTATTTTAACGAATTTTGCGATATTTGCATTTTTAGAATGCTAATATCAAGCTTTTGGCTAAACTTGGAGTCGGGAACCTGAGGGTTAACTGAAGTGCAAAGACAATGCACAAAGAAGAGTTAAGAGTTGCTGGCACTCTGGCCTTCAAAGTGAGCTGTTGAGTCCTGCCTAGCAGTATAACAGCAGTATAAACTGCTAATATCTAACAAACCTTAACTGAAAACAAAAAGAGAGTCAATTGGAAATGTGAGCAGAGGACCACTCTGAATAAGTTTACACAAATACATATTTGGGATTTACAAATAACTAGGTGTATTAGAATTTTTTACATATTTCCTCGAAAGTCATACTCAAAGCAATTTATTAAAGGTTTGCTTGCTTTAATTCTTTCCCTGTTAAAAATAATAAATGTAACAAAAATATAAATGGTCTGTCAATGGTTAATCGGGCAATGCTTTTATGCTCTCATAGAAGCCTATTATCATTCAGAAAGGCTAAAGTCATGCTATGTTGTAAGGTTTATTTAAAGGGATTCTGTATGATGTTTATGATGTAGTTTTTATTTCTAAATTACACTTGCACTGCAAATAATGCACTCTACCATGTAAAATGTCATACCTAACCCAACAGGTGTATTTTATTTAGTTGTAATATCGGTGTGTAGGCAGCCACCTCAGGTCATTTTGCCTGGTCATGTGCTCTCACAATGAGCCAGTGCTGTACAATGGAACTGCTTTCACATAAGCTCTTGTTTCTCCTACTCAATATAACTGGATAAGTCACAGTGGGACTTGGATTTTAATATTGAATGCCTTTCTCTAGGGATGGGCGAATTTGACCCGTTTTGTTTCGCCAAAAATTCGCTGCCGGTGAAATGTCGCAGACAGCCATTAAAGTCTATGGGCGACAAAAAAATTTTGTTGCGCGGCAAAATTGTTTTGACACGGCATCATTTTTTCGGCGAAATGAGGCGAAAAAATTCGCCCATCCGTACCTTTCTCATTTCTACCAGGAAGCTGTGTCAGGGACCATCTGGTTACCATCCCACTGTTCTGCTTAAAGGGAAAGGAAACCCGGCCAAAACGCCGTTCACAGCAGGAAGAAGATCGCATGGGCGGGGTTTGCGACGACTAGGTTTCCTTCCCCCTTAAGGGCTGCTGGGGTTGGAGTGACTGAAGTTTATCAGGTGGCTGAGGGCACCCATGTCAGATTTCAAAATTAAGTATTAAAAAATCTGAGTGCTCTTTTGAAAAACGTATTGCAGTGCAAAATTCCGCTGGAGCAGCACTATTAACTTACCTGGGTCTAAAGGGAAGGGTGCAAAGAGAAATACAAATAATATCAGCATCACATTGAAAGGTGCCATGATCTTAAACTGAGGGCATTTTTTGTAAAATGTTTAGTTTCAAATTACTTAATATCGGGTTCAGTTACTGATACAGCTATCTGTAACAAAGGTAATTGCCCTTCTATACTGTAAATATACCTCAAGGCAGAACTCCAGTATTTGCTAGTTTTTCATGCACCCAGACAAATGGAGTATAGAGTGCATATGTGTACTGTATCCACATGAATACATATATAAAACACAGAAATATGCACTTGTAAATGATATGATTTTCTCCCAACTTGGTTTACTAATTAGTGGAGAACCAATGCCTAAGGCCTTGCCATGTTAAAAAGAAACTGTATTAAAGTATGACATTCTCTAGTTAGTATTAGCTGGGAATTTCTGTTGTTATATGTGTGTGCAATACTCTGCTGCTCACTTGTTTGTCTTATCATGACGAAAAAATAATTACAATCTTTTTTTCTCTATTACTTCAATTTAAGCTGGCAATAAGGCAATGCCATGTTTTATATACTGAACTTATTGTACCAGCCTAATGGTTCGGCATCTCACTAGTAATGATACGGGCCTTCAAAATTGTCAGAGGAGTCTCCTTCTTGAGATATTGTTAGGAGTGTCAGTGACACTCACATGCTCAGTGAGTTCTGGGTAGCTGTTGACAGGCCCGGATTTGTGGAAAGACCACCTAGGCCCGGGCCTAGGGCGGCAGGAATTTAGGGGGGTGGTACGCTGCCCAACCACACCCACATTGGTTCAAAGACACTGGGGATGTGCTGGAGATTTTTAAAATTTCCCAATGCGCCAGTCCCCCTGGAGGGGACAGGGGCGACGAACGGCAGTGGGCTTAGGGGAGCCCACTTTGTAAATCTGGCCCTGGCTGTTGAGAAGTTAAGCTTAGGGTTTGTTACAAATCAATAAGCAGAAAATAAGATTTGCCTATTATATAAGTTGATGCTACAGGGCTGATTATTAACTTCTGATGCTAATTGTGTTGGTTTCTGTACTGCCATGTACCAATAATCTGAATTATTTACTAATTATCCTTATATTATATATATATATATATATATATATATATATATATATATATATATTCATAAATTGTACATAGGCCCCGAAGCTTAGTAAATGACAGCAGCATAGAGCATGTTCAGTGGCACAGATCTTTACTGGTAAAGGGCTGTAGTTGCCTTGGGCTGGTATAGAAGCCCAAAACATAATGTATGTCTAGAGAACTAAACACTAAAAATGAATATGGTTAAAAATGCCATATTTTACACACTGAACTTATTGTACCAGTCTAAAGTTTCAGTGTCTCAAACGCAGAAATGAGCCAGGACTTCAAACTTGACACAGGGGGTCTCCATCTTGGAAAGTGTCAGCAACACTCACATGCTCAAAGAGCTCTCAGCAGCTGTTGAGAAGCTAAGCTTTGGGGTCACCGCAAATCCACATGCAGAAAATGAGGTTTGTAATATAACCTGATATTACAAAGCTGATTCTGATGCTAATTGCATTGGTTTCTCAGCTGACATGTAGTAATTAACTGTATTAAATACTAATCAGCCTTATATTGTGACATTTATAGTCTGTATATACTGTATATTGTAGGTTAAGCTCATGTGACTGACAGCAGGCTGTGGACGTCATCTCCAAGCGACAGGGAATCCATACACGGACGTGGTAACAACGCTGGTTGGAGTTAAACCACGAACACTGGGGTCCTTGATATCGTATGGCGAGGAAATTTTGATGACTCGATATGCCTGTATTATCTACAGATCTGTGAGTGCACAATTTTAAGTATTTTTATCAGTAATAAAACGTTTTTACACTATTATTGCTCCACATCTTTTTACAGCAAGGAATTCTATCTTGAAGCTACACCTCGTGATTTTTGAGTTATATGCTGATTATATTCTTAAACGTTTGTGAGTACCCACCCATTACTGAACACGTGGTATGTAAAAAGTAAAATAGGCACACATCTAAGATTAGTATCTTTGAAGTGGAGGTGTTGAACTACAACACTCACAACAAAATACTACACTATAAGATCTCTATTTGTCATATTCTTTTCTCTCCTAGCTATTTTTAGCGCTGACCCTCATCAACTTATTTGTCGTTTGAGCAGCACAGGGCATGTGCAGTGAATCGGCAGAAAAGAAGATGGGGAGCTACTAGGGCATCTTTGGAGGTGCAAATCTTCCCTGATAAAGGGCTGTGGTTGGCTTGGACTGGAAATGAAGCCCAAAATATGATGTACAACATTTCTGCCCTACTTCTTTAGTAAGGCTTTACTTCTCCTTTGCTGGTTCTAGCAGAGTATATATTTTGACATATTCTACCAATGGCATCTCTTGAGTCTCAAGTATTTATTTGTTAGTACCCATTATTGGAATGATGAAGCTGTTTTTGTTCATCATGGAAACTAGTTTGGGCTCAAAAGTAGGACACCTGCTTTGTATGCCCACTTATACTAATCATTCCTTTCTTGTGCTTATTGACTACCTAATGACAATTCCTACATTTCAGACACTCAGATTTTAAGCAATACATTATACACCTGGTTACTTTAATAAGGCAAAAATCCTTATAATAGATTTTATTTCCATACACACAAATGCATTTGGAACACTGCACATTCTATTCCAAATTAAAACATGAAGAAAAATGTATGTTATTCCTTTACAGAAAGTGAAGAAAATGGTATATGAGTCTGTTCAAAAAAATAACAGTGTCTGCATTCTTCTTTACAAACTCAAACATTCACTGTATAAACTGAAAAAGAATGTTTCAAGATGTTGCTTTCCTTTGAATCACTGAACTAATATTTAGTTGTATATCCACTGTTTCTGAGAACTGCTGCACATCTGTGTTGTATGGAGTCGACCAACTTCTGGCACGTGTTACATTCCACAATTCTTCTGCATTTCTTGGTTTAGCCGCAGAAACAGCATTTCTGATGTCACCCCACAAGTTCTATTGGATTAAGGATTGGGGATGTTGCTCTTTTACTGGTGTGTTTGGGGTCATTGTTTTGTTAAAACACTGATTTCAAGGGCATTTCCTCTTCGGCATAAGGTAACATGACCTCTTCAAGTATTTTGATATAATGAAACTGATCATTGATCCCTGGTATATGATAAATCGGCCCAACTTCATAGTTTGAGAAGCGTACAGATATCATGATGCTTGTGCCACCATGCTTCAATGTCTTCACAGTGTACTGTGGCTTGAATTCAGTGTTTGGGAACCTATGAGTGGCCCCTAGACCCAAAAAGAACAATCTTGCTTTCATTAGTCCACAAAATGTTGCACCATTTCTCTTTAGCCAGTCAATGTGTTCTTTGGCAAATTGTAACCTCTTCAGCACGTCTTTTTTTTCAACAATGGGACACTGCAGGGGCTTCTTGCTGACAGATTGGCTTCACATAGGCATCTTCTAATTGTAACAGTACTCACAGGTAACTTTAGACATTCTTTGATCTTCCTGAAGCCGATCATTGTCTGAATAGTCATTTTGACTATTGTTCTATCCATTTGAATGGAAGTTTTCTTCCATATCTTTCAGTTTTGTTTGCCATTTTAAATTTGAGATCATTTAGCTGTGCAACCTATAATTTTCTGCACTTTTTTTTATATGTTTTCCCCTCTCCAATCATCTTTTTAAATTAACTTACGCTGTTCTTCTGAACAATGTCTGGAACGACCCATTTTACTCCGATTTTCAGAGAGAAATGCACTATAACCAGCATCCTTCCTTAAATAAGGATTGAACTTTACACTGCTATTATTTGGAACAAGCTATTATTATTTTGAACACTGCTATTATTTTGAAGAAGCCTCAATTAATGATTCAATTACACAGAATCAGCAGAATGCATTTCATGACTGTTGAGTCTGTTGGTTTTCTATTACTCTACTACACCTACTAGTAAATTATTTGATGGGTAATAAAATGTTTTAAATTAAGAGACTGGTTGGAATGGTTTAGAAGCAGGACTGTCAAACACAAACTGTACTGCTAATCAATAGGGAGACTGACCTAGAACTTAAGAAACTTTATAGAAAGAAATATACACACAAAATGTCTTCTCCAAACAGAACTAACACAAAAAAGCCCAGATTGGGGTTTGGTGGGGTTTCCTTGGTGCAGCAGCGACAGGTAGCCATGCTCCCACTGCACAATAATGCACACTCAATCACATACACACATGCAGGCAGGATTATCTGGAATGCTTGGGACCTGATAACGGTATAATCATAACTTAAGGCTACTACAAAGCATTTAAACATTAAATAAACCCAGTAGGGTTGTTTTGCTACCATAAAGATCAAAGCAGCAGTGTGCTTGACCAGACACAACATAGAAGTAAACCCTGAAGGTCAATTAGCAAGAAGATTACTGATTGGGGGTAGGAAGATGCTATTGGCTATTCTGAATATATTAACCCTGGGAAAAAATAATGTTTTCTACCTACAGTTAAAGTAAATTTTATATCATTATAGACATTATCTTCACATGTAAAAAATTACAGTTGATTTCCCACTCAAATGATTAAACAGTTTTTTCAATAGAAGAAAACAAGAAACACTGCTTTGTGTGAACAAAATTAGAAGAGGGTCAACTTGTTTATAGTTTGTTGGGTACTTACACGGTCACACAGTTCCTCAAATGTACAGTCGGCAATAGATCCACAGACTTGATTCAGCTTTAGCTCCCTGCCCTGCACTTTAAGGATCTGTGGTCTTGTTACTATGGGAACAGAACAAAAGCTTAGTCTTGTCTAGATAATTACCAGAAAATTCAGCCCTTACAGCGAGGAAATGCATAGCTTAATGAATAATAGCACATGATTCAACACATAAATTAGACAAAATGCTGATACAATGACTGGCATTTGAGAATGGCATCAACTCATATACTGCAATGGAACTTATTAATTGGTCAGTGGAGATTGGCCATTGTGTTTTAAATGTGTTCTCATTCAAGAGAAATTAACTTACGTACTATCATTTTGTTTCTGAGCCAGCTCATCAAACAACTTATCCATGACAGCCTCCACATCAACTTCACTTGTGCTTCAGTGAAAAGAATAAAAGAATGTCAAATTAATAACACTTGAATTCAACGTTAAACAGCTGTCTGTGTCTGTTTAGCTTTTTGCTCATATACCCTCACACATCTATGTTAAGAAATGAACAAAATGTAAAGGTCTAAACACAAAC
Source organism: Xenopus petersii (assembly GCA_038501925.1). Taxonomy (NCBI): domain Eukaryota; kingdom Metazoa; phylum Chordata; class Amphibia; order Anura; family Pipidae; genus Xenopus; species Xenopus petersii. The sequence goes on along the minus strand of CM076681.1, from coordinate 80,957,319 downwards.
AGTGCATTTGGAATATACTTCAAAACAGAAATGATTCACTCCCAGGTACATGAAACAGCCGCATTTGCATATCATGAAAAGTCTGTAATTTCTAAAACTGAGACAACATTGCCAATGCTATGCTATTCAGTGAGATATTGCAGACATTTTCATTAAAGCAAAGTAAAATCAACATCGCTTTACAGACGTATGGTACTTAATTCTAATGCTGACCAATTGCAAGTGTTGATGCTACTATGAGTGAAATCACTAGTACCATGTACCCAAAACTATTTTACATTTTTACAATGGAGCTATGTTTTTACAGTGACCTTTATGAGGGACAAAAATGAGCAGTGGCACATTGATGTTAGCCCTACTGCTCTGAGTGTTGGGTTCCTGGGTTTATCTCTAACCTGGACCTTATCTGTGTGCTGGAATTGATATGTTATCCCTGTATTATTCTTCTATGCTTAGAACCATAATGTCTGCTGATATTGTGTATCATTGTTAGAAGGAATTAGATTCTTAAATCTTGCAAACCTAGCAAAAGAATATACAGTAAACACACACAGGTACAACAGAGAAACAGAATAGGGATGCACCAAATCCACTATTTTGGGGTTCAACTGAATCCTGAATCATGTCATGAAGAATTCGAGCGAATATTAGATTGAGTAAGGGTTACACCGAAGTATGCGGAAAAGAATGGCAGCCGTGTTCACTTGACTAGAAATCGTGTGATTTTTGGATCTGGTCAAGCACTGAATCTTGACCAGATCAACGGCCAAATCCTGGAATTGGTAGAAGTTAAAATAAATTCTGCAAGGATATCAAAGAATGAACAAATGGAAGGGTATAATATGATAAATGAGAGAAAACAGATGACATAGGGTAAAAATAGGCTGGAGCAAACCCTAGAAAAATGTTGCTAGAGCAAACAATTAAAATGAAAGTGATAGTGGAAGAGTGAGCAAGAGGTAATTTTAGAACTGTTGAACAAAGACAATATTTTAATAATCTATCTCTGCTGGGCAGCAAAACCTTGAACTGCACATCTACAAAACCACTGCAAGGCACATAGATTAGAGTGCAAGGGACTCTGTATGTAAAAGCTGCCATGGACTTGTGCCAATGTCCTGGAGCTTCTTAGCTTGCATTTCTGCATGATCCATAGGCCAAATATTTACTGGTGACTCTTTATGTAGCACCACCAAACTCAGCCAGTGCTGCTTTAAGAGTGGGTGTGAAAGGACAAGGATCTGCTTTATGCCAATTTATTAGTATTTTGCACCTTGGCTTAGATACTTAGTCAGTTCTTATATAAGTAGTTAATCAGTACTTATACCTTTTATGCAAGCACCAAAAAAAAATTGAATAATAAAAATAGCTCAATTTGGAAAACATTTATGTCTGATGATAGATAAAAGCATAATCATCAATAAACCAGTAGTAATAATACTTTTAAAGAAATGCAGACTTACATGTAATACACTTTACCTGCAGCAGTGAGAACCCTCTTTCTGTAGTCTATTCCTTAATCCAGTTGAGTACAGCAAGGGTTTTTATGTAAATACAACTTTAATGCCTAAATGTGTGCAAAAGCAACAAAACTACAGTCAGGTATGCAATCTATTATCCAAAAACCCAATATCCAGAAAGCTATGAATTACAAGAAGGCCATCTCCTACAGTCTCCATTTTAAGCAAATTATCATGATTTTTAAAAATTATTTACTCTTTTTGTAATAATAAAAAGGCATGCCCAGTGGCATCATCCTGTAAGGGTACAATCCAACAACCCATTTCCTCCTTTGAGTCTACCTTTTACCCTCCTAGGATTAAGCCCCCTGCAGCCTTCTCCCCTAAACTCTAGGTCATGCAACCCTACTACTATAGATTAATGGACATTACTCCAGTTGCAAACCCCCTTATGCATCTAGGTGCATTGTTCCCTGAGTTCCATGTGTTTCCCTGAGCATTTATCCTTCTATTCTTCTTACATTGACTCATGCCACTGCCCATAATGTATCCTTTTCAAATTTAACAATTATAATTACATAGTTAAGTTAGGTTGAAAAAAGACAAAGTCCATTAAGTTCAACACCTCCAAATGAAACCTAGCATCCACCTACACACTCACACCAAACCCTCCATTCATTGACATAAACTATATATGCCCATATTTATATTAATTGTAGATTTTGTCCAAGCCACTCTTAAAGACATTAACTGAATCACAACATCACCCAGCAGCGCATTCCACAACCTCACTGTCCTGACTGTGAAGAACCACCTATGTTGTTTTAAATGAAAGTTCATTCCTATCATCTAAACAGGTTGCCTCTGGTGTGGTGATCCTCTTAATGGGAAAAAAGATCTCCTGCTATTTGTCTATAATGCCCTCTAATGTACTTATAAAGATTTATTATGTTTCTTTGCTGACACAAGAACGTTTAAAGTGGCACCTAACAAAGGAACATTTTAATATATATATATATATATATATATATATATATATATATATATATATATATATATATATAAACACTGATAAATAATACTGTGAATGTTTTGAAAGGTGAACAAAATTATTGTTTGACATTCCAGGGCTTTGTGTCAAGCCATTAATCCATTTCAAATCTATCTTTTGTAAATAATGTCAATACACCATGATAAGAATTGTGCATGACCTCCAAGATCATTTGCAATCATTCAAAAGCAAAATGCTCCAAAATAGGTTTTCTCTCTCTCTCTCTCTCTCTCTCTCGATCAGCAGATAATAATAAACAACAGTTTTATGAATCAGCAGTAATTGCATTCTGATATAAAGAGGATAGTAAAGCACTGCTCGCTATCATTTTATCAACCTTTCTCACCTTCATGCAAGTATTAAGTATAAATAGTTTTCATGGAATAGACAAGCAGCGTGTCTTAGGGTACCTTGTACAGCACCACAAATGGATTTCTATGTTACATAGTTACATAGTTACATAGTTAAATTGGGTTGAAAAAAGACAAAGTCCATCAAGTTCAACCCCTCCAAATGAAAACCCATCATCCATACACACACCCCTTCCTACTTTTAATTAAAATTCTTTATACCCATACCTATACTAACTATAGAGTTTAGTATCACAATAGCCTTGGATATTATGTCTGTCCAAAAAATCATCCAAGCCATTCTTAAAGGCATTAACTGAATCAGCCATCACAACATCACCCGGCAGTGCATTCCACAACCTCACTGTCCTGACTGTGAAGAACCCTCTACGTTGCTTCAAATGAAAGTTCTTTTCTTCTAGTCTAAAGGGGTGGCCTCTGGTACGGCGATCCACTTTATGGGTAAAAAGGTCCCCTGCCATTTGTCTATAATGTCCTCTAATGTACTTGTAAAGTGTAATCATGTCCCCTCGCAAGTGCCTTTTTTCCAGAGAAAACAACCCCAACCTTGACAGTCTACCCTCATAATTTAAGTCTTCCGTCCCTCTAACCAATTTAGTTGCACGTCTCTGCACTCTCTCCAGCTCATTTATATCCCTCTTAAGGACTGGAGTCCAAAACTGAACTGCATACTCCAGATGAGGCCTCACCAAGGACCTATAAAGAGGCATAATTATGTTTTCATCCCTTGAGTTAATGCCCTTTTTTATGCAAGACAGAACTTTATTTGCTTTAGTAGCCACAGAATGACACTGCCCAGAATTAGACAACGTGTTATCTACAAAGACCCCTAGATCCTTTTCATTTAAGGAAACTCCCAACACACTACCATTTAGTGTATAACTTGCATTTATATTATTTTTGCCAAAGTGCATAACCTTGCATTTATCAACGTTGAACCTCATTTTCCAGTTTGCTGCCCAGTTTTCCAGTTTAGACAGATCACTTTGCAAAGTGGCAGCATCCTGCATGGAACCTATAGTTCTGCACAATTTAGTATCATCTGCAAAAATAGAAACAGTACTTTCAATGCCCACCTCCAGGTCATTAATAAACAAGTTGAAAAGCAAGGGACCTAGTACAGAGCCCTGCGGTACTCCACTAACAACACTGGTCCAATTAGAAAATGTTCCATTTACCACCACTCTTTGTAGTCTATCTTTTAGCCAGTTCTCTATCCAGGTACAAATACTATGTTCCAGGCCAACATTGTGGCATATACCTAGGCTCAATTACCCATAATGATCCTATTTACAGTAATATTAGCAAGCTTTCATATAGAATTCATATCAACTCAGGATAAAAAAGATTTTAAGCAGCATTTTTAAAGGAAATGTGTCAAAATATCAAATTATGAATTTAACTTTTTTTTCCAGCAGATGTGATGTTTGTGATTTTAAATCTATTAAAAATGTGTAGGCAGTTTTGTTCACAGTTCCCATTCTGTTTATCTGTGTCTCTGACATTATCAAGAGACACAAAATATTCCTCTGACTTTGGTCAAATCAAAACAGAATACCTGATCTGGTCCAGACACTGGCACTCATTTGGAAAAAGAGAGTCCATTTGCTTCAGTTGCCTCAGGGTGGCACAGGGCCCTGAAACACCCCTGCACACTTAGGGAGTTGTTTATTAAAGTCCAATTCCTTTCTGGTCGGAGTTTTAAACGGAAAAAAAACAACATTTTTGTTGAGATTTTTTAAACCCCGAGACTGTTAAAATTCTGAACAAAAAATTACTCCATCTCAAACCTGTCGAGGTCATGTAGAAGTTAATGGTAGATGTCCCATTTACAATTGGAAGATATCATGATCTGAGTTGGGTTTCATAAAATTATTCCTAAATATTTGTGTTTTTCTGGCGATAATCTCGAGTTTTCGAGCATCAAATCTGAAAAAATTGTACGATTCACATTCACAATTTTTCTGCACCAGATTTTGCCTAGAAAATGTATTGCTAAATACGGTAAAAATATGCATGGAAGTTTGGTCGAAGTGGTTTTAAGAAAATAGTGAGAAATTTTCAGATTTTCAAATTTATATTTAAAATTAAAACCCCCATAAAATGTAACCCCCGTAAAATCCAGATTCTTTTCCTTTCCACCAATTGTGTTTCTAGCCATTTTTATTTTTGTGGTTCTAGTAGATACAAACTTAATGGTGACAACAGTTAAAATGACCCAGACTCAAATAAGGCCACTTGCAAGATGAGGATAAAATCTGACTTGATGAAAAGTGGGACAGCACAAGAAGACTTAAAGGCTAAGCAAGCTAACATATATTACCATACCATAAAAATAGATGAATGTACAGAATATTTTGTAGGTGCCACATTGTAAAAAATAAACACACAAATAAATGATAAATATCGTTATATATACCCAGCATGTATTTGGACGTTAGACCTGACAGATGTAACCTCACTAACTCCTTTGTCAGGTGTTTGGCATTTTGGTGAAGCTCACCTTTACATTAACTTTTAGGGGGTTATTCATCAAGGTCTGAATTTATCTCAATATTGGCTGCTACAAACTCCAATGTAACCCGCTCTGGTTTTTAACGCTTATTGAGATGCCGTGTTTTTATATTCGGGCTTTAGTCCTCGGAGTTTAATAAATTCCGAAAAATTCGTGATTTTTTTACAAGTCCGATTTTATTAAAAAAAATCACACATTTTTCGGATTTTTCTAAATTAGATTGAGCACACTTACGGTTAACTGGCTATACAGAAAGTGCACTGGTAGCAGCAGTCTAAAACTAAAATCTCAGAAACCTCGGACAAACATGCATTCAGAAATGTCGTAAACCATGGGATAAGAGCAAACAATATGGAGAATATGATTGGTAAGTTGTTTTTGTTACTAGAATTATTGATTAGAGAAACCTAGACATGGGATTGTTTGTAAAAAAAATTAAAGATCGAAAAACTTAAAACATCGAATTAGCCTGTTTAGATGTCAGATGCTCTCTCTCTCTTTAAACACAAAGAAAATGCACAGTTTGATTCAAAGAATACTCAAGGTTCATGCAGTTGAACAGATTTGGGAACCGTTTAGTCTTCATTTATCACTGCTATTATTGAAAAAGGAGAAACCACTGCCTTTATACTGGCAAAACACAATGACTCCAAAAACATCAAAGAATTTAATCAGCAAGCTGTTTTTTCTTCCAAAATGATTCAAGCTGAGGGCAAAGGGACAACAATTCATACATGCTAATTACATCTAATTATCTCTTTCCTTGTACAGCTTTTTTGGACAGAAAGACTTTCTCACAGCCTCACATGCCCTGTCCATCTAGCTTAACATTACATTATTACAATACAGTAGCTGTGCATCCCTACACATTCGCAACAGGAGGTTTATATAAATAAATTACACTGCCCCAACATTTTGATCAGTGTAAAAGGAAATAGTTTGGTACATTTTTCATTGCCTGTGGAGCTCCACCTGTTTCTAATTATCCTTAATACTATTATTGAATCTTCTCCATCTTTCTTTGCATGATCTCAATGAGATGTTTATTGGATTAATAAAGACCCTCTGCAGACCTCTTTGGTGGCTTCTGAATTTGAAAAGCCCATGCAATGGCCTTGGGATCTATTCTTCTAAGTGACTGAAATGAATAAGAATGGGTGGTGAACAGAAAGATGTTGTAATTAAACTAAAATGACCCACGGTGCAGTTAAAATATTTTGCTAAAGTTTTAAGTAGCGTTGACACAGAAAAAGCAGCATATGAAACAACAACGACTGTTTTGCAACAAATTGGCCATTTATGATTTTTGTTCTTTTTTTATTTTTAAATCACATTGAATTTTATTTTTTGTTCTGTATTTTGTGGCTAAGAGGAATTTGTATCTAATGCAATATGTGCTCATGTGTTTTACAATTTTTAAATATTCTTTCATTAAGCTGTCAACAATAGCGTAACTAGAGGGGGGCCGGCCCTGGTGCATGACGAGCAGCCGGGCCCCGTCCCCTCCGTACGGCCCGCATTTTGAGTGGCGCACGGGCTGCCGGGGGGGCCCGAGGGGGTGCGGGCCCTGGCCCGCTCACACCCCCTGCTCCCCCAGTAGTTCCACCACTGGCTGTCTATCAGTTAGAAAATTGACCTGTAGCAAGTTTGCGCTTTGTTACATAACCCATGACTGACTTATGGCTCATCAGCTTTCTCTGAAAATTAGATCATTAGAGAACATCTACGGTTAACTGGCTATACAGAAAGTGCACAGACAGTTGGAGCCTGGTAGTAGCAGTCTAAAACTAAAATCTCAGAAACCACTAAAAATATAAAATTACTTAAAGCAAAACAAAAAAGAGGATCATTTTGAATAAGCTTACATTGATTAATTGTTGGGGGTTTAGATTTAAATGGTTTGGTGCAAATTCCCTAACTGGCAAAAATTCGGTAGCGATGGCTTTGCAGCCATCACAACACTTCACCAGGTGTAAATTGGCTAGGACAACGTTAATTAACTAAAGTGCAAAGTTGCATCCAGGGCGCCGAATGCTGGCGAATTTTCACTAGGGTTACTTCGGCAATCGAAGCAAAGATGCGCTAGGGTTGCCTAATTTGCATGTGGCGGGAAATAATAAAGTTACATGGACTTATATGTTGCAGCAAATACTTTACATTACACAAGTCCAGGGAACCTTAATAAATAAAATAGAGTTGTTATAATGCCCTAAACATGCACCCATATAATATATGTTCCATATATTAGAAAATGGAGAGGGGAACCCGGTTACTCAAAAAATGTTACGGACCTTTGCAGGCTATCACTCAGAAAAAAGGAAAATATCCCAGCATTTTTGCACTAAAAATTGAGGAAGTCCTATTCACTCCATTCGATGGCAAGTCTGGTGAATGAGGTAACGTTCAATAAAATCCACATCTTAGTGAATTTGCGGAGTTACGTCAATTCGACAGAGTGAAAAATCACCTGGCATTAGAGTGTGAAACAACACTAGCGTCTATCTACTACCGACGCCTGCGCCCATTAGAAAACCGTGAAGTTCTGAAATAATGTCACGCTGGTGAATTTTCGCTAGCGTAATTCACTTCGCCCTTTAGGGAATCTGCCCCTTTGTGTTCTTTTTTTCTGGTGCAGCATATACACATTTCATCAGACCCAAGGACACAAGGGAGCCCTGTATTTAATATCTGCCATAACCAGCTAGTAAATGCAGATCTCCCAGAAAAAAAGTGCCCCAGGTCCCTATAACAGTGTTTAAGAGCTGAATAAGTGCTAATTTTCTGCCTCTCTCCTAAAAAGACTTTTCAGCTGAAAGGCCCTTCTCCTTCAAGAACAGAAGTCTTTTCTTTTTTCTTTAGACACAATTGGGGGAATGTAATAAAAGTCGTAAGGGCGAAACAATTAACATAAATAAGAATAAAAAGTCTCATTTAGCAATGAAATATTATTATTATTATTAACATGTATTTATATAGTGCCAACATATTGCGTAGCACTGTAAAGTAAATGTGATTATACAACTACATCACATGAATTACATATATAGAATATATGGAGTAACAAACATCACAATCAAAATAGGTACAAAAAGGTGAGGAAGGCCCTATGCATAGGCATACAGTCGAAAGGTAAGGGAATAATACACAAGGTGTGGGAGTGGGCAAAATCGAATTAAGTGGGTGAGAAATGTGGTATTGTATGCGGTGTTGTGTTTGGTAGTTAAGCAGAGTGAAGGTAGGCTTCTTGAAAGAAGTGCGTTTTCAGAGATTTTTTGAAAGCAGAAAGGTTGGGAGAAAGTCGGACAGACCGTGGGAGAGCGTTCCAGAGGAGGGGTGCAGCCCTTGCAAAGTCTTGAATGCGAGCATGTGAGGAGGTAATGAGAGAAGAGTTGAGTAGCAGGTCAGTAGAGGAGCGTAGTAAGCGAGTGGGTGAGTATATAGAGATGTGTTCAGAGATATAGGGTGGGGCAGAGTTATGAAGTGCTTTGAAAGTCAGTGTCATTAATTTGAATTTGATTCTGAAAGGTAACGGAAACCAGTGCAGGGATTGACAGAATGGCGAGGCAGAGGATTAGCGGTTGCTGAGGTGTATGAGCCTCGCAGCAGTGTTCATTATGGACTGGAGAGGTGACAGTCTCTGGAGGGGAAGGCCAATTATAAGAGAGTTACAGTAGTCTAGAAGCGATATGATGAGAGAGTGAATAAGAATTTTGGCAGTGTCTTGGGTGATAAATGATCGTATTTTGGATATGTTCCTTAGGTGGAAGTGACATGATTTAATAAATGACTGGATATGAGGAGTGAATGACAGGGCAGAATCTAGGATAACCCCAAGGCACCGGGCCTGGGGAGAGGGGGTGATAGTGGATACTTCGGGGATGCTAATGGTGTTAGTTGGAGGAAAGAGAACCATTTCTGTTTTATAGAGGTTTAATTTAAGGTAGCGTTGCAACATCCAGGTAGAGATAGCGGCAGGAGGAGACGCAATTTAGGAGTTCTGGGTTGAGATCAGGAGATGAGAGATAGATCTGAGTATCGTCAGCATAGAGGTGGTAGTGGAAACCATACAAATTTATTAATTTGCCAAGGGAGGAAGTTGCCAAGTTCTTCCTTAAACTGTTATTACATTCGACTTTTAATTGTGCATTTCAAATTTTAATTGCGCATTGCCCACTTTTAAGAAGTGATTGAAGGTGTCGTAAACTTTTGGAGCAAACATAACTTTTTCAGTAAGAAGTTTTATTACATTCATTGTGCACTGGCACAAACTATAAAATTCGCAAACCTTCTTCCACTGTCGGAAGTGGTCACTAAACAGTTTCTGAGTTTGCAAAAGTTATATTAAATTCGCACAAAGACAAATTTGTTCGCACAGAGGCATAACTTTTTGCATTGCAAATATTTTTTCCTGTACCGACTTTTATTACATTCCCCAAAATGCATTTATGCTGATTTGGAGGACCTCTGATTAATAATATGTAATGTGTAATGTGTAGGTGGAACTATTGGGTACAGTTGGGCTGATTTCTACCTGTACTTCGCTCTTCACTGTCTTCGGGCAGTAAGCATTGAAATTAGAGCTAGCTAAATCTAGTTGGTGCCATTTCCTAGAGAAGAAATAACATCATCAGGCATTTGCCACTGTAATTTGGAGAAATCTTCAATATAAATAATGGGGTGTGATATAATTGATGAAAACTTTTTAACAAGAATAGTCTCTAGAAAGAAAAGAACAAATATTGACTTTAGAATTTCTTGGCACTTCCATATCAAGAAAGCATTAGACTTTGGAGCATCCTTATCTAACCCCAGTAGTACACAGAATTATAAGTACACAGAATTAATTTAGTGAGTTGGCACCAGTTGGCAAGATTATTTAAGGGGCCGATTTATTAACAATGGAATTAAGATTTTTTTTCCACAAATCTTTAAAAAATTGTGGGTTTCCTATATTTCTAAAAAGCTCTTAAAATTAAAAGGGGAGGTTCGCTTTTAGTATGTTATAAAATTGCCAATTCTAAGCAACTTTTCAATTGGCCTAGATTTTTTATATAGTTTTTGAATTATTTGTCTTTTTCTTCTTCTGACTCCAAGCATTCAAATGGGGGTTGCTGACCCCTGCTAAAAACAAATGCTCTGTAAGTTTACAAATGTATTTTTATTGCTACTTTTTATTACTCCTCTTTCATATGTATATGCTATAGTGTGCTGGAGCCTACCAACCATTGCTGAAGTTGCAAACTGGAGAGGTGCTGAATAAAAAAGCTAAATAACTCAAAAACCACAAAAAATACAAATTGAAATATAAATGCAAATTGTCTCAAAATATCCATCTGTGCAGCATACTAAAATTTAATTTAAAGGCGAACAACCCCTTTAAGTGAAAAAAACATGAAAACCTTTAAGACCAAAGTTCACCAAGTAAAAGTTGTCAAGGTGCTTTAGAAGTCAAGGGGAGCTGCGCTAATCTTATTGGAATGCTTTAAATCAATTTTCTACTTATAGGGTTTTTTCAGATTTTTATTTCCTCTAGGAATTGTCAAGGTTTTCAAGGCATTCATATTTTGTACCGCATCAATCAGCACTTTTTATATTCGGATATTTTAATATATTCAATCACAATCGTGGTTTTTGAGTTTGTGAGTTTAGTAGTGGTTTCAAAAACCTCCAAATCCACTAAAACCCAATCTTTAATAAATAAGCCTTTAAATTATTAAGTAGGTTTATGGAACTTATAAATGTAAAATATCCACATTGTTCAAATAGATCAGTACCTATGGCAACAGAGAAGTCAGGAACCTATATGTGTAGAATATTAATTCACAACACAACACCCTGGGGCCGATTCAAAAAGGGTCGAATATCGAGGGTTAATTAACCCTCGATATTCGACTGTGAATTAAAATCCTTCGACTTCGAATATCGAAGTCGAAGGATTTTAGCGCAAATAGTGCGATCGAACGATCAAAGGATTATTCCTTCGATCGAACGATAAAATCCTTCGAATCGAACGATTCGAAGGATTTAAATCTAACGATCGAAGGAATATCCTTCGATCAAAAAAACTTAGGAAAGCCTATGGGGACCTTCCCCATAGGCTAACATTGAGTTCAGTAGCTTTTAGATGGCGAACTAGGGGGTCAAAGTTTTTTCTTAAAGAGACAGTACTTCGACTATCGAATAGTCGAACGATTTTTAGCTCAAATCCTTCTATTCAAAGTCGTAGTCGTATTCGTATTCGAAGGTCGTAGTAGCCCATTCAATGCCCGAAGTAGCCCAAAAAACACTTCGAAATTCGAAGTTTTTTTACTTCGAATCCTTCATTCGAAGTTAGTGAATCGGCCCCACTGTGTTGCAGCTGGAAAGTCATTAAATTGTGTATTTCCCCCTTAAAGTCAGTATAGGTATCTCATTTGCGTGTTTAAAAAAAAAGAGGAGAGAGATTGATGTATATTCAAGGAGCCTTCACCAATTACCAGAATTTCCTACTCTGCTGTGGAGATTTTACACTATATAATTACTTGCTGAATAATTATTTATTCTGAATAACTAACATTCTGTTTTTTGTATTTAATTGTTTTTTATAAATGTAAAAAGTGGAAAAGCATGTTTTGATTTTTGGTTTGTATGTGTACTACAGAGATAGTGTGAATTTCATAAAATTACTACAGAAATAAGGCATTGAATGATGGTCCACTGGTATGCATTCATTAAATGGAACTAAATGCAATTTCATTATAAAGAGTGAAGGATTATCTTAAATATATATCTGTAGATTTTTCAGCATAACTACAAAGCAAAAAATTGGGTTCCGTGTTTAATTTGCAAACGACTTTTATTATACAGATTTTTATGTGTAGGTGCCAGGTCCACTTTAAATCAAGAATATGCAAAACAAGGAGCCCCACACAACCATATATTTTCAGCCCCAGAATGGCAATGTTTTCCATGGACACAACTTTCTGTCAGCTGACTTGCAGCTACTTAAAGGAATAGTAACACAAAAAAGTAAAGTATTTTGAAGTAATTTAATATATAATGTACTCCCTGTACTGGTACAATTGGTGTGTTTCCTTCAGAAACACTACAATATTTGATATAAACAAGCTGAGCTGAACTCTATCCCCATGGCTACATGGTAACCTATCTATATAAACTATAATAGGGCAACACTATATAATATTTTTTATAGGTAATGTTTTATTGGTTTTAAACATAAAAGACACAAAACATGTCAATAATGAAAATAAAGTACATATGACAATATTCTTAAAACAATGTTGTGGTTGTTATGTCATTCATCCTAGTCAAGTGGCGAGTGTCTACTCATCAGTAATAAGCCTTATATAATAATTAAATTACTTCTAAATCTTGTTTATTTTTTTGCTGTTACTGTTCCTATAAGTGCAGCATGAAGTGCTTGAAATGTTGCCTTCCTAAGAGAAAAAGATCGCACAAAGATCAACAAAAATATCACAAAACAGAATGGATGAAAACAAAAAACAAGCAATTTAAAATTGCTTTCAGCACACCTCACACTCAAGAACTCCATAATACAAAATGAATGGTTAGGTTTACAATATAAGGAAAATAATGCAGGTCCCTTAATTAATGGTTACTTGCCTGTTAAGAATAGTGTTTTGTTGTGCAAAATATACTATATAATTGACTTTTACACAGAACCAAATTTAATCTAATGGTTCATAGTAAAAACATTAAATAAGAGGATTCATTAAAAATAGCTGAAGGAGCATTAAAAAGAGCATCTAGCAGATTATATTTACGCATTCAGCAACTAACCAAAAGGTAACTATTTTTCAAGAATAGACAATGACAAGATAATGTTCTGAGGTTTCTCTTTTTGCAGGTTGTCACTGCCAGTATGTGACAGAGGCACGGTGTTTCATATGCTCTTTCAGGGCTGTATTTAAATGTAGGCACCATATGGCCTGTGTCTAGGCCTTAAGACATCAGCCCTCTAGTGTTTTCTTAACAAATTAAAAAAATATTGTTGACTTGTTGGCAAATCTGGAGGCTAAGCGGGGGGGGGGTAGGAGAGCATTTCTCATGCTCATCTGCAGACATTGTACATAGTGTGTATGACATTGCACACACAATGTCACTTCTGCAGCCTGGGTGCTCCGAGTACCGGTGCTGCACTAAATACAGTAGGTGCTCTTTTATCCCTTTAATTGATCATTTGGGTTTCACAAACGTGTCTTGTTGTAGGAGTCATCATCCCCTTTTCAGCTTCTTAGCTGACTGTATCACATTTGCATCCAGTATTTGCAGATATATATTCTTATGATTTCTTACCTCTACACATACAATTAATTACTGTACCACTGGCTGCCACACAAGCACAAAGCATAATGGTTCCACCCCACCAATTCATCAATTACTACTCCTCTTTTATTCCAAACAAAAATTTGGTGATTGCGGCCAAAGTTTACTTCATCACCCCAGAACACCAGAATGCAAAAGTCGGGGTCACCTCTGGCCAAATAATGATATGATTTAAAGTCCTGCAATATCATTTGGGAGCCAGTGTTTGGTTGCTTAATGTTTTTAAAGGGGTATGACCTGTATTTCCATTGTTTTAATGACATTCAGTCAGTGGTGTAAATAGAAACCGAAGGGCTTCGGTGAGAACATTTTACAACTGCCCCCCCAGACACCACAGACTGGACCACGACTGTAACTTATGAAGTAGACCAAGACAAGGCAATCCAAGACAATGCTGGCCATCATTTGTTTATACATTTTGAATTATACAGCTTTTTATTTTGCAGTGCTTGAGAATGTTTTGGCTGTAGGTGGCTATATAATAAGCAGACAGTGATTTAAAAGATAAGTGAAATATAAACAGAGAACATAAATATAAAGTAATAAAAAATACAACATTGTAGCCTCAGAAAGCAAATCGTTTGGAGCATTGTGGGAATTGTAGTCCATCAATATCTGAATTGGGTACATGGTTGTCCCTTTGTCCTATTGGGGTCCTGATATTTACAGTCGCTTCAGTCCTAGTATCCTGCAATAGCCATTTTATTCTGCCTACAGCATATTGCTTCATGCCTTACCTGGGGTGGCCCCCCATGGTTCTCCACCTGAATACTTGCCGATTTTATTGCTCTTCCAACACATACCAGCAGCAACACTTCGCATGGACGAATAGGTTAATTGCTAGACACGAAGAGCTCCCCCTGCTGGACAATCAGAAAGCAGCCAAAAGAACATGCTCGGAGGTGACAAATTTGTCGAGTCACTTTATGGCCGGGCTGTAGGGGCTTATTTGAGCGGTGACTCACTGCTCACTGGGAGCTGAAAATTATTGAAGACAGCGGGTCTGGGCAGGTGGGGGCTCACTAAACTTTGGATCGAATCTGTGCTCCTCACTTATCTTGCATTTAAGCAGGCCCTGCCTACATTGAACTACCTACTGAACGATCCATGGCAGGACTTTCCTGAAATGGTCAGGAAGTTAAAAATCAGCTGTGATCTGCTGCGCCTGGAAATTACTTCACACGCAAAGTGCCACCAACGGGTAAGTTTGTACGATAAATGCCTTCCCTACTATAGACTACTTTTATTGGCAACTTCCCCTTCTGGCACGTGGGCCCCATCAGGCCCTGGAGAAGTTGCTCCCCCTTCACCCCTCGTAGTTACGCCACTGCTTTCAGTATAGAATACAATCCATTATAAATATTAATGATCTGTAGGCCATCATTGAATTTGGCTGGCCCCACACTAGTGTTACGGTTTCCATTGTTTTAGTGCCTTTCAATATAAATTTCAGTCCATCATAATTATTAGTGATCTGTAATCATCACTGTATAGTTCAAATACATTGACAAAGATTTATAACAAAAGCATTTACAATTTAAGTACTGGTGCCTTATTTAAAATTAATTTAGTCTGAATAAGTACACTTAGTCTATAAGACACTTTGTAACAAGACTGTATTGATTAAGCTGAAGAGGCTTTCCCCCCTCCTATTTAAATACAATGTTAATTAGCATTGTAATGAAGTATACTAGGCTCATCATTATTACGAACATGTTATTTGAATGCTTTTGAAGATCTTACTTTGAGCACAAAGAATTCAAAAAGATTAGACATGCCATGTTTTCATACAGCACTATTGAAAATCCTATTAATTAATGAACACTAATAAAGATCACTGCTCACCCTTGCTTAACTTCCACTCCGTTAAGGGTGTTTTCTAACCCATACAGCTAAATATGTCAGGTAAGACAGAGTGTTTGGATTCTAAAACAATAGCATTACTTAGAAAAAACTAAACAGACCCATAATAAAATAAAGGAAGGTACTGGCAATCTATGAAGGGAAAAATCTTATCTTAACTTTAGGATATTGCTAATTTCAGAGGATTAAAGGATTAATTAATTTGCCTTTTTTTTCTACCTATATCTAACCTAAAATTATAAATGTTGTCTGGGTAACGGGGTAAGTGATACCTGGGAAAAAGCATATCCATTATATGTCTATATTATTATCACCATAATGTTTGTTACACAGCAATATAGTAAATAAGGCTGAAAAAAAGGAAAATCAAGTTCAACCCTCTACATCCAAGTAAATTCTATCTAACCTGTTGGAAAAATTCTAAATCTGTTTCCAGATTACCTTATTTGATAATTTTCAACCAAAATATAGCATTTATGCAAATCCACTGGATACTAGTCAGAAAATAAAAAAACATTCTGATGGTTGGTTCTTGCCATCAAAACAGGAGTCACATATTACTCTCAACTTCACTGAGATCAAGAAGTTCTGAACATAGGTCAATTATTTAAGTTACTGCAAATCATTCGGGTCTCTTTTATATTTGCTAGGTTGTTTAGCCAGTAATAGTTCCACACATTTTTTGTAATATATCTTTCAGCATTTACTGAAGCCCCATAAATACGGCAATGCTGCGCATAGATATATAGAGGCATATTTGCTAGTGGCAGAAAATGCACCAGCGTCCGATTCGCACCCATTGCTACACTTCGGTAGGCGAAAATTCGCTCAGACAACGCTAATTCACATAAATGCGGAGTATCGTCGTGGCACCGAATTTAGAGTTACTTCGGCAATGTGAGCATTTGAAAGTGAAGATGCGCAAGCATTCGTTGCTGCCTACGCAAATTTGCTTGAGGTCTTGTGGTCAGATTAATTAAGGGAACCTTAATAAAGAAAATAGAGTTGTTATAATGCCCTACACATGAGCCCACTGTATAGTTAATTTTCCATATGTTAGAAAATGTATGGGGGAACCCGGTTACCCAAAAAAATTTTAAGGACTTGATGATGTAAGTAACAGAAGATTAAGTAAAATCTATGCACTCCAATGCAATTCGTCTGGTCTGAGCTGGCTAAGGCAAGTCTGGCAAAAGAGGTAACATTCAGTAAAATCCACATTTCATTGACTTTGCGGAGTAACATCCATTCACAGAGTGAATTGTCACCTGGCGTTAGAGTGCTAATCACCGCTAGTGTCTATCTCCTTCGCTAGCGAAGTGACGCCTGCGCCCATTAATTAATCAGCGAAATCCCTGAAAGCGGTAACGCTGGCGAATTGACGCTAGCGTTAGCCACTTCGCCCTCAAGTAAATCTGCCCCATACTTTGTTTTTCATATTTTGAGTTTGTGAACCTAGATTTGAAAACTCACAAAATCAAAATTTTTGTTGGTTCCCCATTTTATAATTTTGCAGGGTTACTTCTCATCGATTTATGTGGAAATAATAAGAATTTGTGTAGTGTGTGAATCATGACAAATTTTAGGCACATTTTTTAAACTGTTAAGCTCACCATAGGAGATTTTTGCTCCTTAACTACCAATTTTAGAGTGATCCGGCAAATCCGGCAAATTATCGTGAGGTTAGTGTGTACCAAACGATCATACGATTTTTTGTAAGACAATCATAAGATCGACAGGTTAGAATATTTTCATCGTTCATAGCAAGGCCAAGCAGGCAGTTACCCACAGTTTTCCTGGCTTCAGCTAGATGGTCTTTTTATATGATGGACAAATCGTACATTTCATAATGTAATCGTACATTTGTTTCAAGATAAGTTTGGTCTTACGATAACAAAAAGATCTTAAAAATCTTAACATCTATAGCCACCTTTTGATGCATTTTTCCACATTTCAAAGAATAATTCTATGATAGTGATGTGATGTTCCACAGAGCATAAAAAATTATAATAATTCAAAAAGCTACAGGAGATAAATGTGTGAAAACAATTCAATAATAAACTACGGGATTTTTGATTACTTAAATTTGCATCTGATAATGTTGATTCAAAGTCTTAAAGAAGAAATCATAAAAACACTATCTTAAATATGGGACAATTAGAACACCACCATACCAGTACTACAAAAATGAATGTGAAAATGAATGATGATGTGAAATTCTGGTTGCCTGGATCTGATGCATACGTTTTTTGCAGCAGATTGACAATTATTCATGGCAATGACACAATACTGACTGAAAGAAACAAAGTCTAACTTTGTGGAGTTGCATGTATTAACTCTGGCAGATAACTGAAGCTATAAAATGAGACACATGCTTTTTTCCTTAAATTATCACTGTAAATCTGCAAAAAATGTACTGAGCCAACAAAAGCTAGCTAAAATCTGAGAAAGAAAGACATTCTGTAGCAATTTGTAGCTCTGCCCAACTGGAAAATATAAATTCAATTGTTACAAAACAATAGACAAATCAAGAAACTGAAGAACAAATCTGATGTTTGCTTTCAAACAGGTAACCAGTAAGCGTAATGGTACGCAGTTGCTCAAAAATGCATGGCTATGCACTAGACATAACAAGCAACAATCATGGCGCATTCCATTTAATTTGAATGGGCGTGGAGGAGACATTTTTATTTTATTTTTAAATGTTACTAATATCCCTGTGGCTATTAACCCAAACCTTTTTGCTGATATGGTTGATATGAATTACCAGACATGGTGCAAATTCAGATTATATTGGTGTATAGTGGTCAAAACAAACTAAGAAAATGTTAAATTAGTTTTATGGTTCAATTGGAAAAGTATAATATATACTGAAGTCAATGGTCTTGTATGGCTAGGGTCACAAAAACATTAATCCATACATTAATACAATTTATATCAAAAGTTCAAAATGAGAGCTGAATCCAGGTAGGAAATGCTGGGAGTGCTAATTTAGCAATGGGGAGGCTTCAGGTCACATTGCTGATGGCCAGGAAATTTACAATTACATCTCAGTCTATTGTATTGAATGAATGTATTACTTATTAGGGATGCACCAAATCCATTGTTGTTCGATTTGCCCCCCCCCCTAAAAAAAATCCATCACAAAAGATCTGACCATATACAAAACCATATGAAAACCCTAATTTGAATAGTAACATTTTACAAAATAAAATTGCATGAAATATGAGGAAACAAAAGTTGCGTTCAATTGTGAATTTTGCTGAACATTTATAGACTAATATAGTGAATGTAAACAACATTGCAAAGAATGAGTGGGAATACATAGCACACACTAAGTACTGTATTAAACATTAAAGGAAAACTATACCCCCAAAATGAATACTTGAGCAACATATAGTTTATATCAAATTAAGTGGCATATTAAAGAATCTAGTCATACTGATATATATATATTTAAGTAGATATTAACCTTTTACAGCTCTAACTGTAACAGGAAGAAGTGTGGAAGTAAAAGACTTTAGTTTGTGCACATGCGAAAATCCAAATGCGTGCATGCGCGGAAAAAACGGAAAAGCACACACGCCAGTACATCTGTGAGCGGGGACCAAATTAGGGGGTAGGAGAAGCAGAGAAGGTGCTTGCCTGGCACCCCCCAGCTTTGCGCCCTAGGCACGTGCCTATTCTGCCTACCCCTAGTTCTGGCCCTGCATATATATATATATATATATATATATATATATATATATATATATATATATATATATCCTGTATGCTGGTGCACTCAAAAATCCAGAGTGTAGTTACTGTCTGGGTGCTGGTTAAACATATGATACAGAACTTCAAAAGCCGACTTCCTAATGACGGCATGAGTAAGAAGCACCCAGACAGTAACTACACTTTGGATTTTTGCAGTTGCAGGTAAAACCTAGTCCCTTTGTAAAATGTATAATGAAACAGATAAAATTGAACATAGGACTGGCCAGATATTGGATGACTTTGACGTAGTTGGCCAGCTTAAATATATTGCAATATATGGACAAACAATCCCTGTTTTGTTTAAAGGGTAAGGCATTTTTCAGTAGCAGTATGCACAAAATGTCTCTGTCTGAAATATATTGATAATGGGTTGAGTGCAGAGGACTCTTGTATTTGACTATATATATATATATATAGATATATATATATAGATAGATAGATAAATACAAGAGTCCTCTGCACACAATATATTTAAGACATTTTGTGCATACTGCTACTGAAAAATGCCTTACCCTTTAAGCAAAACAGGGATTGTATTGTAGACTATAGTTGGAGAGGGTGGGAGCTACAACATGGAGCTGATTCTTAATGAATCAGATGAAAATTGAGCATAGGACTGGCCAGATATGGGATGACTTTGACGTAGTTGGCCAGCTTAAATATATTGCAATATATGGACAAACAATCCCTGTTTTGTTTAAAGGGTAAGCCATTTTTCAGTAGCAGTATGCACAAAATGTCTCTGTCTTAAATATATTGATAATGGGTTGAGTGCAGAGGAATCTTGTATTTGTCTATATATATATATATATATATATATATATATATACACACAGGTATGGGATTTGTTATACAGAATGATCGGGACCTGGCGTTTTCCAGATAATGGATCTTTATATAATTTGGATCTTCATACTTTAAGTCTACTAGAAAATCATGTAAACATTGAATAAACCCAATGGGTTTGCCTCCAATAAGGATTAATTATATTTTAGTTGGGATCAAGTACAAGCTACTGTTTTATTATTACAGAGAAAAAGGAAATCATTTTAAAAAAATTGGATTATTTGGATAAAATGGAGTCTAGGGGAGACAGCCTGTCTGTAATTCAGAACTTTCTGCGGGGGGGGGGGAGAGAAAGCGCTAATCACAACATAAGAGCTGACAACTGCCATGGCCAAAGATGGTAGGGCAGACTTTAGGGATAGCATTGTGATGCGGCATGTAGAATACATTAAATTTTGTAAAAACACTGTAAGGAAAAAGAGAGAACTATAGTGCAGCTAATGATCTTTAGCAATTTATTTTATGCTCACATGACATGCATTTCTTATTGAATAACAAATGGTTACAAGTTGATAACCACCAACTAAGCATGTGGCACAGCTCTGAGCACCTGTCAATCAAAACATAAAAGATAAAAGTTGAAAAAACTTCCAAAAACAACCAACTTATAACGTACAGGGAAAAACATTAAAAACTGGACGTGTTTATCAAAAAAAAAAAAACACTTAATCCTAGTGATGCACAACATGACCAAACAGTTATTAATGGATTTGGGTCAAATATTTCAGCAGTCTAATTGCCCCAGGCCTGTGCACTTCCAGACAAATCCAATATACACACACAACTAGGTCACTATTTCCACTGTGTGGTTAACTGTAGTTTAATTACTAATTTGTCCTAGGCCACACAAAAGTATTTAGACTCTTTCAACCTGTGTGTGAACAGAAAGTTAGAAATGAAAACAAAGAATTGTGTATGTGCACACAAACATTTTCATGTGCTGTCTGCAGTAGTACACAACTGCATACTACATAAAAAGAAGTGGCAGGAGCACAACACTATTACATCCATACAAAAATATTACAGCTACTAGCTAAATGCAATACTCAGTGCCACATGTCACACATTGCTGACCTTGCCCATGCCCACACCTTGGGGCAGATTTACCAAAGGGTGACGTGGTTAACGCTAGCGACTTTTCGCCAGAAATCACATCCGCAGGGACATCGCCAATTCACTAACAGGCGCAGGCGACAATTCACTGGCGAAAGAGACCGCCATTAGCTTTTGTTCACACTCTTATCGCCAGGCCACTTATCGCTCAGGCGAATGGTCGTTGCTCTGCAAATTCAGCATGCGGATTTAACTGAACGTTACCTCTTTTGCTAGAGTTGACTTCGCCACCTCAGACCAGGCAAACTGCTAAAATGAAGCTAGATCTTCCTCAATCTTCTGTCACTTAAATCATATTCTGTATGCCGAAAATGCATTAAAGTTACAAAAACGCTGGCGACTTTTCCTTTTCTGAAGGGGGATTGCCTGCAAAAATCCGAACAAACTTTTTTTTGGGAACCGGTTTTCTCCAGACATTTCCTAACATATGGAACGTTAAATTTACAGTGGGCTCATGTGTAGGGCATTATATAAATTCTCTCCCTGAACATTTGTAATAAAAAGTGGCCACTTCAAGCATTTGCACCAACATCTCTAATAAAGACGTCCATACAAATTTAATGTACCCGCCCTATTCAAATTGACCTAAGCGTAAGATCACTAGCGATTTTTTGCTAGGCAAACAAATTTGCGCCTGGCGAAGTGTGCAAAGTGGTCGCTGCCGACAATTCGCCCTTTAGTAAATCTAGTAATAAATCTAGTAGTAAATCCCCCTTGTCTTTCATAGCTGGTAGATCTAATGTTCCGTTTACATGTAATAGTTTTGGGCTACTGTCACTTCTTTTAAATGTTACCTGTAAGTTGTGTGTTTCTTTTAAACTGAAAGGTCTTTCTCTAGCAGAACTCTCTTTACCTCTGGGCATGGGTAAGTTTTTGTATGTAGTCTGCATCTTTGATATATACATACATCTATAGCACAGTGATGGGACATGCAATAATAATAATAACATATTTTTACTAGCTCCTTATGCCAGAAGCCAAATACATTGGCCACGAATACTCTCTGTGCTGCCCCCAACCACCTCCTTTTGGGAACTATGGACCATATCAATTACAAATTATCAGTTTTGACATGTCTTACTAATTGCTTCAATTGGAGTAGACCCTCGCATACCCGTTATATAGATGTATAGATTTGCTCGGTGCACAGTGAATGGAGGATACGGTGACCTCCTAGTAACTGGAGCAAAAAACCACACTAGCACACAAGACTTGTATCTGCAGGGCAAGCCCTTGCAAAAGTTTTTACTGCGGTGGTGCAATGTTTCGGGGCTCCGCCCCTTTGTCAAGCATACTACATACAGGTGCAGATGAACATTATAAAGGCAAACCAATTAGTGAGTCATTGTACAAAAATGTGAAGAATCAATTTCAATACAATTTTTTTTTTTCCATTATAAAAATTACCAAATTACCAAAGATACATAAGATAAATCCACATCAGGGTGCCTGCATTACCTGGAATTATTCCGTCGCCTAACTTAACATTCCATTGGCACCTTCCCCTGCAGGAATTGTGGTCACTGCAACGGAATAATTCCAGGTAATGCAGTCACCCACCCCCACCAAGGAACAAAACATAAAATAAAAGGGTTTTTTACATGTGGCAGTTATGATGTCATCTACTGCATTAAATGCCCATGCGGACTTGCTTATGTGGGACAGACATCACGTCCTATAAAAGTCCGCCTAAACGAACACAAATCTGTCATACGTAATTATCATCCACCTACAATTACTGGGGAAGATGCAAAGGTTAAATCTGAGGTTACAAAATATAATAAAGAGACCATGTTAGCCAAACATTTTTTTGAACATGGGCCCGGGTGGCACAAATTCAGTGGCAAATCTTGGAAAAAATTACAACTAAACAGGGACATGATAAAAAATGTCTACTCTCGCAGAGAGAGTGTTATTGGATTTGGTTACTGCAAACAAGATATCCGAGGGGATTAAATGAAGAGTTTAATTTGACCTGTTTCTTGTAAAATTAGTGTCTTATAAGCTTTCTTACTTCCCTTACAGATAAGAAAATTTATTTGCCTAAAACTACAGGGACAGGTACCTGTAATTTTCCTCCCTTGATATGTAGGGTAAGATTACTTTTTAACTTTTTTATCTTTGTATATATTTTTTGTAACTTTTACCTTCCTCTTAGGTTAATTGCAACAATTGTTTCAATTGAGGTGTTCAACACTGGGACTTTGAATTTGCTGCTTTTTGTTACTAACATGGACTCAAAAGTACTGTGTTTCGTTTATTTATACTGACACCCATGTACAATAATTGAAAAGAACCAAAGTATTTTTTTAAAAAAATTTCTCTCTGATGTGGATTTATCTTATGTATCTTTGGTAATTTGGTAATTTTTATAATGGAAAAAAAAAATTGATGTATTGAAATTGATTCTTCACATTTTTGTATAATGACTCACTAATTGGTTTGCCTTTATAATGTTCATCTGCACCTGTATGTAGTATGCTTGACAAAGGGGCGGAGCCCCAAAACGTTACTAATTGCTTGTCTCAATCAATTAGCACATAATTTTCTTTCTTCTTGGGCTGTAATAGGTGCAATATTTATTGTCCAAGCTATATAAACTCTATCACGATATTCTGCAGATCTGAATTCTTTGTGTGTGTGTGTGTATATATATATATATATACAGGGCCGCCATCAGGGGGGGACAGGGGGGACAAGCGTACCGGGCCCGGGCATGAAGGGGGGCCCGGCAGCGCTGCATTTTTTGAAGATCCGGGCCCCCCTTACGAGCGCCCGAGCCGTACGTCTTGCCTCTGTGCTGCCGAATGCAGAAGTGCCGAAAAGCCGAAGCCGATGCGCCGAAAAGACCCGAAGTCACGGAAAAAGCCGAAGTCACGAAGCGCCGAAAAGACCCGAAGTCACGAAAACAGCCGAAGCCGAAGTCCTGAAGCAGCGCAAAGAACCGAAGTCACGAAAACAGCCGAAGTCCTGAAGCAGTGAAAAGACCCGAAGTCACGAAAGGAGGTGAAGTTGAAGTACTGAAGCCATGAGTTCAATTCTACTGAACACCAGTTTGTGTATTTTTTTTTTTTTAATCTCCTGGCCACCAATGTATTATTTTAATATTCTATAGGCCCCTGCAACCAATCTTTTTTTTTAAACATGTTTTTTTGGGGCCCCAATTTGTTTTTAACTTAAAAGGGGGCCCCTGCCGCCAATGTTTTTTTTTTTTTCAAAACATTTTTTTTTTTTTTTTTAATTTTTTTTTGGGGCCCCAATTTGTTTTTAACTTGTAAGGGGGCCCCTGCCACCAGTTTTTTTTTTTTTCAAATTTTTTTTTGGGGCCCCAATTTGTTTTTAACTTATAAGGGGGCCCCTGCCACCAATGTTTGTTTATTTTTTCGGTTTTTTTTACATTTTTTTTGTTGGGGCCCCAAGTTTTTTTTAACTTATAAGGGGGCCCCTGCCACCAATGTTTTTTTTTAAAAAAAAAATTTAATTTTTTTTTTTGGGGCCCCAATTTTTTATAAGGGGGCCCTGACCATCAATAGCTTTTTACAACTTGTGTGGGGGGGGTTACTTTTTTAGCGCTGATGTCTGTGTGGTCTTTTAACTGCGATGTGGAGTGGGCGGGAAATGGGGTGGAGCTTGGTCGTCAGTGTGGGCGGGGCCCAGGGGGCCCCTATAAATTTTGTTGTACGGGGCCCCGTGATTTCTAATGGCGGCCCTGTATATATATATATATATATATATATATATATATATATATATATATATATATATATATATATATATATTTGATTTAAAATCATGTGATTTAATTGTCCTATTCATGCTGGAAGAGATGTTCATTTTGCCAATTTAGCAGTGCAGGCATTGTTTAGAGGAAAAATAAAACTATTAACTTTTATATTCCAGTAACAATGGACTTTTTGCCACGATTTTAGACAGCATGCCTCCAATTCGTTAAATGTTGTTTTATATTAAATATTGGTTTATATCTGGCATCAAACTATGTTAAAATACATTCATTTTTGTCATGCAATTCTAAAAAGTCAGCAGTGCAAATAAGCTAGCTAGCATACATCTTGTATGCATGCTTGTTAAAATAAAATCCAAATCAGCTACACTTCAAATGTTTCATTACGTCTATCCAACACTGATCTCATCAGCTTTTATTGTTGGAATTCAAGTGGCAGATATACACGATCAGAACAAACATTAAGGTGATCCCGTTAATTAGAGCTAAGGTAACGAACAAAACAAAACACAAAAAGCATGAATGTATTATACACGTCTATTATTCTTTTGTTAGAAATGATGTGAGAGGAAGCAATGCAGGGTTATAGCACTTTACAGCAGAGGACAAGTAGCTGCCTAGAGTGGAATCAAATGATATGGATACTATTATATGAATAACACAATTCAGCAGATGGCCCATCAAAAAAAAAAAACAAGCAGTTTCATGGTGCTAAAAAGCCTTATATCCCCTGTCTCAAATAATTATACAGTCACTTTTCTCATGAACCTTAACCTGTAACCTCTGCACAAATATTTAAGACAATAGGTAACAAAACAAGGAACTATTCAAACAGCTCTGAGCTCAATGTTTTGTGCATTACCTAAAGGGGTTTAAGGACCACCGTCCCTCCCAAATTTAAGGAATCTATTTTTGTTCAATCTTCATTATACTTTCTCTTTTCACTATGGAACAGAATATAAAATATCAAATCTGTTCAACCATATAACTATGATCACATTTGAGCACATTTTGCAGATGCACCAACAGTTTGATTACTTATTGGGGAATGGCTATAACATACACTGTAAAAGCAGTAAATCACACCTGTGGCAGATATATTTTGACAATTTATGCGAGGTGAAATATTTTTAATGCACTTACAATATGCATTACATCTGTCCCCATAATAAACATTTCTAACCCACCCCCCACAGGCTTTTAAGGTATGCAGAAAACTGATTCTGAAGGGCCAATACCAAATATTTGCAGTTTTATGGAGCTTTCTGACTTCTACAGTTCAAAAACCAACAGCAATACAAAAGAGGATGACTTTTTTTTATTGCCAAAAAACATTGGTTCATTTCAAGCTATGCCCCAACAACCTATGAGTAGAATATTACACATAATTATCTTCCCCTCACTTTTTTTTAGTTCATATAACCACAAAAGTCAAATACACAGAAAGCATCGCTCACATGCCCTTGGGTACAAAGACAAAAATATCTAGGAAACAGGAATTACTAAGCAAATAATTCTGAATACCACAGATTACTGTCAACATGCATAAATACATTGTTCTTACTACTGGATTTACTGAAAAGTGCACTGTGGTATATGAGCGCTGAAATTTATTTGGAAGCTATTCAATGAATTAACTGATTAATTAATAAACTCACTTCATTTAAAGGGGAACTATCGCAAAAATTAAATTTTATATAAGCTTCAGCATACTGAAATAAGATGTTTTCTAAATATAATCAATTAGAAAATTATATAGCTTTTCTGAAATAATACAATTTTTATTTACTATCTCTCTCTCACCATCTGTTTCTCTTCATTCTCTCTTCATGCAGCAGTTGGGTGTCAGATATTTATTGACAGTTAGATCCAATATATGTTATATTTTGCTTAGAAGATGTATTATAGCTCACTCTATTAAAATCACCAGAAATCCTGTCTCTCTACATGCAGAATTTGTGCAAAAGGCAGTTATTTTGTTAGTTTTTCTTTGTACTGGAATCAGTTATTTGAGTGAGCTCTAATTCATCTGTTAGGAAAGGAAGCCCCCCTATAAGATATATTGGATCTAATTGTCAATGACTATCTGACACCCAACTGCTGCAAGAAGACCGAATGAAGAGAAACAGATGCTGAGAGAGGAATAGTGAACATAAACTTGATTATTTCAGAAATGATGCAGAATACTTAATTGATTGTATTTAGAAAGTTTCTTATTTCAGTGTGATTACATTTTCATTTTCGCGTTAGTTCCAATTTAAGCTTCAAATTTATTAGTATGAGTAACTTTAAACCGATTACAATAAATGCATTAAAAATAAATGGCATGTAAAACTATTAGATTTATCAAGGGTCGAATTGAAAATTTGAATTTATTTTAGGAGTCATTTGGATGGACTTTTGAAAAAAATAAAATTGGTGAAAAACTCAAATCAAATTCCATTTGATTTGAGTTTGTGGGTTGATCCAATTCACCCAAATTTACAAAATTTGAATTTTTTTAAAAATTTTGTTTTGTTTTTTTAAACTCCCATAAACTGCAAATTCAACCCTTGATAAATATGCCCCTAGGTGTTATTTTAGCATAACACTGAGATCTGATTCTTTCAGCATAGTAATCTGTAAAAAAAAAAAAAAAAAGATTTGAAAATGTGTGCATATTTGCTGAGTGCTGTATGAAGAGAATGTGGAGTATGAAGAGTAAAAACATAATAACAGATTCTCTCAGAACACCAGTAATAATGTCATGTATTACCAACCACTAATTAATACTGATGACTCTATGGACTAACTCTTTACATAAAAATGCAAATTCTTTACAAATAAAAACACTGGCCCTTACTTTTAACGAAGCCATTACCTCAATGTCAAAATCACAGAATTACACCAGTGAATTGTTGGCTAAAATGGTTCTTCAGATTGGAAAACACTGCATCTATATGAATATGAAGCAGTCTACTCTAAGATTTCTCTGTGACAAATATCCTGTCTGGAATGGGAGTCAAAACAGGCCCTGGCATTTAAAGAACAAAGAGGCCCAAAAAGCCCCCCACCAGCCCAATATATAGTGACTGTCTGTGGCATCTTACAGCAACCCCTCTGGCATTTGCCAGAACCCACAGATTGCCAGTCCGGGCCAGTGGCCCTCCATACAAATATGTTCTCTGAAATGTAATATTTAGCACTAAATCATCTCTAGTCTACTCCATTATTAGGGAAGTACACTGAAAACAGAATGATACCAACACTGATTATGTTTTTACAATCAAGTAGCTAAAACAAACTTTGGTGTCATCTTCAAACGTTACTAGCATAAGAGATTTTGACTGAAGAAACAAATGCTTGCAGGAGGGCATATCAGACTAACATCAAGTAATTGCCCTGCAATTGAGTCTCGTTAATCTTTTATCCCATTTAATACAGTGGTAATAATTTATCTTAACAAAGCCAAACGTTATTTCTCAGCCACTGTTTGGAAAGCTCAATAACAACATTTGGATTATATGACAAAAGAAAATATACCAAACTCTCTCTAAATAGATGGGGCAATAATGTAGTGTTTTGATGTTATAACATTCTGATGCCTTTTGCAGTAGCAGAATAAATTGATTTGTGAAAGCTATCTAATTAATATAGCAAGAGTCACTTGATGCGCTTGGTTGCCAATTTACACTCTTTTGATCTAGTCCCCTTACTTATGCAGTAAAATTATGCTTCTGTTCCAGAACAGAAGTAGTAAGTGAAAAACAATGGGCAATGTATTCTTCTAATAGTCTTTTTTTTTGGTACCCCACATTCATTATACAGTAGAACAAAAGAAAAGGCTACAAATTACCACTAATGGCAGTCTGCTAATGAAGAGAATAGAGAAATTTCATTAGCATTTTAGAGAAAGGATTTATTATGACCTAGAGTTGCTTTCTATTATGACTCACTTAAGCAAAAGGGGGGGGGGAAAGGAGAAAAAGAAAAATCTCATAGCTAATTTACATGTGTAAGTGCCTGAGACTCTGTCATCTGCTGATTGGTACAGAGCCATGTAATGAATGACAAATATAAGCATATGCAACTAGCAATTAGTATTAGAACAAAAGATATGTATTCCAAAAGCTGTCTCTCAGAATATATTGCAGGTATATGTACAGTTTGCAAATAAGAAATTGGCTAAGTTTAGGCAGGACAATAGCTAATAGCTTTCTTACTGTTGATAAACTCCCAGCACCCAGTACCAATCAGCAGATGACAGAGACTCAGATGGGCATTCTCGCATAACAGAGAAGAGCATTGTTCCTTGACGACACAGCCTCACCATATAACCAAGATAAAAAAAAATGATGGGTATCGATAACAAAAAAAAATGCTAGAGGTCCTAAGTGCTAAGGCTGAGTGTTTTGGCTAAGAAAATAAAAACAGTAACTTTAATTCAAAAATTAATTTATATATTAACTGGTAAATAAACAGAAGACTACCATAGTAATAGAATAGGAAAATTAGTTCACAATAAGTAACAGGCTTTAGTACCACGCAGCATTTGAAAAGGCAAATAAAATGTTAATGTTGGCCTTCATTATGTAGTGTACAGGTGTAACAAACAATATTATTTTGAAAGGTGTAAATTAGCAAATAGGACCAGATTGATCATTAGAGTTTAAATTGTATTTTATTTGATAAGTACAGTTCTAAATTTCCCATAGGAATGAATAAAACATGGGTGAGTATTTATTAACCTCTAAACTCACATTTTCATATTTCTTCCCTTTAATCTTCACAGGGTTTAAGATTGATAAGAGGATAGAGAATTAGCTGCATGGCTGACTGAAGCAAAGTTTGATAAAAATGGATTTGCTTTGGGGATGCACTGAATCCACTACTTTACTGGCATTTAGCCGAATACTGAATCATGACATATTTGGCTGAATTCAGAACTGAATCTGAAGCCTAATTTGAAGTTGAACATTTTATCAAATTTGTGTGAAAAAAGTCACACGATTTTAAGGATTCGGTTCTGCCAGACACTTGGATCCAGGTTAAATCCGGAACCTGATTCAATGCATGGACATATTTTAAAGGAAAATGAAAGATATTGACACAACTGTCTATAAATTATGCTCCTCTCCTGATCTTTTTTTTTTTTTTTAACTTTTTTTTGACCTGTTCAATCATCTCACAACTGGGCACCTGGCCACAACATCACTTCTCCAAGACTTGACAGAACTGGGCAATTTTATTCCCACTTCACTGCTTAAAATAAGAAAACATCTATGATCTATACAGAAATATTTCACATGAACTTGTGTTGCATGTTAACTGTTTAACATAAATTCAATAAAAAAGGCTTTTGCTGAAAACACTTTTTGCTTATTGTTTTACCAAAGAGTAATTAAGAGATGTTATCAATTTTATCAAATTGCTACCAAACTTTTGGTAAGATAATATTTTTTTTTCCCACATGGACAAAATCCTCGATCACCCCCCAGGAGTCATCACATTAGCTAGATACTATCTACAAGCTGTTAAGTATTCTTTAAACATGGCTGTGGGAAATAATAATAAAGTTGTTAAATTCATAGATCATTTTACGGGAAAACTGTTAACATTGTTATCTGGAATATAACTGGTAAAAGTGTATTGAGACTGAAATTGACTTTTATACACCTCCAAATTCCTTTATGTTTGTTACTTTATTTTATATTGTTATGTAAAATAAATAAAAACATTTGATTAAAAAAAAAATGTGTTAGAATGTCCTATTTTCCGTATTTTTTTAATTGAAAAGATCCATTTTAAATGTATGATTTTTTTAATAGTTTTTATATTATTTGCCTCCCTGTTTTTACTATTGCTTTTTATGGCTACAAAGTTATTGCTACTTTTTATTACTTATCTTCTTATTCATTACCTCTCCTATTCATATTCCAGTCTTTCATTCAGACCACTGCCTGGTTGGTAGGATAAATTGGATCCTACAAAACAGATAGCTATTAAGGAAGGTATTTATTAAAGTTTTTCTTTTTTGATTCGAAAAAAATAATGGGACAAAAAAAAACA
The DNA here is from genome assembly GCA_038501925.1 of Xenopus petersii. NCBI lineage: Eukaryota > Metazoa > Chordata > Amphibia > Anura > Pipidae > Xenopus > Xenopus petersii. Next base: position 80,926,205 of record CM076681.1, on the reverse strand, counting down.
CAACACTGAATATTATATTGTGCCTTTTTCTATAAGGTAGTGCTTGAGGGAAAAAATCTGTAAAAATCCACAAAAAGTTAAACTGGTTTTGATGCCATTTTTTTTTATGACTGATGTTTTCTTTTTTGAACCTCAATAATTAGTAAATAGGTCTTTAAGAGTTGCTCTCCATTAATAATGGGCCATAAAGCCTGCTTTCCTCTTTGGTACATTTTTTTTCAGACAATGTATTCCTAGGATATCATAACTATTTAAAGTGCTGTTGAAAAACAGGTATACCTGTATTTCTGTGGGGTTATACTAAAATTATTACAGGGGAGCCCAAGAACTCGGGTTACATTATATATTTCCATATTTTTTTGTAAAAGAACTTGACCACAAAATTGTAGCATTTCTATCTACAACTATCTACTAGAAGATCATTAGATATTCAACACAAACTGCAAACATACTAAATACAACATACAGAATAGAGGAAAACAACATGTTAGTTAATGCCCAAGTAATCAACTGACACTTGTCTCCAGTGAAAAGGAAAGTTTAATTGTAAAAGCTTCACTTGTGTTTGTGGAATATTTACTATAAGGGCTTCAGTTTTAGACAGACATGGAGTCATCAATAAAGTTCGCACAGCGCATATTTTTTCGCAAATGGATGTGTTGCCCATGTTTTTTCCTGAATGCTAATATATTGCACTGCTCTGCCCGTCTTTCCATTTTTTTTGCAAATTCGCATTGTGAATAAACTTTTGCAAATGCCGCACAAATGAGACGGGAGTTTGCGCGAGCACACCCAATGTGCTGTTGTGCATGAAAATAGTGTTGACAGTAACTTAAATTCACACTTTGCAAAACTGTTTTGCGAATATTTTCTCCACCACCAAAGTTGTGTCGTAATTCAGTTGCAGACTGTATGCATAAATATTCACAATTTGCGATTTTTGACATATTTAAAAAGCTCTTATAGACATTCGCATTGTGAAAAAAAATTTTCAATTCTGTTTCAGCTTTATAAATATAACCATGCGCAGGGCAAATATATTCAATTTGTGAATCTGCCTTGTGCGAAGTTTATAAATGACCCCCACTGACTTTTAGGCCGGAAATTCTATGAAATTGGACTAGTATCTGATATAACTCATCATGGGGTTTGTGAGTATTAGGAAATATTGTCAGCATACAGAGTGATTTAATGGAGCTGATCGCCTTTTGTATTATTGCCTGAAACATCTCAGGAAGTGCTAATCGTTCGATTGGCAATGCAAATAGCAGTGGAAATAATTATTGCCAGCCCTGCCAAGTTTCTCTAGCAATTGTAATCCCTGGGGAGCATATTCCCATAAACTATATATGGGCAATGGGGGTAGCATATAAAATTCTAAGCACTTCCAAGAAAAGTTCAGTAATGTTAAAACAGAAAAGAGGTACTGCCAGAGTACTGTATCAAATGTGTTCTGCTCATCAAGCATAAGAGTAAATAATAGTGACTTGGAGATATTTGCACCAGAGTTTAAACTGATTATTCTGCATGTACAATTGGTGGTTTGTCAGACAGGAATTAATCCACAATAATCTGTTTGGATAAATTGGGGCAGGTATTCTGATAATCTGCTGGACATCATTTTAGAAAATAGTTTAAAGGAGAAGGAAAGGCTAAACTAAGTAAGCTTTATCAGAAAGGTCTATATAAATACACCAGTAAACCCTCAAAGTAATGCTGCTTTGAGTCTTCTGTCAAAAGAAATACTGCATTTCAACTACTAAGTAAGGGGATTTAATGTCACTCTGTTTTTTATAATACTGTAAATAGGGGAAGCCACCTTGCACTGTACTTTTTAGTTGTTTGATAGCTTGAAGGAGAATTCAACCCTTTAAAAAAAAAAAAAAACCTGAGTGATATTCTGAGACAATTTGCAGTTGATTTTCATTTATTTATGGTTTTTGAATAATTTAGCTTTATATTCAGCAGTTTTCCAGTTTGCAATTTCAGCAATCTGGTTACTAAGGTCCAAATGACCCTATAAGATGAGTAATAAAAAGTAGCAATAACAATACATTTGTAGCCTTACAGAGAATTTGTTTTTAGATGGGCTCAGTGACCCCCTTATGAAAGCTGGAAGTCAGAAAAATAAGGCGCATAATTCAAAAATTGTAAAAAAACCAAAAATAAAACCAATTGAAGAGTTGCTTAGAATTAGCCATTATATAACTTAATAAAAGTTGCACATTTTTTCAGAATATCTAAAAGTTTACTTTTACAGAATACAGAAGACAATTTGATAGAGAGAATACCTTGTTCATTTTAGCAAAGTTGTATGTTGCTTTGTATTTTTTTTTTTGGGGATGAAAATGTTAATTTTGTTGAAGAATTCCGATGAAGGATTGCTGGGTCAGTACTGGACGATTCAAAGAAAAATGTTATTATGTTCAGAGTTTATATAAAAGTTTTACTACCATTCAAAATTGTATACTTCTTCTTCTATTTTTGTATATATTCTATATAAAACAATGTTTTTTTTCTTATACAAAACTGGATGTTAATGACACTTATCAGTTGATAAAAAAATTGATATATCTATGTTAAAAAAGACCCTTAATAGGATAATATATGGACTAAAGGAAGATAAATACTTATAAAGTGCTAGTGCAATAGATTAGTCCAATTAATTTTTATTCATTCCTAATAATTAAAGTCTCTAAGTGCTGGTGCAAAAAGTGACTTGTTGCTAATTATTAAAATGATGAATTATTTAGCAAGTCAATGATTATTTTTTTTATGAAGTTATTGGATTAATAAATAATAAAGTGCTATAGTGCTTGAATCAAATTACCAGTTCATCCAGAAAAAATTCATATACTTGCTCAGATTGTACAACTTATGGATGCTGGGTTTTCATTTGGAGGGGGGTTTTCATTTGGAGGGGTTGAACTTGATGGACTTTGTTTTTTTTCAACCCAATTTAACTATGTAACTATGTAACTATGTAAGAGAAATTGTAGTGAGTGGAGAAGTCCCATTTAGACTGTCTTATTTTTACTATTATCGGGACCCCACAAAGATGGAGAGGTAAGGGCTTCTGGGACTGTGGTCTCAGTGTTACCTTATCTACCACCGTTAAGAGCTAGCTATCCTGCAATTCCCAGAGTGCTTAAGAGAGAAAGCAGATTGCTTAGATAAGAAATAGATTCCTGAGCAGGTATTGAAGATAAAAACGTATTTTAGGATTTATCTAAAACCCCCCAAATATTATGTTTAAATGGTATAAACAGTTTGTTAAGATGTAGCCAACGCGCGTTTCGCTTTAGCTTTTTCTTAGGCAAGATTGCTAAAAAAAAGAAAGCTAAATTAAAACGCGAGTCGGCTACATCTTAATAATTAGCAACAAGTCACTTTTTGCACCAGCACTTAGACACTTTAATTATTAGGAATGAATATAAATTAATTGGAATAATCTATTGCACTAGCACTTTATAAGTATTTATCTCCCTTTAGTCCATATATTATCCTATTAAGGGTCTTTTTTAGCATAGATATATCAATTTTTTTTATCAACTGATAAGTTTCATTAACATCCAGTTTTGTATAAAAAAAACAAAAACGTTGTTTTATATAGAATGTATACAAAAATAAAGAAGTATACAATTTTGAAGGGTGGAGTTTTAATTGATCAATAAGGGATACCTCTTTTTTTCTTTCTTGCCTCAACTATAAAAATACTGACAAAGTCAGATCCCTTTTTTGATCATTCCAATCTATATTTACCAATAGATATATCCTCTTTACTAATTGGAATTTATAAAAGTTTTACTATAAACAAGATACTCCAAACCTGTTTACCTAAAACAGATCACATTTGCCAGACAATAAACTAAAAAATAAATAAAGGTTATTAATGCCTGTTTTAGTACTTAGTTTTTGATCTTTGTATTGGCAACTAATATTCTCACTTATATGAATCCTTGTGTAGCTTTCAACTTATTTCCATGTTCTTGTATATTAAAGATCCTGTTAAGAGCTGGCTGAAGACAAATTATATTAATACTTTGCCAACAAATAACACAAATTAGAATGTATTATAAGGATCCATGGTTAAATATTAATATATCTTGTGACTGTATAGGTCTAGGAATAGAACACTACAACAGAAGATGATTATAATGAAAATAATGTCTCATTTGGGACTATGCAATTACTAACCAACTTCACATCTGAGTAGATATGTTTATGAAACAGTATTCAACCTGGAAAGCTAATTAATTGGAAAGGGTAAGACAATAAAATGCATTAAGAGAGGATGTCAGTTTTGGATTATTGCATCTGGATATTATACTGACACATCATGCCTGCTCATGCTACTATGGATATTTATATTCATAAGGACTTTCACTGTGAAGCACCATTAATTGTTTTTTTTTTTACAAAAGATATCCTAAAAGTGTTCATAGTCTTTGGGTATGCAGATGCCTTGAGCTGTTGTTAAATGAATTCTCATTTAATCATTTATACAAACAGTTTAGGTTTGTTCCATCTTTATGGAAATACTTTCGCTAAAATAACTTACAGAAATTATAATTTTAAAAAATTCTTAATATACTTTTATACTCATCCAAACCATATAGTTATAATCTTTGTTGTGAAAAACTGGGAAACAACTTTTTTATATAGCTCCAAAAAAAACCCTCCAAAACATTTAGGTCAACCAGTGTACCATTATTTATGTCCATTTGCAAAATTTAAAAGGTGAATGTAACAGCAGGGTACTGGTGGTTTATATTTAAATCTCTGCTAAAATGTGTCAGATATGAAATTATAAATGTTAAGTTGGCGTAACTGGTTCTAAATGTGTAACATCTGTTTCAATCTGCAGCTGTACATATTGTGTTGCTAATTCTATTGCTTTTTTTAGGTGTTTGCTTTCCAGAGGGCTATGATTTTCCAACTATTCTTGTTTCTGTGATTATGCGAAACAATGGGTTACAATTCATTTTAAGTAGAACACATATTCAGTACTATTTATCTCTAGGACACAAATATGTGTGTGTTTATGGAGTTTTTTTTAGTTAAAAAAGTACTAATGTACTGGTCTGTTAAACAAAAATACTTGTAAAACTCATAAGTATATATGTAAGGTAACTAACATTTGCAGTTAAACTAGGACTATAACTTTATTAACGTTTCAATGTCCCCAAAAGGCACACGCTGCTATACCATACAGTATATACAGAGGATGCCAATTACAGTTCCATTGGAGCTACAGTATATATTGCCCACTGTATGACTACAGTACTCTTGCAAAAGATGTATGTTCTGAGATCAATTAATCTTATCTTAAAAAGGTAAAAAAAGTCCAGATTTTCTATTTTACCTTATTTCTTTCACAAGCCTAAAATAGATTTTCACAGACTGTTTGAAATCTTATTCCCAGCTAAATGATTAGCTCCTTACAGAATCTCAAAGAATCAGGGAGAAATGGTTCTAGAAGTAATGCAGGGTATAATTATTTCCTTTAAAATCCCTAGCATTATATCACTCACCACAAGGAACACTTCTATTTTAAAGTAGAGCACTTCATTGCCTGAGAACATTTTCTTAAGAATTAAAGGCTTGAACTCCCCATATAATGAAAATTGCAACTATTCTATAAAACTTCCCAAAATGTAACTTTACCTGAAGTTTGCAGTAAAAAAACAGCAATCAAATCTTGCAGAATCTGTAAAAACCAATAGCATTAAAGTGACCAAAATGACAAGCATTTATTTACTGTAATGTGGATCTTTTATAGGAATTGGCTATAAAACCTTATAGTAAAAGGCCAACTTTACAGTTATCCAGTCCCTTGGATATCGGGTGTGGTCTGTTTTACATATGATATTTCACCATTGCCCTCTTTACCTTGTGTATCACTTATTGTTATTTTTCTATGTAATCTGTATGGTCAACGTTTACACACATATAGGTGCAGATTTATTAAGGTTCAAATTGTAAATTCAAATTTTAGAGTTGGACTTTTGGTCAAAACTCACAAAATCAAGTTGGGATTAAATAAAACTCGAATTCGAGATTTATCATACCTTGACCCTGGGAAGAACTCGAATTCGACTATTTGCCATCTACAACCTGCCTAATTAATGTAGAAGTCAATGGCAGAGGTCCAGCGACCCATTTGAACATGTTAACAGCCTTCCTGACGTTCATGTTTTTTTCAGAGAAAAAACTCGATTCGAGTTTACTCAAATTCAATTCGAGTTTTCAGATCGGTAATATTCATTCGAGTTTTCGACGTTTTTGTTTTTACTTAAATAAGATACTATTCGAGTTTTCAGGTAATTCGTCTTCATTTGGAAAAACTCTAACATTTGACCTTTGATAAATCAGCCCCATATTGTTTGTGGAGTTGGCGTTTTTTTTCTGAATTTGAGAAAATTGAGACGTGGAAAAAACCGTGTAAGTATTTTTTGAAACCTTGAATACTCTAAATCTATTAAAAGGGAAAAAAACCAAGAAAATCGCCAGACAAAACTCGCTGGCAAGTTTGTGTAGAAGTCAATGGGAATGGTCTCTTACAAGAAGTCATTGGGAATGGTCTCTTACAATTTTATTTATTTATTTCCCCAGTTTATTAAAACATTCAAGATTTTTAGCCTCATTGAAAATGAATGGAACAATGAGATTCTCTATGGTCAGCAATTGCAAAAAATGCACATGGGAATATTTTTTAATTTTTCTTTTGTTAAATAAGCTAACATCCGAGAAAAAGAGTTGCACAAGATTTGTTGCCGATTTTGATCCTAGTCTGCGTTTATTTTCCCACTAACTCGTATTTTGATAAATTTTGATAAATCTGCCCTTAAGTGTACAGCTCTCATACAAACAGCACTACTGATCAGGTAACTAGTAAGCTTTATGGTTATGCTGTGTATTCAGACTGCAATGACTCCTGTACACTGGTGCTCAATGATGGCCAAGTTCTTAAGAGAAAGCACTGTGTTTACCAGTTCATTAATGACTACCAGGTAGAGGAGAGGTAGCTGCATAAATATCAATTGTGTGCTTTACAGCCTATAATTAATTTTAATAGCCAATTAAATGGGGCTATCATTTCAGATATATCAGTTGTTTTAAGTAATGCAGGTGCAACATGTACATTATGTCTAACATGATAAGCATGTATGGGATCCCTTATCTGGAAAGCCATTATCCAGAAAGCTCTAAAAACAGGTCGGTCATCTTCCATACAGTTCCTTTATATAATTCAAAACCCCATGCCACAAATATTCCAGATAATACAGTCTATAGATATAATAGAAAATCATTATTTGTTGCTTCATTTTTTTTTTTTTTTTTTTTTTTTTAAAGAAAACAATCAGAGGGTGCAAACATTTCAAATAGATACATAAACCTATGGAAATCTGAGGTGAAAATGACATGAGCAGCAAAATAATTTGAATCAACCTGTGTGCTATTAAAAGGAAGAAGTCTTCAAGCCAAATGATGGTGGGGCAGGGAAGGGGGTGGTTGAAGGAACACTCTGGCATTAAAGTATAGAGGAATGTTACTGATCAAACAAAAAGAGTTATTCCCCTGACCCATGCAGTGGCATTAGTGATGGACGAATTTCTCCTGTTTCACTTCGCCAAAAAATTTGCAAATTTCCTGAAAACTTTGTGAAACGGCAAAAACTTTGCAAAATTTCAACACGGCGACAATTTGACACACATTCAAAAGTCAATGGGCGCCTTTAATTGTTGCTGGCATTGGAATTGTCGCTGGCATCAAAACACAGAAATCCACCGTGAATTCGCCCCTGGCAAATAAATTTGCTCATCACTAAATGATGAGCTAAGGGAGTCCACTCTGTCAAGTTATACCAGTGGACTCATGTTTATCAGGAATTAATATGCAAACATTTTAAAAGTAGGGGGTTTTTTGTATTAAAAGGGGTTTGTTATTAAATATATCTTTGGCAATAAGCACAAGTGAGCAGTAAAAAAAACAGGTATGGGATCTTTTATCTGGAAAGCCATTATTTAGAAAGCTCAAAATTACAGGAAGGCTGTCTCCCATAGACTCCATTTCAATCAACTAATTACAATTATATTTACTTTATCTCTATAATAATAAAACAATGCCTTGTTCTTGAACTTAGCTAAGCTGGCAAATCAATTGTATTGATATTTGATTTGATATTGAAATACAGATTACATACCCTATCCTGATCCCTTATCCAGAAAATACCCCAAACATTCTGGATATGTCCTATACTTGTACTGTAAAATTTCAAAAAGAGAAACCTAGAAGCCAAAGAAAAAAATATATATTATGACTGATCTACTATGCTGAATGACTAGAAAGAGCACATAAAACACTGCAGAAAACTTTACCTTAGACAAGACACCTTTAGAATCTTTTCTGTACCCCTTTAGGTTTTCATGAAGACTCTGTAAACGCTGCATTACTCTCGGTTGATGGTCATCTTTCCTTGGTAAGGCCTCCTTTACAAGATATTTATAGTGATGTAACGGTCCTGTCTATATTTCTCTAAGGCATTTGAGCGCGTGTTTATTTAAAAAATGCAAGTCTCAGCTATTTGGCTAATGAAAGCTGAAAGCATACATACAAATTTGGTCAAGTATTTACATATGGGTTAACAGAGAGATGACACTAAACTAAACTAAATTAATACACAGGCCAATAAAAACTATACATTTTGCACAAGCCCAATATTTCCCACCTCAAGGTGGTCATACAGATGAACAAGCTTCTCATTTAGCAACCTTGACAAATTAACAGATATTACATGTATGGTCAGCGTAAGCAATAATAACTAAATATAAAATCACATTAATGGCAGCGATTATAAAGTTGTCACAATCAGCACCCAGAATCCAGAACCAATGCTTTTCATGTAAGTTAACCTGACAGTTTTGATGAATATGTGATGTAGGAAAGGACAGCAATATCTGCTGCTGTTGGCAGAGAGACAACTTTTAAATCTGTAGATATTCATGGCATAAACTACCCACTTTCAATGATATTTTGCAAAACACTGATAAAGGCTCATAATAACATAGTACATAGTAACATAGTAAGTAAGGTTGAAAAAAGACACATGTCCATCGAGTTCAACCTTTTTTTTTTATTAACTACCTATCTGCCAGTTGATCCAGAGGAAGGCAAAAAAACCCATCTGAAGCCTCTCCAATTTGCCTTAGAGGGGGAAAAATTCCTTCCTGACTCCAAAATGGCAATCGCACTAGTCCCTGGATCAACTTGGACTATGAGCTATTTCCCATAACCCTGTATTCCCTTACTTGCTAAAAAGCCATCCAACCCCTTCTTAAAGCTATCTAATGTATCAGCCTGTACAACTGATTCAGGGAGAGAATTCCACATCTTCACAGCTCTCACTGTAAAAAAAACCCTTCCGAATATTTAGGCGGAACCTCTTTTCTTCTAATCGGAATGGGTGACCTCGTGTCAGCTGGAAAGACCTACTGGTAAATAAAGCATTAGCATTAGCATCATCAAAACACAGTACAGGTATGGGATGGTTTAGCCGGAAACCCGTTATTCAGAAAGCTTAGAATTATGGAAAGGCCATCTCCCATAGAATCCATTATAAACATATACTCCAATTTTTTGAAAATTAGTTCCTTTTTCTCTGTAATAATAGAACAGTACCTTGTACTTGATCCGAAATAAGATATAATTAATCCTTATTGGAAACAAACCAAGTTTATTGGGTTTATTTAATGTTTACGTGGATTTCTATTAGACTTAGGGGTTTATTTATCCGAATTTATCTCAATATTTTCTGCTATCAAATCCGGTCAGGTTTTTTAGGCTTATTTATTATTACATTTTCCGGAAAAATTGTTTTGCGGTAAAAAAAATCTGATTTTCACGATTTTTTCAGATTTTTCCATCCGATTTTCACCAAATATTTGTATTGCACAAAACTCAGCGCACATTAAAAAGATTAGGACTTCTTCCATTGACTTATATGCAACCTCGACAGGTCTGAGATGCCAGATTTTCAGATTCAGACTTTTCCATCCTCGGGGTTTAATAAATTCCGAAAAAATTTATGATTTTTTAAAAGTCTAAAAAATCCAAACTATGGAAAGATCCATTATCTGGAAAACCCCAGATCCCGAGCATTCTGGATAACAAGTTCCATACATGTAGCATTATTTGAATTCTATTCACGTGCATATATCCGAATGACAATGTTTAAAACCATGCTGAGGTATCAGAGTTGACATAGATATGGCTGGCAATGTACAGCTTGTATTTACTAATATATATATATGGTAATGTTACCCATGGTGGTGAAAACTTGATCCTGCCACTGTAGGCTGTAAGTGTATGACAGTTGCAGTTCTCTCTGCAGAAGTGTTTTTGGGGTACAGTTTAGGGTCATAATATTGCCAGAGGAGTTTATCTGGGGTTAGAACTGAATAAACTTCAAGTTGTCTTCTTGTATTAACACAATGTATTTGCATGTATTTAAAATCAGAACTTTCCTTTATTAGACCAATAAACATCTTACACAAGCTGCATGTACACAGTATAGTAAGGTCTGTTGTTAACAGAAAGACATCCATCACCCACTAAACATAAACAAAGTGGATATTTATTCTGAGAGCATTTTTGCATCACAAGTCAATGAATAAAAGAGGCTTAAATAGCTTGCCAGACTTAAAAGCTGTTCTAACCATTAATAGGTCAGTCAATTCTTTTTTGGAAAGTTCATGTTAGTGCTTTTACATAGCACCTGGCAATTCAATTTTATTATAACAGATACAAATTTTTTCCTGATTTTCAGATCCAACTCTTCAGCACTGGTTGTGCTTGTCCCCATGCCTACCAGAGATTCCCTTTCCTTTTTGAATCTCTGACTAACCTTTGCCTGAATTCCACGGCTGGGGTTTTTTATGTTTTCCAAACATCCCCCACCGCACATCATCAAGCAGCCCCCTCGCACGGCAATAACTAGATACCCTCCAAAGCAAGCGAAAAGAAACCAAGGGCAAACCGGCAGCCAACATCTTAGTAGAGGCAAATTTAAATAACTTTATTTACAGACAACATGACAACAGCGTGGCAATTCAAAACTTCGAATTTAGTAATTTTTGGGTACTTCGAATAGGCCAAATTTGACTTTGACTTCAAATTGGAAAAACTTTGAATATTCAACCATTCGAAAATCGAAGTACTGTCTCTTTAAAAAACTTCGCCTCTTCGCCACCTTAAACCTGCCGAATTGCTATGTTAGCCTATGGGGACCTCCTAGAACTTATAGCCAACATTTGACTAAGTTTTTAGAAGTCAACGTTTTTTTTTTGAAAAACGTTCGCTCTATTGAGTAAATCGTACGAATCGTTTGAAGCGAAGGATTTAAACGATCAATTGAACGATTTTAGTTTGATCGCATATGGCCATATTCAATCAAAAAAACCTTTGACTTCGAATATCGTACTACTGCAATTCGATGGTCGAATTTCGAAGTTTTTTCACTTCGAAATTCGACCCTTAGTAAATGTGCCCCTGTGTGTAATATCATTCTTTGTCAATTATTAACCAGGTTGCTTTCAATTAAAGGACATTACAAACAAAAAATAGTGGATAGGGTGATTTGTCTACCACTGGCAAATGTTTTTTGCTGTATGGCAGAAGAGGACAAAATGCTGTGTGTGTTATTAGTCTAAAGACAGAGATATCTAACAGTTACTTGGGAAGATAATGGTCCACTCTGGTTATTTCATGGTACCATTTATTCTGAAGAGGATTTTGTGAAAAAAAATTTAGGGCCTAATAACATGGGAGTAATTGGCATGTTGAGTGTCGGAGGAGCAAGTAATGCTAGGATGAGGGGGAAGTGTGGATTATGTGTAGCACTAAAATCACAACACTTTGGCAACCCCAGTGAATTAACCTTTTTGCCTCCTTTAAAGGAGAAGGAAAGGTTAAAATTAAGTAAGCTTTATCAGAAAGGTCTTTATAAATACACCAGTAAACCCTCAAAGTAATGCTGCTCTGAGTCCTCTGTCAAAAGAAACACCACATTTCTTTCATTCTATTGTGTACTCATGGGCTTCTGTATCAGACTTCCTGTTTTCAGATGAAACCTCCAGGGCATGGCCTTGAGCATGCTCAGTTTGCTCCTCTCCCCCTCCCTCCTCCCATCCCTGCTGTAATCTGAGCTCAGAGCTATGAACGAGCAGGGAGAGACTCAGGCAGGAAGTGATGTCACACCAAGGTTATATGGCAGCTGCTATCCTAAACAAACAGAGCCAGTGTCTAGAGCTGTTTACTCAGGTATGGGAAAGCATTCTGCAGAATAAATATAGCATTCTAGCTTGCACTAATGTGGCTAATCTGTTGGCAAAAAACTGTCTTGGAGCTTTCCTTCTCCTTTAAAGATTACATATCTCAAGAATAATCCGCAACATTTTGGTATAATTTTCAAAGGCAGTTTTGTTTTAAAAACCCATTCCTGGGTTAATCTTACAAGAATGTCTCTTTCATGAAAAAATACCACAATTACCATATTTTCCACAGTCAGCTATTAATAACATTGACTTCAAGCTTCATTGTTATTGGCTTGACCAGGCATATAATACAGATGACAACCCTGTCTGAAAATCTTTCTTATGTAACACTGTCAATAAACTCCCTTATAATGAAATAAATGATTAAAGTATATTAAAGTCAAGCATGCAATATAGAACACATTCAATCAAATTTTTCATAGGAAATATAGATACCGGTAGGTATCCAATATCTTTTATAAATTGACAGCAAAAATTACAGCAGCTGGAAAGACAGAATCAAGAACCTTTTCTCTGGACACATAAAGCCTCTTAATTTGCATCATATTTTTCAGAGAAATTTTCACATAGTTATTTTTTCTATTAAAATGTATACTGTGTATGCAACATTGTGATCATGTGTCCATGTATTCCTCACAGCTGCCATAACTTCTATATAAGATTAGGTAACCCCAGAAAAGGCATAACAGTAGGAAGCAGACCCAGCAACTGATTTGGCCCCATATATTTCCAGTTAGGGCACTGCTAATAAAGGCCCAGGTCAGGTCATTAAAAAAATAGTATGTATTCTGATTTGACTTAGTCAGAAATACATACAGGTATTTGTGTGTAACTGACTTGACTGCAAGTGCTGGTGACCTACTGCCACTGTGTATTAGCTCCAGTGCAGTCCATCATCACTCCAGTGGAGGCCACTGTTGTACAGTTTGTACAGGTTTCTGCCCTTTTCAATATGTCCTTTTACAATCCCTTTCCTTGAAGTTAATTTAGAGTGACCAGGAAAAGTTGGAAAAAGGTCACTCTAGCCTTTAATTTTTCCCCAGGGACTGAGATATGCCCCAGGAAAGGAGAGACAAACAGAGACTCCATTCTAAAAAACTTTAGTAGCCAGGTACTCCATTCCGCAGTACCAGTCCAGACATTAGAGTTCACCTTCCACAGGAAAGCTGTCCTGTGGAAAGCCTATTTAAAGTTAATTGGAATGGCGGAGTGTGCTCTCACCAGGGCACAGCAAGTTAGAGACCTGATGGTGTAAAGAACTCACAGAGGAGCTGGGAGTGCTGCCTGTGACTGCCTGAAGCAGAAGGTGACCAGGATCAGAAGTTGGTGGAGTTGGTGAGACTGGCTACAAGAGTGAGGGAAGCCAGAAAGCTGAACTCTAACAGGAAAGAGTCCTGGGGGCTGATCTATCCTGCTTTCAAGTGCCCCCCCCCTGCCTAATTAGATACTGGACTAGCTTCTTTTTAAAATTGTTACTTGCTGTGCCGTCTGAATGATTTTGAGCTTTGTTCTCTCTTTTGTTTAGCTTGATTTGTACTTTTTTTTTTTTTAAACTGGCACCGAGCCAGTATGAGTGCATTAGTGGTGTAAGCTTTTGATCATAATCATATTACTTGTACAGAACACTGGCACATTTTGAAAACGATGAATATATTAAATATTAAGGGGCAGATTTATCCAGGGTCGAATTTTGAATTTGAAAAACTTTGAGATTCGAATTCGAAAAGACCAACTGAAATGAAATCGAAGGGTTTTTTTGCTGAATAGGTCAGTTTTCAATCAAATTGCACAAATCAAAGTAATATCAGGGGCCCACTCCTCGCTACACCGCTATTCTCCTAGTCTCTTTTCTTTACATAATATGATACTATAATCTATTATTCCATCCATTTAGTATTTTTGTTCTCATAGAAATAAACAATGACCATGAAATATGCCAATATTAAATATATGCCAATGTTTAGCAGCATGAGGGCCCACTGACACCTGGGCCCACCGGGAGTTCTCCTGGTATCCCTGTGGGCCAGTCGACACTGACTCTAGGTAATTACACCTGGTGAATACATTTTTATTATACCACCTTTGTCTTTGTGTTGTGTTGTGAAAATGTTATGTGCTGCTCAGACGCCATATGACTTCAAGTATTTATATAACATAAATGATACACTTTGTTACAACTGCTTCATTCAGTAACTGCTTAGACATGCCACTATGCTGCACAATAAAAACCGCCTAGATAGTATATCAAAAATTTGGATATTTTTTTTTTCTAAAAGGTATTGTATTGAGTTACAAACATGAAGTATAATGTGCAGCACTTTTGAGTAGTTAGGGGCCCCTGAAATGGTGCGTTTGGTGAAGAGAAATACCATAAAACTGTCATCTTGGGCATTCCTCTGGGCTTACCAGAACTCTGCTGTAATATGTAAGTGTATAGAATCCCTTTTGGTGTACTTATCTAGATGTGCCAGAAAGAATCCAAGTACAGGTAGCTCATTCCAGTGCTCTGACATACACACAATAGGCTTAACTTGTTTGAAAGTGTAGTCATATTAACAATAGATATCACTTGCAAACAGAGATCAGATCTAATGTACTATTCCATGTTCTGAAATAAATACCACAAGCAGTGCTGTTGGTTCCCTTTACTACTCGTAAAGGGCTGTATTTAAGTCCGATGCCACCCATGGCACCTGACCTAAACACGCCCCCTACACTGTGCACATGACATCACTTCCGGCAACCAATTGCCTGCATGATCCCTTTATCTATAATACCCTCATTCATACTGTATGTCTAAACTGCTGGTCTTGCTGTTATTTAACCACCCACAGTCTCAGTATTACCCTGTTGCTTTACCAGCTTTTTACAGAGGGAATTGTGTAATGCACTTTTAGCTTGTATAACCTTCCTCCATACAGTACAGCTAGCTATGTTCAACCCTGTGTTCATTCCAGGAGTCTGATTCTCAACATCTGTTGCCTAAAACCTATATAGATTATACCTTCTAACACTAATAAATGGGTGTGATAAAGGCTGGGCAGTGTCAAGTCTATATAAATATCCCACCTAATCCATCTGCAACCCAGTATAACTTGCCTTTGTTATCATCTACTGAAGAGGCTAAATTAGTAGATTCCTTCCTAATTCCAGGGAATGTTAGACAACGAAGGTAAAAGAGAATGAGATGATGATTCTAAAACAGAATTTGGTTACAGATCTGCATGTAACTGGTTTTCTCTCTAAATATTCAAGTTCCATGGCTTCCTTAGACCAACACAGACCATCAGGGCCCTTCTAAACATTGGGGCCGGCCCTTTTCCAAAGACCCAAAGGGAAGAGTTGTCCAAAGTTAGGGTGAGATTTGGGAAGGATGTTTATTGGCTCTCATTATTACATAGGTTCCTTTAAGTCCTATGGAGGATAGTAGGACTGACACAGCAGTTATATGTTGTTTCAGTTTCATTGTTAGGAATCAAGGAGAAACAAAACCAATGTGACCATTTCCTGCTCTATAAGAGCATTATTCTAACTTCTCTCCCTCCCCCTTTATATGTTATCCCTGCCAAATCCCTAGCCCAATACCCACAATAAAGATACACACAATGACTTTGTGGTTAATCTGTGTAATTCACAGCTTTATTAATAATTAGATAAACTGCGCTTTTTGATCGCAAGGAAGGCAAAAAACCTCTGAAAAGCTAATTTCCTTCACTAGAGGGAAAAATTCCTTCCTGACCCCTTAAAGGTGATTGGATTTGTTCCCACGATCAATGCGCCACATGAATCAAGGGAAACCGAGGGGGGGGGAAATATGGCCTGCTGACCCCAGCATTAGCAGTCTGAGGGATGGAATGAAAAGGAATGCAGGGTCTACCAAGTGCTTAAAGGAGTTCCTGTGTATAACACCATATTTTGGATAAAGAGGAGGAACCGCTGGTGGAACTACGGTGGCTAATAGCACCGTTGGTGAAAGTGCAGTGGATGAAAGGGGGGCATCACTGGTGGAATTGAGATGTCCCATACTTACTGCTGTTTCCTGAGGATGTGGTGCCTAGACTGAGGTGCATCGGTATTTGGTACCGAGGAAACTGCCGTGGTGCTGGTATCATGTACCATTCGTGAGTTGTTCCAAGGACCATCTGTAAAACCAAACAAGATAACTCAGACTATGTATTTCTTTACCTTAGCAAGTGATATACCCTGTAAAATCCTTATACGGGTATGGGACCTGTTATCCAGAATGCTTGAGACCTGGGGTTTTCTGGATAATGTATCTATCTGTAATTTAGATCTTCATACCTCAAGTCTACTAGAAAATCATGTAAATATTAAATAAACCCAATATGATGGTTTTGCTTCCAATAACTATATCTTAGTTTGAATCAAGTACATAAACTGTTTTATTATTACAGAGAAAAAGGAAATCATTTTTAAAAAATTGGATTAGTTGAATAAAATGAAGTCTATGGGAGATGGACTTTCCATAATTCGGAGCTTCTTGGATAATGGGTTTTCGGAAAAAGGATCCCACACCTGTAATATTTAGGCGATATTACAGGTGGGATCACCCGCCTAATGGTTTTAAAAATTAGTGGTGAGCACAACTTTCCCTTGTTTGTTATAGTTATACAGGAGCAGTGACCAGCTCCATGTTGTAGCTCCCACCCTTCCCAACTATAGTCAGGTGATCCCACTGGTGTCTAATAAAAGGGCAGCCAAGTTTGGGAGTTTTACTTTGAAAGCAGCTAGAAAGTTGCAGGTAAAACTTAGTCCCTTTGTAAAATGTATAATAGAATTCTTAATGAATCAGATGAAAATTGAGCATAGGACTTCTCAGATATGGGATGACTTTGACGTAGTTGGCCAGCTTAAATATATTGCAATATATGGACAAACAATCCCTGTTTTGTTTAAAGGGTAAGCCATTTTTCAGTACTAGTATGCACAAAATGTCTCTGTCTTAGGGCTCTTACAGACAAGCGTTTTTACCTGCGCTCCCCTGCGTTCTGTTTTTCTGCATTCAGCCGCAGGGGAGCGCAGGAATAGACACATCACATTTTTCCCAACGGGGCTGTACTCACACAGGCGCGTGTAGGCGCCAAACGCAGGAAAAATGCAGCATGTTCCGTCTCAACCTGCGTTCGGTGCCTACACGCGCCTGTGTGAGTACAGCCCCATTGGAAAAAATGTAATGCGTCTATCCCTGCGCTCCCCTGTGGCTGAACGCAGAAAAACGGAACGCAGGGGAGCGCAGGTAAAAACGCTCGTCTGTAAGAGCCCTTAAATATATTGATAATGGGTTTAGTGCAGAGGACTCTTGTATTTGACTATATATATATATATATATATATATATATATATATATATATATATATATATATATAAACTCGTAGGAATTCTGCACACCATTACTGAACACAACTGACCCGAGTGCTACTCACAAAATGTAATTAAATGCAGATCTTAGATACGTGGGTGCACATCAGGAGCCTTTAGACAAAAAGATGTTTAGTTAAAAATAAAAACTTTTATTAGAACATTTTAAAAATTGGCTGAACGCAGGAAAAATGGAACGCAGGGGAGCGCAGGTAAAAACGCTCGTTTGTAAGAGCCCTTAAATATATTGATAATGGGTTGAGTGCAGAGGACTCTTGTATTTGACTATGTGTGTGTATATATATATATATATAGCCCTCTTCTGCTACTGCATGAGATCTAGCAGGCATTTAGTTGCGTGTGACGCTACAGGAGTCCTGTGCCTCTGCTATATGGGTGAGCAGGTACACTTTAATATGGCGTGCCTCCACCCAAGGTCAGGACAGGCTAAACTGTAATACCCCTCCCTGGGAACTTCTCTGATCCGCAATACACATACACAGTGGAACGGTTGATGTGTTTATTTGGCAGGACACTATACCTTTATTTTAATTGCAGTGATACAGGTAGCCTGGCAGCCAGGAGCAACTTCACTCAAATAACACAGCTGATGATCTCTGGACTGCAGAGGGGAATCCCCACTTATGTGCAGTTGCTTCAAAGTCCTGAGAAGGACTCCCTTTGGTTTTCCGTGCCCTGAGAAGAGCACAATTTGTTCTTCAGAGCCCTGACAAGGACCCCCTTTCCTTCCCCACCCTAAAGAGAGTGCACTTTTCTGCCACTGGGGTTCCCTACTAAGTTTCCCACACACAAACTCTGGGAGTATGTACACTTTACTTGTACTTGTGCTGATTATATCTCCCAGCAGCATTTTCTCTCTCCCTCTTCCTACCCATCAGCTCACAGAGGGTGTGGCTGCTGGGTGTTACAATATCATGTGTTACAATATGTTTGGCTAAAAAGAAAACCAGGTAGGTAGAAAGATCACCCCTTTGTCAAGCATGCGTGCCCCGAAACGTTGCACTGCATTATTAAAATTGCAAGGGCTTGCCCTGCTGAACAAAGTCTGCCGGTGATCTTTCTACGTACCTCGGCTGGGTGGTTGCCGATTCCCCTACCACCGAGCACCAGGAAGCTCTGCTCAGGTTTGTGAGGTGTGCAATTTCTCCAAATTGGCTTAATAAGAAAACCAGCAAAATGTTTATCACCTGCTAAAACGGTCAAGTGTGTTCCCAAACTGAAATTTAGTACCAGCTTTCACGAGTCAAGTCAATAGGCTCATGCTAATTCATATTGGCACCTCCAAACATAAGTAAAGTAAGAAATTAAGAAAATGTGATGGAAAACATAAGATTAAGTGCATTTAGCATTTCCTAAATAAAATGAGCACTTGGGGTGACATATACCATCTTGCACTGCTTGTTGTACTTTTTTCACTGATCTTGTGCCCGAACCATGCAAGTTGAAGTTGATTTAGATGTTGAATTGCAGTTGCTCCTGGTTAGTGATTGCTGGAAAAATGACATATAGTGCTGTAAAATGGCTGACCCACTGTACTACTCTCCTTTTTAATAACAGGTAGGACTAGCATTTTTGGTCTGCTGTGGTTCAGGAAGGAGGCCTCTGAAAGGGGCCCAGGGTTTTTAAAATACTTTAATTTTCCTTTAAACAGACAAACGTGGATGTAAATGCCATTTTGGACTACTATTTCACTTATCTGAATATAGCTTAAGTTGTGCCATACACCAATATTGTGCTGTGCACCAATATGCAGCACAGCCTGGTACTGTGATTTACACCTACATTGAGCAGACAGATATTCCATGCTTCTCTTTGCAGTTGAATTCTCCAAAACCAATGTTAGGGTTCTTACACCTGGGCATTTCAGCTCACATTCCCCTGCAGTGGATCTTTAAAGGGCATGTAAAGGCAAAAAAATAAAATCTCCAATATACTTTAATTAAAAAATGTGTACCATTTTTATAAGAAACCTGACTGTATGCTGTGAAATTCTCCCTTCATTTACTACTGTGGATAGGAGTTGTCAGACGGTCCCTAACTGCTGAGCAGGGAAACAATCATACTTATGAACAACAGGGGGAGCCATGCAGAACTCCCAGCCATGCAGAACTCAAGCAGCTTTGTTTATGACGATCCCTAAGCAGCCCAGATCACACTGAGCATGTGCATAGTCGTAGTCTTGCAAAGGTTTTCAACAAGTTACAAGATGGTGACCCCCTGTAGCCAACTTTGAAAGCTGATTAGGCTTGTGGTGCAGTAAGTTCATGTTTATGTTTAGTATACAAAATACAGCATTTCTAGCCTTATTCTATTTTAGACGTTACATGCCCTTTAATGCATTCCATCATAGGTACGCAGGAAGAAATACAGTCACTTCTTTCAAATGATTTTGCGTTAACCGAGGCGCAGGCACAACAAATTTCCTTAGCCAGATCAGAAAACCAGGCTAAAAGATAAAATATATTAGTTAAGTAAGATATAGTCACCTGCTATGAAAAGATGAGATGGCCTTCACAAACCCCTTGCTATTTAGAAAGTTAATGAACGGGTTAATAAACAATATCCTTAGTATTATTTTGTGGACTATGTACTTCAATTGAAATCTTCACTGCTTGCACAACTATTCAAAGAACTAGTTATAATTTCAGACTAAAACTATTGCAGAAAACAACCCTCAATGGCTAAAGTAGCTTGGAGATTATTAGTACTTTGCTCACATCGGCACCTGTGCCTATTTAGCAATGAATTTTAATAAAGTTTGAGTGATTTGAATAAGCTTATCTTAAATGCCTTACAATTGTTGGAGTATTTTTAGAAACACAAACATGGAAATAAACAACTTCAGTAAAAATGATTTAAATAACAAATAACTTTTCTTTATAAGGAGCCCGTCTCCTTGAGAACAATGCTCTAGCATGGAGAATGTTTTTTCTACTTCTACTGTTAAAGCAGTTTACAATATGGAAGGGTAAGATGTCATGAATAATTAAAGTAAATCACAGTGTAATCTTCCATGAAAACATCTGATTTCTGAAACTGTCTGAGTTTTTCTTATCACATCTTCTGATTAACAATGCATACTATGATGCGACATTCATGATTGTAGCCAAATCGGCTCACTTTCTGTTCAGTCATTACATAAATAATTCTGAAAGTGAATATCAAGACATGGTTATGCATTACATTGTAAAAAAAAGAAGTGACCAAGCTCTGTCTTTCAGAAGAAATGGATATTTAATTATGTTTATGGAGTGCTGGGACAGATAAGAGACAGACAGAAAATACTGAGCTGAAAATAAATCTGTTTGTATTGGATTTGCTGAAGTTGTATCTACAAGGTCAAGCAAATTGCTTCTGTTTAAACACTTTCTTGAAAGGTCGGTGGTCTAAATATCTTGATGGCCTTTTGTCTTTTTGCCTTTTTGCTACTCATCGCAGAACATCAGACAAGCCTCTTAGCTACTATATTGTAAACCTTGTATTAGCGTGATGGCACCTGTATTAAATCTGTACTACTGCGGGCAAATAATCTAAAAATGCTGTCCAACTGGCTATAAAGTAAATCACCGGAGGTGAAATATAATTGTCACTTTGGGCTTCTCAAATAGCCCAAAGTTTCCTCAAGGGACATGTATGTTTCTCCACTGGTGGTTTACATTATTGCTGGTGGGAAGGAAATGGATGTTTTGTCTCCTACAGTAGCACATATTTATTTAGTCATGAAAGGATAAAGGGATAAGGGTCTTTTACGACAACAAGTGCAGTGAGCAAAGTATAATTTTCGATGTAATTCACTGTTTTTTTAATGACAATATTTCCCTATAATTCCAGTGTAATTGCTGGCATATGGGGCAATTGCAGCTAACATAATGGCAAGCTATGTGTTCAAATGTGCATTTGTATGTGCACATTCTAAAAAAATTTTGCAGTTTTTTTCAAATTGTTGTTGCCCAGATTGCATTTTTTGCTGCACTTGGTATCAAACGTAGGTCTTCACTTGATCCTTTAGGCTGGGATATGGTGCATCTTTTGATGACCATGTTCCAGTGGGACTACTCTAAGTGCTCCTATGTGTAGGTTTAAACCACCCAACTGTCCAGTTTTCAGCAGGACAGTCACGATTTTGACAGCTCAGCCCACAGTTCCAGTTTATCGAAATTTATATAGAAAATTAAATTTTTACAACTCGGATGAATTAGAGCAACCTAAAAACTCAAATCAAATTCGATTCAAATTTAAAAAACTCAATTTGAGTTTTTTTCTCTTTTTTTTCAGCCCACAGTCCCAGTTTATTACTGACATTTCTAGAGTTTTTCTATGACCTCCTACATTGATGCCAGAAAAAGAAATAAAGTCTCTGAAACATAATTAAATTAGAGGCTTTTTGGCAGAGAGCTGAGAGCACTCAGCACCTGTACTTGGATACATTTGTAACTATTTAAGGTACGCAAAGATACAATTGTAACTATTTACTATAAGCAAGTCTCTTGAGAGAACTGAGACTTGCAGCTTAAAGGGCAATTCACCTTCATTATCAGTACTCATACAACATGATCCTTAAATCCCCCATAAATGTGTTCAGACTTTTCATAACCTGCCAAATTTTGTCAAGCGGACATGGTATTTAGGGGGTGTGGTCATTAAATGAGCGTGGTAAAACAAATTTGTTGCGTTAGGTGCAGCAGAACTTTTTGTCCCTCTCTAATTTTCAGACATTGAAGACATGGGCAGGACTAACGCACTAGCTCAGTGCAACTTTGTGGAAAAGCGGAGTGGCTTTGTAAAGTTAAGAATTATGTATTGGATCTGAATGCTAATCAGCTATATAGCAATTTATTTTTAATCTATAGCAAATTAGATTGACAAAAAATGTACCATGTAACTTGAGACACATAAAATTGTAGGGCAAAGAAGAAGCAAGTAGCGCCTACTTTGCATGTATTATTGTACTCACTGTATCCAACTGACTGATCTCAATAGCCTTTCCAGAGTGACTGCAAGCAGGCCGAAAACTAGAGAATAGCAGGGTATGGTTTATACTAGCCAAAAAAATTAATGTATAAAGGCTGGAGTGACTGGATGTCTAACATAACAGAATACTACTTCCTGCTTTTCAGCTCTCTAACTCAGAGTTAGTCAGCAACTTTAAGGGGGGCCACATGGGACATAACTATTCAGTGAATTTGCAAAAGCAAACAATTATGTCCCATGTTATGTCCCCCTCAAGTCACTGATTGGTTACTGCCTGATAACCAATCAGTGAAACCAAGAGGACTGCAAAGCAGGAAGTAGTATTTTGGCTATTTTGTTAGACATACAGTCACTCCAGCCTTTATACATTACATTTTTTTTTATTTTGCACAGCCTATCTATTTACCCAGTTTTTATTTTTATACTGAACAATTCCTTAATAAAATTAAATTACTTCAAAGGAATGACAATCGAATGTAGTTGCTCTGCACTAGTAAAACTGGCGTGTTTGCTTTAGAAAGACTACAGTAGTTTATGTAAACAAATTGCTGTGTAGCCATGTAGCCATTCAAGCAGGAAAAAAATAGAAAAGGCACAGGATACACAGCAGATAACAGATAAGCTCTGTAGTATGCAATGAGATGCTTATTTGTTATCTATGTGTATCCTGTGCTTGAATGTATGCCCCATGAATACACTCCAGCTTGTTTATATAAACTATAGTAGTGTTTCTGAAGCAAATACACCAGTGCAGGGCAACAGTACATTATATTGTCATTCCTTTAAAACACTTTCATTTTGGTGTTACTTTTTCCTTTAAGTTTCACCCATACGCATTTGCAGTAACCCTGATAATGGAATACTTATACATAATTTGTGGTTATATTCCCTCACTACTGGAAAATAGGACTATTTGTAATGAAAAAAAACTAACCCTGGTGGTCTAGTGGTGCGGTGGGGATGCCCGCCACCCCGCTCCTCTTCTCCTGCTCCGGCTCCTTAGTGCGCGGGGTTTTGTAGGCGCATGCGCGCTGGCGTGATGACTTCAGCGCGCAATGGCGCGAAATTTAAAAGTATAAAAGGGACATTCCTACTGTTTCTCATTGCCCGTGATAGGTGTTTGTTCCTGGTGCTTCCTGAGCTTTTGCTATTCCTGTCTTGAACCTGTTTGATTCCTGTTGTGACCCCTGCCTGGCTTTTGACTATTCTGACCTCTGGATCCTGACCCTTGCCTGAATACCGACTACCTCCTCTGCTTAACGCTCTGATTGACTTCCTGGTTTGACCCTTGCCTGCCTGACTACGTTTATTCTCTGCCTGGCTCGACCCGGCATGATCGGACTACTCTATTGCCTAATGCCTTGTACTACGACCTTCTGCCCAAAGACTTTGCTTTACAGTCGTGCCCCTCTGCCTATCCAGAACCTATAGCCTTGCACCTCTCATTTAAGTCCTGGTGGCATCCAAGTAACTGAGGGCTCCTCCCAAGGCCAAAGGCGGTCACACTACAGGTGAAGCACGAGCCGAGACCAGGGTGCTTGGCATTTGTTCTGGTGTTGGGTGCCGACCGTTACACTATTATACTAGCCCGTTTGTCCACTTTAAATTTAGGTGTATCCTGCAGTTAGCAAAATTGTGAATATCGTGTTGCCTGCATTCAACAGGGCATGTATGCACTTAATTCTGATACACAAGTTAAGGAATGCTGGTGGACTCAGGCTAAATACAGGCTCTGTACCTACTACCTGGCTAAGGTGCTGGCTGCAGCCAGTCCCCAAACAGGACAAGGGCTGGAACTAGGGGTAGCTAAAAGAAACATGTGCCTAGGGAGCAACGGTGAGGGGGTGCAAGGCAAGTACCTCTTTTTCCTAGCTGCCACTAGTCCATAGCCCCCAGAAGAGGATTTTTCACCCCTCTGATGAGACAGATTTGCATTGGGCATGCCAGTGACTTGGCCTGGCCCTGGACAGAACTGCTCCCTGAATAAACACTAAAGTATGTGCAATTGCACCCCTTAGTCTACTTCTGTCTGGGGTTTTAAGAAATACAATTGGTCTTGATTGTTTATCATTTGTATTTTTTTATTATTTAGATTTTTTTGGTCAACAGTACCCAGTTTGGAATATATGCTAGCATTCAGGCTTTGGTTTGCATGAGATACTGGAATAAAAGTAGGAGAGGGCTTGAATAAAAAAACTTAGTAATAAACGGTAACAATAACAATAAAAATGTAGATTAAGAATAGTTTTTGACTGCCATCTGGAAGGCAGAAGAACAAGGCAAATAATTAAAAAATAGACCAATGGAAAAGTTATTAAGAATAGAATATTCGGTAACATATTGAAAGTTGAATGGAGAAGGAATGTTAAAATCACGGGGGGGGGGAGTTAGGCACCCACCACTGATTAATTATTTGCTACTTATTATATCTGCACTACAACTGCTTACTGCCCAGCATAGAGTGAGCATGGATTAGTCAAAAGATGGAGGTGGAGGGGGGTCAAACTTTTTAAGCCTAAAGCATAAATGTTAAACAATCACCAGAATTTCTGGATCTGCCTATTTAAGAATGTTTTAATGACAGATGTAAACCTTGTGAGAAACCTCTATGACTGCAAACAAAAACAAGGTTTGTTCGCTATGATAAATAGAGGTAATACTCTGATGATAATAAATACAACCAGGCTACATAGAATCTAAGAGAGCTGCAGGACCTTTACAACATGTCTAAATTACAAACCTGTTTTAACTATATTTGTAAATGATTAGCTAAAAACACAAAGTTTCTACGGGTCAGGAATACAGGCCAAAGTTGCTTTAATATTAAGGGGCAGATTTATCAAGGGATACATTAAAAATTAAAAATGTTAAATTTCAAAATTCAACTATTCACCACCTAAAACCTGCTGAATTGCTATTTAAATCAATGGGAGAGGTCCAGGGATCAATTTGGAGTTGTTTGCAGCCTTCCTGACATTCAAGTTTTTTTCAGAGAAAAAAACCTCAAATTGAGTTTTTTAAATTTGAATCGAATTTGATTTGAGTTTTCAGGTCGCTCTAATTCATCCAAGTTGTAAAAATTTAATTTTCTATACAAATTTCGATTGGTCGAATATTGAATTTATGGGAGTTTTTAAAAACTCACATGAATTCAAAATTCCACTTTTGATAAATGTGCCTCTAAGTGCCACATTAAATATTTCAGTTAAAAAATATCCTGACTTTCTGCAGGACCTGTTGTTTATGATAACAAAAATAACTGTCAGTGCACATAGATAACTCCAAAAGCATGCAAATGCAAGAAAAGACTCTGCCAATGAGTTGTCACATTTTGTTTCATACATTATTTAACTTTAAACATTAAAAATACATCAAACACAATTCAGTTTTTGACATAATCAAGCACTATGCTCTTGCATAGTGCTTGATAAATCCTGTTTAGTTTGTAAATCTTGAACGCACTAGTCTAACTGCTTGATTCAACAGCAAAAGCAATATATCAATGTTCTTGTTGTTCAGTGCTGCTGTCTGCGGTGCAGTGATTGAATACACTGTTGCTTTTACCAGATCCCTGGATATTTGTTTGGGACTCATTTTGGAGTGATCCTGTCACAATCGGTACAAAAATTAGAGCGCTCACCTGCTACTCCATAGACCTTTTCAGGTGTATGGTGCTAAACAGCATATAAGGCCCCCTGCAAAGAGCCTGCACAGTTATAACAAAGTCCAAAATAGCTGTAGCACACAAATCTGTTTTGGTAATGCAAAAAGTGACTTATATTGGCTCATTGCAGACTTCAAAACATGGCAACGTTTCGGGCCACACAGGGCCCTTTTCTCAAGCCTCTGTCACAATCGGTAACCCACAAACCAGAACAACTGCCAGGGTCCCAGTTGCAGCTCACCCTTCTGCCTATAACAGCCACCTTTGGCTTTGGGTGGAGCCCTCCGCTACTCGGGTGCGGCCAGGTCTTAAAGTGAGAGGACCAGGGCAAAGGTCCTGGGTGCGCAACTGAACCAGATCATAGAATAAGGACTGAGGCAACTTACAATTCAGGCAGGCCGGGTCAAAACCAGAACAGCAGGACAGTACGAAATCATGATCCAGAAAAGTGAAAAGGCAAAGGGGTCAGTCCAGGCAAAGTCAGGATACAGACAGGGGGTCAGGAACAGATAAGCAGAAGAGAGTCCTAGGTTAGCATAGCCTACATTAAATTGGAAATTTTGGGAAGCTGAATGTATTTGTCACCTAGGTGTAGCTATTGGCTGAAGACAAAATGCTCCAAATCACCGCAATTCACTTAAATGGCAGTTGCCTAAAACAGGCCCAGACTGGCAATCTCTGGAGTCTGGAAAATGCCACAGGGGCTGCTGTAAAATGCCTTAGACAGTCACTATTTAGTGGGCCAGTGGGGGGCTGTTTAGGCCTCTGTGTACCTGAAATGCCAGGGCCTATTTTGAATCCCAGTCCAGACCTGACCTTAAAGTATGGGTTCACTTTTGTGACACACTTTCCAGTGACTGCCATTCACATGAATCCCATTTTAAAGTAGAATTAAGCCCCCTTGCTAAAAAAAACCCTACCCTCCATAGTCCCCCTCCCTGCTCCCCTCCACAAAGTTGTTCAAACAAGTAAATGCCCCTAAGCTGGTAATTACCCCTCATTGCAGAGTCAGCGCAGTGGAGCTCATGGGCGCCATCTTGCTGCGATTCGAGAATCTTTGGGTCCCTTCGGCAATTTCTGTGTATTTCGGCACATGCTCAGTTGTCCGGGACCGGAATATTGCTACAACTTCACATGTGCCAATACAGCTCTTACTTTCTGAATATTCCCAAAGTGCTGAAGGTGGCCCCCGTGAGCTCCGCTGACTCTGCAATGAGGGGTAATTACCAGCTTAGGGGCATTTACTTGTGTGAACATCTGTGCGGGGGGGATCAGGGAGGGGGGACTATGGAGCGTAGGGTGCAGGGTTTTTTATTAGCAAGGTTGGTTAGTTCTCGTTTAAGTATTTGCCCCCACCCAAAAGAAGCTTGGAATCCCCCCTCATTAAAGCCAGTCATTAAAGCGATACTGACACGTTCCTATAAAAATCATAGGAACGTGTCAGTATCAAAGAGGTGCTGCAAGCTAAATATTTAGGGCTAGTCCACACGGGGAGATAGCCACGCGTTTGCGGTCGCGGCGACAAAGCGCCACGACAGTCGCCGCGACCGGCGCAGGCGACAGTTTTGTATGGGCGCCTATGTAAAAACGCCTGTGCTAACCACACGAGGCGATTTGCTTTTCAACAGTCGCCTGAAAAAGCCTGGCGAGGCATTTTCAGGCGACTGTTGAAAAGCAAATCGCCTCGTGTGGTTAGCACAGGCGTTTTTACATAGGCGCCCATACAAAACTGTCGCCTGCGCCGGTCGCGGCGACTGTCGTGGCGCTTTGTCGCCGCGACCGCAAACGCGTGGCTATCTCCCCGTGTGGAATAGCCCTTACCTCCAAAAACTCCCGATCCGTTCATATTTTTGTTTTTTTACTGTGTGGTGGGGGGCGGATCTGTGGGGTGGGGAGAGTGAACTGTAGGTGGGGCTTGTGGTGGGTGCAGCCCAGGGGGCCCAGTAAATTTTGTCGTATGGGGCCCTGCGATTTCTGATGGCAGTCCTGGATGGATGTGTATATATTTATTTATATTTTGCAATAAGGGGTTCTTTATTCACTATATAATACGACTTCAGGATTTCGGGGAGCATATGTTACAACACAGGGTGTAAGAGCAGCTTCAGTTGCAAATTCGAGATTTTTTCGGCAGGATTCCCATTCTTCTAAATCCAAGACCTTGGTTGAACTGAATTCTAACCCTTGAAATCATGTCACTCTTGGTCTTGTTTGTGAAGACATTTTTTTCCATTCCCTCTGTGCCTTGGTTTGCACAAGTACATTAAGGTTCGGCTTCGTTATTTGCCAGAGTCCTTCATGAACGTTTCGGCATAATATCAGATTAGCGGATTTGCTGCTTCCCCAATCCAAACAAAGGACACCGCCTCAGTGGGCATTTTCTAAATGTTCCTGTAGAGCAAACCCGTAAGTGACTGAATGTAAACCAAAATTGAATGTGGCATAACCCTGGCGAATCTCCCTTTATTTTATCAAAAAGTTCAACTCGCCCATATAACTGAGCCATTGAAAAACTCTTATGGCGATGGTTTAACGGATATTCCACATCACACTGTCTATTCGAATTATTAGGCCAAGTCTAATTTATATTTCCAATACAGACCAATGAAAGGATGCCGCTGTCGAAGAGGCTCCTCCCTATCCGACTACGCATTGTTCGTGCACTTGAGCGCGCGCCTCTCTGTCACCTGACTCCTGCATTCTGCTACCGCCACTTCCGGCATCCGCTGTGATAGTGTGGGAAGTGTCTCCTCTAGTTTAGGGACTCGGTTCTACTCTTTCCTGCCCTCCACCTCCTATTCCCGGTAACATGACGGATACAGTGGTGGATACTCGCCGGCTTCTGAGCAAACCACAGAATCTAAACGATGCTTACGGACCTCCAAGCAACTTCCTTGAGATTGATGTGAGCAACCCGCAGACTGTCGGGGTTGGCCGGGCCAGGTTCACTACTTATGAGGTCCGCTTGAAGGTGAGAGCGCAATTACTAGACAGTCTCCATTTGTTATCAGGCTGCTGGTGAGTTACTGTGGAACACTGCGTGTTGGAGTTGTACTACAGCTGGAGAGGATCATGTAGCCCAGTGTTCTTGTGAAAGAGGAGTCCAGTGATCTCACATAGACATTACAACTTTTTTACCCTTTGTTTTATAGCGACCGATTACAGAATAAAGTTTATTAGTCCAACCTGTGGCATAAATGAGTTATTGGGCCTCATGACAAAATCTAGATACCCCTCTCCCCCACCAAGTCTTCCCCCTATGGAAACATAATCTGTTCTTCCCTAACACATAGTAAAACTGCAACGAATTAACATTATGAGCCCTGTTTCTGTTCTCCTGACTACTAAACCTCTTGAGTAACCTAACATGCAGTTTTCTAAACCTGAAATATGGATTTAGTTAATAACACATGCAGGTCCGGACTGAGAAATAAAATAGGCCCTGGCATTTCAGGTACATAGAGGCCCAATCAGCCCACACAGAGGCCCAAACAGCCCCCACCAGCCCACTAAATACTGACTTTCTATGGCACCTTATAGTAGCCCCTCTGGCATTTGCCAGAACCCCCAGTCCGGGCCTGAACACATGGTTCACCAATGATTTATTCATGCCTTTCAGTTAAATATTAGTTGCAGGTCAGTTTAGAGGCTTTGGGACTAATCTTCCGTAACGCGAATATGTGTTTTACTGACCTATGGACAGCCAGGAAATGCTGAATGCCATTTCCCATCTCCTTGTAAATCATACTATATATGGGAGTCTGTATCACAAGAGAACAAATTAGCATTATTTGATTGAAGTCATGTCTGTGTGTCATTAGCTGTTCAATTCTGATACAGTGTACACTAAGCAATTATCAACTCTGGGATTTTGTTTCTGTTGCTCTCATTTTACCTAAGATGATCAAAATCCCAGGTATGCATTTTGTACAATTATTTTAGGCTATTTCTCCGCCTACCTAGAAACGTTGTGCAGACAAAGGCAATCCAAGTAGATCTACCACCTCCTGTAAATGACAGGCATGACATTGATCTGTTTACATAGACAAAGAAGATTTTGGTGGGGAATTTTTATGCCAAATTTTGCTTTGTATGTACACACATGCTGACGATATGCCTGTCCGTGCTCTTACAGTGTTGAGCAGATGGGAGTTGGATCATTTTTTCGGTGCAGGTGAAGAAACCGCCTGATGCACCAATCCATTGACTCATCTTCCTGAATGTGTGTGCATTTCAGGCTTATAATCTGCATGTCAGCACACGCACATTCAGGGAGAGGAAGGAAATGGATCAGCTGCTGTGTAGCCATGGGGCATTCATTCAAACCTGAAAATTGAGAAAAGTCACATGTTTACATAGCAGATAACAGATAAACTATATAGAGTACAATGGTATTGTACTTTTCTGTTATCTTCTATGTAATCTGTGCCCTTTCACCTTTTTTCAGATTGCATGGCTGCTTCCATCACTAAACAGCAGCTTGTTCATATAAACTATAGTAGTGTTCCTGAATCAAACACACCAGGTTTACCAGTGCAGGGCAAAAGCTGATTATAATTGAATTACTTTTAAACTCTTTTGGTTTTGCTGTTCCTTTAAAGGGGAAGGAAATGTGTAATCGCTGGTGGATGCTAAATGTTAAACATCTCCAGTGATAACCGATATCCTGGGCAATTGCTCCCTTACACTGAAAACTGCAGCGGCCTGAGGTAAAAGAATACCATGTTGCACACTTCTTCTGCGTCTTCCTTCTGCTCTTTGGCCTTATGCTCTCAAGCATGTGCAGAAGAGTAAAAAACAGCATTTTACTCTACTTCACATTTGTACACTGACAGGGACTGAAGAGAAAAAGAAAGATGCAGAAGAAGATGGCAGTTTGGCGCTTATGCTTGGCTGATCCAGTATTCAGCAATCGGGAGCATTGAGTGTCAGGTAAGCAATTATAATCCGTCGGGGGTTCCCAATATTTTGGCACTCCCTAATCATTATACCTTTTCTTCTCTTTTAACAAATACATTGTTCTGGAAAGGTATGCACAAAGCTAAACCAATAGTCCTGCACGAGTACTATGCCAAACTTGGTCCGGCTGACCCACATTTTTAGCCATGACATCAAAAGCCGCTGTAAAACTGGACCCAATAATATATGACAATATCAGTTAATAATAATAATAATACATAAATGTAGTAACCAAGGATGATCAGAGATATAGGTAAATACAATAATAACATAAGCAAAACCCAGAAACGTATAGGCAGATCTTATAAGTTATCCTAAGAATCTGGAGGGAGGGGGTAGTAGGTAAGAATGTGGGGTTTGGAATGGAGGGTGGAAAGTGAGAGAAACGTTCTAAGGCAGAAAGATAGTAAAGAGAAGTATATTAGAGGTGTATCATAGCAGGCCAATAGGTCTATAGGAAGTAACCATTTCACTTAATATTTGCCCAAATTTTCTTAATGTGAAAATTACACCTAAAATGTTTCTCATAATGGCCAAGGTTCCCTTAAACTTTAAGGGAACAGTAACATCAAAAAATAAAAGCAGTTTTAAAAATATTTAGCACTGTTGTAATGTTAAAACTGGTGTGTTTTCTTAAAAAAAGCTATAATCGTTTATATGAACAATAGTTTATATGAACAAGCTGCTATGCAGCCATAGGGACAACCATTTAAAGCTGAAAAAGGAGAATATTGTATACAGAGCAGATAACAGATGAGAGCTATAGTATATAATGGGATTCTTCAGAACTAATCTGTTATCTACTGTGTATCCTGTGCTTGAATGGCTGCCCCCATGGCTACACAGCAGCTTGTTGATATCAAATATAGTCGTTTTTCCGAAGGAAACACTAGTTTTACCAGTGCAGGGCAACAGTACATAATAGTGTCATTCAATTAAAACAGCAGCTCTCAAGACCACTTGAGTGAGGGGTAGAAAGATTTCCATTCAAATAAACGCTGATGTGTCCATTGGTTAGAATATGTCTTTGCAGCTTTAATTTTTCATTAAAAATGCAAGAATAAATTATAGATGTATAAAAGTTTTGATCAACAACAGAAAGTAAGTTTTCTCTCTGAGCATCAATTACAATTTTGAATTTTAGCTCTACCTAGATAAATTGGCCCTTACATCAGTATCGCTCTCATCTACCTGGCTGATTTGAAAATCAAATAACAGTGAAGCCTCAATTTTACATACTCTGATTAGAAGTTTTCTCTTGTTTTACACAATTTTATTGGTGCTAAAAGCAGTATATTTTTTTGTTCTCTGGCTCTTTAAACAGTGTAGCAGAAGGCAGAAGCCATTTCTTTTCTAGGTCTGTTAATCAATGGCTTCTGCTATATAGTTTCAGGAGTCAGATCAAGTAGAGCAGAGAATAGGAATGGTCAGACAGATATTACTGTTCATAGCAGTTACATTTAAAAAATAATTACAAAGCAATTTGTGTTTGAAAGTCACTTAGCATTGCATTTCCTTTTTTAAAAAAAATGTCTGGAAGGAGGGTTTATTAGAATTAGGGATACACTGACTTTTTAGATTCACTGAATCATCTGTAAAAGATTTGTCAAATACTGAAATTAATTCAAATCCGAAAAAGCGAAATAATTGCTTTATGTCTGAAAATTAATGGGGTTAATGGGGTTTTTGAATGTTTCTGGTCGGACTGTTAAACAGGAAAAATACTAATTTTTTTTGAAGAAAAAAAAAAACCCCCTCTTTTTTTCAGGATTTATTAAAGTCTGATGGTGTTAAAAGTCAGATGAAAAAAGTAGTCTAACTCAGACCTTCCGAGAACATGTAAAAGTCAATGGTAGATTGGAAGATTTTCTGAGTTCGCTGGGTTTTCGAAAAAATCTTAGGTTTTGGGAGATTTTATGAAAAAATCATAGGTTTCAAGCCCAAAATCCGAAAAAAATCATAGGATTTGGATTTTTTTTTTTTTACAATTGTATCATGACTTTTTCCGCACAAGAAAAATGAGTGTAAATGTATTTATAAAAAGGAGGGGGGAAGTCCATGCGGATTTGGTCAGAGTAGTTTTCAGAAAATAGTGAGAACTTTTTGTATCTTGATAAATAACCCCCTTAACGTTGTATGCAGTTGTCCAGAGCTTTTCTTGCAAATGTTTTGGCCGATTCCCAGACAGACATGGATTTCAAGGATTCTGTGTAAACAGAAAAACTATTATTTGAATTTTTAAAAATCAAGGCTGGCTGGTGCATTAATATATCCATGTTTTATACAGTACACTCACTAGGCAAGACCTTTGGTGCAGCCTAATATAATATTGATGCATTGCTGTTAATTTGTTAGTGCAGTTCGTTATGATTGTGATTTGAACACTTCTTTTTCTGCAGAAGCTTTAATTGATTATAAATTACAGTGCTATATATTTTTTCCATAAATTGGTCCAGTCATATTGCATGTACCCCGTATTGCATATTCTAAGTCACAGAGTTGCATGACCCTATAAACGCACATGGTAGAGAACTTTTATATAGGTTATGGTACTCTGTGGTCCCTTTGTCAAGCTTCTGACCTGTCCTTGACTGCAGCCCCATTCTCCCTTTCACACAAGAGCTGCTAAACCATGATCTTTTATGGATCATGACATTTCTCTAATCTCTCAGTGCAGCTGTATTAAGTTCTTTTAGTGACTAACCTTAAAGGGTGGGACTTATCGGCAATTAAATTCCTACTACACTTCTACAAAACAAGACATTTCTATTTTTTTCTCTGCTAGTCCCTTAACAGGGAAATATATATATATATTCATATATATATATAGTTACATAGTTAGTTACATAGTTGAGGTTGAAAAAAGACAAAGTCCATCAAGTTCAACCCCTCCAAATGAAAACCCAGCATCCATACATACACCCATCCCTACTTTTAATTAAATTCTATATACCCATACCAATACTAACTATAGAGCTTAGTATCAGAGTATCTCATAGGTCTTGGTGCAAAAAAACAGATGAAATTTATCAACGTTTCGGCTCTAATGCATGAGCCGTCTTCAGGAAGTGAGAGTTCACAGCAAAACATACAGGTTTATATACAGAAGTTTAAAGAAAACAACGCCAAAACACAAATGATGTCGTCACCAGTGCCGACTGTCCAATCAGAGAAAGCATACGTGGATACTTGTATACTCTATATTATATATCATAATGTGGCATTATTGGGCAAGAACACGTGAATGAAAAAGTGCTGTGCATAAGTGAAAACAGGGAACAACACAATGTTGACGTGAGTTAAAAACAGGAGAGGTAGCCCACTACGACTCCTACTTGCAAAAATGGGGTTATTACCTACAACTTGCACCCCCATGAAGGTACGTACGGCTATCTTCATTCAAAGGTATATAGCCACCAATGCAGGTACGGGTAAAGACGTATACAGTCAGCGGAACCTATGGATCACTCTTAACCTCCGGACACCCTCCTTTAGACACCTGTGCACAGCATTTAAATGTGACCGCTCATTCAGTAATCTCCCTTCATCGGTAATATCCCATAAAGGTTGTAGTCCATGAACCCGAAACGTTGACGTTAACTGATATGAAGCCTTAAATTCAATAAATAACAATTGAACAGGAGCGTGTGCTAATTCCCTACACAATAATAATAACATTTTGCGTTACTTCATGGATGATGTCTATTATATTAGGTTGTTTTGTTGTTGTCACTGTCTGGCTAGTAGTACTTAAGTTTGATTTCTTGTGGAGCAGACCCAGTATGTTTATTTCTGGGTTAGTTTGTATATGCTCTAGTATAGCACTAGTTATGCATACAGAGCTGTTTTGGTAAACTTCAATCAAATCAAATTGGTGTCCAGAGTTGTCCAAGGAAAAGAAAGAATAGGCAAGCACTCCTGCGACACACCAGGTTGGATAAAATTTTGATTCCATGAAAATTTTCCGACAGGCGTGATGAACAAGCTTGACTGATATCCAAGTCTTCTGCCGATTGTCTCATCTCCCGCCATACACGCACCAATTAATTCAGGGCCTCTTTCTCATAGTGCAGGCCCAAGGCCCAGATTGTATAAAAAATTATGTCATACAAACAAATCTGTGGAGCCCCTGAGCAGTTTAGTGTTCCAGCTTGCTTGTTAAGCACAAGCGTGTAATGTCACGCTATCGATCCAGAAGACTCTCAATGGTGCACACGTGTGACGAAACATTAGGAGCTCCTTAGTTTGGACAACGCCGTGCTGGCAGGAGGCAGTTTTCTTTGAAAATAGTATTATTTCCCCAAACCGGAGTGCAGATGCTATTAGCCCACACCTCCGATTTTCAATTTTCTAGCGATAGGTGCCCTTTAAAAAATCCCAGGTCAGGTCTGGCCCATCTTCCACAATCTTAAATGATTTCTCATTTAAAGGGATACTGTCATGGAATCAGTAAATAGAGCTGCTCCAGCTGAATTCTTAACTTGAAATCCGTTTCTCAAGAGAGCAAACAGATTTTTTTAATATTTCATTTTGAAATCTAGACATATTTATAGTTTTCCAGCTGCCCCGTCATGTGACTTGTGCTCTGATAAACCTCAGTAACTCTGTACTGTAAGTTGGAGTGATACCCCCCCCCCCCCCAGCAGCCTAACAACAGAAAAATGGGAAGGTAACCAGATTGCCTCTCCCTAGCACGAGATAACAGCTCCCTGGTAGAGCTAAGAACAGCACTCAATGGTATAATCCAGGTCCTACTGCGACACATTCAGTTACATTGAGTAACAACAGCCTACCAGAAAGCAGTTCCATGCTAAAGTGCTGGCTTTTTCTGAAAGCACATGGCCAGGCAAAATGACCTGAGATTGCTGCCTACACACCAATATTACAACAACAAAAAAATATGCTTACTGCTTCATGAATTAAATTTTATATTGTTTAGTGCATTATTTGCAGTGTAATTTAGAAATAAAAACGACATCATAAAAATCATAACAGAATCCCTTTATGTGTTTGATATTTGTCTGTACTAAACATTTTTTAAATTATCACCTGAGTTTCTGAGTAACAAAAGGCCAAAGGTTTTTGCTGTGCAGCATTTCCAATTTAATATTGCAGTGGGAACTCCTTGAGCTAAAGCCCAGAGAGTGCATGTTGCTTCATGTACTCCACCTCTTTTGTTTGTTTTCCCAAGCTCACTTCTGATGCTCACAGCATTGAGATGTCCTTTTGAAAGTTAATAGGATATTAACCTAAGCAGTAAACAGTAAGCCAAAGTGAATGGTTTCTTTTTAAACTTTCAAACAACTATTTTAATGGAAATGTAAACCCAGCTGTATCAAGGCTACAGTGGCCTCCTTGAAATGACAGCATAAATGTAGGCACCATGGCAACAAGGCAGCTTTATG
Source organism: Xenopus petersii (assembly GCA_038501925.1). Taxonomy (NCBI): domain Eukaryota; kingdom Metazoa; phylum Chordata; class Amphibia; order Anura; family Pipidae; genus Xenopus; species Xenopus petersii. The sequence continues at coordinate 80,889,471 of CM076681.1, read as the reverse complement.
GTTATGCCTATGACTAGTAAGGCAGGATGAAAGAAGCCCCACACTATTATTCATTGTGTTCATTGGCTTCTAAAAAGCATCTAGCGACAACATAAAGTGCCACTTGACTCTCTCTCTTTTTTTTTCCTTCAATTTCTAGGATCTTTACCCTCTTTCCCTTTATGTGATAATTTATGGGTCGGGGACAAGCCTTGCTATGCTTTACAAATAAACATATGTGTAAAATGCAGTTATATTTCTATTTGTTTTTTAGAGAGTCTCTGATACATATAACAAGGCTTGGGATTTTCTAAAACAAAATAATAGTGCTTTCTTCACTAATGAAAACACATCTGTGAGGATTTGGGTATATTCAGCAACAAAGGAAAGAAAGCCTAACTAGGCCCCTCATGTAGAGTACGGTTTTTAATGCCTCCTCAAACTCCAGTATTAAGTGTTCCATTGTTTAACCTCTCAGGTTCCCACATGATGGAAAGTTGCGATGCTGCTATTTTTTTGCTAAGAAAATTGAATCATGATATAGAAACTTTTTTTAAAAATAAAATCTACCATGATAGTGCTTAAAAAGTTTTAAAGCTAGAACCAAATCTCAATAACGGATCAGGCTAGAAATTCCACACCTTTTGCTTTGGGCTTCTGTACTAGGCAAAGGCTACTACAATGAGAACTTATCTTCCAAAGAGGCCCCCGGTATATTACATTTTTTCTTCCTTATTCTGAGCAAATGCTTCCAAATGATGTCTGTTATCTGAGCTTAGGAACCAATTCACAATATACTGTATATGAATACAGGTATGGGATCCGTTATCCAGAAACTCTGTATCAAGAAAGCTCAGAATTACAGAAAGCCATCTGCCATAGACTCCATTTTATCCAAATCCAAATTTTTAAAAATGATTTCCCTCTTTCTCTGTAATAATAAAACAGTATCTTGTACTTGATCCAAACTGGGTACAATGAATCCTTATTTGAAGCAAAACCAGTCTAATGGGTTTATTTAAGGTTTACATGATTTTCTAGTTGACTTAAAATGATACTGACACAAATATTATTCTTCAAAATATTAATGTACATTAAAAGTTACCTATAGTTCATGTTGATAATTTTTTCACTGATGGATCTGTTTTTGTTAATAATTACTTGAAGTTCCTAAACCTGATTGTTTTGCCAACCTGACTGTCCCTTCTCAACATGTCGGTTAGAATTTCTAATGCTAACAGACTGCTGAAGTTCAAATATGGCAGCCCCCTCATAGAGGAAGAAGGGGATCAGATATGTACTGTAAAAGCATATGCAAATACTTTTATGGTAAAATGATAGCATGCAAAGACAATGTTATGATAGATGTAAAAAAAAGATTTAATTTCTGGTGTCAGTATCTCTTTAAGAAAGATCTGTTATCCCGAAAGCCCTAGGTCCCGAGAATTCTGGATTACAGGTCCCATACCTGTACAATGTAAAATTAAAAATACAAGGCTCTATTTAAGATTCATATTACTTGGTTAAATAGAAGCCAGTTCATTCTGCATTAGAAATAATTATTTTGTCTTCAGTCAGATGCTTTTATGCATAGGCCCCAGGCACTCCCTTTGCTACTCTGGACCATGGTGGGCTAAAGCAGCATTCTCTTGTAATGCCAAGCTCTATGCATCCAAACCCTTTAGGACTAGTCATGCAGGCAATGTTCCAGTGACCCGATATGCTCTATAATATACTTAAGAAAGACAGAATAATCCCATTTAAAGGTAAACCAGTAGTATGGGGAAAGTAGAGGACACATTTTGTTATTTTTTTTTATGCAGAAATTTATCTTGAAAACAGATTTTTTTTTTTCTCCCTTGATTATGTCAAAAGTTCAGAATGTGAAAATAGAAGGTAAAATGAGATGAACTGGCACCTTTACCTGTGTTATTGTACCTGTAAACTTGATATGGTATTTTAGAGATTAACTTTATATACTTCCGTACTCCGTGTATGAAAATTTCTCTAAAAAACTTTTCACAAGCTTGATCTTTACAGGATCACTCGAAGAGAGCATTTAATCCCCTTTGTAAAGTAATTTGAGAGTTGGGAATTGAACATGCAAAATATCACCTATAGAAAACACTGACATTTAAAGACTTTTCTGACGATACTGGGGTTCTCTAGCATTGAGTGTTAAGGAGTTGAAGCCAGGTAAAAAGCCAATAGATGTGTAATTGGAGAGGCTTGATACCTTGCTGATTCCAGAGTCCCCATCCTGTGGTATTGGTGACCTCTCTTAATCTCTCTTATTGAATACTCTTTATTTATAGACCTATCTGATTAAATACAAGTTTGACTTTAATTCTAAATAACTGCTTTCTTGACTGTAATTGATTTAGTCATCTCCGCAATTAGGAATGGGGTTACCAGGTAAACAATGTACTTTTGTAGTATATACTTTTTTTGAGATTGTTTTCCAATGCATTCCTTGTTTGACCTGCTTTTACTAAAAGTAAATAATAAAAAAAAGTGTGACATCACTAATTACGTTATAAAGTACATTTCTGACAGAAGAGGAGCTGAAAGGGGTTGTTCACATTTGAGTTAACTTTTAGTATGATGTAGAGAGTGAAAAGCCAAGACAATTTGCAATTTGTTTTCATTTTATATTTGTGGTTTTTGAGTTAATTAGCTTTTTATTTAGCAGCTCTCCAGTTAGCAGTTTACATAATCTGGTTGCTAGGGTCCAAATTACCCTAACAACGCTCACTGATTTGAATAAGAGACTGGAATATGAATAGGAGAGGGCCTGGATAGAAAGATGAGTTAAAAAAAAAAAAGGAGCAAGCAACGACAATACATTTGTAGCCTTAGAGAGCATTTGTTTTTAGATCGGGTCAGTGACCCCATTTGAACGCTGGAAAGATTCAGAAGAAGAAGACAAATAATTGAGGCTTTGTTTGGCAGTACACCTGGTTTTTATACCACCAAAACTGGCCTCCAAGCCCGGAATTCAAAAATAAGCTCTTCAAAAAATCAAAAATAAGACAGAACATTTGACTGTCAGATAAAAAAAAAAGCACAAGTGTTTGTTAAAGTAATGCCGATTTTTGAATGACTTATCCTTGAATCCTGTTTTGGGGTTTAAAATGAATAATATGGATTGATTGTTTGCTCACTCCTTTATAGCATAATCTTTGCATGAAAGTTTCTATTGTCCATAAAGTTACTAAACTGAGCCATTTAATCAGTCAAACATCAGCACAACGTTTGTACAATAGACAATGGTACAAGCAATAATGCAAGAGTTCACATATAGAAATAATGGCAGTCCAGTGCATACATTTTTGACCCGAATGAGTGTTGGAGTTGCAGACTATCCTAACTTTAGCCCAGTAGGCTGTTACAACATCCAGTGTCATTATTTGTATTTAATACCTTAGCATCAGCCATGATTATAACAGTTAACCTGTCAAACCTTATGTCATAATCAAGGAAGGGCCATAAATATTTCTATTTTCTAAGAAAAAACTTTGTGTCCCAAATGCATTAAAGTGGACCTGTCACCTACACATAAAAAGCTGCATAATTAAATTTTTTTTTCATTAGAACATCCATACCTGATATAAAGGTGTTTAAATATCTGAACTGTCAATCAAATATTACTTGCCCCGCCTCTATGCCTGTGGCATAGAGGATGGGCAGTCAATTACTTTGACTTTCCATTCAGCACTTCGAGATGTCACTGCTCTCCTCACATTCTCCCTTCCCTCCTCGGGCTCTGTAATTGTGTAGGGAAATGCACATGGACATTAGGTCCCCCATTCTGGTGCATACACAAGATTTTGGGGTGATACACAATTTCCCTTAATAACCGTGTCCACAAAATGGCTGCTGTCTGCTTGCTGTGATTGTATAATTCCAAGACAGAATGAAACAAAAATGTAATAATAAATACAGTGTAAGTAAAGTTTATTTTGCTCAACTAACATGATAGAAAAGAATTTGAAATTATTTCTTAGGGTGGCAGGTCCCCTTTAATAAAATCCATATATGCTCAAACAGTTATTTTAATCCTAGTAAACAGGGTTAAAGGGGATGTAAAGTCTTCCTTTTAAGATAAGGGATTCTGATAGAATCCCTAAAAACAAGCAACTTTGCAGTATGCAAGCTTCACTTTATTCTTACTGTTTTGAAGATAAAGGGCCCGGTTTCTTCAGCTCTAAAAGGCTGCCTCATTAAAGGGGTTGTTAACCTTCCAAACACTTTTTTCAGTTCAGTTGTTTTTAGATTGTTCCCCAGAAATAAAGACTTTTGCCAATTACTTTTCGGTTATTTATTTTTTACTGTTTTACCAAAATCGAAGTTTAAAGTTGAATGTTCGTGTCTCTGGTGTTTGAGTCTGGCAGCTCAGTAATTCAGGTGCAGACTCTGAACTGTTACAATTTTGCAACATTGAGTTGATACATTTCTCAGCAGCATCTCTGGAGTATCAGCAACTATTTTATCAATTCTAACAGCTGCCTGTAATGAAACCCAGAGATTCTGCTCAGCAGGGACAAAGATAAGAAATGTATCAACTAAATGTATCCATTTAGAGCAGTTTACAGGATCGGCGACCCCCCCCCTCCCAGAGCTGCTACAGAAGGTGAAAAAGGACACTTGACACTTCAATATTAGAAAAATGGTCACATAAGTTAATGGATCAAATTGGGGCAAATTCACTAAGCACGGAGCGCCTAACGCTAGCGTCAATTCGCTGGCGTTGGGCATTTTCGTTACATCGCAAATTCACTATCGAACGATGGCGTAAATTCGCTAGTGTTACTTCGCACCCTTACGCCTGAATTTTCGCTACGGACGTATCTATGCAAATTCACTAACGCGCGCAGTGTACGGAACGCTACCTTTTACGCTAGACTTCCTTCACCACCTCAGACCAGGCGAAGCGCAATAGAGTAGATAGGGATTGCTTCAAAAAAGTTAAAAAATTTTCTAAGTCCCAAAAGACGCTGGCGTATTTTCTATATTATGGGTGATAGGCTGAAAAAGATCAAAATTTTTTTGGGGCTCCCCTCCTTCCCCCCCTACATTTCCTAACTCATGGCAACTTAACTATACATGTGTAGGGCAAAATAAAAATTTTATTTCATGTTTTGAAGGTTTCCCAGGCATTTGTAGTGATTGTACGTATTCCTCCATTGAAATTTGAATTTGGTGCTGTATGCAAATTAACCATCACTAGCGTAACTTCGCTTCGCTTAGCGAATCAACGCAAGTGCAACTTCGCTGCCTTATGCTACCCCTGTGCGCAATTTCGGATTTTAGTGAATTTGCGGAGCGTTGGCGCAACTATGCCTGGCGCAACTACGAATCTTCGTGAATTTGCCACTCATTTCTGGTGAACCATCTGAAACCAACTAGGTGTTTGAAGGTGAACAACCCCTATACTTTTGGCTCCACTACTCTGTGCTGCTGTTCCAGTTATCCATGAGCATGTCAAATGACTGCAGGCTGTGACTCCAACAGTCACCACACCACCTACTGCAGCTGTTTTAGAAATTTAGGCAGTTGCCGGCTTTCCCGATCTCTTACTGCAGCCAGAGCCAATAGGAACACAGAATACACCATCTTGTGCCTCTGATGCACACATGGGCCTGGGATTGGGTTACAGCAGACGCGAAGCAATCAGCAGCAGCCTGTGGCTGAAGTGGAAAACGGATTGATTATTTCAACAACAGTAAGAATAATGTAAAGCGTGAATATTGGAAAGTTGTTTTGTTTTTTTTTTAAACTTATTTGGAAGCCTTTAAATCCCCTTTAAGGGCAGAAACTTTAGCAATGCAACTGTAGATCACATGTAATTTCTTGTTCACTGTAGTGTCCTTAACAATTCATCAGCAACTGTATGTCAGTATGAAAAGAACATAAAAAAACATAGTATCCAATACATCTATGCAAAAACTGTGTAGGAAAACCACTTAAAGAGATTCTTCACCTTCAAAACTTTTTTTCAGTTCCGTTGGTTTCAGATCACCAGTTCACCAGAAATAAATACTTTCCAATTCCTTTCTATTCTCTATTTGTGCCCGTTTCTCTAATATTGAAGTGTTAAGTTTCATTTTTCATCTTCTGAAGCGGGGGGGGGGGGGTCGCTGACTCTTTAACTGTTCTAAAATGATACATTTAGTTTGAAACAATTGTCCCTGCTGAGCAGAATCCATGAGCTTCATTAAAAGCAGCTGTTAGAATTGATACAAATGTTAATATTTCACAGATATTGCTGAGAAATGTATCAACTAATTGTATCAACTCAATGGAGCAAATTGACTGAAACACAGATAAAAATAAGATCGGAAAAAAAGCAATTGAAAAAAATCTTTGTTCAGTTGTTTTCAGATTGTTCACCAAAAACAAAGTGTTTGGAACGTGAACAACTCCTAATAAATCCTTCTAAGAATCTAAGAGATAATGAGAGCTATATAACTGCTTTGGGGAATGGCCAGCCTTGATCCAATTTTCTGTATGTGAATGATCTAATTACATAATTGCATGCCTCTGTCCATAATGCCTTGTGAGTGTTAAAATCTCATTTGTGGTAATAAGGCAGCACTATTAAGGGTAAGGCACACCTGGTGATTCGGGGAGATTTAGTCGACTGGCTACTAATCGCCTCGATTGATCCCCCCGAACGGCTTCCCCCTGTTGTGCGCCGGCTATAATGAAAAGTCGCCTGCGGCATGGCACACACAGCGCTTCGTATTCTGAATTCGTCCGAAGTTGCCTCACAAGGAAACTTCTGGCGACTTCGGAATATGAAGTCGCAATATGAAGGCTTTTCATTATAGCCGGCGCACAACAGGGGGAAGCCATTCGGGGAAAGGCGATTAGTCGCCAGTCGACTAAATCTCCCCAAATCACCAGGTGTGCCCTTACCCTTATATGGCATGAGGTAAGTAAATCCCTTCTGTTTTCAGAAGGCTCTATTTTGCATGTCTTGCAAGAGAAGGGCTTTTGGCTTCTTTTAGCCCATCTCACCCTTATCAGGTTAAGGTAAAAAGTTGAGATGCAATAAAATATAAATAAAAACAGAATGCAATGATTTGCAAATCATTTAAAGGGGAGTTTCACCTTTAAGTTATTTTTTAGTATGTTATGGAACAGCCAATTCTAAGCAACTTTTTAAACAGTCTTCATTATTCGTTTTTTGTTTTTTTATATACTTTTTTTTTTTTAAATTCTTTGCCTTTTAATGCTTTCCAGCTTTCAGATGGAGTCACTGATCTAAAAACGAATGCCCAGTTAGGCTACACATTTATTGTTCCTGCTACTTTTTTTTTTTTAATTATCTTTCTATTCAGGCCATCTCCTATTCCAGTCTCTTAATTAAATCATTATATGGTTACTAGGGTCATTTGGAACCTAGCAACCAAATTGCTGAATATAAAGCTAAATAACTCAAAAACCACAAATAATAAAACATGAAACCAGTTGCAATTTGTTTCAGAATATCCCTTTCTACATCATACTAAGAGTTAACTCGAAGGTGAACAAACCCTTTAAACCATATATTTTCAACTAGTACAAAGACAAAATATGAAATTGTGAATCATAGACTTTACGCTCAGTTTGAATTTGACTTCAGCAACAAGTTTCTTAAAACATTAAAAAAAAGTTGTGGCAGGGGTATGTTTCCCACTGTGTTGCATGTCTTCTTTTAACAACAGTTTTGGGAACTGAGGAGACGAATTGATGTAGTTCTGTGAAATGTTTCTTTCATCTGCTCTCTTTGGGGTCTCTTTTTCTCAGGGTTTTGTTTTAATGTTTTAAATGGACTGTAGGCAGGCCAGTTTAGCACAGTACTCTCTTACTACCAAGTTCCCTTTGTTCATGGTCTCCCATAGTGGGAACCCTGGAATTACCGAAACCAGCCAGTTGGTGATAATTCCAGGGTTCCCTTGGGTCGCGGCATCAATTTGCACACAATTCATTACAGCAGGCTGGGTGATGCATTGACACTCCCCTCAAGAACTCATTGTTGGAAGCATATATTTTGAAAAAGTGTTGCATTCTACAGTTCCAAACTGCTGATCTTTCTCTTTATACAATATGTATGTATACATTTATGATTATAAAATGCTATAAGACATGGTTAACTTCCTAATATAAGGTCTCCTGTATGTGTTTATCTTTGCAGACTAATCTTCCGATATTTAAGCTGAAGGAGTCTTGTGTTAGAAGACGATACAGTGATTTTGAATGGCTAAAAAGTGAGCTTGAAAGAGAAAGCAAGGTAATAGATGAAATGAAAGTCTAATGGCCCGTTCATTTTACAGCTTCACCAATATGTATATTGTCCAGGGGGCTATTCCTTTATAAAGCTCTGGTTTCCATGTTCACAGGTATGGGATCCATTATCCAGAACCCCATTATCCATAATGCTCCGAATTACCATCTCCCATAGACTCCATGTTCTCAAAATAATTCAGATTTTTAAAAATTATTTCCTTTTCCTCTGTAATAATATAACAGTACACTGTACTTGATCCAAACTAAGATTAATAAAATAATCCTTATTGGAAGCAAAACCAGCCTATTGGGTTTAATAATTTAATGTTTACATGATTTTCAAATAGGCTTAAGGTATGCAGATCCAAATTATGAAAAGATCTGTTATCCTGAAAGCCCCATGTCCCAAGCTTTCTGGATAACAGGTCCCATACCTGTACTCTACTAAATCTTTGAGGCTCAGTTGTAAATTGAATGATTTGTGGCAGTTTAGTGGTTAAACACCCAGAATATATTTAGATGTCAAAGTAATTTCTGCAGTATATTGACTGTTTATTTCTTGCTGTGTGTCTAATAGGTAGTAGTCCCTCCTTTACCTGGAAAAGCTTTCTTTCGGCAACTTCCATTTAGAGGAGATGAAGGAATATTTGATGACTCTTTCATAGAGGAAAGGAAGCAAGGCCTGGAACAATTTATAAACAAGTAAGTGGGTGTATGCTTAGAATTTAGCATTAATCCTTGCATTACAATTTATTCTATTGCATATAAAGATCTGCAGCAGGTTGGTGTGAGATAAGCTCCCCTGCCAGTATCAGAGGAGTTAAAACATTTTGTCTTATTGTTGACCTTCTATTTGTTTTTCAAAGTAATGTATGCAAATTGCTTCAGAGATTGAAAGCACTGAAACAAATGGTTAGAGCCTAAACTGTAGATGTCCCTGGTTTGTGTATGCCCCATCACTGGAATCATCTACAATGGAAGGATAATCATTTTACTTTGATTACAGATTGTGGCATTGTCTCTACTGTGTTTTGTTTAATAAACTTCCATCTTACAATATCTAAGAATAGTTTTTTTTGCATTGATCTGCATTGTTTTTTTTAAATTATGTTACAGGTTTGAATCTGTGTGCATGCCAGTATAAAGCTCAGAATTGCTAATAAAGCATGGAAGTCAGACCTATACATATTAACTGTGTTCAATTAATCCTAAACACATGTTTTGCAAAGAAACCAATACCCATCTGCATATTTATGAACGTTTCCCCCACCCAAAAATCTTAACTGTGTAAAGCTACCAGTTTTTCGTCAATGTAGAATGATCAGTCCATGAACCATATGTACAGATGCCTGACAAAGTTCATGGCATTTTATTTTTAGAAATCAATAAAAGTTACATACAGCAAATCTGTGCTAAATACAGGAGACTAGTGGGGGTTATGTAATACATGATGCTAAATTTGCCCAGGAGCAGTAACCCATAGCAACAAATAAGCAGGTAACATTTACTGGTCACCTGTTTAAAAGCATAAATCTTATTGGTTGCTAGGGGTTACTGCTCTTGGGCAAACTTAGTGCCTTTTATTACATTTGGGGGAAACAGTTTATGTGATATACGTCCTAGAGCTAGTCTGTGTATTTATATACAAATATATACATACTACAGAATGACTGCAATCAAAACATAAATTTTCTGTTTTGGTTCCCCAGAGTTGCAGGACATCCGCTGGCGCAGAATGAACGTTGCCTTCACATGTTTTTACAAGATGAAATTATAGACAAGAGCTACACCCCATCGAAAATAAGAAATGCCTAAGTACTGGAGAATGAACTGAAATACTATGACTTTCATAAGTCAAATAGTATGACCTTACTATAAATTTTACTGTCATCAGCATGTTACAATCTTCTGTTATGAATGTAACATACTAACCTCCATCTTCTTTCTTTAAACGTTGTTCCACAAACTGATTCATTTGCTGATACTGTGACTCCGTGTGCTTGTTTGCCTGTGCTGGACTGTGGTTAGTCTTGTTTTACACACTGAAGACCCTGCGTGTTGCTGATTTTTTTTTTTCCATTGGCCATATACAAAACGAAGTGCTTGATTGTCATAGCAGTTTAAAAAAAAAAAGTGCAATTCTGTCATGACAGGATTATTTTGCCTTGTTTATTAAAGGAGTATTTCACAGTTTTTAGTAGTGACCTTGTTTGCTAACGGATAAGGAAATCTACCCCATTTGACTTGCTTTATATTTTAGTTTCATTGTTTTTGTCAAATTATATTTTGCATTCTTTAACTACAGGGGCCCTGTGCAACATAATTGTTATAGAATAAATTTCTCTATCCTGGTCCTTAAAGGGGAACTATCTCCAAAAAATGAAAAGTAAATATAAGCTTTGTCATACTGAAATAAGAAACTTTCTAAACACAATCAATTAATCATTCTGCATCGTTTCTGAAATAATCAAGTTTATCTTCCCTATTCTTCTCTCAGCATCTGTTTCTATTCATTCTCTCTTCTTGCAGCATTTGGGTGTCAGATACTCATTGACAGTTAGATCTAATATATGTTGTAAGGTGGGGGGCTTCCTTTCCTAGCAGATGTGTTAGAGCTCAGTCAAATAACTGATTCCAGTACAAAACAAAATCTTACAAAATAACTGCCTTTTGCACAAATTCTGCATGTAGAGAGACATGTCTGGTGATTTTAATAGAGTGAGCTCTAATACATCTTCTAGCCAAAAGGAGCCCCCCTATATTGGATCTAACTGTCCACGAATATCTGACACCCAACTCCTGCATGAAGACAGAAAAAGATGCTGTGAGATGGATAGTGAAGATGAACTTGATTATTTCAGAAACAGTACATAATATTTAATTGATTATATTTAGAAAACTTATTTCAGTATGCTGAAGCTTATAAAAAATGTTCGTGATAGTTCCCCTTTAATTGGCATATTTATAAAGGTGTGTTTAATACCAAAAAAGTGTAAAGTTTGGAGTATATGGCTCATTTTATAATCTGTCTCTTGCCATTGGCGATAAAATCTCATAATTATGTAAATAACCTATTACAAAGAGCCAGTCTGTGTATTTATAAATGTCTGCATTTTACTATTCTAAAGCCTCAAGTTACACCATAATTTTACCTCAGCCATCGCAGTCAATGGGACGAATTCAGGGTTCAAAGAATTTCTGAAGTAAACAGAATGTATAGATTGTGTGTGATAAGTGACAACACTATGCACTGGTTTTTCTGTGGCTTTTTCCAGAGTAATGCATCTTTTTATAGGAATGGTAAGATTGTTACCATCAACTGAACACTTGCATTATATCACTACACAGCTTTATAAATATACATAATTTGTACTTTTTTACTATACCAGGGTGTTATTGTATTAATTATTTGCTTTTTTTTTTTTACACAGATTTACAAATAAGCCCCCAGGTGTTTGTTTGTAGACTTTGTTACTTATAGGTGGTTTGCTTGTACCAAAATGTGTATCCAGGTAAACATGAAAACAAAGCACACAAAGTGGGAGAGCAGTATTAACTGAGTTCTAATCAGTTGTGTAAGTGCTTTCAGCATTAACAATTTGTGGCATACACGGATAGTCCTACAGTGCTGAAGCAGTTGAAATACTTAATGACAGCCTTTTGAGAGCTTTGATTTATCTGTAATTCAAGCAATTGCATGTGCCTGCCTTGCATTATCTTTTTCATTCATATGGAAAAATGATGGCTGAATTTATTCACAGTATTATAGGTGTATTTCTTTTATTTACAAGATTTTAAAGGATTGATTTTTATCCCTTGTTAAATTGATGCCTAATCTGGAGAACTCCACCCATGGAGGCAAGCTTTCCTTCCTTCGCTTTTGGCAGATACCACAATGGATTCAGCAACAGAGCAATATAAGTTAGCCATTCTCAATTCCAGTAGCCTACCTGATTAAACAAGGGGGTTTAACAAACGATTAGTTGCTTTAATACAGAGTACAGGTATGGGACCTGTTATCCAGAATGTTTGGGACCTGGGGCTTTCCAGATAATGGATGTTTCCATAATTTGGATCTTCATACCTTAAGTCTACTAGAAAATCATGTAAGCATTAAATAAACCCAATAGGCTGGTTTTGCTTTCAATAAGAAATAATTATATCTTAGTTTGGATCAAGTACAAGCTACTGTTTTATTATAACAAAGAAAAAGCTAATTGGTTTTTAAAAATATGGATTATTTGGATAAAATGGAGTCTATAGGAGATGGCCTTTCTGTAATTCAGAGCTTTCTGGATAATGGGTTTCCAGATAACAGATCCTGTACTACATACACTCTGTGTCTCTGGAGCTAGAATTGCCTGATACTTACTCTTGTATTTCAGCAATACCTGTAATAGAAGAGCCATTGTTTTTTTTTTTTTTTCTTTAACTGTTGCTCCCAGACTTTCACAGTGACCCTTTTAAAATTTTCCAATACTGTATCCTTTATTATATTTTATCCATGCTGTTTTGTATTTTTTGCAAAATATTTTTAGTGACCAGTTAAGCTAAACATATTCCCCCCCCCCCAAAAAAAAACATTAACTTCAAATTTCTGATCTCTTTTCAGTAGGGATGCACCGAATCCTCTATTTTGGATTTGGCTGAACTCCAGAATCCTTTGCAAAAGTTTTGACCGAATACCAATCCGAATCCTAGTTTGCATATGCAATTTAGGGGTGGTAAGGGGAAAACCTTTTTTACTTTCTTGTTTTGTGACAAAACGTCACGCGATGCCCCTCCCCGTCCCTAATTTGCATATGCAAATTAAGATTCGGATTTGGTCCAGCCAGGCAGAAGGATTCATCCGAATCCTGCTCGAAAAGGCAGAATCCTGGCCGAATCCTGGATCCGGTGCATCCCTACTTTCCGGATTACTTTTCCGGATTACTTTGAGCTGTTGTTCTGGCCAGTCAGCGATGGGTTAAATGACTGCAGTACACTGTCACTGCTCTGCACAATTCTCTTCCTTTATTTCAGCTCTTTAATCTTTAAGACATAAACAAGCCAATTAGGACTGAAAGAACTGTAAAGAGTAGTGTCTGGAAATGCTGCTTGCACCAGTCATTTGAACCCTTTCTGACCAGCACAGTAGTGCTATGGCAAAAGCATGATATTAGCAGTGTAAAACTGCTACTATAAAAATTAAAGAACTAGAAAGTTTGTTATAAAATGCTTATAAAAATTCTAAGAGTAATTGCATTCATTTTTGGACGTTAGTCCTTTTCTAAAATGTGTTATTGTAATGTTCTTGAAATTGAAAATAAAACCTCATCATTTTTACAAATAGGTAGAAATCATCCTGTATGTCTGACTACTAACCTCTAAACTGCTACTTCTTGTATCATATCACCTCCTGGTCTTACGCTGAATACATTCATAATATAATCGTTTTTTGTATAATAATGTCTAGACATGTATGGGGTAAAGTAATAATGGTGGCAAGTACCCAATCAATGGGTAGCGTATATATTTTGCTTCATTTGAAAGTAAATGTTTGCTTCAGACCTAGAGCAATCCACATTATTCTATTACCCCAGTAGATGTGCTTTTATGCTTGCAAGAAGACTTTATATTAACATTTATGGAGAAATTACTTTATAAAATATTAAACATTTATATGATTTGTGTAATATTTTACCTTTTTGAAATAAAATTGTACGTCTAAAAATCCTGAGTGCTCTTTTTTATTTTATATTTAATGTAATTATTAACAGAACACAATATCCTTTTTTTTTTTTTAAGTCCCAACATTGATCGACCTGCAGGATGGAGCTGGCCATAAGCATGATATTTGCTGCCAACACTCCTTAAATATCTGAGCTCAGACACATAACCATTAGAAGAATGGGTAAATTTGCACTGGGCTGTGGTTCTCTCCTGAAGAGTCTTCATGGTTCCCCACATGTAAACTGATATATTTCTCCCACCTTTGCTTCTATGTGGTTTGTGTATCTTGTGACCTGATGGGTTATCCAAAGAGCCTCACATTTACTTTTGAGTCAACAATTTGTACAACATTTTGGCATATAGTTAAGCATTGCTGAAACAAGTGGGTCCTCACCCAAAAAAAGATGTTTCAGCAATACATAACTTTGTTATACTACCTCGTTCAACTCATATCATATTGTGTCCACACATTCAAGTATCAAGGTTAACCGTTTTCAAAGCCATGTTCAATGGGTTGAAATCTAGGCCGTCTTAGAAAATAAAAAAATTAGGGATGCACCGAATCCAGGATTCGGTTCGGGATTCGGCCGAATCCTTCTGCCCGGCCGAAACGAATCCTATTTTGCATATGCAAATTAGGGGCGGAGAGGGAAATCACATCACTTTTTGTCACAAAACAAGGAAGTAACAAATGGTTTCCCCTTCACATCCCTAATTTGCATATGCAAAACAGGACTTGGTTCGGTATTTAGCCAAATCTTTCACGATGGATTCGGGGGTTCGGCCGAATCCAAAATAGTGGATTCGATGCAAAATAGTGGATTCGATGGTTATTTTTTTCTTAGCATTGAGTAGGGCCAGAGGGAGGTGGGAATCAAAACCTCAAAGAAGTTGTCTCCAATTTTAAGTTAAAGGGGTAAATAAGACCTGTCCCTGGATAAGTATTGAAAAAGTAACCTTGGATTTTTCACCTGCCATAAGGCACCCCCGTCCATTCCTGCAACTGCTGTTTCTGCATGTGCAACCAATTAGCTGTGACACCCCTATTTTAAAAAGCCCATTAAACATTATTAGGTATGTTAAAGGTCACTTTAAACCAATTTTAATAATAGCATATAACTCCTTTTTCCTAGGAGTGGCTTGGGTGACTTCGCTCCCTCCCCTTCCTACTGTGACATTTTTTTAACATTACGGGGCAAAATGGCTGTTACATGAGTGCTTAAAGCAACAGTGAAGTATAAAAATAAAAACTGGATAAACCGGTTGTGCAAAATAAAACATGTTTACTATCGTTACCCAAAAATGTAATGTATAAAGGCTGGAGTGACTGGATGTCTGACATAATAGCCAGAACACTACTTTCTGCTTTGCTTACTTTTGAGGGGTGCACGCCAAGCGATGTGTTCACCATCACATCCTATTAGTCAAAATCCAAGCAGCCACCAGCAGGTAGCACATACTGATCAGCAAACATCTGATTGGTTGCTATGGTTTACTTGAACCAGATAATTTTCAGCACCTCCTTATTGTAATAAGACCACCTTTATTGCATTTTAAAGGCTGTGCCAGATGGTTCTAGTAAGCCTTAGCAACCAATCAGATGTTTGCTGATCAGTATGTGCTACCTGCAGGTGGCTTGCTATAGGATATACCAGCAAATGTTGTGCTTGCTATTACATCTGTTTAAAGGTAAGTGTGCATAATAACTGGTTTTAGTAACTAGTCTGAGAGAAACTTGCCAACGAACAAATTGATTGATGTCCATGTATCCTACAGAACTACATTACAAAACAGGCTTTGTGTACGTTTCCTTGATGCCTACTTGTTGTGCAGGGTCGTCATAGTGGTACTGATATGCACACCCATTCAGTCTGAACACCTTGGAAAGCATTCATTAGTACACTCAGCTCATTCATTAGTACGTTTGAATATGGGCGATTTGTAATTATCCTGTCTCGTCTACAAAATTCTTTCCACAAAGCTTGTTTGTATTGTTTGCACTTTCTAGAACAACATGGGGAAAAATGTAAACTCAATATAGTTTATTTTGCTTTGTAAAGAAATTGAGTACAACTTTTATCTTCACAAATTAGTCGACATTTTGTACAGGAAAAAAATATTTACTCGTCTATGATACTTGAAGTGCTGATTTCATTTCTCGGGGCTAGAACCTAGTATTACACCAAAACTCTGAAAGTAAAGCAGCTTTGTCTTTACACTGTCACTAAACGGTCCCTTTCTGAATTGTATTTAATGATAAATGCTTGGCCTGTATTATGATAAATACACAAATTCATTTTTAATTGCCACTAGTTCTGGGGACTATGCAATAATCCATTTGTTTTTTAAATGGTAGTGGTTTAGACACTATTGCCTTTGGTTTTCATACCCTATGCAGATGTTTCACCCTTCACTTTTGGTTCTCTTTTGAGTTCCATCTTCAGAAAGGCATTTGTGTCTTCCTAAAACATAGGATTTTTTACATATTTCTGACTTGCAAAACATAAATTAAAGGAATGATTCTCAAACAATTGGAACAGAATTAATCGTTGGTTAAGTATTTCCTCACATGGTATTACTATAATTTAGGGATACAATGAATCCAGGATTCGGCCAGGATCCTGCCTTTTTCAGCAGGATTCAGATTCTGCTGAATCCTTGTGCCTGGCCGAACCGAATCTGAATCCTAATTTGCATATGTAAATTGGGAGCGGGTAGGGAAGTTGTGTAACTTTTCAGCACAAAAGATTTTTTTTAATTTCCAGCCCTTAATTTGCATATGCAAATTAGGATTTGGATTCAGTATCTTTCACCAAGTATTGGGGATTCAGCCCAAATAGTGGATTTGGTGCATACCAACTATAATTTAATATGAGAAATTGTGTATGTTTCCAACTTATCATGGCATAGTATTGCTTGAGACTGCAGCATATTAAAAAGAGAGGATTTATAAGACATGCAAAAGTCCTTTCATGACACTTTTCCAAACACTCTCAAGTGTTAATGAACTGTGTGGCACATTCATAGCCTATGAGGTACAAAACTAGTGGCTGGAACCACAAGTCACCCCATAGAAGTGGCAGTGGATGGTATAGATTTTTATGGCACCATCGTGTATGCAAGGCCTATACATGACTATGTTAAAGAATGCTATAACTTTGTCACTTTAACACAGAGGTTGGGAACCAAGCAAGTCTGAATAAAAGCAGCCACATTCCCAAAAACTTAAAAACTGTTGTATTTATACAGAACCATTTTCCACCTTAGCAAATCTTGCCTTGTATTATTGTGCGTGCTTCCTTTCAGTAAAAGGTTGAAACAAGAAGATAGGACCTTCTTTTAGACATTTAGATGATTCAGTTTGATGAAATGTAGTATACTTATGTACAATGGCACTTTAGCCTCTGCACTTTTCATACAGAAGTGGGTAAATCTGTTTTTAAAATGGATTGTCTCTTGAAGTCAAGTTCTTGGACATGGTAGAATGTAGTTGGATAGCTTGTTCATCAATATGATGGCTTTTTGACAAAATATTATTTGTTCTGGACATGACCTTCTGAAGAAATATTCATATATCTGCTTAAACAGTCCTTTTCAATTGTCTTCATTTTCAGGATTTTCTCCCAAGGTTAGATGTCACTCGATTTGTACATATCTGAAAGTAGCCGTGTTATTGGAACATTCCCAATTGTTTTCTTGAAAAAAACCTCTTCTATCGTTGAAGGGTTTATGGAGCGTAATGCTGGCAGGAGCAATAGGAGTTTTCCAAAGCGACATGGTTGTGTAGGGTATCTGTGGAAAAAGTTTTTCAAACACGTATTAGTTGGGAGGCTCACAGAAGAACAACTACATGTTTCATGTATGAATATAACCAGACCTGAATGAGATACCTAAGCTCTAGTGTAAGGACCCTGTTATTACATCTGGCTTATTTATTAACAAGCCATATTTTGTCTCAACTATAGTGTCTAGAGATCTAGACAAGTGTTTTTCAGATTTGTGGACCACTATTTGTGGTCCACTATTTGATCAGAACTACCCTTACTTGATAGCAAGGTTATATGAAAGTATACTTTTGTACTTTCTGTACCTGACCCAAACCTGCCCGGCACGTCTATTTATAGACTCACACCGAACCTGGCCATCTCTGACATCATGAAAGGGGAGGGACAGGTATTAGCCTAGAAAAAGCTGGCAGAGGAAGGTTGTGTGTGGGGAGAACAACCCTAACTGTCCTGTACCTGGAAATTGTTTTGGGCCTGCCTGAACATCATTTCTTACCTTTTATCCTACTAAATTTTCTACAATATATAGGGGCAGATTTATTAAGGGTCAAATTGGAAATACGAATTTTCACATTTTTTATGGTCAAATTCGACTAGGGAGTTATCCAAACTATATTCGAGTTTTTTTAAAAATTCAAATTAGATTTTTGAGATTTTTCAAACTCTGGGCCTTTAAGAACTGGAATTATTTGCCACCTAAAACCTGCCGAATTGCTGTTTAAGTCAATGGGAGAGGTCCAGGGATCAATTTGGTGATGTTTGCAGCCTTCTTGACATTCAAGTTTTTTTCACAGAAAAAAACACAAACTGAGTTTGATCGAATTCAATTAGAATTTGATTCGAGTTTTCGGGTGGTTTAAATTCGTCTGAGTTGGAAAAAAACTATTTTATTAAAAAATTTAGAATTTATGGTAGTTTTAAAAATCTCACATGAATTTGTGATTTGAGTGCCTCATAGTGTAGACTTTTAGGAATCACTCAAAATCGTACTCTAAGCTGGGCTTCCAGCAGCATCTAAAACCGCAGTATAAGCATTAAGCCCAAATCTTATACTTATTGGCCTTGTCATAATGGGAGCCTTATCCACGACTCTGGGCACCTCTATTGGTGGCTGTCTGTGCTGCAATACAACTATTTAGTAGACAAGCAACACTAAAATATAAGTGAAATAAGTGTTCATTAAACCGTTGCAGGTTTGGTGTTGGAAGGCTCCAAGTGTACTATTTGGCCAATGCCGTATCAAGGTCATGTGAGTAGTGAATCCCTTTTAAGGCCACACCTAACTATTCCCATGGAAAATTGGGTGCAGAAAATCTGCAGCATATTTTCATAACGTAGTGCTTTTTTATACCCCAACATTTTAAAAATGAAAAGAGGGACAAAAAGATCTGCCACGTGTAACGCAGAGAGATTTTTTAACCACGCCTATTTTATGGCCACATCCCCTAATTACCGTGTCCAGTTTACAAAATTTGGCAGGTTATGAAAGTTTGAACACATTTCTGGGAGTTTTAGGGTCATGTATTATATATTATAACAGTTTTGCTAATTAAGGTGAAATTGCTGCTAGACTCTCCCAAGAGACTTGCTTACAATTGTTTATTTGCTTATATTAAATTGTTGCAAATGTATCGAACTGCAGCTGCTCAGTATTTTGGGCTCTCTGCCAAAAACCGCCTTATAATAATTACGTTTCAGAATTTTTTTTCTGATATAACTGCACAAGATTAAAGAGAAACTTCAGAACTTTTAATTAAAAAGCCAGGACTGCCCACAGAAACAGTCCCGCAGAAAACTGGACAGTTGGGAGGTATGCGGTTTGTTACGCATATGCAAATTAGCACATGGAAGAAGCACTTGGAAACAAATAAGCTATTACCTTAATTGTGTTGCCTAAAGACGTCTTGCTTTAAGGGTTTGGAATCAGTTCATCCTGATGAAAAGGGCTCGGATTAAGCTGAATTCTGATCTAAATCTGAGATTTAGGTGCGTCCCTAGTAACTGGACCCTAGGAACCAGATAGCTGATGAAATTGCAAATTAGAAAACGCAAAGCTAAATAATTTAAAAACCACAATAAATTCTTTGTTGCTGCAAATTGTCCCTTTAAGTCTGGTGTGAAAAATGTTTCACTGATTGAATATATTAAGGGACACCCCTAAGTAAGAACTGGATTGTCTTAGTATACCTGATTTGGAATAAATCTGTATTTACTTATTTTTGCTGTACTACAAAAAGCCCATTGGCAACATTTTAAACCCATATTTTGATCTGGAAAACAACAAGACACAATATCTAAATATTGAAGGCAGTTCCAGTTTTGGCATTCAACCCATTACAAAAATCATTATCACCTGGTGTGTATGTAGCTGTTGAGTGTGAGCTGTGCTTCGTCTTGTAAGGCTGAGATAGCAGCAGCATTTCGGAAATTCCTTAATTCTGAACCACTATGTGTAGACACTATAAACAGAGAAAAATACATGTTCATTATTGTAGAACCTAATAGAAAACATTAACTTTGCACCCCATGCATAAAGCCATTGTTGCTGATGATCCTGTTCGTAGAATAGTTGGAAGCCTGTTTTAGTAAAATAAAAAGACAGAAAATAGGAAACTTTCAACCTATTGTGCAGTAGTGTATCAGTTTAAAACTGGCCATTCACATTCTGCTAAAAGTTTTGTAGGATTTTCAGTGCATATTTATACTGCCTGAATATTTTTGTTCAGAGGATATTGGTCGATTCACCAATTAGACATGTCAGAAGATTTAAAGTGGACCTGTCATTCAGACACAAAAATCTGTATAACAAAAGTCCTATTCAAATTAAACATGAAATCCAATTTCTCTTTTTTATTAAAGCATTCATAGCTGTTGTAAGCTCATTTAAAAATCTCAGCTGTCAATCAAATATTGTCTGCCCCTCCTCTATGCCAGTGGCATAGAGGCGGGGCAGACAATTACTTTCACTTTCCATTCAGCACTTCCTAGATGTCACTGCTCTCCACACATTCCCCTGTTCTCTTTACCGTTTAATTGTGTAGCCAGGGCATAGGAATGGACATCGGGTCCCCCATTCTGGTGCACAAACAAGATTCTGAGATGATACAAGGCTTGCCTTAATAACACTGTCCACAAAATGGCTCCTGCCTGCTTGTTATAATTATGAATTCCGAGACTGAAGGAAACAAGATTCAAATAATTTATATAGTGTGATTAAAGTTCACTAATGTGATAAAATAGGATTTGGAATGTTTTTTTTTGGGTGATGGGTCCCCTTTAAGCTGAGGTTGCACCATTTTTTGCCTTTACACTGCATTGGCAGCTATATTTTCTCTTCACTTCCCAGTGTTCATTCAAACGTTACAGAATTAAACGCTTAAAATGGACTTAATGGGAGATGTCCCGTTAAGCAGAGCTTTCTGGAGACCATGTTTCTGGACAGAAAGCCATTTCACCTAATGACGGCTCTGTAAGAAGTTCTGTTTATGATTCAATTTAATATCTGAAGCAGGAATTGTGCTACCTACCACCAGCCTTAAAAGTGACAATGCATTTGAGACAAGCAAATTCAGTAGCATCTAGCCGGAGCTGTCGAAATCTAGAAACCACATCTTGTAAAGCCTGGATCTCCGAGATGATCTTATTCAGCTTTGGAGATTCTGTGTTCTCGTTGTTCATTCCTGAAAATAAACACAGGTTCATCATAAATGTGCTTTTCCCCTCCTCCCCTTGCAGTCGCTTTGTTTTAATCTCTGACAAATCTGCACCAATTAACATTTATCAAGCCTGAGATAAACGATTTTGGTGTAGATTTTGTTTTATGAAGTTATTATAAAATACTCTTCTTTTATACTTTTTTTTTGGATGATAAACACAGCAATTTGCATTTCAATAATGATACAAGCAGTTATGAATACAACAAGACAACATTATTTGCATTTAAATATAAATTTATAAATGACAGGTATAAGCTTTTGTTCGAATGGGATTTGTTATTCGTGCCATTTTGTTCTAACTCCCAGTAATGCATTTTAATGTTAATTTCTACAACAAAGTCATTAAATTGAGCAGCCCTTACCAGATACAGCCAGTAGTGTGCTAGCATCAACTGGGATCGCCCATTGTGCTATTCCGAGAACAAACAGCTCTCTCCACGCGTCCTCTAGAAGCATCAGCTGCCACACAATATATGAATGATAGGTTTACAAGCACATCAACTATGCATATTCCCATTATCTCGCAGTTGCTATGCTAGCTCTCAAAACCCTTTCTATCTGAATATTTTATCTCAATCATGTTTGGTCAATGATACTTGTAAATAAAAGGGTCTGTAACATATTGTGCTATTTATATCAAGCAAACTTCATTGTATTTAATTGGTTTTAAAATATAAAAACTTCTAGTTTATGGAATAGAGAATGAGAGGCCAGGGGAATAGGAGAATCATTTTAGTGGCTCTTGTCTCCTATGCCTTTTTGCAATATTTTGAACGGTTTTCTTGTGTATCTTTTACACAGCACAAGATGGGAACATTTTTTATCCATCTGTGAGTTACAGAATAGCTATTGCACACCTTTCATTTCATGGAGTTTTACAAGAAATATTTTATTCATATTTTTCTGAGTAATATGGACTGTAATTGGTTTCCAAAATAGAGATTTTTCGTAAGCATGTATCTCTGTATAGTTTGTACTGCAACATTTTGATTAATTACATATTTTGCTATTTAGATTAAGCAAACTTCATTGTACTTAATTGGGTTTAAAAATATAAAAAACTTCTAGTTTACAGAAAAAGAATAGAAGGCAAGAGGATAGAAAAAACATTTTAGTGGTTCTTGCTCCTATGCCCTGTGCATTCATTTAACAATATTCTTGTGTATCTTCATTTTTATATGTAATACAGAGGGTAATCGGTTTTCCAAAACAGAGATTTCCAATAAGAAGGTAACTCCCTATAGCTTTGTACGGCAACATTTTGATCTGTTATAATTTTTTAAAAACTTTTACATTCAAGGGAGCTGTTATTAAGATATCCCTACTAATCTTTGGGGAAACCACTATATTTTAGAAAGTTTATTTCCTTAGCAAGTGAATATGTCTCTGTCTGGGATTAGAGAATCAAGTACCTGGATTTAGCAAGATCTTTTGATATTCCTATTATTTAAAAAAACAAAAGTCCACAAAATAATATCAACCTTAAATAAAATGTCAATAGGAGTTCCCAGACCTGTATTTAAATATTACTCTTTGAAGTAAACTGCAAATTTACTTGACTGAAATACAGTCCATTTCTAGTTATATCTTGAGTTCACCCACTTCTGAGTCACATATATTATATCTGCAGGGCTTTAATTTACCTGGTCTTGTAGTGACAATGTAGAGAATGCAGGTACACTCTTTGCCCACTTAATGCTCATAAATAGAAGTCGTGCAGCTGATTCACAGACTGACTCAGTGGCGAACTCATACAGATACAGAGGGGCTCCATTCACTTCATGAGGGTACTAAAAGGCAGAGCAAATATATGTTATTCTGCTTTACATATATACAGTATAACTTACATTTAAAGTACCTGTACTGAAAATCAAATTACATTTAAAAAGTAGGCAAGTATGCTCCCGTATTAAACATCACATACAATTTCTAGCCAGCCATTTCTTTGTGCAAATGTAATAACATTTAAAAATCGGCAATAAACAGCAATAAACTTTAAAGGGGACCCAAAAAATGATTCCAAATCCTATTTTATCACGTTAGTCAAGCAAAATGAACTTTAATTACACTGTAAAAATTATTTGAAATTTGTTTCCTTTGGTCTAGGAACTCATTATGATAGCAAGCAGGCAGGAGCCATTTTGTGGATAGTGCTATTAAGGCAAGCCTTGTATCATCTCAGAATCTTGTTTATGCATCAGATTGGGGGACCTATTGTCCATCCCCATGCCGGGCTACACAATTAAATGGTGAAGAGATCGGGGAATGTGTGGAGAACAATATCATCTAGTAAGTGATGAATGAAAAGTGAAAGTAATTGCCTGCTCGTTTATTGACAGCTGACATTCTTAAATTAGTTTACAACAGCTATGAATGCTTTAATAAAACAAATAATTTGGATTTCATGTTTAATTTGAAAAGGACTTATAATACAGATTTTTATGTCTGGGTGACAGGTCCACTTTAAGATATACACCTAGGTATGGGTTCTATTCGCCTGAGGCATTCTGGATAAGAGGTTTTTCTTTATATTGTATCACCATACCTTAAGTCTGCCTAAAAATCATGTAAACCCATAAAGGTTGTTTTGCCAGTAAAATGGATATATGCAGCTTAGTTACCATCAAGCACATGGTATTGAATTATTATTACAGAGAGAAAGTATATAATTTCTAAAAAAAATTCTTAAAATGCTTAAAATATGGGAGATGGTTTCTTTTTCATTTTGGAAATTCTCTGGATATCCGGCTCTCAAGCTAAAAGATCCCATTCTATTTTATTAGGATTGCATATCATTTCTAGAGAGATGCCAGAGCAGCTCTTTATAATACCCGTTAATTCCTCAGTTGTGCACACTTTTATGAAAAGACTAACTAACAAGTTAGGTCTCTGTGATAAAGACTAAAACATTAAGTTAAACTAAGGAATTTAATAGAGTATCATAGAACTACGAATATTTAAATACACATATGAAAAGGAACCCCAGATAATGCCAGCTATATGTGTGTAAACATGTAATGAAAGTATAATCTTAGCATTATAAATATGATTTCATGATGTTGCAGAATAAGTGTATTCCAGTCATGGAATGTGGCAATATCTTAAAAGTCTGAGAGCTTACGGCAGGACAGAAGATTGAGATTTCACTAAGTGAAATGACTTAGTAGGTCTCACTTACCTTTGGGGTTGGCTGTGCCAGTCCTACTAAGGTTTGTCTTTCTGGGACAGTGGAGATAGCTGCCAGCTCCAGATTGTGTGCTTCCAATTGCCTAACAGTGGTGAAGAAGGTTGGGGTCGGCAGTGCTGTTGATGAAAAGTGTTGTGTGCTTCCATTCACTTCTTTGTGTCCTCTAAAGTATAGTGCCACTTGCTTCCTTATGGTGGATGTTCTTGGTCCTCTTTCATGTTGAACAGCTGAAATCAACCCAGCAATCATCTCAGAGCTATTCCATCTCATTTGTTAAATTGATGTAGAGGGCTGTCTTCATTTCATTAAAACGTTAAAATCATAGAAATCTTCCCTCATACTGTGTCCTTGAAAGATCATCCCTTCCTTATGATTTTCCTTTTCTAAATAACTACATGAATCGTTATTTTATGCCAAGAAAGTCAATCTCATAACATAAGCTTCTGTTCTTAGGTATAATACTTTTGATTTTGCTTATCTAAAAAAAAAAAATACACAGTGACTGTTTCTTTCTGATTGCTAAGAAAATGTTATAATAACCTTTTTTTCTAGTATGAATGACAATAGATGATTGTGTACATAAGTGAAAGGATCACTTCTTATGAAGAGGAGCCAGTAGTTGAGAGAAATTACCATCTTTATTCATGTTGACTTCCAGACATTTCTTCAGACGACACGCTCGGCACTGATTCCTGTGAGTCTTGTCAACTGGACAACCCCCCTGTAACCAAAAATTCATGTTAATTTAATGCAAATGTTAACTGATGCAAATGTAATATACTTTATTGCAGGCTCAGATGTGAAATACCCCTATCATATTTTCAGTTCTAAAGCAATATTGGCCATGGATAATGTGCTTTTGTATTTGTAATATCTACTCTCTCACACTCGATTTATCACAAATGTTAAGAACCAGGTAATGACTCTAGTAGTTAACCCTTTAAGTTCTATTGAAAGTAAAATCCTGGCACCCTGATAAAAAGAACGTCAGCTGATTTCTGGTCAGTTTTATGCCACATATCTATTTACAAGGCAACATGTGATTATGCTACCTGAAAGCAAATTAACATTTTTAGGTCAAAAATCCTAAAACTTTCAGGAATATTTGCACTTGTGAAAGAAAATTTAAAAAAAAAAAAAGAATTTATATTATCCTAAAACTTACTTTTCATAAACTATTCTCACTTTTTATTCCCACCTTTTATTAAAATTGATTAAAAACCTGTTGGAATGTTTGTAAATAGACCACTTGTGTGCCAGGACCACTTTTTAATCGAATAGCAATATAATGTACTGTTGCCCTGTATTGATAAAGCTGGTGTGTTTGCTTCAGAAATACATCTATAGTTTACATAAACAAGCTGCAGTGTAGCCATAGGGGCAGCCATTCAAGTACAGCATACACAGTAGATAACGGATAAGTTCTGAAGAATCCCATTGTATACTACAGAGCGTATCTATTATCTCCTTTTCAGCTTTGAATGGCTGCCCCATGGCTACACAGCAACTTGTTTATATAAACTGTAGAAAAGTATCTGAAGTAAACACAGCAGCTGTACTAGGGCAGCACAACAGTACATTATATTCTGATTACTTCAAAACACTTTCATTTTTTTGTTGTGTTACTGTGCCTTTAAGAAAAGAAATGCATATACAAAACCATATGACCTTAGTTATCTAAGTGAAATGTCTTCAGATAATTTACAGTTTCAAATGCAAATCGGTCAATATAAACGGGTCTATTGAAGCAGTACTGAGCCCATAAACAGTCAGGCAGGGTCTTAGGCTACTTCTATCAAATGTTTGTTTTTGTCCTCTATCAAATAGGGTAACGTTTGATAAAGATAAATTGGTTTGAAAAACAAATCCCTATTACTAATCTTTATAAAAGAATATTCAGTACACAGTGTTTCACATTCCTACATGAACCTCACTATTTACATCACTGGGATTTTTAATCCATATCAAAATAAATTAGATTAGTGACTGAGAAAAATTCTTAGTAAGGAAACAACTCACCAGCAGTTTTAAATGTGTACTTTTATAAAAAAAAAAAAAACTACATTTTGAAAACTGCCCAGCACTAATTAGCATTTCATTAAAAAGATTAGTTCAAATCAAAAAATCAAATGGCATTACTGATTTTGCAGCCACCCTTATTTGTTTATAGAGAAGGCTGCTACTTGTCAAACCCCTATTTATACTGCAAGGGGTTAAGAATTCAGTACAGAAATGATATCATGTTAGATGCCTATTTCACCAACCCAGTGTGCTTGAAATTTGAGAATGGAATATCTTCTCCACAACAGAGCGAAAGAAAGCGCAGCTCCAATTATTATATCTTTGAATAGTGAATAACAGAGGGTCAGGGTATAGTGGTGCTCACCGTAGATGGCCATCAGGTTGTCAGAGCTGTGCTTTTATACAAGATTCCATGTGAAAGGGGCCTCACAATGAACAGATTTCTCATGTGATACGCCACATGCACTGTATATGTATACTGGGGAACATTATTCTGTGAGCACAAGTGAAATATGTTAATATATTTTGCAGAGCCGTGTTGGGGTACCAATTTTATATCTAACACTGCACTAGTAAAGCTAAAGATGTTACATGTTGCTTTCCAAGTCTGTGTTCTAATTAAAAGCAATGCAAGTGTATATATGAACAACTACATAAATATTATAAAAGCATACCCTAACGGTTTATTGTGTGTTCATATAAACACACAGAAGAGCTCATTGGCTGCTATTTGTACAGATATGATCCAAATAATTTGTAACTATAAACATATTTTGCCACATTTTTACCCCATAGGAGATTTCATTATACAGTAGAACCCCCATTTTACATCCTCTGATTTTACATTTTCCTGGATTTTACACCATTTTTTTCCGGTCCCCCGAAAAACATAAAATGGGGGTTCAACTGTATTTGTAATTGCTTTATTTTTATGTGTTGGATTCTATGTATAAAACACAAGGAAACATTCAGAGCCATAGTAGAAAGTTTAACAGTCATTTTGCAAGTGGGAAGGGGGGTTGTCATTCCACTCATAATGTATTTTTGAGTTTGATCAGAATGCTGTAAAACAATATACTAGCATAGACATAAAAACTACTAAAAAACATATGTTGGGGAAATACTGACCTGATTTCCAGATTTGCAGACATAAGTTCTGTTCCGTCTGATGCTTCTTTTGAAAAACCCTGAACATCCATCACAGGCGTACACTCCATAGTGTTTACCTGAGCTGCGATCTCCGCATACTTTGCATGGTATGTCCAGGATCCGACCTACAGGCAGATAATAGGACAAGTGAGCCACAAAAGGATCGTTTTTTTTTCTGATACACACACAAATCCATGAATTGTAATGCAACGAAATGTGGCAAAGCATTGGCAAAATGGGGTGTTTCACAGTGACTGGTTAAAATTCAACTTGTCCCTAAATCAGTATGTTTCTTATATTTGTATACTACTAAATCCAATTCAGAAAAGTCCAACATGTTAATACTTAATAGATATGGTATCCTGTCTTAGCTATGTAAAGTTGTTGTGGGTAACAAAAGGAAATAGGTATGTCAGTTGTCTTTAAATAATTGATACTGGGATCCAGATTTCAGACTAATGATTAGGCATTATAACAAAAAAGGAGTCAGATGGGCTGCCTATGAACCAAAAAAGTAATTTAAAAAGACAGAGGACCTATATGGGCCTTATGCAGGGCAGCCCTGTTTTACTGAGGTCATTAACCTACATGTAAACTGAGCCCTAGATAAATTGTCTATGACTTTAGCAGAAAATGTAATAAACAGACACAATATGATCTTGGCTATCAGGCAGTGATGAAGCAAGTCTATTTTGTTTTGGTGAGGGAACATGCAGCCCTCATCCCCACTTCCATAAACATGACAGTCCACCAGGGGCGCACCGCCAATGAGGCAAGCTGAGACATGCACCTCAGGCTGCAACGCCGGAGAGGTTTCCAGGGGCGGCAAAAAGCCGCTCCTGGTACCTTTAAGAGCCGAATGTCCGTTTTTAAAACAGAAATTCGGCTTTACTAATGCGAGAGAGCGCAATTGCACTCTCTCCCATTAGTGTTCCTGCCTCCCCTCCCTACAGGTAAGTCGGCGAGGGGGGGCAGCAGTGCAGGAGCCGCCTCAGTCGGCCCTTAGGCAAGAATCGGCGCTGCAGTCCACTCTTGCTTTATGGCAATCAAACTATCATTTGTAAGATAATAAGAACAGATCTCTAAAGCAGAAAAAACACTAAACTAAACTTTTTATCACTAAACTTTTAAACACTAAACTTTATATCTGAATTAATGAATGACAACCCTTTTATGTAACTACACAGAACAAATGTGTCCACATTTAAATGGCATTAGAAAGCAACAAAATTGTGCAATGACAGTGTCTACTAGTCACCTCTGTCAGTGACCAGAGCAATAGTATAAAGCCCATGTTACATTTAGAATTAGTGTCACAGTGTTCCTCTCAGGGAGAAACACAGCAGTTATAACTGCTTTCCCCCCTCTTGCAGCAGTGCCATTGTCTGCATAAAGTAGTGTATTTCCCAATCAAATGGGAAATACAGTAACTTACAGAAGGCAATGCAGAGTTGTGCATATACCTTGCCCAAAAAGGGGTAATTTATCACACTAAGGGAGTTATTTATCAAGGTCCGAATTTATCTCAGTATTTCTAATATCAAACTTCAAGCAACTCCGAATTCCAGAATGGAATTATGAAGAAGAAAGCCCGAAAAAATAGGGTCAGGCAAACTTCGGCGCTTTCCCCGAAAACGTACAATTGTTCAGAGTTTTCCACAAAAACTATGAGTTTTTTGCGCCGAACCGAAATCATCGGCTATCGGTACAGACATCAGCACAGACATTGGGACCTTCCCCATTGACTTATACAGGACTTCAAGTGTTTTTAGATGCCGTGGTTTCAGATTCTGAGTCTTTATACAATCTCGAAAAAATTTACGTTTTTTTTTTTTTTGAATGTAAAACTGATGAGGGGGCTATTTTAAGTACGTTTTGAAATGTACATTCATTTTTCTGTCATTACAGGATATTAAGGGAGATAGGTACTGTTAATATGAATGAATTTTGTTAAAACAGGCCACCTGAAACCTGATAGTTTCCCACCAGTCTGACCACCAAGTAGTCAAGGAAGAAGTCAGGAGAAAGAAAGAGGCTGCTCTGGTGTTCCCATAGCAGTAATATTTGGGCACATTAGTGAAATGTTGTGCCACTTGGTCTATACTGCTGTCTGTGTGCTGAAGATGTTAGCAATAAACACGTATTGGAACGTTGTGACGCCATACTTCTTTAGTTTACCATACTGGCACGTCAGTACATCTATTGACACTTAAAGAAGTATGCGAAAACAACACACAGGCAGCAGTATAGACCAAGTGGCAGAACATTTCACTAATGTGCCCAAATATTACTGCTATGGGATTCCTGATCGCACTGTGCTGGGGGCCTCATTATTATTAATTTCATGATGGAGGCTGTGGGCCGGTGTAAATTTGGAAAAGGGCTGCATTTTGGACATGCCTGCTCTAGCATTAGTAAACAAGCTATATGAAGTATGGCTTGAATTGCAGCGTTTAACACATATGTATGTATAACAGCCATAAGCCATTTAACAGCATATACTTCTAAGAATATTACTTGGGATTTCAAAATAAAGCAAGCATATACAGACATTTGGCTCAGACACTGCATTATTATTAAATTGTTTTATTTATTATACCCCAATGCTGCAAAAAGCCAGAATCTGAAAATCAGTCATCTCAGACCTGTTGCGGTCCTGTATAACTCAATGGGAGATCCCAATTTGAAGATATCATGGTTTGCCAGAAAATCCAAAAATAAATCGGTGTTTTCGGGCAAATACACGAAAAAAATTAGGCGATTTAGGAAAAAAGTCAGAAAGATCTAAAGATTCATGTTTTTGCTCAATTTTATCGGATTTTACATACATGTTTATTAAAAAATGTTTATTCCCAAATTTTAGGGGTGGCAAAATGGTATGATATTAATCCTATTATCACTGGTCACAGCTATAGTGATACATCTGGTTATATCCACATAGAGTATATTGCATAGTCATTTGCAGAAAATTGCATTTAATGGGTACTCCTACTTATGCACGTATTACATGGCAATGGGGTTAACCAGAGCTGTTTATGGATCAATGTGGGACACCAACCCATGTGGCAGAAATAAATATTGTCTCCTAGTCATCAAAACCCTTACAATAAGGCATATCATTTTTTTTTTTAAATTTACATATTATTTCTTAAAGAGGACTAAAATACTGAAACTTGTTTCTTTTATTTAAATTTAGTATAGTTCTATTTTCTTTATACTTCCATTAATCATGTATTCGTCCTTAATTAAAAATTTCCTTTGGAGTTGGGAAACTGGGAAACATTAACTATGTGCATGAATGAATGAATGTCAGCCTGCACTGGGAACTTTCTCCCAGTGTGGGCAGAATATTGTTGCTACAAGCAATTTTTTGGCCAAATTATTTTTTTTTTCTTCCTGCCAGAGTGCATGCTCTATTAGACCACACCTCCAGTGGGGGAAGCAATTTTTCCTATATTAGGTGCCCTTTAATAGCAAATACATTTCTGAATTTCCTTAAAACCATTTCATAACAGTTTTAATGAATGTATATTAACATTTTCTTAGAATTAGAAGAGATACTAAAAATTGCTTAGAATTATTATTTCATTATGCAAAGGAAAAAAATATATAGTGTGAAGGGGCCTTTTAAAATAATAGGCAAATAATCTGGTAACCCTTAAGGTAGACCTTATCCTGTTTATTTGAACATCAGTTATTATTTTTTATAGTAAAAGTTGCACTTGAATGGCATCTGCAGCTTTCATAAACAGTTATTAAACTGTGTAACTATAAACACTGAAATTCACAATATGTGCTCAGCACGTGACTTCAGGATTTCTGATACTGGCAATTTGAAATGACAGATCCTAGTGCTACTCATCATACAGTATAGTCTTAAAGATTTCTTATATTGTTTTTAATATTCCCCGAAAGATTTCTGTTCCTATATGTTAGGGTTGTAATTGAAAGAATTCAGAGTATCCACAATTCAGTTAATATTCTTCCTTCTACTTTTTTGGTAACTGTTCTGCAGAATAGGGGGCTGCTTCTGGCCTACTGTTGTTATACAGTTTTACAACAGGGGATATCTGTTTCTTAATGAATGAAAACAAGATTTCAAACATAGCTAAAGCTGAAACAACATGAAATATGTATAAATTCCTTAAATCTTAAATGCATCAATTAACATTGTAGAAATGTTATATTAAAGGAAACAGATTCTGCAACTGCTGGGAGGGCCTGGAATGTATAGAGACCCAGGAGATTCTGATAAGCAGTAATACAGTAAATGTTTATGAAAAATGTCTTATCTCAAAGGAGCCCTAGAGTGATTTTGCTGTGGGGCTCATTAAACTCCAGCCACTGCTAACAACAATGACAATTGTCTGGTAGCCTTTAGCTAGTATACAGGAACAGCACAGTGGAACTCGAGAAATATTAGAAATATTGTAATCAGCCAGACTGACTAAATTTTCAGAGCAACTGGATACCAGGTTATATGTAACGGTCACACCGGGCTGTTTCTCAGTCTGCTCTGGTGCTAAAATCTGCTTTATGTGTCTGCACCTGGGCTGAGCGTTTCAAAGCAAAATGACGCAAGCGATCGTTTCTGCCTAGCGAAACTTCGTTAGTCCTTTTAGGCTTAGGTCAATTTTGAGTAGGGGGGGGTACATTAAAGTCATATACATGTCTTAGAAATGTTGGTGTAAATGCTTGAAGTGACCACTTTTTTTTAAAGATGTCCAAGGAACCTGAATAAAATCAATAGGGATCCTCTAATGCCCTACACATGAGCCCATCCTAAAACTAATGTTCCATGCCCCTCAAATGTCTGGGGACTTTCACAGTCAGGCAATCCCACTTAAAAAGGACAAGTCCCCAGTTTTTACAACTTTACTGCATTTCCTGCAGACAGGATATGATGTAACATAAGATTGAGGAAGATGTAGCTTTGTTTTATCAGTTTGCCTGGTCTGAGGTGGTGAAGTAAACTCTGGCGAAAGAGGTAATCAAAGTAAAAAGTTGTCTGGCGATAGAGTGCGAACGAACGTTCTTGGTTGCTAGTGAATTGGCGATGTCCCTGTGGATGAGATTGCTGGAGAATTGTCACTATCGATGGCCACTTCAGTGGCTCTGGGTGCAGAAACAACAAGGAGTGGAGGTGAGTGGCCAAGGTGTTTCTTGGCCTCTTAACAGTGCTTATACTACTGATGACCTTCAGGGCCCGTGCTACTTATGGAAGTCCCAGGCACACAAAGCAAACGGTTCCTTTCCCTAGTATGTAGATGCCAAGGTGTTTACATTTAGATTTATTGTATATGGCAAAACAATTACCCTGTTTAATGCGGCAAATACATGCCCTACTATTATTTATAAATAACCTGCTTTTTCCTCTGCTTCTGCTATACACGTACATTATACTGTATTATTTCCATGTGACCCTAGCAATTCTTGCTCTACTATTTACATGTGATATGGGTATTTTAATACCTTTGAGTTTAGAGACCACAACTAAACAATAGCTCCAGTGTCAATGAAACAGCTTTAAATAAATTCATTGGTAGAGTGGCAAGCACTAGGGCAAAGTTCCCGGTGCACTTCCCGTCATCAGATATGATCTGCCCGATTTTTGTCCAGATATCAGGTGGGCCTGTCAGAGATCCCCGCACATGGACAGGTATACTGCTGAATCCGTCTGAATCAGTCTAAAGGGCCCGAATCAGCATATTAAATCTGCCTGTCTGTGTATGGCCACCTTTTAGGATACACTAGCAGACAAGCAGCAGAGAAACCCCAGCAAAATACAGTAGTCTGCACTTCTCTTTTCTGACTGACAGCCAGTTGCTTGACACTATAAAGATTAGTCATGCCCTGGAGTCTCAGTTTGTAATCCTAATTCCCATTGGCCAGTAATACATGTGTACTGTATTCCCCCTAATTTTGCCCTTTGCAGTCAGTGGATTGGTCAGTGGATTGGTCAGTCTGACACAAGTAGAATTCTGAAAGCAAATCTCTGATGGGTTACTGTGTGTTACTGCACCAAGGCAAATAATGTTAAAGTCCTAGTGAGTGGAATTTAAAGCAGTAACCTCAAACATTATTAGTAAAAAGAGAATGACTGGTATAAAGGGTGGGAACTGCCCGACAGGGGAGTGCTGCACTTTTTGATGAGTTTTTGTATTTGGTTAAGAAGGCTATTAGGGAGAGGGCAGGGTAATAACAAGGCATCTTCCCAGGGAGATGTGGGGTTAGGATGGGACATTCATATTCAGCAGGGACTCTAAAACAATGCATTAGATAGAGTGTTAACTTAATGATTTT
Source organism: Xenopus petersii (assembly GCA_038501925.1). Classification (NCBI taxonomy): domain Eukaryota; kingdom Metazoa; phylum Chordata; class Amphibia; order Anura; family Pipidae; genus Xenopus; species Xenopus petersii. Next base: position 80,855,344 of record CM076681.1, on the reverse strand, counting down.
CTCATTGAGACCTGTTTGACTGCCTCCAACAAGCACAAGCTGCCACATCTCCTAGTAAATTAGGCTGGACAGCTGCTCTGTAGAGCAGGGCTAGGGGAAAGGGGGATTAAGCTTGGGTGGGGTATGGAATGGGGGTGAATTTATTTGATAGAAAACATTCTTATAATTTCAAACAGCAGTTTAAGTGTACTCTAAGCAGCTTTCAGTGCAGGTTGGGGCACTTTTCAGGTAGGTTTGTGTGGGGAGCTTTTAAAGCAGATATGTACTTGTTTTGTTCCACTAAATGTGTAATTACAAGGTCCCTTTGGCACCTTCCTATTGATTCACCAGTGACCCGTCAAAAAGAGTAGCATGGGAATTCTGCTGTCACACAATGCCTACAGGGAGCACACCCCCCCCTCCTGCAGGCTTAGCTTCGTCTTCTGATACTAACTCCACCTTCCTGATCCAGCCTAGCAATGCACTCTTACACCTACTGCAGAGTCATGAGCAATGGGGCAGACAGCTAACAATGTAATGCCTTACATACACAGGGCATGGGGTGGGCGACTGCAACCTCTGACTTGTACTGCTCCTTGGAAATAGACTACCACCTTGCAATGTGATGCCTTACACACATAGGTCAATGGCCTGTTTCATACTGACCAATATATAATTTGTAAACATGATTATTTATTAGTTAAAACATTAATATTTTGTAATCATTATACTAGAGATTTTGGATCCCGCTACTGGTGAGGTGATTTTATTTGCACTATATCAAGGTGTATTAGGTAGCTTCAATAATCGGAGAATATAAATTGTAGTTTTGTTTACATCGGGCTACGTTCAGTGTCTCTCTTTTACAGCAACAGGAAAGAAAAGAAAGTAGAGATCTGATGTCATAGATAATGAACATAATGAACAGATGGTATAAAGGTATTCTGGAAAGATAGATAAATAAATGATAGATAGATAGATAGATAGATAGATAGATAGATAGATAGATAGATAGATAGATAGATAGATAGATAGATAGATAGATAGATAGATAGATAGATAGAAGGCTTTACATGGGACATGTGCACAAACATACCCAGACCAGGCTGTATGCAACAGAGAAGTGTATCCCTGAACTGGCATTTGGTGGGCAGAACTGAGTGATATACCCCATGCTAGAGAACCTGGCAACTATTGGAGTGGGACAGACATAACCAGAATCTGAAAGCAACCCAACCTGACAGAAGATCACTGGGATGGAGGCTAATGAGGGTTTGGAAGAGACCCGTGATTGAGCAGAAGCCTCTTCCTTAGAGCAGCCTGGATTTGACAGTACAGCGAGACACAAACAGATTTTTATTGAACTGGGAAACCGTTTTTAACATCCCACAGCAGGGTGCCCAGGGACTTTTTGTGTGTTATAATTGCTTAAAGATATATGGCAGCTTAGATTACTGTAATTATCATCAGGGGCTGCTGAAAGAAGAGTGTGTATGATCTGCAGGAGTAACCCTACCACCCAGGCAGAGATCAGTTTGCATAACTATACTCTCAGGGCAGCCTCACTGTGTATAAACAGCCCCAATCCCAGTCACTGCACAGGTTCTCCAGCAGTGTTATACAATGCTCACTGTGCAAAGGCCCCTGCTATATTCTCTAGCATGATCAGATATTCGCAGGAACATTATAAATAGCTTAACTTCTCCAAGTTATATATTTTTTTTATAAACACTCAGTTCTTTTAGCACTTAATGCTGATGTTATATAATACTTAACGTGCAAAAAATAAATACAGTCTGTTCCAAGACACTCCAGGTACCCAGTGGGCCTAGAACATTCCAGAGACATATAAAATACTCACGAAGCAAAATATCTCTCTCTATATTTCAGTGTGTACAGATATCCCTCCCCAGCTACATTATACCAAATACATAGTTTCAATATTTTCTGGCAAGTACTATTATTGCCAGGAACATGATACCACACTCACTTGTCCAATGCACTCTCCATGTCCACCAATGTACCAACACCAGGAACATTATACACACTGCTAAACACTCTATTCATATCTACCAGTAGGATTAAAAAATCTCAGTTATATTATATATGAACCACTGTGCAAGGAGACACTGCGATCCTGCAAAAGGCACATATATCCCCAGATATACAATATACTTTAAAGTCCTTACATATTACTCACTATGTAGACTAAACACCCAGTGACCTGGATTAGCTGTTCTGAAACCACTTTTCACCAAAATCTCCTACATACTTATAGTTAACTCAAGCGTCACCTGTTTCAAACCTCGCTCTGAAAAGCACCATAAAGAACAAAAATTACTATTTATAGGCATTAAATGCCTTCATGCGTGGGGAACCAATATTTCACATGGATCTCACTATATTTGTAAGGAGCCTCACAAGTAAGGTTGTGTGTAAAACACTGGCCTAGAAATTCCCAGGGCTGTTATACAATACTCATTATGAATTTACAGTGCCATATCCACCGGTGGATTCAAATGTACCAAGGGATATTCTATCACATGATTCTCACTGTGCTATGAATATCCTCCATAGTGCCTATTTATTTCTAGTTACAGCAGAAAGTATTCAAAAGCACTCTTCACATCCTTTAGGGTTCCTCTATATACTTAGTTACATAATAGATTACTCTTTGTTCTAAGGCTCCCTCTGTAGACTGCATTGTGCCTATATATTCCTAGTTACATTATATAGTGATCAATGTATAAGTTCAATGCCTACACATCTAAGTTGATCCTGTATCTACAGTAATATTGTATAATACAGTTTACACATTTACCTACATTATCCTAAGAGTTGCTGCGATTGAACAACAACATATGTAGGGAGATAGGTTGCATTTTACTAACCATTCAAGTAAGCACAAATGTATTTTTATACTTTTGATGGAGTAAAGAAACAAGTTTGCTGTGCCAGCAAACACACAACTGCCCCCAGTGAACACCATATATTCATGTAAAAAGTACAATATAGAACAGTGAAACAGTGAAGTTTTTTTTGTTGTGTCAAAATGTCACTTTTTAATATATAAATTTTAGGAATTTGAAGTTTTGTACTATTATTAGGTTATGGCTCAGTACGGTTTTAAATAACACATTGATGCACCAATTGCTCATTTTTGGTAACCTGCATTCATATCCAGCTGCTAACCTTCTATTTAGGGCAAACACTGGTTTCCCTATATCTGCATTTGTGCGAAATGTAAAATAACACAGTGAAATGAAAATACCAGAATTTAGAAATCAAACCGTGTCATTGATCTGTAAATGCATGAATGTTTCACTTTAGAGTCCATAGATAGATAAATAGGTGATAGACAGATAGATAGATAGATAGATAGATAGATAGATAGATAGATAGATAGATAGATAGATAGATAGATAGATAGATAGATAGATAATGGGTAAATAGGGAATGATGATAAATCTCTGTGCTGGGAACAGGTTTAATTTTTGCATTACATAATATTTTAACAGTTTTAGTTTCATGAATTCATTGAAAATTAGTTTAGAACACTCAGTATTATTTCTAACGTTTTGATTGGTAAGAATTGACACTGGCTCATATTGGTTGTATTGAAATTCGGCTGATTATTAACTATTAGCAGAAGACCTAGAAATGTGTGTGTTTCCCGCTCCATGTCCACCCTAACCCTAACTGTGCCCAGGATTAGCAGAAACGTTAGCAATCAACAATCAGCCACACTGAGAATTGTTCTAGTGCTAAAGTGGCTGGTTTCGGGAAAACATGTGACTTTTAAACTGGTGTTTTTCTTTTCCTGGTTCGTTTGCAGGATTATTAGAAATAATTAGAGAAGCCGTGTGCGGCAGGCTCCATTTAAATCCGATTTGTTCCCAGATGATTCTGTGATCCCGGCTGATTTATTTCGATATCAAAGTTTCTATTTTCTCGCAGGAAGTTTTAGGGCGTTTTACCTGCAACATATGTTCTGTAGGAAACTTTGCAAAGAAGGTTATTGGGGGGTTTGGGGCTCATTTCAGTGATAATTATTTCAGTTCATTAAATTTCCAAAAGGGAAAATGAAAACGAATACAATTATCAGCGCTTACTATTCAACACTGTCCGTGATTGTAAGGATAATCGGTAACAAACGAATTAAGCTTTGATCTGTTACTTTTCTTAATGATCTGACCATAAAAAATAATTTCAATTTTCTGAAAACAAAAGTATCATATTTAGTCCTAGAGTTGTAATCGGTACATACAAGTAATAAACCGGCACTTAGAAAATATACATTTCGTTTGAAATACACTAGGAGTGAGAAATCTGGTGATTCGGGAGAATAATTAGAAAGTAACTATGGAGAAGTCACATTGGAAGGAAACTTGCACCCACTTGTTGATCCGGTCGGTTTGCTCATCTTTCTCCGCAGAAAGTGACCCAAAGTCACTCAGATGTTGGCCAATAAAGACTCCTATGAAACAGGTGCAAGTCCAGAGCGAGGGATAAATCACAGCATCTTCCTGCTGCTCACGGATCGATCGATGATCGCTCTCAATATCAAATCAGATAGAGCCGATTCCCTTGGGACAGTCGCCGCACAAGAAGAAAATAAAAATCTCCAACAAAAATGGAAAAACAATTTGTGTGACTTCTTAGCGATGGAGCCTCCCCAGTGCAAGACAGGAGGCAAGAAGGCAGTTGCCCAAGATAAATGGCAGTCAGGGCAGTAGAGGAGCACGAGAGGCAAGTGACAGAATTAAAGGAAAACCAGGTGCTCACGAGTTCATTACACCCCGTGACTTTATGCTCTGAGCTGCCGGCAGTAACAGCCCCTGGAATAAAACGGGGATTGGAACAAGTGACAGGACACAAGGGAGGAGAATTGGCTTCTCATTGCCCATAAGCTTCCCCTGCAGTGCTCTCCCTAAAGTCCTACACAATGGTGACGTCACATTGCACAGGGAGGGGGGTATGATGTGCTGCTAGTAGGTTGTACTCTGTCTGCGACGCATCCTCTTCTCTCATCAGCCTCAGGTACAGTGTGTCTGCCTACGTACGTTTAACGCCATGTGTTCTTGGGAGGGAGCGAGTGTTGCTCAGTCCCAGAGCTGTTAGGAAGAAGGTATGTAATAATCTAATAAAAGTGCCATCTTTTCACTCAGTTGGTATTTGCATTTTAAATGTTGTCTCCAGTGCCTGTGCCTGTGTGTTATTAATAATGAAGTTGTTTGTGGTGGGTGAGTCTATGATCCCAGTGCAGACAGTGCCAGGCATAGTAACTGTACTACTTCTTATCTGCCTTACCATTGGATACAAATTCAGACATCATCATATAGCAAGTGAATTTAAAAAAGTTGACAATTCCACAGAGACTCTGCAAGAACTATAGTGGGACATTGGGGTTCTGGCTACTAAGAAGTTTAATGAAATAGGTGATATTACCAAAGTTGAGGGGGAGGGGCTAAAACAATGTACTATGGGTTCCACCTCTCATCCTTATCCATAGTGTGGAAGTGTCAGTCTACATAAGGTATTACAAGTGGGGCAGTAGAAGTAGTAGAGCTCTAGTGAGAAGTTGCTCTGTGTGTACTGCATGGCTTTGTAATAGGATTCTTCTGCCCAGCAGCACAGCTGATCCCCCACACAAAGCTGAGCTGCCACAGAGCAGGCAGTTACCCTGGTGGGGTCACAATAGGTTTGTTAATTAGTATATAAGGGATAGAGACACCCTGCCTTTCTCTGGATCTATGTAGCCTGCCATAGGGAGCTGGGCTAAGTCGGATAAATATAATAGGCACTAAATGTTCCTGCCCCATGTACAAGTATTGAGTCCTACCTGCTGTTAGACTGGACTCTATGGTGGTGGTACCTTCCCTTCACTCAGATTCTGCTTGCTACTAACATGCTGCTGGGCTATTTACTGCTGCTTCTGTCAAACCCTTAACTGCATTCATTACATTATGTCCCTTATAAAATCAAACCCATTCACCAGGCGATCAGTACAGAGATTTCTATTCACACGAACAGCTGGGAAAATGTGTCCATTAGAAATCAGGGGATTTTCTCACTATTTAGTATATAAACACACATATCTGACATGCAGAAACTTCTTTTATGACACTTTGAATTTAATCAGAAAAGGAAAGAAACCGATAGAGTCGATTTGTAAGACGTTCCTCCAAAAATAAAGATGCTAATAAATAGTAACCAGGAGTTACAGCATTCAGCTAGAGAGTCCTAGAGAAATTGCTAGAGAGGCAATTTCTCTCTTTTTTTGTAGTAAGGAGTTTCAATTCCTTAATGAATATTTTTAACAGAAACACTATTATTGTCGTAGGGTTTTTTTCAGACTTTATTAATGCTATCTGTTCAGATATTATCATTCTAGAAATATATATATAATATATATATATATATATATATATATATATACACATAAATACGAGCACACCACATCATATACACATATATGTGTGTATATGATGTGGTGTGCATATATATATATATATAGATATATATATAGATATATAAATAAATAAAATACATATTTGTAGGAGAAAGACGCACATACACAGAGTAGACTGGGCAATTATCTAATTATTGTTACCCACATGATACATTTGCAGACCACAAAACGAATAAAGCCCACAAGCAGTGGCATTTGATGTGCGTTTTACCTGAGATCTCTAATAATTGGGTCACATTGCGGGGGGCGGGAGAGTAGTAATTAGATGCTATTCAGTATGAGAACCAGCATATTCACCCCCCGCCTGTAAAAGTGTTATTTCCCCTATTCACTGCAAAGTTCATCCTGATCGCTGTAGTACAGTGTGGAATTAGTCCATTAACTGGAAAGTTAGCGCGATATTTAGCCCTGCAACTTCGCCAATCGGAAACAGTCTAGCGCAGGATCGCCGTGGGTAATATACACAACATTCGGTGGGCTAGAAAAGTTTCCCTCTAATATTAGCTCATCTGATAGAATTTCGATAAGTCACTAGGTACACTGGGATCAGATTTTAATTGTTCTTTTACAAATCCATCTGTTCAAGCTCGTACAGACGAATGATAGCACCAAATCATAAAAATAATTTACATGAAATAAACCCACTGCTATATTGAATATTTTGGTTTAGTTTTTTTAAGTTGCATTTATTTATAGTTACCCGGTATAAATGGAACTTTACATGTTCGGCAACGTAGATATTAAAGGGGAACTATTGCGAAAATAAAAAAGTAATATAAGCTTCAGCATACTGAAATAAGAAACTAAATACAATTAAATATTCCGTATAGTTTCTGAAATAATCAAATTCATCTTCACTATCCCTTTCTCAGCATCTGTTTCTCTTCATTCTGTCTTCATCCATGAGTTGGGTGTCAGATATTCACTGATAGTTAGATTCTATATATCTTATAGAGCTCAGTGCCCATTCAAATAACTGATTCCAGTACAAACAAAATCGAACAAAATGCCCTTTTGCACAAATTCTGCATGTAGAAAGTAATGGGGGTATATTTATCAAATAGTTAAGTTAGAGATTACGACAGTCCGCTAGAGTGAAATACCGCCTCTCTCCATTCATTACTATGGGATTTTTAAAGGTGTACTTATCAAAGGATGAACTTTAACTTTCACCCCTTAAAAATCCCATGAATTCATAGGGGCAGATTTACTAAAGGGCAAAGTGGCTAACACTAGCGACTTTTCGCAAGCGTTGCAACCCGCAGGGACATCGCCAATTTACTAATGGGCGCAGGTGCCAATTCGCTAGCAAAAGATACTGGCGCTAGCGGTCATTCACACTTTATAACCAGGCGACTGTTTGCTGTGGCGAACGGACACTACTCCGCATATTCACTAAAATGCGGATTTTACTGAACGTTACCTCTTTTGCCAGAGTTGCCTTCATCACCTCAGACCAGGCGAAGTGCATTAAAGTAGCTAGATCTTCCTCAGTCTTCTGTCACTTACATTATTTTCTGTGAGCCAAAAATGCATCAAAGTCCATAAAACGCTGGCATATTTTCCTTTTTTCAGCCTTTTTCCTTTTTTTTGGGTAACTGGTTTTCCCCATACATTTGCTAACATATGGAACATTAATTTTACAGTGGGCACATGTGTAGGGCATTAGAAAAACTATATTGTCTTTATTAAGGTTCCCTGGACATGTGTTTTTAAAAGCGTAATTTGTAAGTACATGCACCAACATTTAACATAAAGACAGTAACGCTAGCGAAAAGTTGCCAGCGTTCAGCGCCCACAACAAAACGCTGAATTTAAATGAATTAGCGTAGTCTAAGTGCATTTGCACCTGGAGAAGTGTATCGATGGGTGCGGAGTGGTCACTGTCGACAATTTGCCCTTTAGTAATTCTGCCACCTAGAGTGAACTCTAATACATCTTCTAGGCAAGATATATTGGATCTAACTGTCAATGACTATCTGACACCCAACTCCTGCATGACAACAGAATGAAGAGACACAAATGCTGAGAGAGGGATAATGAATATAAACCTGATTATTTCAGAGGCGATACAGAATGTTTAATTGATAATATTTAGAAAGTTTCTTATTTCAGTGTGTTGAAGCTTATATAAAATGTTCATGTTTGCGATAGTTCCCCTTTAATCATTTTATACAGTAGCTTTTTTCAAGACCTTTTGATTCAAAGACATTTCTGTTCTCTGCTCAAAATCACTGGCCAGCAGACGATCTGTTACGTACATCAGATGTGAAACTACAACACCCCCACCCCAAAAAAAATCCTCTAATAGCTCAAGTCAGAAGGAAGTGTAATTTCTTGTAATTATTTGTATTATTTGTATCATTACATTTCTTGTCCAATAGAGTTTCAACCTCCCACACGTAGTGACAGCGTTGGTTTTTTTAGCAGGATTTTTACCTCTTCATGTATAACCCCAAACTCTTCTAAAAGGCAGTGAGGTGCCTCTGTGACTTTTCTTTACAGATAAATATATGCACTGCTGCTCCTGCCTATGACATCATGTATCTCTCAGTAGAAAGCATAGCACATAACCTGGGAAGAGAAGACCGCCCTGGAAGCTGAGAAGGATAATTGTATTCTCAGAATGGCTGAGATTGCTTACCACATAACTATTGATAACTGATTAGGGATATATATCAAATTCCATCACTTATGTAGCAAACAAAAGGTAATATGAAGATTGAACACAAAAGAGCAAAGCTAAGTCATGTATTTCTCACTGGAGTGTGTTTAGTGGTGTTACCCTCCTGCTGAAATATCATGCAAACAAATGGAAGTCTATGTAAATAATCTCTTTGCCTGTAAATGAAGAACATTCCAATGGTATTGTGGTTAGGTACAAATGAAAAGCAGACAGTTGGTTCTCATTTATAATATGGGTGCAAAGCTGCCCCTGTGCAGTAACCTATAGCAACAAGCTGGGCATTTGTTTTCATAAATGGAACTGCACTAGCATCAGGAAAGCTGATAGCTGATTGGTTTCTACTTGTTACTGGTGGTACAAACAGCTCTAAATTGTTTAGTCTTCTGCATTCTCTTATCTTACCCTTTAAAATGTAAGCTTTTTTAAGCAGGGACCTCAAAGTCTGTTTTTATTCTGAAGATCCTGCTTTTTTATGTGAGACCCCTGTTTGTCCCCTCTTCTTCCCTCCCCTTTTCTTCAGGAAAGGAATCATCGATCCCAGCACCTGGGGAGGAAAGTTACATCACTCTATGTTACAGAACAAAGGTGGAGCCAGATGGAAGAGCTATAACATCCCATCCTATTCGGTCATGACTGAAGTTCAGTGTATTGGTTATAGTTATATCACAGTAATAGGCTGGTCAAAATTACTTCATTTGATGCCCATCATTATTATGCAATTGACTAGTTTAAGTCTGGGATACTAATAGCACAGTATTTCCGTTTGTATTATTATATAAAAGTTGGCAATAGATGTTACAATTACGATCTTTCCTGTGACCATTGGTCGTTAGTTTTCAATATTAACTGTTAGAGCTCAATCATCACATATACAAGTAGAAACAATAGAATTCCACCTGTATCTGATGGTTCAGCTCCAACAGTTGGCAATGTTCAGGTGCCTTCAAAGGGCCAATCAAAACTTTCTGGCCAGCCCGATCAATGAGCTGACCATTATGCAAGTCTTTTGCCAATATCAATTTGACTCATCTCCTGCACTGAATATCATATGAAACTTTGTTTCGTACTGCGTCTATGGCCACCTTAAGTCTATGCTGAGCCAGAAGGACATTGAGAATGACAAGCGAGTCAGAACCCACAGCCTGCAGTTTCTTGGAATATTCATTGGAATAGTATGTTATTTTTAACAGAGGAATTTAAGGGCAGCAGTTACTGGTATCACTCAAGAGTCATCTCCCTAGCCAGAGCAAAGTGGCCAAAGTGCCATCCTTTTACATGCAGGTGGTGCTTAAAATATTGGAAACACACAAGGGTGTATTTCAGAGATCCCCAACTTATTTTACTTGTGACTGTACATTCACATAGAAAAAATGTTGGGCATTCCGGCAGCCATACAAGCGTTAAATAAATACTTGGGGAAGCCAAATAAGGGCTGTTATTGGCTAGTTGGTAGCCCTGTGTGGACGGCTAGCCTACAGGAGACTCTGCATAAAGTGGAACTGTCTTTATGCAGCCAAAACTTGCCTCCAAGCCACTAATTGAAAAATAAGCACATGTTTAAAGGGGATATAAGGGCAAAAATAAAAAGCAGCAACAACAATACATTTGTAGCCTTACAGAACATTTGTATTTAAATGGGGTCAGTGACCCCCATTTGAAAGCTGGAAAGAGTCAGAAGAAGAAGATAAATAATTCAAAACTATAAAAAATAAATAATGAAAACCAATTGAAAAGTTGTTTAAATTTGGCCATTCTATACTAGAAATTAAATTAAATTAAAGGTGAACCACCCCTTTAAGGCCCTTCCAAATTTCACCAATACTATCACTAAACTAATTAGAGCTTTACTGGGCCCTCTACACTTCTGGGCCCCTCTGCGACTGCAGGGTCTGCTTCTTCTGTAGTTATTCTCTTGCCTCTCTGTATCTCCTTCTACAAAAGCCAACTTTGCTGTACACCCTGGCCAAGCTGTCTTTATCTACTGCTGTTCTGTGTCATAAATTCATTACAGAGGTTCCAAGTTAGGAGGATCAGTCAGCTGTGAGTCAATTACAGGGAGAGGGTAGACTTATTAAGGGTAAAATATCTGACATCTGGAAGCATATTTTTCTTGGCCTGGTTATACAGTTTATGGTCCTGACACTCCAGTCTCAATATTCCTAGTTCATTGTGAAATATTTACTCAACATTGTTTATAGTTACTAAACATTGTACCACTTAACTCCTTCAGCATGTGCAGTAGACAAAGGAAATGAGCTTTTGAATCCCTTAGTTGACAACCATTTCTTTTCTAGCTGTTTTCTAGACATCATTAGGGCTCCCCTATCTACAATTTAATACAGGGTCCATTAAACTCATCAAGGCTGCAGCCACTTCCATAGAAAAGCTCACACAAGACAGGCAATGGTCCTACTTTATAAGGTCAGTAATTCCAAACATTAGTTGAAGTGATACATCTGACATCTTAGACCTTAGAAGACCAATATTAGAGACTTGTGACCTTTTTCTACCAGGAATACTATATAATTTAATGTATTCAATAAACACTAAACACTAATTATTGATTACTATCAATAACCGTTTTGTCAACCTCTGGAAAAAATCTTGCAATAGCCTAATCAGTCTGCTAATAAGCACTATCTCATTATACTGCTTTGTAGGTGCATCTGGTAGTAAGGGCTTATTTATCAAAATCCTAGTATTAAAAAAAGTCAGAGCACAATTGCTCCTTGGTTATTATAAAAAAAAAAATCACAATTTAATTGGATCGGGGAAAAACACGATAAAATTGAGCGATAACCCTGATTTTTTTGTATTTTTGCCCAAAAAGTCAGAAATAGTTGGATTTTTCGGCTAATTCTAGTGCAGACCACAGCAACTTCTAAATAGGATAGGGACTTCTCCCATTGACTTATGTACAACATCGGCAGGTCTGAGATGCCAGATTTTCGGATTCTGATTTTTCCAGCTTCGGCTTTAATAAAGGCCAAAATATTAGAGGTTTTTTCCACAAAAATTCAAGGTTTTTTTCCACAAAAGAAATTGTATTTTAAAGTAAAAAAAAAATTTTGTTTTTAACATTCAAAATTTAATAAACAACCCCCATAGTGTCTGAGTAAGTATCTGAGAGTGAGGGAGAGCCAATTTCATGGTGGCAAAATGCACAGCTTTGCGGTGATATTGTTAGTAACTGCTAAATATTAAAGAAACATAAGGGAAATGGGAAATCTCAAATATTTCCTGTATGACCCAAACCAGGTACTCAGATTTCTCCCTGTACTAATCACCATTTGATGATTTTTAATCAAGAATAACCTTGAAAACCTCCAGTAGATAATGAAATCTAATGTAATACAGAATGGAACCCAACTTATTAATAGATGCCACATGTAAAGAAGCAAGGCTGAAAGAATATATAGTGCTGATGAACTAAAAAAAATTATAAAATAAAATAATATTTAGCTTGAGTACAAATATAGCATTCCATGAAAACAACTTTTGGACCATCAAATCCCATGATGATAGTACAATTGTTTAAAAATAATATCTGCTATGGTTTCCACACCTAATTGTATGAGCAAGCACTTTTTTTGGGGGGGGGGCGAAATCTGCTCCATGTCATCATTCAACCCCCCCCATCCTCTGTCGTGGCTCTAGAGACAAGAGTGCCAAAATTGTGAAAAATTATCTTTTTAGGACCTCACAAACAAGTGGTGATCTACCAGACACAAATGCCCTGTCTTGCCCTATGACGTTTTCACTCATCTGATCAATCCGACTTCTCAACCACGTGAAAAAAAGAAATGTATGAGATTGTGTTCAATTATGGAGAAGAATGGGTTAATTTAAAATGTTTTCTAGTTCTGGACAGAGAAATGAAACTAAGACACGTTCGGTAAATGTAAATATTACAAATTCATATGTTACCATTGCTTTAACTTCTGATGTTTGCTACTGTAACTCAACATTATGCTAATTGCAATCAAAATTACGTGCAAGGAGAATGTACTGTATAGGAACAACATCCAACACAAATGTTAATTTCTCACTCATATATATTTTGTATATGCATAATAAAAGCTCATTATCTGAAAATTATAAAATGAGTAAATATCACATAATGTTGTTTTCTAGTTGTTAAATCATGCCTTACCGCAACTAAGTAATATAATTAAAGTGAAACCTATACAGTTTAGCTTATTATGTGTACAGAACTGTCCTTATCTGTGAAATGCACAGATGAATAGATGCTGCTGTACTTCCCCCGCTATACTTATTATTCTAACTTTTTTCATATGGCTCCAGAAATCATGGCTCTGGCCAGTAAAACATTGTGTAGTGCAAATTTATGTTATTATTTTCTCCATTTACAACTTGTGTTATATGCTATCTGCAGGAAACCGCACAGTTAAAGGAGAATTAAAGGGGACCCGTCACCCTAAAAAATAATTCCAAATTCTTATCTATTGTGTTTGTTAAGCAAAATAAACTTCTCTTAAATTATAAAAAATATTTAAATAATTTTTGCCACCTGCCTTGGAATTCACAACCACAGCAAACAGGCAGCAACCATTTTGTGGACACTGTCATTGAGATAAACTATTTGTTATAGAAATGAAAAGAAGTAAAACCCCTCTCTATTCAATTGACCACCAATTAAAGAAAATTCAAGTATCAGTGCAGCAGTGTCGGAGTTTATTAACAGTTTCAATTGATTGGTTAAAGGTTACTAACCCAGTTTTGCTTCAATTATTGGGCAGCCATTGCTGGGTTACCCAATAGAGTGCTATGTGCTAGGTGCTAATAATTCATCAGCAATTAAAAACCATGTAACAGGATTAATTAATATTGTGCTATAAAGTGCTAGTGCTTCAAATGAAATTAAGAAGTTGACTTAAATAACCAGGATTAAATTGACCCAGGTGAGATTAAAGTTAATTCATTATTATATATCCCACATTAAAATCCATTCATTATAGAAGATTGTAAATAGCTGATTAACTGTGTTAATCAGCTATTTACAATCTTCTATAATTCTTAATCAGCTATTTACAATCTTCTATAATGAATGGATTTTAATGTGGGATATATAATAATGAATTAACTTTAATCTCACCTGGGTCAATTTAATCCTGGTTATTTAAGTCAACTTCTTAATTTCATTTGAAGCACTAGCACTTTATAGCACAATATTAATTAATCCTGTTACATGGTTTTTAATTGCTGATGAATTATTAGCACCTAGCACATAGCACTCTATTGGGTAACCCAGCAATGGCTGCCCAATAATTGAAGCAAAACTGGGTTAGTAACCTTTAACCAATCAATTGAAACTGTTAATAAACTCCGACACTGCTGCACTGATACTTGAATTTTCTTTAATTGGTGGTCAATTGAATAGAGAGGGGTTTTACACATTATTTTGGTAATCACACCTCTTTCGTTCGGAAAACGTATTGCTTTTTTAGGAAGGTACACAGAACAATTCTTTCTTTATAAAATTGAGATAAACTATGTAACACCTTTAAAACCATGTTTACTGTATGTGCTAGAATGTGAGAGCTGATGCCCATGTCTACTAGCTACACATTTATAGACTGTGAGCAGGGAATTGACATGTAGGAAATGCAAAATGGAATGTAACTGCCTGCCCCGCCTCTATGCCTAAGGCATAGAGGAGGGGCAGGCAATATATGATTGAAAGCTAAAATCTTTAAATGCATTATAACATGTAGGGATGATTTAATAAAAAAATAATTGGGGTTTCATGAGTAATTTGTAAAGGACTTTTATTAGTTTTATTAAGTTTTTACATTTGGGTGACAGGTCCACTTTAAAGCCTAACTAAAGAAGTAGGCTAGAAATCTTGTACATTATGTTTTGGCTTCTGTTCCAGCCCAAAGAGACCACATCCCTTTAGCAGTAAAGATCTGTGTCTCCAAAGATGCCCCAGTAGCTCCCTACCTTCTTTTCTGCTGATTCACTGCACCTGTGCTGCTGTCACATACTGAGCTTAGGGACCCACTCAAATATACAGTACAACAGACTACTCCACATCTCGACTCACTCTATGAAAGTGAAAGCTAACCGGATTTGGAAAACCTCTCAGAGACAGAACAGCAGGCGAGACATCGAGTGTCCAATTTTTTCTTTCACCTACTGTTCAGACTTTTGTCAAACTTTATGTGTAGCTCAAGTAAAGCAACACTTTCACCTTGCTGATTCTGTTATATTATCCTATGCTGCCATGTATAAATTGTATAACAATCCTATGTTAAATCTTTCAAAATCAATAAAATACTTTCTTGTTTTTAAAGGAGAAGGAAAGCTACGGAGGCATTTTATTGCCAATAGATTAGCTGCAATAGTGCAAGATAGAATGCTATATTTATTCTGTAGAATGTTTTACCATACCTGAGTAAAAAGCTCTAGAAACTCTCTGTTTGTTTAGGATAGGAACTGCAGTATTAACATGGTGTGACATCACTTCCTGTCTGAGTCTCTCCCTGCTCTGGGCTCAGATTACAGTAGAGAAGGGAGGGGGTGGGGAAGAGGAGCAAACTGAGCATGCTCTTGCCCAGGGCAATGAGGTTTAAGCTGAAGGCAGGAAGTCTGATACAGAAGCCCATGTGTACACAATAGAAGGAAAGAAATGCAGTGTTTCTTTTGACAGAGGACTCAGAGCAGCATTATTTTGGGGGTTTACTGGTATATTTAGATGGACCTTTCTGATTAGACTTACTTATTTTTAACCTTTCCTTCTCCTTTAAAAAAAAAAAAAAGAATATACAGTACATATGGAATATAAATGTCACAATATAAAGCTGATTAGTAATTAATAACCATAATAAACACATGGCAGCACAGAAACCAGTGCAACCAGCATCAGAATTTAATAATCTGTAGCATCATCTTATATTACAGGCAATCCTAATTTTCTGATTGAAATTTAGCTTCTCAACAGCTGTTCAGAGACCACAGAGCATGTGAGTATCTCAGACACTTTCCAAGATGGTGACCCCATGTGACAGGTTTGAAATCCTGGATTATTGCTGCTATTGAGAATCTGAAACTTTAGGCTGGTGCAATAAGTTCAATATATATAAATATGGCATTTTTAGAGTTTAGTTCTCGTTTAGTGCCCTAATGCTAACTGAAAACCTTTGGCTGTATTCGCCATAAACCCATGCTTTAGTGGGGTAACTTATAGTGCATAGCAGGACTGTGAGATGGCAAAGCTGGCAAAAAGAAAACAGCCTGGCCTATGGATGTGAAAAGGGTTATTAACTTACCCACTGTAACCCGGCCACTGACACATCTGCACAGCTCTGATAAAGAAACGGCCAAACCTATTTGAAGTTACCTTGATGATTTCTGGAGGACAATGAGAAATACCCCTTGAGTGAATAGAAGTTAGAGGAGCATTTCATTTTAATTTGCTGTGCAGTGTTTTGTTAATGTTTACCATGGGATGTTTCAATTGGAAGTGCATTAGTGGGTATAGCCAAGAAACTGTTTGTGGAGAGGGTACTTCACAAAAAGAACTGAAAGTCTATAAGCAGCTTGGGGCTTTTTAACTCCCTCTCTATTGTGTAGAACAAGCAGCTGTGATGATTGAACTATCTTATGCCCTATTCTACCACTGGATGTTACAAAATAATTGACTAAGAGGGTAATCAGGATTATGTTTTAAATAGGAGTCATGTCTTCAAACTGAAATAATGTCCCTTTGTAAAGGCAGTTTTCCAGTTCATTTTCACATGGCTCATCTGAAAGCAGTAATTGGGTGAGAGCGAAATAAGATGTTATGTTTTTGTGCTTTAGACAGTGCTAGAACTACAACTAAACAGAGCATAACTTTTGATCTCAGAAGCTCCTTTTTTGGACAAGTCCTTTAACAAAATGAAGATAAAGAGGTATGGAGATGTTTTATTTGACTAATTTGGAGGGGGCGGGGAAACAAGCACAGCTTCTGAAAACAGAGAGAACAAAATAAAACTACACTGGGAAAATTGTACTTAATCCTCCTGACTTCTTGTCTTAGGTGTATTTTTTTTTTAAATTATTTCTTTGGTTGTCATAATCAAATCTTTTTTTTTTTTTAAAGGGAGATAGAATTTTCTGGGAAAAAAAAAGATTTGATTTACATTTACTTTAATAAAAATGGCTGTTTTTGCTATACACTATAAAATTTTGCCTTATTCCCTTAGTTTAAAAGTGACTATAGATAGAACAAGAGGTCAAGTTGCCACAGTTACTTTTAATATTGTCCTAAAGAAATATATTTCTTATAATACAATAATAATAGTTTAATTGTCTAGTGACATCACTAAGCACCATTTATAACCAATAACTTCACTATTCATTTATAAATATGTATTTTCATCCATTCTTCTTTCTGTCCAGAGCCTGGTAAGGAAAAGCAGTGGAATGATGCCACCATAGCCTTTATTTCTCTGTAGGCTTAAAACATTGCACAGAAAGAACCATGTTTAACCAAGTCTGGAGTTTGCCAGAAGCATGTCATTACACCAATGGCATTGTGACTAATACAAAGCATTCTGCACAAAGTCAAGTAATATATGTGTGGCGCAGATCTACCACTGCCCACTCCATAAAAAAACATACGTACTGTGACATATGGTGGTGGGGGCATTATGCTCTGGGGCTGCTTTTTATCAGCAATGTACAGGCTCTTGTTATAATATAAGGAAGAATGTATGGTGCAAAATAAAGCTTAAAGGAAAACTATACCCCGCAAACAATGTAGGTCTCTATTCAAAGATACTAAGTAAAACAGCTCATGTGTAAAACCCTGCTTCATGTAAATGAACCATTATCATAATAATATACTTTTTTAGTAGTATGTGCCATTGGGTAATCGTAAATAGAAAATTGCCATTTTAAAAAATAAGGGCCGCAATCGTAAGATTCACTGTGCACACATACAAACCACATGTTAGGTCACATGAGCCAATTAACAGACAGAGTTCTGCCTTTTGCTTCCTCACTTCTTCCTGTTACAGTTAGTGCTGTAGTATTTCTGGTTAGGTGATCTCTGAGGCTGCACAGATAGAGTCACAAAATGGTGATTCAAGGCAAGAGATGTAAAAGGGCAATATTTATGTAAATATATATTCCAGTTTGGTAAGATTCTTTAATATGTCATTCAATTTGATATAAACTATCTGTTGCTTAAGTATTCATTTTGGGGGTATAGTTTTCCTTTAAATATTGCAAAATCAGCTGCTAAAATATGTCACCTAAAAATAGTATTTTGAAAGAAGGCTGAGCTTTCAGCAAAACAATTATTTAAAATAAAGGTGCACCAGCATCTTACCATCACTCCCAGTCAGTTTACAAAGCTGCTATGTGCTTACTTAAAAGTATGTCATGCATGCAAAATGCTAAAACAACAAAATCTGGAGAAGCCTAAGGAGGGGGATAAATAATTATGGAATACACTCTATGCATACTATATATACAGTATTGGTGTAGTTTTTTTTTTTAAACTCACAGCCAATTAATTAAGATTATTTTAGAATTAAAGATTATACTAAATTAACTTGCTATCAAACTGTTTAATGGAAAGCAGTATAGGAACGTTAACCCTCTCTGAACATTATTACAGTCTTCCTTGGAGTTAGCTGTCGCTGATACTTTAAATTTGTCTCATGTTATTCATGATTCTCAACAGGCTTGTGATAACTGGTTGAGCACCATGCCGTAATGGTATTATAATATATACATTTACATATGATACTTCTTTATATCTTTCATACTGAAATTTTTGCCAAAATAACATTTTTTTTAAAAGATCAATATAAAATAATGTATTTTGTATGCAGATGGAGAGAAGCGGATCCACTCCTATATGCTTCTGCATGTAGCTGCCCTGAGAGGCTATGGGGCATATTTATCAAGAATTGAATTTCTGAGTCGTGTGAGGGTATTTCTACCTCGAATTAACTCAAATGTTTGGGTATTTATGAAAAATCCGAATGTCAAGTGAAAAACGACGGGAAAAAAATACTCTAATAATAGCATTCTAAGAAAAAAAACTAAAGCAAAACTAAAGAAAAGAGAGGACACAATGAGATCAGAAAGAATACTTAAGTATATACAGTAGATTTCTACTGTAGGATTCACTGTTAGTTATAGACTGATTATCCAACCATGCCTTTCAGCCCCAATTCATCCAGATTACCTTGTATGTTGAAGTGAAGAGTGAAGTTAGAGATCAACGCAGTCCGCTAGAGTGAAATACTGCCTCTATCCATTCATTTCTATGGGATTTTTAAAGGCATATTTACCAAAGGGTGAAAGTTCACCATTCACCAAAATGAACAGGGTATTTCACGCTAGCACACTTCACTCTTTGATAAATATACCCCATGGTTGTAATATTTTCTCCCCAGTTTTGGACTGACAATTAGACCCATTTGGTGTTCATTTGTTGGGTAGAAGGCAAAATAAAATTGAGAAATACCATATTATCTGGGTATAATTTAGGGGAGATGTTGCCCTCAAATTCCACTAGCTAAAAGGGTGTTTAGCCCTTCTCCCACCACCCTGCATGGTTAAAAGCAATTTGTCTCTGCCTGCATTGTATATACTGTACATTTTCCACAAAAAAGGGTAACAGAGCCATTGCACAGGCAACGGTGTATATAGTCATTTCAAACCATTTTCAAACTTTCATCCTTTTTGTGGTTTCTCAGTGTGTTTCATTTATTATTACTAAATTTATCTGGATCAGAAACATAAAGAAGGGATATATAGGGCTTGCATTCGGTCTTCTTAATAATGCACACATTAAGCCCTACTCAAGCACCCAGTAGAATGGATACAGTGCTTCGAAGGTGACCACTCAACTTACCAGCTCTTAGGCCAAAGTCACACATTGCGTAGGGTCAGCTCCTATACACTTCTACGCGTAGCGTCATTGAGAGGCACAGCATAAGCATCAGTCCAGCTACACTCAGAGGAGATTGGCCTGGAAATGCATGCTTTTGTTATTTGCAGGCCAATCTCCTCACACATTTGATTTATATTTTCAAAAACTGGAATGTCTGGTATTTATTAAGTAAAAAAATAACATTTTAATAAATTTGAATGTTAAAATTTGCCATCTAAAAGCTGGTAAGGTCATGTAGAAGTCAATGGGAGTTGTCCTATGCAAAGCTCAAGTTTTTTGGTTGATTTGAGGGTTTTTATCCAAAAACTTGACCAATTTGAGTTTTCTGGACATAAAACTGATCAATTCAAGCTATCCCAGTTTTTTTTATTGTACAGTTAGTGAGGACATTAAAACATAACTTTTAACATAACTCTTTAGCATAGGTGGAATTCATCTAAGCATGTTTTCTGCTTGTTTTTAGTTTTTTATTTGTTTGGTATTCTTTGCTTTTCTATTCTACCTCTTTTTTAACCTATAATTTAAATGGTTGCTAGGGTCATTGATTCTAGTGAGCAGAAGTTAAATTGATCAGGAGGCTGTCATTTTTAAGTTAAACTATTTTTAATTCTTACTTTTCTATTCCGACACCTTCCTATTTGCCCTTCTCACTGCTGTCTGGCGTCGTTGTGTGGTTCAGTGACTAGAGTCTTAAACCAATAAATTTTCAAGCAGGCAGATGTAGTAGAGTCACTCACCAAAGTAAAGATGTGGCCCAGGTGCTCCAGCCCCAGGCCCTCAGCTCAGGGGAGCAGACAATCCGTATAGAAAAAGCATAAATATTGATCTCCAATATACTTTAGTTTGAAAAATGTGTACCATTTTTATAAGAAACCTGACTGTATGCAGTGAAATTGTCCCTTCATTTACTGCTGTGAATAGGAATTGTCAGACTGTCCCTAACTGCTCTGCAGGGAAACAATCATACTTATGAACAGCAGGGGAGCCCTGTCTTACTTCCTAGCCATGCAGAACTCAAGCAGCTTTGTTTGTTTCCCTGTAGAGCAGTCGGCGACTGTGTAGAGATTTGTATTGTATTTTATTTTTGCCTTTACAAAGATCATGGAGCCAGATTTAAACAGATAAACTGGGATTCTATTTGGAGGATTGTTTTGCTGCAGCCACTGGTTCTGGAGTAGGGTTGCCACCCAGCCAGTATCTTAAAGGCCTAGCCGGTAAAACATCTGCAAAGGCCGGGGCCGGTATTACAAATTTACTGGTAATGTAGTTTTCTGAAAAGGTGGCAACCCTATTCTGTAGCGTTGGAGAAAGTTTGTATCAAACAATTCAAAAACTATAAAATCCACATTAGATTACATGACAACACAGGACCCAGTGCAGTCTGTATATTCTGATTATTAATCAGTCTTGCTGTATCGGTGTAATGGGCCCGAAGGCGCAGTAATAGTGTAGACCAAAGAGGAGACCAAACCAAGTTCGAGGTACAAGAGGGTTTATCAAAAGAATCGTCAAGGTACAGGCAAAAAAATCAGACCAGGCAGCAGACAACAGGAATCGTAATAACAGGCAAGAGTCGGTACACAATAGTCAAAAAGCAGTATATCACACCCAGGAACAGACGAACAGGAACCTATAGTTGGGCAGGGACTGGAAGGGGAGAGAGGTTTAAATAGTCTCTGAGTTTGGCGCCAAAGTTGACGCACTGGCGTCAGACGCCGACGCGCTTGCGTCAGACGCAGACGCCAGCGTCCCCACGCTGACGTCCTGATGCCGACGCCCATTCTGACGCCGGCGTCCATTCAGTCGCCGGCGGCCAATCCGGGAGCAGGAAGACGATGACACCATGGAGCTGCGCCCATCAGGAACCATGCGGAGAGGCAGGAGGTCGCCATCTTGGACGCCATCTTTGGAAGGTGAGTTAGAATCCATTACAGTACCCCCCTCCTTAGGGGGGGCCTCAGGACCACCGAGACTAGGAGAAGAAGGGAAAAGTCTATGGAACTTACGGACCAAGGCAGGTGCATGGACGTCCGAGTTCCTCATCCAGGAGCACTCCTCCGGACCGAACCCTTTCCACTCGATGAGATACTGAAGAGTACCCCTGGAAAAACGAGAGTCCAAAATCCTCTTGACTTCGAATTCCTGGTGACCATCAACCAGGACAGGAGCTGGGGAAGAAGAAGAAGGACAAGACACGGCAGGCTTAAGCAACGAGACATGAAAGACATTTGGAATTTTGGAAAGACATTTGCATCTCCGGAGGAAGTTGAAGGCGGACCGCCACAGGGTTGATGACTTCGACGACAGGATAAGGACCGATGAACTTAGGACCAAGTTTGGGAGTGGGAACTTTCAGACGAATATTACGAGTGGAAAGAAAAACTTTGTCACCAGGAGTATATGGAGGGGCAGGAACTCTTCTCTTATCGGCAAACCTCTTCTGAGCCAGGGAACTCTTCTCCAAATTAGTGGCAGTGGCCTCCCAGATAGCCAACATGTGAGCAGCTTGGTCGTTGGCCGCAGGAACGTTGGTAAGAAGAAGATCTTGAGGAAAGGCCAACGGATTCCGACCATAAACACAGAAGAAGGGAGACTTTAGGGAAGAGGAATGCAGCGCATTATTGTGAGCGAACTCAGCCCAAGGAAGAAGATCCGACCAATCGTCCTGGCACAGAGACACATGACAGCGCAGAAACTGCTCCAAAGCCTGGTTGACCCGTTCAGCAGCACCATTGGATTGTGGGTGGTAAGCAGAGGAAAATTGGAGAGAAATATTAAGGGCCTTGCAAAGCGACCTCCAGAACTTGGATATAAATTGAGAACCCCGATCAGAAACAATCTCAGCAGGAAAACCATGAAGACGAAAAATATGTTTAATAAAAAGTTCAGAAAGTTCAGAGGCAGAAGGCAATTTCCGAAGTGGAGTAAAATGGGCCATCTTACTAAATCTGTCGATCACCACCCAGATCACAGTGTGGCCGGAGGATAAGGGCAGATCGACAATGAAATCCATTGCCACATGAGTCCAAGGGCGAGAAGGGATGGGCAACGGCAGGAGAAGACCTTTGGCAGAAGAATGACTAGCTTTGGAGACAGCACAGGTAGCACAGGAAGAAATAAAGTCTTTCACGTCCTTTCTCATCGATGGCCACCACACCAAACGTGACAGGAGTTCAGAGGTCTTCTCAATCCCCGGGTGACCAGCTTGTTTGGAATTGTGGGTTTGAGATAGAATGGCCTGGCGACACTCAGGTGGAACAAAAGCAACCCCCAAGGGAATGTTATCAGGAGCAGAGGCCTGGGCAGAAAGAAGTTCAGAAGCCAAGGAGGGAAACAAGGCAGCAACAATCTTGGAAGGAGGCACTATAGGTTCGGGATCTTCAGAACAAGGAATCTCGGGAACAAAACTCCTGGACAGCGCATCAGCCTTTCTATTTCTAGAGCCAGGACGAAAGGTGATGATAAAATTAAAACGGGAGAAGAATAAAGACCATCTGGCTTGACGAGGATTTAAACGTTTCAGGGACTGGATAAATTCAAGGTTCTTGTGGTCTGTAAAGATGGTCACAGGAATAGAAGATCCCTCAAGTAGATGCCTCCACTCCTCCAGGGCCAATTTGACCGCAAGCAGTTCACGATTCCCAACGTCGTAATTCTGTTCGGGAGATGAGAATTTTTTGGAGAAGAATGCACACGGATGTAACTTCCCATCCGAAGAAGACCTTTGAGATAAAACGGCTCCAGCTCCCACATCAGAGGCGTCCACTTCAAGGAAAAAGGGCAGAAGAGGTTCGGGGTGTCTCAGAATTGGTGCAGAAGAAAAGGCCTCTTTCAAAGTTTCAAAGGCTTCCACAGCTAGAGGGGGCCAGTGCTGAGGTTTGCCCCCTTTGCGGATGAGAGCAAGAATAGGAGAAATCTTGGAAGAAAAGCCTCTAATGAACTGCCTATAATAATTGGCAAAGCCAATAAACCTCTGAATAGCCTTGACGCTGGTGGGTAGAGGCCAATCAAGAATTGCAGAAACCTTGGCTGGATCCATCTTGAACCCCTGCTGTGAAATTATGTACCCAAGGAAAGGAATGGAAGGCACCTCGAAAGAACACTTCTCCAACTTGGCGAAGAGATTATTCTTTCTAAGACGAAGAAGAACTTCCTTCACCTGACAACGGTGTTCCTGAAGATCTTTGGAAAAAATGAGGATATCATCCAGGTAAACGACTACACATTGCCCCAACAAATCTCTGAAAATGTCATTTACAAACTCCTGGAAGACCGCAGGGGCATTACAAAGACCAAATGGCATTACAAGGTACTCCTAATGCCCGTCACGAGTATTGAAAGCGGTCTTCCATTCATCGCCCTCTCGGATCCGAATGAGGTTGTAGGCGCCCCGAAGATCAAGTTTGGTGAAGAGATTAGCGCCTTTCAATTGATCGAAAAGTTCAGAGATTAAGGGGAGAGGGTAACGGTTTTTGATAGTGATTTTATTCAGTCCTCTATAGTCGATGCAGGGCCGCAGACTGCCATCCTTCTTTTCGACAAAGAAAAAACCTGCTCCAGCAGGAGACGATGAGGGACGAATGAACCCTCTCTGGAGATTCTCCTGAATGTAGGTTTTCATGGCAGCTGTTTCAGAAGGAGACAGAGGATAGGTGCGGCCACAAGGAGGCATGGAACCAGGCAAGAGTTCAACTGGGCAGTCGTAGGGTCGATGGGGAGGAAGAGTCTCAGCGGAGCCCTTATCGAAGACATCCGAAAAGGATTGATATACGACTGGAAGAGAGGGCTTAGAAGACACAGAGGAAACTTTGACGATGGGCACGGCAGGTAAACAGTTCTGTTGGCAATGCGGACCCCAACGGGCAACTTTTGAAGAAGACCAATCAATGACTGGGTTATGGGTGCATAACCATGGAAGACCCAGAACAATAGGAGTAGAAGGGCAATCAATAAGAAGAAAGGACAGTCTCTCCAAATGCAGGGTGCCCACTTTGAGTGAAAGTTCCGAAGTGGTCTGTGAAATGATGGCAGAAGACAGAGGACGATCATCAATAGCCAAAGCTCGCAGAGGAATAGCCAGAGGAAGAAGAGGAACAGCATGTCGGCTGGCAAAAGTCTTGTCCATGAAATTCCCGGCAGCACCAGAATCTATGAAGGCTTGAACCAAGATCCTCCGGGAGCCAAACTGGATCTGTGCCGGAAGTAGGAAACGATGACCAGACGGTCGGGGAGAAGGACAAACTCCACCCAGGTAAGTCTCCCCAAACTTACCGAGGTATTGGCGTTTTCCTGGCTTCACAGGACACTCGAGGATGGAGTGAGCTTTGCCCCCGCAGTAGAGACATAATCCCGCCGCCTTTCTCCAGTTCTTCTCCTGTTCGGAAGGACGGGCCCGTCCAATCTGCATCGATTCCTCAGCAGATGTAGGAGAGGAAGAAGCAGAAGCCGTAGGAGGTGGAGAGGGCGAGGAGTAAGCAGGACTGTTGAGCAGGGGTCTCTGGAAGCGGGGGGCCAGGATAGGCTGGAAACGAGGGTTCTTCTTAGAATACTCACGGTCAAGCTCGACCTGGAACTCCCTCTGGTGAGTATCAATCTTCACGGCCAAGGCGACCAACTCTTCCCAGCGGGGAGGAATTTCCCAAAAGGGTGATGCCCATTCTAGGGCCTTTCCCTGCAGACGGGAGATAACATAACCCACTTTGGCTCGCTCCGAGACAAACTGATCTGGCAGCAGGGCAAACTGGATCTCACATTGGATAATGAACCCTCTGCAAGCGTCAGGATCACCACTGTAGAGAGGAGGTGCGGGGATGCGAGTCTCGGAGACTTGGAGCGGGGTTGCAGGTACAGCGACTGGTGCCACGGGAGTCAAGGTAGACCCTTTCTCCAGGACTGCGTCAATGGCCTGACCAAAGTGAGACTGGAGTACTTCATAAGAGTCGATTCGGGAAACCAAAGCTCGAATGGTTTCACCAACATCAGGCGAAGCATGAGTCTCCTCCAAAGGGTCCATGGCCCAACTATACTGTAATGGGCCCGAAGGCGCAGTCTGCGTCTGACGCCAGTGCGTCAACTTTGGCGCCAAACTCAGAGACTATTTAAACCTCTCTTCCCCTTCCAGTCCCTGCCCAACTATAGGTTCCTGTTCGTCTGCCTGGTCTGATCTTTTTGCCTGTACCTTGACGATTCTTTTGATAAACCCTCTTGTACCTCGAACTTGGTTTGGTCTCCTCTTTGGTCTACACTATTACTGCGCCTTCGGGCCCATGAAAAGGACCTTGGAGTCCTTGTAGATGATAAAATTGGCAGTAACAAGCAATGCCAGTCGGCAGCATCAAGGGCAAATAAGGACTTGAGCTCTATTAAAAGGGGCATAGAGTCAAGGGAGGAGGGGGTCATTCTTCTACTGTATAGAGCACTTGTAAGGCCCCATCTAGAATATGCCGTACAGTTTTGGTCTCCATCACTCAAACAGGACATTATTGTATTAGAGAGGGTACAGAGAAGGGCAACTAAGCTGGTAAAAGGTATTGAAAATCTTAGCTATGAGGAAAGACTGGCCAAATTGGGGATGTTCACGCTGGAGAAGAGGCGCTTAAGGGGTGATATGATGACTATGTATAAATATATAAGGGGATCATATAATAATCTCTCTAATGCTTTATTTACCAGTAGGTCTTTCCATCTGACACGAGGTCACCCATTCCAATTAGAAGAAAAGAGGTTCCGCCTGAATATTCGGAACGGGTTTTTTACAGTGAGAGCTGTGAAGATGTGGAATTCTCTCCCTGAATCAGTTGTACAGGCTGATACATTAGATAGCTTTAAGAAGGGGTTGGATGGCTTTTTAGCAAGTAAGGGAATACAGGGTTATGGGAAATAGCTCATAGTTCAAGTTGATCCAGGGACTAGTCCGATTGCCATTTTGGAGTCAGGAAGGAATTTTTCCCCCTCTAAGGCAAAAAAACACACACACACACACACACACACATATGGGTATATAACCCATTTTGCAATGCAAGCCCACAAGATTCAAGGTAAATCCAGTCATGTGGAAGGCCTAATATCCAATTTCCGAAAATGGGTGATAAGGATATTAGCTTCTCAAACTGGTCTTGTCACTTCGAGGAGCTGACTTCCCCACAACCCACAAGTATAGCATAACCTGGCACCCCCCACCTGTTCATCTAACTTTCCTTGGCTTTTGCTAGAGGTCGGTGCTGACAAATCTATCTATTTGGGGCAAATTGTCAGTGAGAAACTTCCGCTCGAACTATTTAGGACAAAACTGGCTGTTTGAAAGGGTAAATCCCATTGCATGAAGGTCTGAACAATAGCCAAATGTGTTGATGTGCTGGTGGTGGTTTGGACGGGACAAAGAGCGGATTAATTGGGGCCTTGGCTGGCTGATTTGAGATGGCTCCACTCAGCCCGCACTGCAGGGAGCCCCATTGACTGGGACCACAGCCCCACTTTTCACAAACTCCAAACAAAAGTCAATTTCTCTCTCAGTTTTTTCTAGCCAGCAAAAGAGAGCGAGAGGGAAAGCGCGAGAGAGAGGGTGAAAGAAATGAAGCCCATGTTTGAGCTGTGGAAGGTGACTTGACGGATTAGAAGTTCTCATTGTTTTCTTCTCTCTCTCTATTGGGCTCTAAAGTTAGTCACTTTCGCCAGATAGATAAGAGGATGGGAAAAGTTGCTTTGAGCTCACTTCAGACTCCCCCTTACAAATGCCAAAAATCTTACCTTCTTAGCTACATTTTAGCATATGGGTCACATTTAAAACTTAGATTTGGACCGAACAATTTGTGGCTTGCAAATTGATGTCAGTAATTGATGTCAATAATTGAAAGAGATAAAATATCACAGTATATAATAAGTATAAGAAGCACTTACCTAACAAAAAGTTAATTCTGCAAATGCTTATCTGAGACTCTGCATCTCTGATTCATATCTATTTAACAAACATGCAGAGGTGAAGGGGGTGTTGGGGTAGGGAGTGCTTGCCCCCCCCACACTCACCAAATATGAACAGATACATATACCAGATATGAAATTGGCAAAACTGTAGCTGAATTGAACATCTCTAGAATACAACTAGAAAATATATATTTTTAGTGTATATAAAACGTTATTGAGCTTAAAGGGCACCAATCATGACCAAAATCATTTACTAAGTAAATACACTATGTGAAAGTTCAAGAAATCCGATTTTTAAAACAGTTAGAATTGTTTGTATAATGTAAATGATCAGCTCACGATTCCTTCTGCAAGATCTCCCCTATCTCCACTGCAGTTCTAGCTGAGGCAGCCATCTTGGATTTTCACTTGGATTTCACTGGCTCCTCCTACCTATATCTTCCTATAATCTCGCACATGCTCAGTTCAAATTCCTTGTTTGCTTATCAACCCTTCTAAGCTATTTTCAAATCAGCCAAACCTGTGTGTTAGCTGCTGTTCAGTAGTGCTGCCCCCTGCTGGAAGTTAGCAGGTGGCAGCACTTCTAGTGGATACTTCTAGTGGAGGAGTTTACTAAAACAAGGCATTCTGGGTAGAATACTCAAAGCAGTGTTACAATCTGAGCATGCTCCTGAAATTTGCACATTAGAGTCTCTGTTAGAGTCTCAATATGGCCTCCCTCAGTGAAAGAACCCATCTGACAAAGTAAGGGATTTTTATAAAACCTGCAGTTTTTTCAAAAAACTATATATATAGTTTGATTAAACGTGTTTAGCTTGTACTGGTCAGATTGTTAATATGTGTTTGATTTTGGCTGTGATAGGTGCCCTTTAACATTAATAATTTATAAGGAAAAATTACAATATAAGACTCAGAAGACATTGTGGAGTTTAGCAGTGTTAAAAATAACCTTCTTCCAGGGGCCACTGCATGCATTCATTTAAAGTGAACATGCACAATGACACCAATTCTGTGTTGTGACTGTAAGTGGGTATCACTGGGGGTAGTCTGCAACACCCACTCACTACCAAGTGGGCTGCCATGGCAGAGTGTTTCTCATTTCTCAAGTAAATGGTAAGTGGCTGCTGGAGGAACAAATGTGTTTTGTGCCACAGAGTTCAGTTCACCCTATTAAAACAGTGGTAATCAAAAGCACCGGGATGCTATGGAATTGATAACACTAGTGCCACCACATGACTGGTAACTACCATAACACTCCAGCCCTCAGTTGACTCAGCTACTCCACAATTAAGTTATTAAAATAAAGGTAATGCCCACTGGGGCATCAAAATGAAATTTCCTGACTACTAAATGCTATTATATAAATATTGAGTTGTGTCTAACAGAATCCATCTGATGAAGCAAGTTAAGACAAATGTACAAAGGGGAATACTATATATGACCTTATATTAGTTTAATTATACACGGTTAGTTGTCTCTAAGGGCTCTTACACATGAGCGTTCCGACCTGCGCTCCCCTGCGTTCCGTTTTTTGGCGTTCAGCCGCAGGGGAGCGCAGGAATAGACGCAAGTCATTATTTGAAATGGGGCTGTACTCACTCAGGCGCGTGTAGGCGCCGAACGCAGGTTCAGACGCAACATGCTGCATTTTTCCTGCGTTCGGCGCCTACAAGAGCCTGAGTGAGTACAGCCCCATTTCAAATAATGACTTGCGTCTATTCCTGCGCTCCCCTGCGGCTGAACGCCAAAAAACGGAACGCAGGGGAGCGCAGGTCGGAACGCTCATGTGTAAGAGCCCTAACTGTACTTGAGTACTTTGGTGCATTTTTCAGAGAATGCTGTTGGGGGGTTACCTATTAACACTGCACCCTGGCTTCTTAAGCTCATACAAATTACATATTAAATGATGTGTGATATTTAGGAATAGATTAGTTGGTATGCACACATTAGTACATATATGTTAAATGCATTAGGACTATAGGGAGCTCATTCTTCTGTAGCACGCTTTCTGTCACACACAGGAATTCAAAAGTCATAGGGAATCGTGTTAAAAACGGGTCAATTGTATATAATAATTAGACAGGGATCCCCTGGGAAAGCAAACAATGAAGAGCTGTATAATGTGCTCCTCCCTGGGATAATTACTATAACACAGATGCAAACTCACATTTCCAAGGCAAGACTGCCTCAGCAAAATTCAGTATTTCTCTCTGCATAATAACATATGCATCTTTAATCCATTCTAATTCCATTTTTATGTTGTTGGATTGTTGGTATATAAGTCTCCCTAGTAGGTTTTGCACTGTGCTTAGCTGTATATATGCTGATATTATTGCTGAGTTGTTGCAGTTATTGTGTTTGCAGTGTGAATGCTGCTGAATGCTACTTACACAAGGCATGGTACATAAAGCGACAACTGCAGTTCACACTTGATTATCTCTCTTCAGGAATTAACATTTAACTCAGAGATGCTCTAAATTGTCTCTCGTTTCTATTCACTCAGGTTTTTCTGCAGCATTATGGCCTATTAATAGGATTATTTGCAGGCATTTGTAAGCATGCTTGATTCTTTCAAGAGAATAAGTAGATCAACAGCCTGTGGAGAGGCAGGAATAATAAAATTAAATAAAAGTAAAAGAAGCTATTTTGCAAATTTTCAGGATCGTTTCATTCCATATTTATTATATTCATTGATTGTAATTCATATTTGTGAAGTAAACATACTCCAACTGAGATACATAGTCATTATATGAAACATGTAGGCATTTTATATTGTAAATATACAATATGAACTCATTGGTTCCCACAATGCTGTGCTGGACTGCTTAAGGAGGAAAAACAGGGGCAAGGGCAAAGGGAAACTGTCAGCCCATATTGTCCATGATACTCTTTAAAACTAATGGATATTAGTACAGGTATATGATCCAGTTATCCAGAAACCGTCATGTTATAGGATGGACGATTCTAAGCAACTTTTTACTTGGTCTTCATTTTTTTGTAGTTTTTGAATTATTCGCCTTCTTCTGATTCTTTCCAGCTTTCAAATGGGGGTCACTGACCCCATCTTAAAAAACAATGCTCTGTAAGGCTACAAATTTACTATTACTGCTACTTTTTTTATTACTCATCTTTCTGTTCAGACCCTCTCATATTCATATTCCAGTCTCTTATTCAAATCAGTGCACGGTTGATGGGGTAATTTGGACCCTGGCAACCAGACTACATTTATTAATGGAGATGTGTTCTTTCACATGCTCCTTAAATTAACATACAGTCCTCCCACTGTATTGAATCCCACATCTCTTACACTAAAAGGTAAATTACTGAAGTGGTGTTGCAAGTATATTTCTTAGCGATCTTTCGCTAGCTTTCAATTTGTTACTACTCATACACTTAGGTCAATTTGAATACGGCGGGTACATATAGGCCATATAGATGGATTTATTGGAGTTGTTGGTGCAAATGCTTGAAGTGGCCACTTATTATTACAAATGTGCAAGGAAGCAAAATGAAAAATAAAGAGATCCTCTAATGTCATAGACACGAGCCCACCCTAAAACAAATGTGGCATGCCCCTCAAATGGTTGAAAAAAAATATGTTAACACAAAAATTTTTAATTGTTAGGACTTTTGAAGCCAATGCTGCTTTAAAAAAAAATAAAAAAACAGCAGTGTTTTTTTTTACAGTTTTCAGCATACAGGATATGATGTCACTGACATAAGATTGAGGAGGATGAAGCTTCATCTTATCAGTTTGCCAGGTCTAAGGTGGCAAAGGAAATTCTTGCTAAAGAGGTAACGGTCTGTAAAATTTGCACTTTAGTGAATTTACGAGTAACGATTGTTCGTCTGAGCGAAAATTTACCTGCCGATAGAGCGCAAAACTGAGCTAGTGGTGGTTTCTTTCACTAGTCGTCTAAGACTGTTAGTAAAATAGCAATGTCCCTGCGGATGGGATAAAGGTACATGGCACCTCTAAACTCAAACCAGCAATGATATTCTCCAATGCTGTATTGGGATAAATTAAAGAAAAAAAGCTCAAAGTTTGCACCAGCTCTACTATGGGCAATTACTAATTAGCAGGTATAATTTATTGATCACCTGTTTAATTTTTTAAAAACGTTTTAATTCATTTGTTTGTACCTTTTATTACATTAATCTAATTGTTTTGTCAAAAGCAATACGTGACACAAAACAACACTTATTACTGTGGGTTGCTTAATGAACTGTAGTGACAAATGTAACTGTCTGAGATCTAATAAGTGCCCCTGGTTTAATTATAGTTTATCCTGAAATCAAACAAATCTCAGCGTAAGGGAGAATTTAGTGCATTTCAACTCAGTTTCTATTATTTAAGCACAATCATTGTGCACCCTGTTGCTTTCAGCTTCAGATCATTCATGTTTATAGCTGAAGGACAGCTTTGTAGCGAATGTAAGGAAAATGTATACTATTGCTCTGTGATTCTTCCTGCATGATACAAGCTCCTTAAAGTAGAACTAAACCCTAAAAAATGAATATGGTTAAAATGACATATTTTACATACTGCACTTATTGCATCAGCCTAAAGTTTCAGCATCTCAATTGCAGCAATGATCCAAGACTTTAAACGTGTTACAGGGGGTCACCATTTTGGAAAGTGTCTGCAACACTCATTGTGGGCTCTGAGCAGCTGTTGAGAAGTTAAGCTTAGGGGTCATTGCAAATTATCAAGCAGAACATAAGTTTGGTCTGTAATACAAGTTGATGCTACAAGGCTGATTATTAAATTCTGATGCTAATTGCATTGGTTTCTGTGCTGCCATGTAGTAATTATCTGTATTAATTATTAATCAGTCTTTATTGTGACATTTATATGCTATGTGTACTGTATATTTTGAGTGGGTCCCTAAGCTCAGTAAGTGACAGCAGCTCAGAGCATGTGCAGTGAATCAGCAGAAGAGAATAGGGGGAGCTACTGGGGCATCTTTGGAGACACATATCTTTATTGCTAAAAGGCTGTTATTGCCTTGGGCTGGTATAAAAGCCAAAAACATATTGTATAAGATTTATAGCCTACTTCTTTAGTTAAACTTTACTTCTCCTTTAAGCAGGTCGCAGCCTAATCTGCCTTGTGTGAATATTGAGCAGATCATTTGTAAAGGACCAGTCAGTACCAAGCCTCATAGCAATGGCAAATGTAGAAGCCCTTAGACAACTCATTAGGTTTGTAGATCTGCACAAAGAAAGACACAACAAATATCAAACACTACCTCTGTGCAGATAGGTTTTCTTATTTGTTCAATTATTTATAAAAATATTAGTATGGAAGGGATTTTGATAACTTTCCAAGGGAGAGTGCTTATGTATTCTTGGCAGCCACAAATACTTTTAGCAGAGTTATTTTTCCCCTGACTATAATCATCCCTCCTTGTTAAGCACCCAATGCAGAAAAGTTTACTGCAGCTTTCACAATAGCCCTCTCCTCTCTTAGGTTTGGGAGACCTGGGTGACCTAGGAAAGTTAATTAGTGGGCGAACAAAGAATAAGGCAGACTAAAATACATTGCCTCTCCTCTAGCCAAAGATGTCATCCATTAATTAGGGAAATCGTTAAGGTGGCCTTTATTGAAGCCATAGAAAATCTGCAGTTGGCGGTCGACAGTTTTGATCAGATTTGCCCCTGCTAAATAATGCTACCCTTAATGGCAAGGAGGATTTCAGTGGGTGGGGTGTGGAGGGATGTGTTTACAGTTAAATAGCTGCCAATTGTGATGGCTTTGATTCTCAGGGCATACTTTGTCCATGATGTAATCTTTATTGAACCTGAGAGAGTGGGAGAGGAAGGAGAGAATGAGAGAGGGAGAGTTGAGAAAGAAGATCTGAGAGAGATGTCAAGAAACAGAAATAGAGACAGAATTCACTTGGCAGACAGTAAGGATAGTAGGAATCCTGACTTATGTGCATTTCAAAAAGATTTTCACCCAAAGTGTCAAAAACCTTATATGAAAACTGGGTTTAATCGAAAAAGCAATAGTAGAAGAAAGAAAAAGGGATAAGAGGCATGGAGAAAATGATAAAAATAAAATCTATGGTTACAGAACCTCTGAAAATAAAGTTTTAATGATATCTCTGATGTCTGTAAATGATTGACATTTACTATACTGCCAAACCTATCCAGACACATTTCTAGCAAAAAGTTCTCCGGACACTCCATTTAAAGAAAAGCATGTCCTCGGTTAGAACACAAGAACTATTTGTAGAGGGCTTTCCATGGATGAACAGAGGCAAACTAACCTACTATCACTATGGGCAATGGCAGGCATCAGCTAGAGTGGTGTGAGGGTCACCGCCATAGTACTATGGAGAATCGAAAAATGACTGTTTGCAATAATGAACTTGGTTGGGAATGACATATTCAACAGACAGGTATGCAGGTACTTAAAGGGATACTGTCATGGGAAAAAAAAATTTTTCAAAATGAACCAGTTAATAGCGCTGCTCCAGCAGAATTCTGCACTGAAATCCATTTCTCAAAAGAGCAAACAGATTTTTTTATATTCAATTTTGAAATCTGACATGGGGCTAGACATATTGTCAATTTCCCAGCTGCCCCAAGTCATGTGACTTGTGCTCTGAACTTTATTGTTCACATACTGTTGCTGATCCCTGACAATGGTGCGAAATTACACCAATTCCGTAATTTAGCGGTGACTTATAGGAAACTGTTCAAAAAACTTATTGCCAGTTGGTTGCCATGTGTTACTGCAGTGGTGCAATTTAGAATCAATGATTCAAAATCATCCTTATAAATTGTTTGTGCTAACTCTAAATATGGTTTTAGCTAGCTGTTGGCACTTTCAGAGAGTAGAATAGTCGGAAGACAGGCAAAGGTCAGATTGGAGAGTTCAGAGTAATCAGACAGGCAAAGGTCAGGACTGGAGAGATCAGAATAATCGAGTAGGGAAACAAGGGTCAATACACAGAAGATCAGATAGAATTCACTAAGAATATGCACCCAGGAACTTTTCTAATAGAACCTAACAATGGGCAATGAATTGAATACCGAATTCCCCTTTTATACTATTTGAATTTCGAGCCCTTGTGCGTGACATCATCACGCCAGCACATAAACCTGGAAGTGCGCGGACCATAGGGGAACCAGACACGGAAGAGGAAAGACGCCCCCACATGCCCAGGAAGAAGGCACTGGACCACCAGGATAAACTTTAACCGCTAGACCACCAGGGTAAACGTTCCTTACAGCTGTATCAAAAAATAATTATGTATTAATATGTGCTTTGAGCAGCTATTGAGAAGCTAAGCTTAGGGGTTGTCACAAATCATCAAGCTGAAAATAAGGTTTGTCTGTCATTAAATTCTGATGCAAAGTGTGCTGGATTCATGTACCAATACTCAAGATCTTGATAAAAACGTCGATACAAATAAAGTTTTTAAAGTTTGTAAAAAGACCCTAGAGTGCAACAGCATTTTTTACAAAAAAAAAAAAAAAATATATATATATATATATATATATATATATATACTGTATATATATATATTTCAGCATGAGCAGCCACAGTCTGATCTGGATCGATTAGTTTGATGGTGGGTGCTGGATCAAAATTGTAATCATAGAATTTCACATAGAACAGCACTCCAACTCGTTTAGATGAATAAAGTCACATTTTATTGTATTCAATTTGCGTGTCCAACGTTTCGGTCCTTTATCAAGATCCACAAAAACATAACTAAAGCTGGTTTCTGTCAGTTCCCTAAGCCTAACCCCCTGCTCACCTGCTGATCTCAATTGACTACTTTGCTGAGCTGGCTGATTAGTGTTGCTGTCCTCAGCCTGCATCCTCCAAACCCCACAGTTCCCTGCACATGTGATTTCAATAAGGAACAGAACATCACAGTGCAATGGATTGTGGGTTATGTAGTTCCTGCATGCTGTCTGTAAGCTGTGGAGAAGTTGTTACAATTTGTAACATCAGTGTTAAGTCCCTCTTTCCCTGCCAGGATCTCAAATGATGCAGAAGGAGAAGAACTGTTAAACAGCTGGATTTCAGCATAGAAAATGCCATGCATTAATACTTTTTGAAGAAACAGGTAACTGTGATAGATATATTAGGGGTTTCTGTGTTATGTGGACTTCTTTATCAAACTTTGGTTTGGAAGCCAGAGTTCCCCGGCCTTTAACTTCCATACTGTTCTACTGTGGTAGCTACCTGCCCATATTGCTCTCTTAATTTCTCTTGATGACTCTTCCATACTGTCCTTGAATGGTGTCTATTGCTGTATACTTTACCCCAGGAGTGCCCATACTTTACTAATGTGTGGTAAAATTTTAGTGATGTTGTCTAGGGATGGGCGAATTTGTCCCGTTTCGTTTTGCCAAAAATTAGCCGCCGGCGAAATGTCGCAGACGCCCATTAAAGTCTATGGGCGTCAAAAAAATTTTGTCGGGCAGCGACGTGCGTCTTTTTTATTTTGTCACACAACGCCATACAAGTCTATGGCCGTAATTTTTTCGGCGAAACAAGGCAAAAAATTCGTCCATCCCTAAATTGTCCCATTATGATCTACATCCATAAAAGCATAGTTAGCATTTTGTTCCATGGAAAATATTACTTAAATATTGTATTGATTTATGAGAGAATTTATACAGCTATATTTAACACTAACAATATAACTATTTGTTATGTAATCTTAACATAATAAATATCGGAATGAAAAGCATGAAATAGGAGGGTGATTTAGACAAGCTGTCTCTTAGACAGTGTATTGAGATCTACTGATCACCAGCTAAAGGTCTACTGGTAGATCCTGATCTACCTTTTGGGCACCCCTGCTTTACCCACTTGTTTCTCAACTCATGTTACTATTTCATTTTTGTATCCCTTTGATAAGCTGTTAGTACTGGTGATGTTGTGATTTATTACATTGCAACAAAGCTTTTATGAGCAGAGCTGTCCATGCCTAAAATGATTTTTAGGACAGCGTACATCAGCTAGCAAAAGAAGGACGTTTTTCCAATCATGGTATCATGGGTGACACTTTGAGGCACATTTATCAAGGGTCGAATTTCAAATTCATGTGAGTTTTTGAAACTCCTCTAAATTCGATAAATTATTATTTATTAATAAAATCAAATTTGTTAAACTCGAATAAATGTAAACTACTCAAACTCGAATCATATTCGATTACAATAAAAAAAACTCATGTCAGGAAAGCTATAAACATCACCAAATTAATCCCTGGACCTCCCATTGACTTATACAGTAATTAAGCAGGTTTTAGGTGGCTAATAGTCAAATTTGAGTTCTTAAAGGGCCAGAGTATGATAAATCTCCAAATTCTAATTTGAATTAAAACAAATTGAGTTTGGATAATTCACAATTTGAAATTCAGAGCTTTGACAAAAAAAAAAATTAGAAAATTCTAATTTGAATTTTCACTTGGACCCTTAATAAAGCTGCCCCTTTATGTCAGTGGTTGTTGCACTTTTTGTTTATCCCCTTTGAGATCTAATCTTTATTCCCTTAATTTATAACAAGCTTGCAGATATAGACAAACATTGGTGTACCTGCCATTTAGACTTTTATTTATTTAGACTTTTACATTTATCAAGCTTGATAAAGGGCTGGATAAGCTCGAAAAGTCGCTTAGCTTGAGACATGGATAAAATTAAAAAATTTTCACTTAATCGCAGTGCTGCTGAAATACTTTCTTGAATATGGACTCGACCTGATCAGACAGAGTCACAATCGGCACCCAACGCTACAAAAAGCGGTGAGAGTGTTTGTGCAGCACTACTTTGTTTTTGTGCCATTTAGACAATGTTCCAAGAATATCTAGCACAGCCAAATCTTCAGGAAATCTGAAGAGAAAGTATGGATGAAGCAGGCATAGATGTAAGACAGTCTGGGTCAGCAGGCAGAGAGAAAGGACGTAAGCAGAACCAGACAGAACAAAGTGGAGGCTAGGCAAGGTTTTCACCTTGCCTAGCCTCCACTTTGTTCTGTCTGGAGAAGCAATAGCTAGGGGCAAGTCACAGTGCTCATGATAGAGGAAATGGGGTAAAATAAGGGTTTAAATGGGGTACAGGCTGATTGTCTGACCTTAAATGATCAATATGACTGCTGGAAAGTGGTGGGTAAAAATAATATCAGAATCAACAGGAAACTGTTGGCTGCTCTCCTTGCCAATTATTAAAGGCAGAGCACATATGTTCATCTCTAAACTCGTTGTAATAGGTCTTCAGGCTTGGTTTAGGTGTATCTGGTGAGATAAAGAGCACAACATCATCTCCAGATAAGCCTTGAGGCTGAGCCCTCCCTGCCACTGCTTCAGGCTCCCCCTAGAAGACCTGTCCCACAGTTTGGTTTTCACAGTTTGGTTTTCACTACCAAAATGTAAAATTTTATTTTCAGGAAGCTGTGCAGGTAAAAAAGTTCCTGATTTTTTTTGCTTAATAACAATAAAAAAAAGTATCTTGTATGTGCATCACTAAGTCAGATTAGTTGTACTTGAAATAAACAAATAACATATTAAATGAAAGTACACTACAGCGAATAAAACAATAAACAAACAAACAAACAGTTGATTATGCAGCATGGCAGTCCTGCAGTCCCCTCTCACAAAAGGCAGTTAAGTCTTGTGCATAAAAAGCAGTAGAAGAGCACTTTTTAATTAGACACAAAATTGGAATGGGGTCTAACAAGTGCCAACAAAACTGTTTAGTTGATGGACATTCTTTTACTAACTTTAGAAATAATGTCTGTCACCAGACCGAAGACATGCTTTGGGGTGTCATGTAATTCTTTGGTTTCTTTTATTCTGTTTTTTGCTTTTTTCAGACCTAGGTAATACATGCTAATCTCCCAGTACAACGGAATTTTGCAGAAAAGAATGGTCATTCTGAGCATTCACTTCTTCTACAAGGTCAGACTGATTGGAAGATTGTTGTTTTTCTGCACCACAAAGAGTATAGGCAGGATAACTTTTATGCAACTTTGTTTCCAGAGTGCTAAATTGTCATTTTACTCTATAAGAAAGAAAGAAATGCCTGTATGATATGAGCCAAACCAAGACTAGGTCCTGACTTCTATTCACTGAGTAGATCTTAAAACCTTTCCCCACGGGGGATAAACTTTACTTGTCCACCAACTATACACTTCTAGAGCTCAACAAACTCTCTAGTTTATACTGATCACTCAGCAGACACCTACAGACTTACACAAGGCACTTCATATAAGTCAGTCACTGAGCTGGTTGTAAAGAGATTTTGGGGGGGGTGGTGGTATTCATATTTGTATTGTGATATGTTTGTTACAGCCATTGTTATTCTAATGATTAAATGGAAAATTGGAAAGGGAGAAAAACTAAAACAAATACATAATTATATTACTATGTAGAGTAGGGGAACCGGCACTCACGAAATGGAGATCTAGCGTGCCTGGGTGCAGTCCAATTATATTACTAAATAAAGGGGGTAAAAGGGAGAAGTAAAGAATGTAGTTAAAGATGGGGGTTTAGCACTAGGCTATAATGTATGTAGTAAAATCTTTGTTGCCCAGCTGTAATTACTCTGCAACCAGGCTGCCCACCCAGACTTGACTGAGATTTCCATCAATTGGGGGGCTTTTTAAATATTAGTATTTAAATAAAAAAGTCAGACCAAACTAGAATCCACAATTGGATTTTAGTTATTAATAAAAAAAGCACAATTTAATCTGATCGGGGACCAACTCGATAAATTATTTTTCCCCAAATCGCTAGTTTTTTTCAGGATTTTTCACGAATAGTCTGCATTTTTGGGATTCTTGCCCGAACTAGTTGGCTTTTGGGCTAAATCCAGAGCAGACCACAGAAACATCCAAATAGGATAGGGACCTCTCCAATTGACTTATATACAACCTTGGCAAGTCTGAGATGGTGGATTTTCGGATTTTGAATTTTCCCATCCTCAGGGTATATATTAAATTGCAAAAAATTCAAGTTTTTTTTTTTCCACCAAAAAATCTGATTTTATAGTTAAAAAACTCTAAAATTTTTCGAGTTTTTTGCATTCGGACTTTAATAAATAACCCCCTTAGCATCAAAATAAGTTGCACTGAAGCTTTGGTGATATAGGCACCCTATAATACTAGTGTAGCTTAGAGACTGAAAGTTCTAGTGGCTGATGTTCCTCAGACCCTAAGCCATTTCAGAATGAGGTCTTAGCAATGCAAGATACATGAATTTGAGAATTTCGAGGGAATTAGCAGTCTGGGTATTTTACTAATTTTTTTAACAGGGTTAGGTGACACCTTAAAGGGATACTGTCATGGGAAAAAATTTTTTTTTCAAAATAAATCAGTTAATAGTGCTGCTCCAGCAGAATTCTGCACTGAAATCCATTTCTTAAAAGAGCAAACAGATGTTTTTATATTCAATTTTGAAATCTGACATGGGGCTAGACATATTGTCAATTTCCCAGCTGCCCCAAGTCATGTGCTCTGATAAACTTCAATCACTCTTTACTGCTGTACTGCAAGTTGGAGTGATATCACCCCCCCTCTCTTTCCCCCCCAGCAGCCAAACAAAAGAACAATGGGACGGTAACCATATAACAGCTCCCTAATACAAGATAACAGCTGCCTGGTAGATCTAAGCACAGCA
The DNA here is from genome assembly GCA_038501925.1 of Xenopus petersii. Taxonomy (NCBI): domain Eukaryota; kingdom Metazoa; phylum Chordata; class Amphibia; order Anura; family Pipidae; genus Xenopus; species Xenopus petersii. The sequence goes on along the minus strand of CM076681.1, from coordinate 80,814,725 downwards.
CTCAATAGTAAAAACCCATGTCCCACTGAGACACATTCAGTTACATTGAGAAGGAAAAACAGCAGCCTGCCAGAAAGCATTTCTCTCCTAAAGTGCAGGCACAAGTCACATGACATGGGGCAGCTGGGAAATTGACAAAATGTCTAGCCCCATGTTAGATTTAAAAATTGAATATAAAAAAATCTGTTTAATCTTTTGAGAAATGGATTTCAGTGCAGAATTCTGCTGGAGCAGCACTATTAACTGATTAATTTTGAAAAAATTTTTTTTTCCCATGACAGTATCCCTTTAAGGAGTACCACCCCTTATTTTCTGGTCATTTGCCATGATATTTTCAATAAAGGTATGGTATGTATGGGAATTATGGAGAGGCCATCTCCCAAAGGGTCCATTTTAAGCAAGTAATTTTTTTTTGTATATTCTTTATTTAAAGAAATAGGCATTTTACAGTAAAAATTCAAATAGCAAGAAAAAGAATCAGTTACAGTCATTATATGAAATGTGTTTAGCCAATTATATAGAGAACGTGAGTACAATAAGCTTTTCACATAAACACATTATCTCAGTAACTAATTTTGGCATACCAAGAAGCGAGTCAAGTGCTTGGTATGTTTTCCCCAAAATAGTACTTGTTTGCCAATACCTCATATATTCTATTACATACAATAACAAGATTATAAAATTAATTAGGTGTGTTCGAAAGGATTCAACAATATTCAAAAACCATAAAGTAATCAAAAGGTAATAAAACCTAAAAGAAAAAGGATAGGAAAGAAAAAAATTAAAGAGTGCTCAGCTGTTCTACAACAGATTCTTCCTGTAACATTCCATATTTTAGTATTGCCCATAAACAAACAAAATTATTGAAACTGTGTGAACGCTCCTAGTCCGGTGTTATTCCTTCCTTGGATACAGACTCCAAGAACATTACCCAGGCTGACCAGGTCTTCATAAACCCCTCTTGTTTCCCAGAAGTATAGCTGAAAAGTTCCTCCAAATACCATTCTTTAATTGTAGGAGGGACTGAAGATCTCCAATGGCGGGGAATCACTGCTCGAGCAGCCCCCAGACAAAATCCCGAAAGAGACCTCTTATATTTTACAGCCGCCCCAGGTAGCATTGAAAGTAACACAATAGCTGGGTCAAGAGGCAGGAGCAAGTAATTTTTTTAATGATTTATTTTTTCTCTGTAATGATAAAAAACAAGTGTACTTATTGTAAGTTAGGTTGAAAAAACACACGTCCATCAAGTTCAACCTTTTTTAACTTTTTATTTTATATAACTTGCCTAACTGCCAGTTGATCCAGATGAAGGCAAAAAACCCCATCTGGAGCCTCTCCAATTTGCCTCAGAGGGGGAAAAAATTCCTTCCTGTTTTCAAAATGGCAATCGGACTAGTCCCTGGATCAATGGTACTATGAGCTATCTTGAGGGTATCTTAGATGTATGAATCTATATTTGTGGCAAAATCTATTGGATTTATTGAATGGTTAAATTATTTCTAGCAGATTTAAGGTATGGTGATCCAAATTACTGAAAAATCTCTTATGCATCAAACTCGGGTCCCAATCGCTCCATATAATAAATCCTATACCTGTATTATAGGCATATTGTTTTGTTCTCAACTTTGCAGCGTGATTTGTTGGCAAAAAAGTGGAGGAGAAAATAATATGAATAAAAATACATAATAGCATTATATAGTGAACCATTTTAAATGCCAACCTTGCCAAAAAATTATTGGTAATGTAGATAAGGATTGTTTGCCATACCTGTATAGACAAAATTACCTTTATTTGTGTTTTGAGTTCAAAAAATCCATTCAACTGTTAAAACAACAAGATATAAGGGCTCACTTATGATAGTAAGCACAGTGGGCAACTTGTGCTTTACCCTGCAGCCTACTGCACGTAAAACCACTTTAATGAAAAGTACTTACGTTGAATTGTGCTCTTCACATTTCCATGTAGCTGCGCTCACCAACATTCAGTCCTTCTTGCCTTCTGTTCCTAATCAGGTGGAGCTGCACCTATTGACACAGGGAAACCCTGGAGCTATTGCACCTCCTGACCAGGTGGTAGCTCCCAGAGCACCCTGCTTCAATTGCCGTATCACAGTTTCGGCAAAAGGATAGGGCACAAATGTTACTTGCGCACAGGATAAGAAAGCTAACATACTTTGAAAATAAACAGACACACAAGTGCATTCATTTTGGCAAGTCAGGCACTGTGCAATTGCATCAGAATCAATTCTCTTTTGTGCTTGCAAATGATGCTGGTGTTCTGGGGAAAACACTGCATTGTGGGAGAACTATGGGGATTGTGCACAAAATTGCACTTTGTTTACAGAACTTGCAGACATACTGTAAATGAGCCCTGCATACTTGGATTGGATAATATTGTTATAATGTATGAGATATATTATCTACAATACTGGAAATCTGAGTTTTATAACGTAAGGAGTTTTCTGTATTGACCTTCAATATTCTGTATTGACCTTCAATATTAAAAACCCAAATATCCCTGTTTTGCCATCAACATGGATTTATGCTAGCTTAACGGCACACAGGGAAAGGCAAATGAGTACAAAAATGTAAGCTTTTATTTTTGAATATTTTTGAACAAAAAAAAGAACAGAAAAGGAAGAGACGTGAGGCTAAGGTACATATTACAACCATTCAGGATTAAAAACCTTTTACAGTCAAACATTTTGTAAGTCAACCAGGTACCCCATATGGATTCATATTTCTCTGGGCAACCTCTGGCTAGGTATGTCGGTTTCCGACTAGGAAGAACATCATTTATCAATATTGTAGTGAAGGGAGGTCCAGGGACTGCCAATGCATTAGAATGGCCTTTTTAGCATAATAAAGTAAATTCCAGTTTAGGGGCATTTGGCAGAAGGGGTGATTGGGGTGTGTTGTATGAATGTGATAGGGACCTTTGTATTCTTAAATTTGCCTTAAGTGAGACAGGGACTGAATTGATTTATGTATATAATCTGTGTAAAGGGATGTGTAAATATGTCCACACAAAAAAATACTACTTTTATAGTCCTTTAAAGCCGATCTCTCACATTTCATATCATGATTAGGTGCTAGCTGATCCAAAAGTGACAAGCCAGTCGATTGGTACCCTCCTTCTTCATGGACTCTACTTGCATCTCTCTTTCAGGGAGACAGAGGAAAAAAGAGGGAAAAAGAGAGACATTTTCTTTCACACGAGCCCTTCAGAATTACAGTTCATGAACTATTCAGTAAACTGACTGGCCTGAGCCTCCCCTTCAACGGCCTAATCAAAGGGGAGGATCTATGTGTTTTGTTGCTTGTCAAAAACAATCAGTGCTCAGCCCATTACATTTGCAGCACGTCGCTCTTTAATTGGTGTAACACACTGGCTGCTGAAAAGAAGAAAGTCCTACAAAAGAGCCCGAGTGAATGAACCCCGACTCACACAAAAATACTCTTCAGAAGTTCAGAGCTGGACCCTAACAAGGATGTGAATTAGACTGAAAAGAGGTTAAGTTCAGCAATGGGCTACCTTGATGACCCTTAGTGCAAAGCAATGATAGCATTAGCAACTTCTAAAACAATTGCCTTTCTTAAGGAAGATTAACCTTAATGATATGTAAGTAAGTAGGGGAATACTTTGAACAACAATTATTACTGTTAATTATTCATATAGTGCTCACCAATAGGTACAGCTATATTTAATTTTAATTTGAAACAAAAAATAGCTTTTTTCCTCTTCATGTTTATTCAAAAAAATTCCCAGCAGGTTCAGTTTACCATGAGAGAATGAAATCTAGGATTCGTTATGTAATCTCTACTTCACAATCATTTTCCATTTTGCAGACAAGTTACACATTCCCAAAAGATTACAAGATTGTTGACTACAATTTAAACTATATCCAAAAAGGGTTTTTCTTAAATCGCATTTGCTGTTTTATCTGGGACAGGGGAACATCACTGGTCACAAACCTAAAGTAATGAGAGTTGAAGAATGAGAATAAGTAAGAGTTGAAGTGGAGCCTTTGCCCTGACAGCACTGATTAGTGTGATCCACAGAGAATAATTAAAAAGAAATCTAGTGTCACAAAGTTCCGGGGAACGACCTGCATTTCTTTCTACAACCACACAGTCAGTTTGGGTTAGGCTCTGTCACATGGGTTTTTGCTCAGTCTTCACTTCACTAGAGCTATAAAAAAGTCAAATTCTTGCATTTTGAGTTTGTATTAGGCAATCCTGTTTTTAGCAATTTGTTCCATTGGGAAAGAATAATATAAACTTAAATGTTTCTATGCCCATCTGATTTTCCTTTTTTCCCCCTTATTTATTTTTTGATTGAGTTAAATAAATCCAAACAATGACAAGCAAAATACATTACAACTTACCATAAAAATGCTCTTTACAATATGCATACATCATAATCTATGCCACAGCTGTCTTTTCTTTTTATGTTTTCATAGTGATACTAATTGTAAACACTTAAAACAAAGATATTAAGACGCAAGATCTCTTGCCCTATGTAATTTACAATCTAAAGTGATTTGCCCTAGGCCACAAACAGTTGACAATGGCTGACATTAAGTACAAAGGGTTCCCATGCCCCTGGCAGCTTTTATTCTTGTACAACGTTGCAATATCCACAGGTATGGGCACATGATTGCGTCTGCACTTTTGCCAGTGGAGTCTGACTGTTTAAAGTGGTAATTCGAAAGAAAAAAAAAAGCTAACCCTTGAAGTTGCACCACACCATCATAGAACCCGGTAACTCAGGGAACAGATTTAAAACTTAACTTTTACTAATAAATTACATTAAAATCATGAGTCCAGGAGAACATTTAAAATAAAGTAAGGAACAGGGAGAGAAAGAGCCTGAAATTAGGTTAAGCAATGTATGCAAGCCATGAGATAGATATTTAGGCTGAATCGTTAAGTCTGTAGTGGAGCGATACAGTCAGGCCCGGACTGGCAATCTGCGGGTTCTGGCAAATGCCAGAGGGGCTGCAAAAAGTCCCATAGAAAGTCAGTATTTAGTGGGCTGGTGGGAGCTGTTTGGGCCTCTATGTGGGCTGAAATGCCAGGGCCTATTTAAATTCTCAGTCCGGACCTGGCTACAGTAATAATGTGGTGGCAATGAAGACAATTATCTCGTAGTCTATCAAAAATGGGTATCCAACCCAACTGCCCAACTTGGCATAGGCTCAGTTATGAACCCCAATCAGTCCGCCACCCCTTCACCCTCACTTTAATTCTCCCAGTTTCCTGGCACAAAGGACAGTAAGTAAAGCGGCAATTGCATGGATCGGTTGCACATAACCTGCCAATAATGGTCATAGACTCAACTATACATTCCAACAACAGTACACTTTCCAGCCTTATAAAGCCACCCCCTCACCCTTAGGCGTACCCTCCCACTTCCATAGAAGAAGATAGTTGAATTGGGTGGTTGACCCACTATTGAATTATTAAAAACGAGTTGTGGTACTTTCAGTAGGCTCACATGAAAAATTGCACTAAACTCTACCCCAGAGAAAGTCTCCATTGATCGCCCACCCCTTCACCCACAGAGCTCCCCTCCTGGTTCAGCTGTGAAGCGATGGCCTATAACAGTATGTAAAGGTTCAGTCCCCCTGCCTAACTAATCTAAAATGCGCCTGACGCGTGTTTCACCCGCACTCAGCAGCCTTAGACAAAGCCTGCTGAGTGAGGGTGAAACGAGCGTCACGCATTTTCATTTAGGCTTCCCAACCTAAATTTAATAAAGAGGGCCACATAACACAGAAACCCCTAATATACCCATCACAGTTACCTGCCTGGTAATAAATCAGGCATTGTGTGTGACAAAACAGTAATGCCATTTTCATAGGCACACCAAGCAGAAGAAAACCTGTTGTAAGACTATCAAGTCTGGGTCCCATTTATATGGAAAACATGTGCCTACATTTCCTCAAATTTCATAATAGCATACCTATGACTTAGGCTTACTAACGCTGGGCAAATACTGGGGAGTAACCCAAAGATACCAATTAGTGACTAGCATTGTTCACCTAGCTGCCCATTAAATAAAAAAAGCAAGAAATTGATTGGTTGCTATGGGTTACTGCCCAGATGAAAATATCCCCAGTTAATGAATGTGAGATGTAGGGCATTTTTAAAGAAAATGTTTTTGTCAGATAGCATAGAAATATGTATATTAAATTGGCACACAAGGCATTGCAGCCTTAATCTGCTGCACACCTGTTTACTCAGCGTTCAGATGAAAAAGAAACAAACTAATGATACACAGTAATAGTTACTCAAAAGTAAAGGTTCTTTAGGGTCCCAGGATTCATTACTTTCCCATCCCACAGCACATGGGATAAAGGAAGTTTTTTGCGCATGACCAATACACAAAAAGGTCTTGGGTAGGAGGTATGCAATGTTTTAAATATGCTATTCCTGAGTTGGTGATCATCAGGCAACAGAGACATATCTAAACCTAAGGGAACACAACTAAAGATGCAAAAAAATGAATACAGTTATTTGAATAAATTATATATATTATAAAGAAGTTTTCCATTCAAAAACAGTGTTTTGCAAAATAACACAATTCTAACCAACTTTTCAATGTACAGTCATTAAATTGTTCAATGGTTTCAAAGTTATTTGTTAATGTAATCGCTATAAAAGCAGTAGGGCTCATATGAGAATGCAGCTGCAATTGTGGATGTGCAAAATGTGCAAAAGCGTAATGTGCAAAATGTGCAAAAGCGTAATGCAATTGTTGTGCAGATAGATTGCAACAATTAGATTTACCTGCACTGTAACCTGCTCCTTGCACTTAAATGTACTTTCACCAGGTACAATTGTGCATCACCACAGTCTGTCCGACGAGACGACTAAACAATAATGCTCAAATGTCATTTTAACAGCACACAATGGAAATAAGGCTCAATTTTGAGTGCATTTGCTTCCAACTCCTTAAAATGTGCAAGCACAATTGCTCAAATTTTCACACAAGACACACGGAAGCATGGCTGCACTCTGTAGTTACACCCCCTGGTAATTTGGGTTCATTTTAGTACATCTTAGTTGCAACTACTGCAGGTGTAAATTATACTGCAATTAAAAGTTGCTTAGAATTAGGAATGCACCGAATCCACTATTTTGGATTCGGCCGAATCCCCGAATCCTTTGTGAAAGATTCGGCCGAATACCGAACCAAATCCGAACCCTAATTTGCATATGCAAATTAGGGATGGGAAGGGGAAAACATTTTTTACTTCCTTGTTTTGTGACAAAAAGTCACGTGATTTTCCTCCCTGCCCCTAATTTACATATGCAAATTATGATTCGGCCGAATCCTTATCCTGCTGAAACCTGGATTCGGTGCACCCCTACTTAGAATAATATTTTCTTTTATTATGCATAGGTCAGTTTTTGGTTAAGATAATACTGAACAATTTCATGGAATGGAAGAGAAAATGTACATTTCGTCTTACAGAACTCTGATTTAAGAACAGTGTGTATTTACCCTGTTTGTGTATAGGAGCAAGTTATAGGTTGAATTTGTACATTCCTGTTTCCATATTAATAAGTGATCCAAATCTCCCTCCATACCAAACATCATTTCCTCAGAGCACCATCATACAAAGCCTGTGAAATCTGCAAGGGTTACTTTCCATTAAAGCAAAACTCAGAAACAATTTGGGAGAATCCCTCATGAATGCATTTAGCCTCAGTTGCTTTTTATGCTTTTCTTGGTCTTCATGGGTTTATCTGGCACAAATCAGTGCTTCTAGGCACAGAATGGGCAATCCCTTCATCCCCATCAATTGTCACCCAAAGCTTGGGCCACTTTCACCGCAAATAGTAGGGAAGTCAGAGCTAATCCTTTGGAGGAACCAAGGGAAAAGAAAGGCAACAATAACCAAGTCAAGCGTAAAAAATGAAAGCGAAATCTCTATTATCACTCACTACATTTCCCAGCGATGTACTGAGAAAATCAGCTAGTTGCTGATTCGAGTCAGACTCCCAGAGAGAAATCTGAGGTCGTGCTGGGTTGGTAGACTCACACGATGTAAGGAGCACTATCATGGAGCAAAAGGCCTCTTCATTTACCAAATCCTCCCTTACATCTACCATAACCATTAAATACAGACTGACTTTATTCTGTATGGATCGAGAATGGAGAAAAAGATCTCACTCACTGTGCTTTAGAGAAATGTGCCAAAGGCTTAGAGGTATACTGCTGAGTAAAAGAATTAGTGCAGTTTTTATCAGTATTTCTTTTAGATAGATAGATAGATAGATAGATAGAGCAATATAGATGGAGCTATTTGTATATGAGTGTGTGTAAAAATAAAAAAAATAATAATAATAATAAAAAAAAAATAAATATAAATATATACAAGTATCAAAAAGGGTCCGCACACACAGGACTTAGGTGAGAAAGAAAAAATGTAGTTTATTCAACGTTTCGGCCCAGTCACTTGAGCCGACCTCAGGAAGTGAAGGTGCACCAATAAACATACAGGTATTTATACACATTAGGAGTAACAAAAACGCGCCAAATAAACAGATAAAAAGGTAGTCAGGAAACGTGCGAGTGGTGCGCTCGTGAAGATGACGTCATCCACTGATCGGATTCGCCAGGTAAGTGCAGAGCGTCCACACATTAGGGGATAAGGCCCACACAACCAACTGTATACCATGTGCATAGGTAATTTGTGATTAAAACATAAAACATAATATATAGTGGGAAAAGGTTAAAATACAAACTAAAAGTACGGAGGAAACCCCCGCCTACATATGGACCAAACCTGCAGTGTGCGCGACACATGAGCAGCAGAAGAAGATGTCGCCACCAATATCAGGTACGGGCATAGACGTATGGGATGTGGCAACTCCTGCTTTGTGACACCTATTTGTAGCCGTTACCCAAATTGGCCAGCGAGTGTAGCACGATCCACTGGAGTGTGCCAAGGTACGGGTTAGTTCTGCCGGTGCGCGTATTCACCCTGCCGTCAAGCACTGGCCTCGCAATTAGAGGTCTACCATCGGGAAATCTCATAAGCCGTACAATCGGTAATGGTGGCGGTGCCTGTGTATCTGGACAGCGGGCCGATTTAACGGCTCACTTACCCAAACTGCACATCCAAAGCACATGCTTAGCACCAAGAGATAAACCTCCCAGACATACGGTATAATAGTGTCAGGCATGGGGTTTTATGAAGTACTTCGAGAGAACCGGTATCAATCACGCTACTGGGGCGGCATAATAATGTAATATTGTTTGATTTATTGCAGGAGCTGTCAGACGTCTCCCGAAACCCTGTGTGGGGCCGTCCTAAGGCACTCAGCTCAATTTTGTCTCACTGCAGGCAGATATCCTGAGAGAAAAAAATGGTAAGAAAAATGTATCAATGATTGTTGCTATCTTGTTAATGCTGCTAAATGTTTGCATTCAGTGAATAAAGCACATCAAAACTGATAGACATATTTGTATCAAAACTGTAACCAACAGATATCAATATAGTCAACTTGTAATAAGCTTTGAGAGAATGAGTGGAGAAAACAGGATCCACGCTGGAATATCTGAACTACATTCTGAATACTGAAGTTGAGGAAAACAGCGTAAATACTAAAAAAAACTGTGAGCACTAGTCACACAGTAAAGAGCGGACCCTTACGCTCGTCTATATCTACCGATTTCCCATATAGAGAGTGGTAGTTCAACATGTCGGACAACTCAGGGTATAGATGAATATGTCAAAAAATCAGAAGTATAAATAAAGGTTATTCAACAGTATAGGAAAACGTTATTAATACATTAGACCTAAGAAAATCAATGCAGTCAAGAAAAGATCATACAAAAGGATGTTCAAAAAAAGGGAGACATAGGTAAAGTCTCATTAAGCCCTTTGGGGGCAAGCGTGTCCAGTTTATAAATCCACATTGATTCCCTTTTTAGAAGTAGCAAACCCCTATCACCCCCCCTCCGGGGAACTGGAACATGATCAATCAGCATGTGGGAAACTGTGGTAGGGTATGTCCACACTTCACCCAGTGTTTGGGTACCGGTTGGTCCGCTCTACCACTGGAAAGGGCCAATCTAATCGCACTTCTGTGATTGTTCATCCTTTCCCTGTAAGTAGTAGTTGTTTTGCCCACATAGTGTAGGCCACAAGGGCACCAGGCCATGTATACCACATGGTCCGACGTACAGGATAACCTAAAATTGATGGAGTATTTACGACCCGACCTCGGATGTGTAAAGTGTGACCCTTGCAACATACCACTGCATGTTAGGCAGTTTGTACATTTAAAGCAACCCTTTCTTAGTGGTGTGTCCAACCACGTAGTCCCCGTCTTGGGCACAGACTGTATATCTTTAACCACCAACAAGTCACTAAGATTATGTCCCCTTCTATAGGCCAAGAGGGGCCTTTTCTTTTCAAAAAAGGTAAGTGAGAGTCAGTGTTGATAATCTCCCATCTATCTGCAACTGCAGATTTAAGTCTACTGCTCACCGTGGTCCATTTGGAAGTGAAAATCAACTCTGGTGGTGGTTTTACGGTCATATTCGTCTGTAGCAGATCATCCTGAGTCCACTTCTTAGCTCTTCTCAGTTGTTCTTCAATCAGAGTTGGCGAATAGCCCCTGGAAAGAAACTGATCAGCCAAGTCAGTGAGTTGTAGTTCAGCCTTACTGGGATCAGAATTGTTCCTGATAACCCTCAGGAACTGCGAATAGAGGACCCCCCGTGACATGTGTGGTGGGTGGTGTGAACTAGCATAAATCAAACTGTTCCTGTCAGTGGGTTTTTGTATAGTGTGGTGCCTAGCTTATTCCCTTTCTTAAATATGGTTACATCAAGATAATGTATCTCCTGTGGATCAAATGACATAGTAAGTTTGATAGGGGACTCAAGGGAATTGAGGGACTCATTAAACCACAGCAAATCATCAGGCGAACCTGCCCAGATCAACAAGAGGTCATCTATATACCGTTTATAAAAGAGGATATTGCTACCACCCATGGGGAGTAACCACTCGGTTTCGTATTCTTGCATATACAGATTAGCGAAAGAGGGAGCTACATTAGAGCCCATAGCCATTCCAGATACTTGCAAAAAGAAAGAGTCCTGAAAAATGAAATAATTATGTGAAAGTATCATGTCATATATATTGCAGAGCAGTTTATGTACTGTAAGTATGACAGCCTAAAGAAAGCTAAAGAGAGACCAGTGCTCACTGGATTTTGGATTTTTGTATATAATATAGCAATATACATTCCAATTTTCAAACACATAACCTATTTATTACCATGTGAAAAATAAACCTATCACAAATATAGGAGTTGCAGATTTTCACATGCAGGTCACAGAAGACCGACAGAACACACAGTTGGCAGCAACACTACCCTCCCGAATATAAACTCTTTATTCCGCCCCATTACTTTGCTTAATTTTACACATGCACATTATCCAAGTGCAAGGATTTCCCAGCAAACCTTCCTGTTTATATGAGCAAGGATCAGCCGGTTTAATAGCTGCAGGGTATAGAAAGAAGAAACAGCAAGACTTTTTGAGAGTCTGCAAGCATTTACACGCTGACACCTATAATTATCCCAAATAAGGCTCTGATCCCTGCACTTCTGAGCCAAGCCAACCCAACATGGAAAAGGATTCCCAGCAAACAATGGGGATGTTAAGTGTTCTTTGGACTGATTGGTTTAAGGAACCGAAACAACTTCATTCTTAGCAAAAATGTATTTCGTTTTTTACCTTACATTTTATTCCAAACTTTTTAGTTTACTACTACAACAAAAGCAGCGTACATTTAGTGGTGCCAAAATCAGACCATTAAACTGTCCAGATGGGGATGATATTTCCTGATATAATGATCAAAATGTTACTTAGAAATTACACCTTCATCAGACATAAGAGGTTTAAATACATGCACTGTAACTGGCATTTATATAATTTCCATTAAAAAAAATTACTAAAGCAGAGGAAGTAAATTATTTAATCTTATTACATTATACAGGTATAGGATCCGTTGGAATCCGTCTCCCATAGACTCCATTTTGATCAATTAATCCAAATTTTTTAAAATTATTTCCTCTGTAATAATAAAACAAAACCTTACACATGATCCAAACTAAACAAGCAAATAGAGATAAACTGTAGCTCACCCTTTTCGATTGTAGGTGGATTTTCCTGCAGGGGTATCCTGTGTCCACACCCCAAAATGCCACGTTCAAGTATAATTGTAAAAAGCAGGACAAATCCAGAGCAGTAGCTATCACTGCAAAGTGCTTTTATTGGGGAAAATTGCAACAAAACATGCTTTGGGCTAGGCCCTTTATAATCCAATCTAAGACACAATCTTTATAGGAACTTTAGGTATGAAGATCCCAGAATTCTGGATAACAGGTCCCATACCTGTATATAATTTGGACCCATAGTGGGGTTTGTGTTCTTATTTACAGATTCATTATTTGTACATAAATTACACATAAGTATATATAAATTATACATAAGTTACCCTGCCTCCAACCACCTTATTACGAATTCTAGTTCACTGTAAGATGTTGTAAGCACAAAGTATCTCTAAAGGATCTAAGAGAAAACTACAGCAAAAACATTGGACATCCCTGGCACACACACAAGTGCAGTCTTGTACTTAACACCTGATTTTGAATGCATTTCCTACGTGCCCCTTTTGCATCAATCACTTTCTGTATAGTATACATTATGGATGCTATTTGCACTAAGATTTCAAATTTCATATTAAATATGCTCTGAACGGTTTGTACTCATGATAAACTGGTTTATTACATGTCTTAGTACAAATTATTTACAGGTATGTCTTTAGTAGAAAGGGACCTACACCACTGCTGTGAGTTCCATCTGGATCTTTCTAAATGGTGAAGTTGTGTGACCCGTAAAAAGGGCAGGGCAGCTTGTCCCTAGCTGGGCATAGCTAAACAGCTAGAGGATTGCTCAGTGTCGGACTGGGACACCAGGGGCCCACCAAAAAACCTTTGACCAGGGGCCCACCCTCAGTACTATTTTCTTCCTCTCCTCACTCAATCTCTATTCTCCTGGGCTATTATCTTTATATACTATAATCTATTATTCCACCTATTTAGCCACTTTGTTCTCATATTTATAGGGAATGGCCATGAAATTAGCCAAATGTTTAGCAGCATGAGGGCCCACTGACACCTGGGCCCACCGGGAGTTTTCCTAGTATCCCGGTGGGCCAGTCCGACACTGCCTGACTGAATCCCACAGCAGCACTGAAGCAGCAATGAACTTTTCAAGTAACAATTAGAAATCAGTGACGGTAAAAATTACCTGAATGAATGCTCAGGATCTGGAGCTTTCCAGATAAAGGATCTTTCAGCAATTTGTATCTCTATAACTTAAGTCTACTAAAAACAATTTAAACATTAAGGGGCAGATTTAGCAAGTGTTGAATTGAAAATTCCAATTTTTAAATTTGAATTTCAAGTTTTAGCGTAATTCGAATAGGGAATAGTCAAAATTCGATTCAAATTTAAAAAAATTCAAAATTCTAATTTTGAAATTTATCATCTACTGTCCCTTTAAGAATTAAAATTCGACTTTTCGCCATCTAAAACCTGCCAAATCAGTGTTTTATCCTATGGGGGACCTCCTACAATCAATTAGGAGTCATTTGGTGGACTTTTGAGAACATTTTTTTTTTGAAAAAATAAATTTTGTGAAAAAATTCGAATAGAATTTGATTTGAATTTGCAGCTCGATCCTATTCATCCGTTTTTATAAAAAATCTATTTTTTTAAAATAAATTTTGATTGGTCGTTTTTTTATGAATTTCTAGGTTATAGAAACCCATAAATTCGAAATTCGACCTTTGATAAACCTGCCCTAAATAAACCCAATTGCATCTAATAAGGATTAATTGTATCTTAGTTTGGATCAAGTACTATGTTCTGTTTTATTATTATAGAGGAAATCATTTATAAAAATGTATTTATTATTTGATTAAAATGGAGTCAATGGGAGGGGTCTTCCTGTAATTCGGAGCATTCTGGATAACGGGTTTTTGGATACAGATCCCATACCTTTATCTGATATGCAATATAGTCAGTAGTATGTGCTTCACAAGGTTAATCAACTGTATTCTGCTTAGTTGTTTCAAAAGTCAAAACCAACCAGGCAGAGAAGGGATAGAGAGATACTGCTTTCAATAGAAATTAGAATTAATCACAACCTGAAATTGTGTACAGAAAATCATAGTCTTCCTCCACTTAATTGCCATAGAATGTAGCTGCAGTAGCCACAGTGCTTGTTCTTGCATTTGTTTTTTGCTATCATGTCTATTTGGTTCAGGTCTGCAAGCTGGGTATTGTCCAGTATTTGCAGTCCCTGGGCTATACAATATACAAAATAAAAATATTAAAATATTAAAAGAATGAATGTAGCTGTCATTTATAACTGTTTGTAGTTTTTTTTAGTTATTTTGCTTTTTATTCAGCAGCTCTCCAGTTTGCAGTGTCATCAGTCTGGTTGCTAGGGTCCAAATTACCCCAGCAACCACGCACTGATTTGAATGAGTAACTGGAATATGAGTAGGAGAGGGACTAAATAGAAAGCTGAGTAATAAAATGTAGCAATAACAATACATTTGTAGACTTATGAGCAATTGTTTTTTTTTAGATAGGATCGGTGACCCCCATCTGAAAGCTGAAAAGAGACAAAAGAGCAAGGCAAATAACTCAAAAACGATAACATATAAAAAGACCAATTGCAAAGTTGCTAGGAATCTTCTGTAACACACTAAAAGGTTTCAAAAGTGAACCACCCCTTTAAAGGAATTGTTCAGTATAAAAATAAAAACTGGGTAAATAGATAGGCTGTGCAAAATACTATTTGTATTTTGTTATTGCATATTTTTCATTTACATTTATCATAATGCTCCATTATATGTTTTACAATTTAAATTGAGCTGCACAAATTTCAAATACAATTGTGATGCTTCCTGTTAAAACTAATACATCTGTGAATTATCAACTCCCTGTGCAGATTAAAATACATCAAACTCAACTGGATTTACAGTACAAACAAATATAAATCTATAACCATTGCAGTGTGTATGACTCAAATACGAAGAGTATCTTTTACTTTCTCTCTTCTGGTTTTCTTCTGTGTATTACCTTTGCCTTTTAATTAACTCCAGTTTCTAATTTTTTGAGAATTGATTTTTGATGTGGCTTAATGCAACTCTATACATGGTATGTTTTATTATGCAGGTGTGTGGAATATGGTGAACACTTTATAAATGTGTTTATTAATTTTAATAACAATGATAATAGTAATAATAAAATACAGTAGGTTACAATCAAGGGGATTTATTTTATTGTTTACAACATACTGTATAGCCATTTTAAACAAGTCTCTATATTTTTGTGTCACATGACCAGAGTGCTATGACAATGAAATTACAATGATGTCATAATCACATGACAGACATTGTGACATCACAATGCACACTAAAGGGTTGAAGAAGGATTGTGAAATGTTAGTTCATTTCCATTTTGACTACTGAATGGGAATGATCAGAGAAATGTTTCTCTGTATTTTATTTCTAGTTTTGTTATTTAATCCTAACCAACACAGTTTTGTAGGTAAGAATATTTTGTATGCAACATTACCGGCAATTTAGAGCTTTAACAGTCACTAGTTTAAATGTTCACAGTAAACAGCACAGAATATTACACACAGTCCATATATAGCTCTGTCACATGACAGACATTGTGACATCACAATGCATACTAAAGGGTTGAAGGAGACACTGAACTGTTAGTTCATTTCCAGTTGGACTAGTCATGGAAATGATCAGACCAATGTTTTTCCTTATTTTATTTCTATTTTTCTTATTAAATACTAACCAACAACATAT
This sequence comes from Xenopus petersii, assembly GCA_038501925.1. Taxonomy (NCBI): domain Eukaryota; kingdom Metazoa; phylum Chordata; class Amphibia; order Anura; family Pipidae; genus Xenopus; species Xenopus petersii. Next base: position 80,798,788 of record CM076681.1, on the reverse strand, counting down.
TATAGGTAAGCCATGTTTGTATGTAACATTAATGGGGATTTGGAGATTTTTTTTTTTTTACCAGTACTAGTTTTAATTTTAACAGTATAGCATAACATATAAGAACATGTACCAATGATGTGTTATTGAAGAACATTAGCTGTAGGCACATTTGCTTAAATTAAGCTTAGTAATGTCTTCCTTTCTCACCCCAGCAGAAGCAAAAAAAGCTGAACTTACAGATGCCTCAAATGCTTACACCAAGGATACTACAGCTGGTAAAATCTATGATCTTTTCAAATTCATTACATGCATATCTGCTGTAGAATTTGCACTGTGATAGTAATTTTTTATTCTTGCCCTGATTCAGAAACAGCTATGACATATGAAACAACTCTTGGTGATGATGATGTTTATATTGATGGTGATGATGATGTTTATGCTGATGGTGATTCTGGTAAGATCTATGTTACAGTCAACATTCCTTCCCAAGACTGCTGGTTATGAACACATAAATATACATTATAGATGTATATATATATATATAGATGTATATATATATATATATATATATATACACATATACATATATTATTATTTCATTATATACAGACATGGTCTGGTCAAGTGAGTTTGGGCCAGTGCAGCACATTCTCAGCACCATCGTGCCTGTGCTACAAACTCCCTCCAAGTACCCCTTTATATTGTAGCCATTGCTTATTGATATTTCTACTGCCAACACCCCCATAATGATGTCAGAGAAAGGGCGTGGTGGACGAGGGTATACAGATAAGGATGGCATGCAGGGTCATAAGGGTTTCAGGTTGGGAGTAGGTGGGTTAGGTTCAGGCAAGGGTTGGCTTTTTGTTGACCAGCACCTTGTTAAGGCTTATGGGTTTGATATTTCATGCACACTAGGGTGATTTATTCCAGAGAATTATAAAAGAAGTCAATTGTGATTAAAAAGTGAGAAAAGTTCCCTCTGGCTCCAAATATCCACTACATTAGTCTCATTTAACAAATATATTGATATTGGTTACTGTGCGTTACCTCCTTAAATAGATAAAAAAAACAATTAAATACATACTAGATGTACTAAATTATTGATTAAATTATAAGGAGATATGTTTTTTCTTTACATTTCAGAAGCAACTGTTATTCCTGCTAGTGTAGATATTGAAAAATACTTTGATGATACTGGTAAGATCTGAATTTTTTTCTCCAAAGAATGACCCATTTTATGAAAACATATTTTTTATCCAAGAAGCTTGTAATCTGAACTTTTTGCATTTGGAGCACTAGGCCTTAAACATTAAAAAAAGTGCTTTTTTTTACTTCAACACAAACTAGTTGGTTTTATAGGGGGCACATTTACTTACTTATCCATTAAGGATCAAATTTCGAAGTTAAAAAACGTCAAAATCTGAACATCGAATTTGATACTTCAATAGTCAAAGTATTTTTCAATCTAAAACGTTCGAAAATCGTTCCATCGATTACATTGATCGATTCGAATGATTTTTAAAAAAAATACTTCTAAACTTCTAAAAACTTAGGCAAATACTGGCTATAGGTTCTAGGAGGTCCCCATAGGCTAACATAGCAATTTTGCAGGTTTAAGGTGGCGAAGTGTCGAAGTCGAAGTTTTTTAAAGAGACAGTACTTCGATTTTCGAATAGTCAAATATTTAAAGTTTTTTCAATTCTAATTGAATTTAGGCCTATTCGATGGTCGAAGTACACAAAAATTACTTTAAATTCAAAGTTTTTGAATCTCGAAAATTCACTTCGACCCTTAGTAAATGTGCCCCTAAGTGTTTCTCTCTATTTGCAGAAAAAACTGAGAATCCTCATGCCACTGCTGGTGACAGTGTACAGAAATATAATTTTTTAAAATATATTTTGCTTTGATTAAAACTATGCATGAGGGCTATACTCACTAATGTATTCCTGAGTGCCTATTACATTTAGGCGGTTATTTATCAAAGGTTGAGTTTCAGAGGTTTGTGAGGTTTATTTCTCATATGAACTCAGATGTTTTCTGGAAAAACTTAAATGGAAAATCCTTGAATCAGTGAATTTGGAGTTTAAAACCCACAAACTGAAATTAATCCGCAGGAAAATAACTCAAATTGCTCGAATTAATCAAGTTTTCCAGCGAAACCCACTTAAAAACCCAAACATCATGAAGGCTATAAACATATTCAATGGTTCAAAGGATAAACATATTCAAATGGTTCAAAGGGACCTGTGTCTGAATTCTACATGAACTTGACAGGTTTTAGCTGGAGTATTTTTGGATCCAAGCTATTTTCAGAAAAATTCAAGTTTTTTTTTGTTTTTTTTTTTTACAAAAAACCAAAAAAGTTTTTTTTAATTTTTTTTTATAAAACTCAAAAAATTTGACTTTTTGACTTAAAGCTACAATAGAGATAACACAACTCTAACTTTGGTTATTAACCCCATAACGGTCATGTGTAATACTATACAATGCTATAAAACTGACTTTTCTGACCAAATTCATAAACAGTCAACGCTAGCTGAAGGTGCAACCAAGCTTGTTCAATCTTAGTAAATTAACAGTATAATTGTGGATAAGAGCTTCTACAATTGCATTGTTTCATTATAAAATGGATTCATTTTTATTTAATGCTCTTTCTTTTTAACCCCACATTTAGAAAACAGCAGAAGTGCTGACATTAAGGGGGCTGATACAAAACTTCACCCTACTGAGGCTTACAGAAAAGACCACCATAGTGTTACTACTACTACAGTTGCTACTATTATAACTACTACTACAGCTACTACTACAGCAGATACAGAAGTCCACCCTAATGGTAAGTTTTACTATATACAGAAATCTTGACATACAATACCCTGCTTACTTATAACATTATATTAAGGAAGTAAGAAAAATAGCCGGTTTTGAATGAAAAATAAGGTAACCAATTCATCCTGGCACAGGTTTCATATTGTGAGGTCTACATACAAGTTTTTTACACACACACACACACACACACACACACATATATATATATATTAGTACAGAAAGGTCCCTGAGAGGACCGAAAGTCAAGTTGGCTACATATGCACATATGAATATATTGTTTTTTCACTGAAACCCTGGTGTTGCTGCTCATTTCTGTAGTACATATTATTTTACCGGGTACCCAGGTATAGAACTAGCAAGCGGTGTGCCACCCCACTGACTATATATATATATATATATATATATATATATATATATATATATATATAGTGCAGAAATGACCAGCAACACCAGGGTTTCAGTGAAAAAGCAATGTATTCATATGTGCATATGTAGCCAACGTGACGTTTCGGTCCTATCAGGGACCTTTCTCAAGGCATATATATATATATATATATATATATATATTCCACAGGGCTACCAGCACTCACGACAAGGTTAGTAAGTATGCCTGGGTGTAGAAACATTTCCACAATACCTCCAAAAGAATCCGCACTCTCAGCACTTATAGATGAATAAAATTGGTCTTTATTTACAGAACTTCAGTCTGTATCTGAAGGCCTTGGATATATATTCTTTACTTATATTTGCTAGTTTAAGGGCACTTTTGTATTGCCTAGCACTTTTCTAATTTATGATGTGATATCTAAACATACCCAAAGAATTTCTTAATTAAGCTACAATTTTAGCAGACTGTAGGAGGCCGCAGGATAGACATTTCTTGTTGTACATGTATCTTTTTCTTTACAAGCAATGTTACTTACATAATACAAATGTCCATTTCTTAATTGTAAGATACTGCTGAGACAGGCATCAGATATTTTCTTTTTTCTCTAATACAGGAAACACTGAACTTATCTGTTTTCCGGATGAAGTGGAACCCGTCAAGCCAGGTAAGATTTGAATTATACATATTAAGATATTTTGTCTGGCCCTTGCTTATATTATTAGTATGTAAACTGGAAGTTGCCTTCATATTCCAACCGTTATAGCAATAAATAGCAATGGCCTTATTCTGCATGCAAGTTACATTGCCCAATACCGTATATTACTTATGCCATCATTTTTTTATTCAGCTTTTAACTTGTCTAACATGTGATCTTATTTATAGGTCCAATCTTACAATGGCTTATCGATATAACAGCAGATGAAACGACAAGAGTGATAATTATTTTATGTTCAATCCTTTGTTCCACGTTCCTTGGAGGTGTTCTGTACTTTGTTGCACAAAAGTATATACAGCGTAAGACGTAAGTACTGTTTCTCTTGACTATTTTGTTACATCACAGCTCCCTAAATTAAGTTTAACTCTGTACTTGTTCCCTTTTCTATTTAACAGTAAAAATATTGGAATAAGAGAGGCAGAAGAAGGCAAGGCAGGCATTCAGAAGACAGAAGAAATTATAAGCAACGCCTTGAAGAAGCCTCGGAAAAAGAAGAAAAAGAAAGCAACAAAGAAACCAATATTAAGAGAACCTGAACCAGTTATTAACTCAACAAAATAAATCTCTCTAAAGGGATGAAATCAAAGTGCTTATAATAAAAAAATGTAACATATAAAGAAATATGTGGAAGAAGCCAGTTAAGAAGGGTATATGTATACGCAAATATACGTCACAAAAGTACAATTGGTTGTAATAGAAGTAATAGATCCCTTCTTATCCCTTTTCAAACCAAAATTCTATCTTAATAAAATATATTTATTTGGTATAATTTGTTTGTTTTTCCTTTCTTTTTTTTCTCTTTATATCTTTATATCTTTTAAATCTAAGCATTATTTTACCAAGTTTTATTTACCAGCTTAGAGCTTTACCAGGGGCTACTTTAAGTTCATGAAGAAAAAGAAAAATGGGATATAATATTTTTTGGACAATCTTAGCTTTCTAAACTTTATTTTAAATTATGGTTCTGAAACATGATATAGAGCTCTAATATAATATGTTTTGTGCAGAAACTGTTTGCAAAGAATATTGCGAACATTAGTGATCGAGATTTTCAGCGTCTGTGTCCAATTTTGACCAATTTCAGACCTCAACTACTTCCAGTGTATGTAATAAAATTTTGCAATGGCAAAAAACATTTGACAAAACTCTAACCTTAGTGATGATGAATGATGCAATATTTGCCAGCGAATAATTTTAGATTGCGAACATTTGCAAAAATGGCATTAAAAAAAACACTTGCAAATTTAATTGCATTCTTAAACCGTAAAACTATTTTTATAGTTTTAATAACATAAAAAACATATCTATGTCCATGCGTAAGATACACTCAATACCAAACATGTATAGTCGGATCCCCGACATTGCTAGATGTAGGGGTTAGAAAGTAGATATTTGCTCCACACTGCACATCACAGCCAGGGCTTCTACTTAACCTCTTCCCCTTTTATGCATGTTACCTAATCTGCACCATACATCTATATTCCTTAGCTACTGACTTGTAAAAGCGGATTATTCAGACCATAAGACACATTGAGTCGTCCCCCCACGCTATCAAAACCCACATTAAATCAGTGCTTTCTCTTGAAGGAATGCGTTGGTTATTTGCCATGAGTGTACTGCAATCAAAGCAGAAAACTGAATCAAGTAATAAATGCCTTTCCTGAAAATTCGACAGAGGATGTACCTTTTAAATTACATAACTGCATGAAATATGTATTTTTTGCAATCCATAACTATATGCAAAATGAGCCACTAATCTGCATCACCAACTCACTTGTCAATACGTGACAATACTTTACATCTAAACAGTATCTAACAGTATCCATATTTGTACTTTGTGATTCACACAAAATATTAAATATATATATTGTCCTTGTCCTAGCAACACATTTATGCAGGGTTTTTAGACATCAGGGATCATTTACAAGGCAAGCACAGTTGCATTTGTGCAGGTTTTCCTGCATCCATTGCTTGTCAAACGCCTTTTATTAAAGCTACTTGGGTTAAAATGAATGCTGCTGCGCAGGGTCGGAGGGACACGGGGGAAAACCCTGGTGGGCCCCCGGGTCATGAATATTAAATTTCCTTACTAATAGGACTAAAATAAATCCACTGGGCCCTCCACACCCCTGGGCCCCCCTTTGTAGTTAAACATCTGGTTTCTTCCCATACTCTAGATACATACAGGCAGGTTCATTGGCTCCTGAGAAAATTGACCATAGCGTGTGTGTGAATATGATAGAGATATTGTATTGTAATGTATAATCTAGGTAAAGGGCTCCATATAATGTTGGCATTATATATATAATAATAATGTGTACATCAATTTCATGACATTAGAATGAAGTCAAAGCTTAAATGCATTTAATTTACCATTAAGGCAACTGAGTCTCATATTAAGAGACGTCTGTCAAAATTGCACCTGCATCTAGTAAGACAGACATACATTTAATACACCCACATGGCTTCCTAACTACTATCACCATGCAGTCACTCTGAAATAGCTGAAATGAGGTCCTACCCGAGACTTGCTAAATGCTAGACCTTCACTTTTTTCTATCATCCTTATTCTTGAAATGCTGCTTGAAGAGACTGAGATGCTCTGCAGTCCTAATTAGTGATTTTTGTCCTCTTGTTACAAGGCTCAACATCTAATGCAAATGAACCCTTCAGGGCAGCCACCATTCCCCCTGCTCGAGAATTAACTGACTCTTATGTTTAATCATATGCTGAGCTTCTCTCAGCCCGGCTAGCTTTTTATCTTGATTACTTTAATCAATAAGAAATGATAGAGTACAATTATAAACTCTATTGGCTTTTAAATGTTACTGACAAGCCCTCTAAATACGTGCCCCCATTCACTGCTATTTATCAGATTGATCTCCAGCCAGAAGTAAGTGCAAATCGCCTGCAGAGTAAATTTTAGACACAGCAATGTGTGTTATTGGTGATCTGGGTAGATTACATATTTATAGACCTAAAGTTAGCAAAGTGTAAAAGCTAATTTAACTCTTTTGCAGCAGAAAAGTGCAGATTTATTGCTGACAATCAAATACAGGTATGGGACCTGTTATCCAGAATGCTCGGGACCTGGGGTTTTCTGGATAATGGATCTTTCCGTAGTTTGGGTTTTCATGCCTTAAGTCTACTAGAAATTAATTTAAACATTAGGGGGCCGATTCACTCAGCTCGAGTGAAGGGTTCGAATGAAAAATACTTCGAATTTCGAAGTATTTTTTGGGTACTTCGACCATCGAATGGGCTACTTCGACCTTCGACTACGACCTTCGACTTCGATTCGAACGATTCGAAGTTAAAATCGTTTGACTATTCGACTATTCGATAGTCGAAGTACTTGCCCTTTAAAAAAAACTTCGACCCCCTACTTCGGCAGATAAAACCTACCGAAGTCAATGTTAGCCTATGGGGAAGGTCCCCATAGGCTTGCTAACCTTTATTTGATCGAAGGATTTTCCTTCGATCGTTTGATTAAAATCCTTCGAATCGTTCGATTCGAAGGATTTAATCGTTCGATCGAACGAAAAATCCTTCGATCGATCGATCGCAGGATTAGCGCTAAATCCTTCGACTTCGATATTCGAAGTCGAAGGATTTCAATTCGAGGGTCGAATTTCGAAGTATTTTTAACTTCGAAATTCGACCCTAAGTGAATCTGCCCCCTAATAAACCCAATAAGCTGGTTTTGCTTAAAATAAGGATTAATTATATCTTAGTTGGAATCAAGTACAAGATACTGTTTTATTATTAAAGAGAAAAAGGAAATCATTTTTAAAAATGTGGATTATTTGGATAAAATGGAGTCTATGGGAGACAGCCATTCTGTAATTCGGAGCTTTCTGGATATCGGGTTTCCGGATAAGGGATCCTATACCTGTACAGTTTAAAAGGTGGATTTGTACGGTGGATTTAATAAAAGAGAAAGTGTGGCACTTCAGACTGGAATATCCAATGAGTAAATTAATTGTGTCTTAAAATAAATGGCTTGGTGGGGTATAAGAAAGAAAGAAAGAAAGAAAGAAAGAAAGAAAGAAAGAAAGAAAGCTGGTAAAATTTAGTAAATTGGTAAATTTGTTACATTCTCTTGAAAAATGTGCATACAATCATATCAAATCAAAACCAAACGGAACTCTTTTGCAGCAGATAAGTGCAGTTTGGTTGCTGACAATTAAATACAGGTTTAGTGTTTGGCCACACGGGCAGGTTCGGGGAGAATAGTTGCCAGGCGACAAATCTCCGCTTCTTCGCGGTGACTAATCTCCCTGATCTGCCGGCTGAAATAAAAATCACCCGGGGGCAACCACTAGGAGTGCTTAGTTTTCCCAAGTCACCAGTAATTGCCTCACGAGGAAACTTAGGGCGACTTTGGAAAACGAATTGCCTGCCCCCAGGCGATTTTCATTTTAGCCGGCGGATCTGGGAGATTAATTGCCGCGAAAAAGAGGAGATTTGTCGCCTGGCGACTAATCTCCCCGAATCTGCCCATGTGGCCAGACCCTAAAAGGTGACTTGTACAGGTGGACTTCAAGAAAAATTAAGGGGGTTATTTATCAAAATCTGAAAATATTTCATTATTTTCTGAAAGCTACTCCGACCAAATCTGCACTGTTTTTCCCCTTATTCATCAATACATATATGAATTTTTCGGATTTGATGCCTGATGCCTGAATTTTTTCAGATATTTTCCTGAAAGCCACAAAATCTTCATATTATTGCATGAAACCCAGCACAGTTCAGGATATCTTTGGGACTTCTACAATTGACTTCTACATGAACTCGCCAGGTCTGCGTTGGAGTACTTTTTTATTCTAACTTTTAACACCCTTGGGTTTTAATAAATTCTGAAAAATTTTAGATTTTTCCACTAAAAATTCAGATTTTGTAGTAAAAAAAAAACTCACATTTTTCGAGTTTTTGGGATTCAGACTTTAATAAATAACACCCTAAGTGTGGGAATACAGATGGGAATATCCAATGAGTGGGGTATGGGAAATGAAGATAGAAAGAAAGAAAGTTGCTAAAATTTAGTAAATTTGTATTTTTGTTATATTCTGGTGACAATTGTGCATTACATACTGTAATATCAATGGCGTTAAATATCACCTTCAGGCTCATTATAATGCACTGTTGGCCAGTAGTAGTAGGCAGTCGATCGTAGGAGCACTTCTAAGATGAAATACGCATTCAAATTAAGATACTTTGTGAATTTAAAGTACTTCTTCAAGATTAGACTAAATCCTTTCCCAGTTAAAATTTAGATTTTTTTTAAATACATTCTTTATTTATTTACATTCCAACAACAGAGAGAAATAATTATACCTGTATGTTACTGAGATGTATTCAGCACTGTCAATTAGTATTTTAAATTGTGCCATCCACCCATTCCTCATCACCTCTTCCTAGAAAAAAAAATCACTTCACTAGCACTATGGATGGGTGTCTAAGGAGGATTAGAGAGGTTTTAACGTCTTTGCTTACACCACAGCACGTCAAAAGGAAAGACAATCCACCAGATTGCACAATGGTATTCTATTTCTTTTACTGCACCTGCAAACCATTTTGTGGGGCAAGAAAGATTCCTTTTCAATACTGATAAAAGGCATCAATCCATTGCCTTTGTGGTTAAGGTTGCCTGTGTGAAAAAAAAAGCAAAAAAAAAGGGAGAAAACAAACCAATGTAGAAAAATAAACGTGCTAGGCTATTAATACACGATAACGATGAATAAAATAGCTTTTTTGTAAATGCATAAATGTATGGCATTAGGTAAAGTTCACAGAAGGGCATCCATTATGTGAAAATATAGATGCAGGCAAAGGCAGAAGTATGTATTTTATCTGAGAGCGCTTCGCAGGCAAATCATAGCTCTCACTAGCGCACTTGTTATTAGGATTGATGGCTAAAGCACCAGAATTATTCTGGTCTGTAAGTTATCAAGGGCCCACTAATTTCACATTAAATCCCATTGACTGCAACTGCGTGATTGAAGGGTTTTTAACAATTACCATAATCAGAAAATAAGCCGAGCTAATTTTTTATTCAACTCATTACTTTTTAATCAGGTATTTCTTTTAATTAATATTTTTTATGCTTAGAAAATAATAGGATGCTGAAGGTGTCAGCGGTGGTATTGGGTATGTTAAGGTATATAAGACTGACTCATAAACATTTTTCTTTACAGATCGCTAGGGACTAGGGAGGAGGGGAGCTTTAAAAAAAACTAGTCTCCTTAGAGAATGCCAATCACACAAAAACATTGCTTTGTAACAAAATCAGATGCAAACTGGAGCTGTCTTTTATCAGTGTCTGATTGCAGATTGGGGTGAGTGGGGTCCAAAATGGAAATTATACATATTTGTATAATAGCTCTGATATTTAAATTGACCTAGATGAGATATATGTTGAAATAATAACTCTTTTAGCCTATCAATGTCAATCTTTTCACTGTGATTAAAATAGAAGTATACAGATAAAGCACATTTTATTAACATTTCTAGCAAATGCCTCCAGTCCCTCTGTTAATGAAATAGTTTGGTGTATGTACAGGATGGGGTAAATAAATTGTGCTATATGGTATATTTTCATTTTTCATGTTCTAGCCTACATTTACATCTACATTTTACTTTACAAAAGTAGAATATAGAAAGTACAAAACAAAATTCAGTTTTTATTCTTAAGTGACTGGATCAAATTTTAATTGGATACTTTTAACATGGGAGTGTTAAGACAATTTATTAAAACACCATGCACCCCTTAATTAATATACAAGTTTAACCTGCCAGTTGTTCACTTTCACCCTAGATCATAGTCAAGCCATTTATCCAAAAGCTGAACCTTTCCAACGTGTGGGCCTAAGTTCCCAGGAGCTGATCTCAGCAATATATGCAGCCAATAGAAGGACAGTAAGTGGCACAGAAACCATCACATTCTAGGGCACATTTATACTAAGAGCCAGTACAGGTATGCGACCTATTATCCAGAATGCTCGGGACCTGGGGTTTTCTGAATAACATCTTTCCATATTTGGAGCTTCATACCTTAATTCAGCTAGAAAATCAAGTAAACATTAAAATGGGTGTTCATCTTTTTGTTATATGTGTTTTTTTTTAGTTATTCAGCTTTTTATTCAGCAGTTCTCCAGTTTGCAATTTCAGCAATCTGGTTGCTAGGGTTCAAATTACCCTAGCAACCATGCACTGATTTGCATAAGAGAAGGAATACAAATAGGAGAGGCCTAAATAGAAAGTAGAGATGCACTGAATCCAGGATTCGGTTCTGGATTTGGCCAGGATTCGGCCTTTTTCAGCAGGATTCGGATTCGGCTGAATCCTTCTGCCAGGCTGAACCGAATCCGAACCCTAATTTGCATATGCAAATTAGGGGTGGGGAGAGAAATTGCGTGACTTTTTGTCAGAAAACAAGGAAGTAAAAAATGTTTTCCCCTTCCCACCCCTAATTTGGATATGCAAATTAGGGTTCGGATTCGGTTCGGTATTCGGCCGAATCTTTCGCAAAGGATTCGGGGGTTCGGCCGAATCCAAAATAGTGGATTCGGTACATCCATAATAGAAAGATGAGTAATAAAAAGTACCAATAACAATAAATTTGTAGCCTTACAGAGCATTTGCTTTTTAGACAGGGTCAGTGACCCCCATTTGAATATGAAAAGAGTCAAAAGAAGTAGGCAAATAATTCAAAATCTATAAAAAATAAAGTCCAATTGAAAAGTTGCTTAGAATTGGCCATTCTATAACATACTAAAAATTAACTTAAAGGTGAACCACCCCTTTAAATAAACCCATCAGGCTTGGCTTTCTTACATTAAGGATTAATTATATCTTAGTTTGGATAATGTACAAGGTACTGCTTTATTATGACAGATAAAAAAAACTTTTAAAAAAATGGATTATTTGGATAAAATAGAGTCTATTGGAGACGGCCTTTCTGTAATTCGGAGCTTTCTGTAATCACACGATAGATACCAAATTTATTCAAGCAAAGACTTCTTCTCCGCAGAGGGCACTTCAGGAGAAGTGGGATATTGAAACATAAATCTGGGACAGTGGAATGAGGCACAAAAACTGTGACTGTCCCACCAAAAGCAGGACAGTTGGGAGGTATGCATTTTTGGGCATTAGAAAAAAATAATTGGTTCCTAATCCCAATGTCACCAAAATGACCCTATCCCATTCATTTGATATAAAAATTCCATGTAATTTGTGAACATGCACATACTTAATGATGCTGCAAACAAAAAAAACATACAAAAAACATTTTCACATGTGACATAAAATAAGCCCCCCACATTGGATTAAATACATCTCGTTTACATTTCCTATTTTAAGTGTGCTTCTCCGAAGCCTGTGTTACAGTCCAATTTTCCCTATCACATACACTGTCTTGGGTCAGGACAGGAGTCATTTAACATACCAATATGATTTCGACATGTTGGGTGAAACTTGGAGACTAAGAGAAAACCTAGAAGAATATACTACCTCAATGCAGTTTGTGCCCTTATAAGACAGGCATGAAAATTTGAATTCAAAAAGGCCAACCGAAATTAAGTCTAAGTTTTTTTGTTTTTTTTTTTCAAATATTTTTATTTGTAAGCATATCACAATATTCAAATATACTTGCCGGGGTTTCCCGGGGTACAGTATATGCTGTTTGGTACAATTATTGTCCATACACAAATAATGACAAATGATTCAAAATTGTGCTTGAGTAAAAGTTATTCAACAAGAATAATGAAAAAGTAAAGCACTGCGTATCTTGACAGCGCTATATAAATAAATGATGATGAAAAACAAATGGGAGACAATAAGAAACAAAGGAATATAAGAAAGTAAACAGGGTTAAAGGGAAATAGATACATCTGGCGTATACTCAGTATAATTCAAAGTTTTTTTTGGTCGAATAGGTCTGTTTTTGATCGAATAGGGCCGTATTCAGGCAAATACGAATCAAAGGAATATCGCATTCGATTGAATTCGATTCAAAGTTTTTCCCAAAAAAACTTTGATTCTTCTAAGTCCACCAACTGACTCCATATGGGTTCTAGGAGGTCCCCCATAGGCTAAAACAGCAATTTGACAGGTTTTAGATGGCGTATGGTCCAAGTCGAATTTTTAAAGAGACTGCACATGATAAATTTCGATATTTGAATTTTTGCATTTTTTTCAAATTTGAATCAAATTTGGAAGGTTTACTAGCCAAAGTACAAAAAAAATAGCTAGAAATTAGAATTTTTTTCATTAGAAGATTCACCTCGACCTTTGATAAATCTGCCCCAAAGTGTTAAAACCCTAAGGTTTGTAGCCTCTTTCCTTCAAAGTCTGTGTATTAACTCTCCGTGTCCTCCCGCGTCATCTTTCTGAATGCTCCATTCTTCCGGGTTGCATGCTCGGCTACTTCCGGATTTTATCCAGAAAATGTCAAACATTATGTTATCAATGGCACGAAATTCTTTGTGTAGTTTTCATTGCCCAATGTAAAAGGTATTTTCTTTCCTGGGTGTTTCTACTGTGTATTCCTATTGTTACTGACCCTGCCTGTCCCTGGTTCTTGTCCTGTCTACTGCCTGTCTTGATTATTGCCTGTTTTTTGACAACTCTTTTGGATTCTGATTTTGTACTGCGATTCTGGTGTGTTGACCTGGCCTGTGACCCCGACTATTCCTACGTCTCCTGCATCTGTACGGTATTGACTGTTTATTACCGACCCGGCCTGGCTTTTGACTACCTTCCTTGTTTCCCATTCTACAATACCACACTTGTTTCCCTTGCTCGCTCAGAACTCTCTCCTTGGTTCTCCCACAATAAGACCTGGCGGCATCTGAGTAGCGAAGGGTTCCACCCAAAGCCAAAGGCAGCTGCTAGAGGTGCAAGAGTGGGCCGAGACTGGAACCTTGGTGTTTGTTCTGGGTTTGGGATACCCTGTGTTACAGTCTGTCAAAAAACTGAATGGTTGCCAACCTAAAGTTTCAGGGTGCTACTGTACTGGCCTCAGCGTGGTTTAGTGACTAAATAGTTACTAGACATGTAAGTATAGCACACAAAGTGCCTGTTTACTACCTTGACATGACCTTAATTTGTAGTTATACTCAGTACCTATCTATCTATCTATATTGTAATTATACTATACTATACAATTAATTTGGCACATGGATAGCCGGTAAAATATTGGGGCAATACAGAAGTTTTCAAAGCAGGCAAGAAACAATGGGACTTTTCATAAGTAAGTTCACATGCAATACTTGAGAACGAAAAACAAAGGATCTGAAAACTCAGATCTCATTGTAGGTTTATTGGATTTCTTCCAACTTAATGAAAGTGTCGACCTCTAGTGACAGAAAGTGGCAGCACTTACTATCATCTGAGATGAGTTTCTCACTAGATATTGTAGTATTCAATTTTAAAAAGCAAAGCTTTTTTAATTTCAGACATAAAAGTGAGCCTGTCTATGAGTTAAAAATGAAAATTCATTTTGGAGCAAAACAACATCAGTTTTTTTTATAAAAAATTAACAACTAATCAAATCTTTGCTTTTATTTTCTAATCTGTAGTACACTGTTAAAAGCTAATTGCTTATTGGTTGCTATTGGCAACTACCCCGCTGCAATTTAGCACATATCTTATTAAAACAATATATTATTTAAAGGGAAAAAAACACAAATGGTTGCAATACACCATGTTTGAGTCCTACCATGCACCTTCAAATTTTATACATTTTAGCAGAGTGTGGTTGTTTTTATTGATATATAAAGTATAATAAAGTATAAGAAAATATATATATTTTTTAGCCGCAATAATTTAGATAACCAATAGAGGTCGCTAGAGATCTATTGTATATAATGCATGTGCTGGACTCATTTTGTAAGCCTATGATTAAGGGAAGGTGTTCCCGAAACGCGTAAGGCCTATGTATTTCTACAGTACCCAGCAAAGTTTTTTACCGGAGTGCCGTCCTCCTGTTCGTGTATCTATTCAAAATTTGCGCCAGGTCTCCTAACTAGTATGAATACAGTATTCAGCAGCACTGTATTCATGAGGGGTAAGCAGGGAGAGGCAACAGAGCCCTGTACTCAGTGACTGTCCTATGGCAGCCAGTAAGACAGGGCTGCCTTGCACCCTTTGGTGCATCCTTCTGTACCAAGCTCCAGTTTTACAGTTAGGCACTAGGTGCAGAGTGCAGCCAGACCCTGGGCACAAGAGCTTTTAAAATATGCACTAGGCTCACATTTGTGATGCTCGGTGCTCTTGCATCCAGGGTCTCTGTAAATGACTCCTATAACATTCAGAGTTTATGTGCCAGCCCAGTGCTACCAAAGATTGTTAGTAGTAAAGTTCTGTGCCTCCAAAGATTACTTCAGTAGCTTCCCACCTTCCTGTCTGCTGATCCACTACACATGTTCTGTGCTGCTGCCAGTTACCTGATCATAAGACTCGTCATATACAGTACCTGTACTGTATGTATACAGTATAAATGTTACTAAACAAGGCTGGCTGACTAGTAATTAATGCAGATTTACATTACCAGGCAGCTCAGATATCAGTGCATTCTGAATCACGATTTAAGTCTGAACCTCACACTTGCAATGGTTATATGTTCCCTTAGCTGTGTCAAACACTAGAAAATTTCATGCTGCATTTAGAAAAACCCTTTAAAGCTCTTAATGCACTTACCATTTAACAATGGTATGTGTGTTTATTCACAAGCATTTAGGGTGCATTAAAAATGCTTTCTAAATTATAAAATTGAAGCCTACGTGTACGAGTCCTTATGCTATTATCTATTCATGCAATTCACTGCATGCACTTTTATAAATACCTGTACGTATGAAAAAATACAGTATATGGGGAAACAGGATTGTTTTGAGCACACAATGATGAATGTCATGCTATTTTCCTAACCACACTTAAGGGCTGTTGTGCCCCTTTTCCACTAAGGTTGCCTCTTTAGAGTAAGTCACAGCTACAACTCCATGCAGCTTAGCCCCAACCAGTATGGCCTTCCTTCTTCAAGCCCCCAGCCAGCATTGTGCATACACAGTACACCATAGGCATATATAGTGCAGGGTACTTAGTACATATGTGCACTGTTAGCCTGAACCCAAGGTGGAACACAGGGCATGCACTTTGCCTCAGTGGTGTAGGGAGTTCTGTACCCAGAAAAGGCACTGATTTCCACAACAATTACATTTCTCCAATTAATATTTATGTTGCTGAACCTGTAAAAACACACACCCACTATCTGTCTAAAACTCCACCCTCTCTTGTAGGCCACACATAAAAGCAAGATGGTTAATATACAGTTGATAGGGATTACTGTCATAGAATACCCCTCTTTCATCTGTAATTAAAGGGGTGGTTTACCTTTAGATTAATTTTGTGCATGAAAATTCATCAATCTGGTTCCTAGGATCCAAATTACGCTAGCAACCATGCATTGATTTGAATACAAGACTGGAATATGAATAGGATAGGGCCTGACTAAAAAGATCAATACCTAAAAGTAGCAATACCAATAATTGTAGACTCACAGAGCATTTAGATATTAGGGTCAGTGACCATCCGTTTAAAAGCAGTAGAAGTAGATGAAGACATATTCAAAAACTATCAAACCAAAATAATAAAAAACAATTAAAAAGTTGCTCAGAATTAGCTATTCTATAATATACTAAAAGTTACATTCAAGGTGAATCACCCCTTTAAAGGGGACCTGTCACCCTAAGAAATTATTCCAAATTATTTTTTATCTTGTAAGTTGAGCAAAATAACGCAGTGAAGTACTTGAGTCAGCACACACTCCTTCAAGTTGTCCGGTGCACGCTCCAGTAGTGGCCACAATCCACCAGATACAGTAGAATTTCGAAAATGGACAGCACCGTTTTTATGAATAAAAAAGCCTTTATTGTAACTTGGCTACGATCAAAAGACACAGTTACATTTCAAGCCACATCCTAGCTCATCCTAGCTCTTTATCAAACTAAGAGCCAGGATGTGGCTTGAAACGTAACTGTGTCTTTTGGTCGTAGCCAAGTTACAATAAAGGCTTTTTTATTCATAAAAACGGTGCTGTCCATTTTCGAAATTCTAGTTGAGCAAAATAATACTTACACTACATTTATTGTTTAAATTTTGTTTCCTTCAGTCTTGGAATTACACAATCAAAGCATGCAGGCGCCATTTTTTGTTATTAAGACAAGTTGTGTATCGCCCCAAAATCTTGTGTATGTGCCCGATGGGGGACCTAATGCCCATACACATTGCCCTACACAATTATAGAGTGTGAGGAGGGACTGGGGGATGTGAGGAGAGCAGTGACATGTAGGAATTGCTGAATGGAAAGTGAACGTAATTGACTGCCCCACCTCTATGCCTCAGACACAGAGGTGGGGCAGATGATATTTGATTGACAGCTCAGATATTTAAACGCCTTTATAACCGGTATGGATGCTTTAATGAAACTATTTGGGTTCCATGTTTAATTTGCAAACGACTTTTGTTATACAGCTTTTTATGTGTAGGTGACAGGTCCACTTTAAAGGGATACTGTCATGGGAAAAAAAAATTTTTTCAAAATGAATAAGTTAATAGTGCTGCTCCAGCAGAATTCTGCACTGAAATCCATTTCTCAAAAGAGCAAACAGATTTTTTTATATTCAATTTTGAAATCTGACATGGGGCTAGACATTTTGTCAATTTCCCAGCTGCCCAATGTCATGTGACTTGTGCTCTGATAAACTTCAATCACTCTTTACTGCTGTACTGCAAGTTGGAGTGATTTCACCCCCTCCCTCCCCCCCCCCCCCCCAGCAGCCTAACAACAGAACAAAGGGAAGGTAACCAGATAGCAGCTCCCTAACACAAGATAACAGCTGCCTGGTAGATCTAAGAACAACACTCAATAGTAAAAACCCATGTCCCACTGGGACACATTCAGTTACATTGAGAAGGAAAAACAGCAGCTTGCCAGAAAGCATTTCTCTCCTGAAGTGCAGGCACAAGTCACATGACATGGGGCAGCTGGGAAATTGACAAAATGTCTAGCCCCATGTCAGAATTCAAAATTGAATAAAAAAAATCTGTTTGCTCTTTTGAGAAATGGATTTCAGTGCAGAATTCTGCTGGAGCAGCACTATTAACTGATTCATTTTGAAAAAATTTTTTTTTCCCATGACAGTATCCCTTTAAGGTTGAGTTGCGTATTTTGGCGATGGCTTGAAATAGAAGTTATAGTCAGTCAAACTTGTTTTATCAAATCTTTGGGGCAAAAGCTATTGCAGAGTTGCACAGAACAAAGAACATCTTGTAACTGCTAGTGACTTTAGATAAAGCATGTTCCTAACAAAATTGTGTATTCCAGTACATTTCCAGCTGTACATTAGATGCAGAACTCATAGCAGAGAGTATATGGTAGGGATGCGGCTTTCAGTTAAGATTTTCAATACTTTTTTTTTTAATGCTAAGATGCCGTAGGCCTCACTACTCTTAAAGCGGTTGTTCACCCTTGAGTTAACTTTGGTAAAGTGTGATACGCTGAGCCAATTTGCAATTGGTTTTCATTTTCTATTTTTTGAGTTATTTTCTATTATTTGAGTTATTTAGCTTTTTTTTTTTTTATCCAGCAAGTCTACAATTTGCAATTTCACCAATCTTGTTGCAAGGGTCCAAATTACCCTAGCAACCATGTATTTATTTAACCTTTTAAGTGCCAGCAGAATTTCACATTTTGGTTACGCGAAATGCCAGCCGTTTTTGAAACATTTTGTGCTCTCTCACTTTAGGGGCATTTTCTGAGGGGAAACCTATAGTTTACCTAGGAAAACTATACATTGTTTTTTTCGGTAGAAACTGAGCTTTCTAAATCTGCCTGAGTTTTCATGTATTTACACCTGTGCAAAAAAATTTATAGTGCTAAATACCAAAAAAAAATGAAAAATTACCATTTTTCATCGTATATCAATTTATACCAGAAAAATATTTCATTTTACGGATGAAAATCCAACTGATTTGGAAAGCCTTATGTCTCTCGAACGTGCCAATACCAGATATGTATAGTTTTAGGGAGATTTAGGATTTCTGTACAGCAAAAACTCCCGGCAGTATATTACCAAATTTTGAAAGCACTAAGGCAGAAAACGGCATGCTTTAGATTCCAAGGCAAACAATCCTGAAACCGTAGGTTTACCCCAGAAAACCATACATTTTTGAAAAGTACACATTCTGCCGATTACAAAATGGGTAACTATGTCTCTCTACTCCCAACTACCAAACATAAAAGCTTGTCTGAACATAGCGGTTTTTCAACAAAAAATTCAAAATTCTGAAAAATCATTTCAAAGGTTTTATTTTGCTGCTCCGCATATCCCAAACTATATTAGGTACCAAGAAAAAGCACCTGAAATATGATTGCCAGGGGTCCACTGAACAATTTGATACCCATTATGCATAGGTTTACCAAAGTATCTGGCATTTAGAGACACCAATATGTAGTTAGCACATCCAAATTGTTCAGGACTTTACTTCAGCTACTGAGAAATCAACACATTGACTGCATTTTTGTGGGGTAAAAACACAGAAATATATGTTTACCCCCCAAAACCAATATATTTTTGGAAAGTACACATTCTACCGAATCTAAAATGGGTACCCATGCCTTTCTGCTCCAAACTACTGAGTCGCAAGGCTTTCCCAAAGTTGTCGGTTTTGGTGAAATATCTGAAAATTGCCTCAAAGCTTCAACTTCCCAGCACCATATCACCCATGTATCGTTACGCACCAACAAAAAGCACCCTAAATATGATTGCCAGGGTTCCTCCAAACAGTTTGGTGGCCATTGTTCATAGGTTTATCAAAGTATCTGGCATTTAGAGGCCTCAAAATGAAGTTAGCGCATACAAATAGTCCTGTGGGTAACTTCATCTAATGAAAAATCAACACATTTACTGCATTTTTGTGGGGTAAAAACACAGAAATATATGTTTACCCCCCAAACCCATACATTTTTGGAAAGTACACATTCTACTGAATCTAAAATGGGTACCCATGCCTTTCTGCTCCAAACTACTGAGTCGCAAGGCTTTCCCAAAGTTGTCAGTTTTGGTGAAATATCTGAAAATTGCCTCAAAGCTTCAACTTCCCAGCACCATATCACCCATGTGTCATTACGTACTAAGAAAAAGCACCCTAAATATGATTGCCAGGGTTCCTCTGAACATTTTGGTGGCCATTGTTCATAAGTTTACCAAAGTATCTGGCATTTAGAGTCCCCAAAATGAAGTTAGCGCATACAAACAGTCCCGTGGGTAACTTCAGCTAATGAAAAATCAACACATTGACTGCATTTTTGTGGGGTAAAAACACAGAAATATATGTTTACCCCCCAAACCCATACATTTTTGGAAAGTACACATTCTACCGAATCTAAAATGGGTACCCATGCCTTATTGCTCCAAACTACTGAGTCGCAAGGCTTTCCCAAAGTTGTCGGTTTTGGTGAAATATCTGAAAATTGCCTCAAAGCTTCAACTTCCCAGCACCATATCACCCATGTGTCATTACGTACTAAGAAAAAGCACCCTAAATATGATTGCCAGGGTTCCTCCGAACAGTTTGGTGGCCATTGTTCATAGGTTTACCAAAGTATCTGGCATTTAGAGGCCCCAAAATGAAGTTAGCGCATACAAACAGTCCCGTGGGTAACTTCAGCTAATGAAAAATCAACACATTGACTGCATTTTTGTGGGGTAAAAACACAGAAATATATGTTTACCCCCCAAACCCATACATTTTTGGAAAGTACACATTCTACCGAATCTAAAATGGGTACCCATGCCTTATTGCTCCAAACTACTGAGTCGCAAGGCTTTCCCAAAGTTGTCGGTTTTGGTGAAATATCTGAAAATTGCCTCAAAGCTTCAACTTCCCAGCACCATATCACCCATGTGTCATTACGTACTAAGAAAAAGCACCCTAAATATGATTGCCAGGGTTCCTCCGAACAGTTTGGTGGCCATTGTTCATAGGTTTACCAAAGTATCTGGCATTTAGAGGCCCCAAAATGAAGTTAGCGCATACAAACAGTCCCGTGGGTAACTTCAGCTAATGAAAAATCAACACATTGACTGCATTTTTGTGGGGTAAAAACACAGAAATATATGTTTACCCCCCAAACCCATACATTTTTGGAAAGTACACATTCTACCGAATCTAAAATGGGTACCCATGCCTTATTGCTCCAAACTACTGAGTCGCAAGGCTTTCCCAAAGTTGTCGGTTTTGGTGAAATATCTGAAAATTGCCTCAAAGCTTCAACTTCCCAGCACCATATCACCCATGTATCGTTACGCACCAACAAAAAGCACCCTAAATATGATTGCCAGGGTTCCTCCAAACAGTTTGGTGGCCATTGTTCATAGGTTTATCAAAGTATCTGGCATTTAGAGGCCTCAAAATGAAGTTAGCGCATACAAATAGTCCTGTGGGTAACTTCATCTAATGAAAAATCAACACATTTACTGCATTTTTGTGGGGTAAAAACACAGAAATATATGTTTACCCCCCAAACCCATACATTTTTGGAAAGTACACATTCTACTGAATCTAAAATGGGTACCCATGCCTTTCTGCTCCAAACTACTGAGTCGCAAGGCTTTCCCAAAGTTGTCAGTTTTGGTGAAATATCTGAAAATTGCCTCAAAGCTTCAACTTCCCAGCACCATATCACCCATGTGTCATTACGTACTAAGAAAAAGCACCCTAAATATGATTGCCAGGGTTCCTCTGAACATTTTGGTGGCCATTGTTCATAAGTTTACCAAAGTATCTGGCATTTAGAGTCCCCAAAATGAAGTTAGCGCATACAAACAGTCCCGTGGGTAACTTCAGCTAATGAAAAATCAACACATTGACTGCATTTTTGTGGGGTAAAAACACAGAAATATATGTTTACCCCCCAAACCCATACATTTTTGGAAAGTACACATTCTACCGAATCTAAAATGGGTACCCATGCCTTATTGCTCCAAACTACTGAGTCGCAAGGCTTTCCCAAAGTTGTCGGTTTTGGTGAAATATCTGAAAATTGCCTCAAAGCTTCAACTTCCCAGCACCATATCACCCATGTGTCATTACGTACTAAGAAAAAGCACCCTAAATATGATTGCCAGGGTTCCTCCGAACAGTTTGGTGGCCATTGTTCATAGGTTTACCTAAGTAACTGGCATTTAGAGGCCCCAAAATGAAGTTAGCGCATACAAACAGTCCCGTGGGTAACTTCAGCTAATGAAAAATCAACACATTGACTGCATTTTTGTGGGGTAAAAACACAGAAATATATGTTTACCCCCCAAACCCATATATTTTTGGAAAGTACACATTCTACTGAATCTAAAATGGGTACCCATGCCTTTCTGCTCCAAACTACTGAGTCGCAAGGCTTTCCCAAAGTTGTCGGTTTTGGTGAAATATCTGAAAATTGCCTCAAAGCTTCAACTTCCCAGCACCATATCACCCATGTGTCATTACGTACTAAGAAAAAGCACCCTAAATATGATTGCCAGGGTTCCTCCGAACAGTTTGGTGGCCATTGTTCATAGGTTTACCAAAGTATCTGGCATTTAGAGGCCCCAAAATGAAGTTAGCGCATACAAACAGTCCCGTGGGTAACTTCAGCTAATGAAAAATCAACACATTGACTGCATTTTTGTGGGGTAAAAACACAGAAATATATGTTTACCCCCCAAACCCATACATTTTTGGAAAGTACACATTCTACCGAATCTAAAATGGGTACCCATGCCTTATTGCTCCAAACTACTGAGTCGCAAGGCTTTCCCAAAGTTGTCGGTTTTGGTGAAATATCTGAAAATTGCCTCAAAGCTTCAACTTCCCAGCACCATATCACCCATGTGTCATTACGTACTAAGAAAAAGCACCCTAAATATGATTGCCAGGGTTCCTCCGAACAGTTTGGTGGCCATTGTTCATAGGTTTACCTAAGTAACTGGCATTTAGAGGCCCCAAAATGAAGTTAGCGCATACAAACAGTCCCGTGGGTAACTTCAGCTAATGAAAAATCAACACATTGACTGCATTTTTGTGGGGTAAAAACACAGAAATATATGTTTACCCCCCAAACCCATATATTTTTGGAAAGTACACATTCTACTGAATCTAAAATGGGTACCCATGCCTTTCTGCTCCAAACTACTGAGTCGCAAGGCTTTCCCAAAGTTGTCGGTTTTGGTGAAATATCTGAAAATTGCCTCAAAGCTTCAACTTCCCAGCACCATATCACCCATGTGTCATTACGTACTAAGAAAAAGCACCCTAAATATGATTGCGAGGGTCCCTCCGGACAGTTTGGTGGCCATTGTTCATAGGTTTACCAAAGTATCTGGCATTTAGAGGCCCCAAAATGAAGTTAGCGCATACAAACAGTCCTGTGGGTAACTTCAGCTAATGAAAAATCAACACATTGACTGCATTTTTGTGGGGTAAAAACACAGAAATATATGTTTACCCCCCAAACCCATACATTTTTGGAAAGTACGCATTCTACCGAATCTAAAATGGGTACCCATGCCTTATTGCTCCAAACTACTGAGTCGCAAGGCTTTGCCAAATTTGGCGGTTTTGGTGAAATATCTGGAAATTGCCTCAAAGCTTCAACTTTCCAGCATCGTATTGTCCATGTATCATTACCAGCATAAAGCATCCTAAATATAAACATATGGGTCTACTAAACAGTTTGATGCCCAATGTGCATAGATATACCAAACTATGTGGCGCACAGAGACCCCCAAATGACAATATGTATAGACATTTTCACGGCTGACGCTCTGGCTGCTGCAATATGAGCACCTGGAGTGTGTATTATGCGACATTAGACCCCCCTAACAGTACAGAGACCCCAGAAAACCATATATTTTCAGAAAGTACACATTCTGACGAATCCAATATGGGTAAATAAGTGTTTCTACTGCAAACTGCAAAGCAATGCTGAACATAACGGTTTTTATCAAATTTCTGAAAATCGTCACAAAGCTTGAATTCTACCCCATTATATGCCACACATTTCGTAACGTATCAGCATAAAACATCCTAAATATGAACGCCAGGGGTCTACTGAACACTTTGATGCCCAGTATGCATAGATATACCAAACTATGTGGCGCACAGAGACCCCCAAATGACAATAGTGTATATACATTTTCATGGCTGACGCGCTGGCTGCTACAATATGAGCAACTGGTGTGTGTATTATGCGACATTAGACCCCCCTAACAGTACAGAGACCCCAGAAAACCATATATTTTCAGAAAGTACACATTCTGACGAATCCAATATGGGTAAATAAGTGTTTCTACTGCAAACTGCCAAACAGCAAAGCAATGCTGAACATAACGGTTTTTATCAAATTTCTGAAAATCGTCACAAAGCTTGAATTTTACCCCATTATATGCCCCACATTTCATAACTTATCAGCATAAAACATCCTAAATATGAACGCCAGGGGTCTACTGAACACTTTGATGCCCAATATGCATAGATATACCAAACTATGTGGCGCACAGAGACCCCCAAATGACAATAGTGTATATACATTTTCACGGCTGAAGCTCTGGCTGCTGCAATATGAGCACCTGGAGTGTGTATTATGCGACATTAGACCCCCCTAACAGTACAGAGACCCCAGAAAACCATATATTTTCAGAAAGTACACATTCTGACGAATCCAATATGGGTAAATAAGTGTTTCTACTGCAAACTGCCAAACAGCAAAGCAATGCTGAACATAACGGTTTTTATCAAATTTCTGAAAATCGTCACAAAGCTTGAATTCTACCCCATTATATGCCCCACATTTCGTAACGTATCAGCATAAAACATCCTAAATATGAACGCCAGGGGTCTACTGAACACTTTGATGCCCAGTATGCATAGATATACCAAACGATGTGGCGTACAGAGACCCCCAAATGACAATAGTGTATATACATTTTCACGGCTGACGCGCTGGCTGCTGCAATATGAGCACCTGGTGTGTGTATTATGCGACATTAGACCCCCCTAACAGTACAGAGACCCCAGAAAACCATATATTTTCAGAAAGTACACATTCTGACAAATCCAATATGGGTAAATAAGTGTTTCTACTGCAAACTGCCAAACTGCAAAGCTATGCTGAACATAACGGTTTTTATCAAATTTCTGAAAATCGTCACAAAGCTTGAATTTTACCCCATTATATGCCCCACATTTCGTAACGTATCAGCATAAAACATCCTAAATATGAACGCCAGGGGTCTACTGAACACTTTGATGCCCAATATGCATAGATATACCAAACTATGTGGCGCACAGAGACCCCCAAATGACAATAGTGTATATACATTTTCACGGCTGACGTGCTGGCTGCTGCAATATGAGCACCTGGTGTGTGTATTATGCGACATTAGACCCCCCTAACAGTACAGAGACCCCAGAAAACCATATATTTTCAGAAAGTACACATTCTGAAGAATCCAATATGGGTAAATAAGTGTTTCTACTGCAAACTGCCAAACTGCAAAGCAATGCTGAACATAACGGTTTTTATCAAATTTCTGAAAATCGTCACAAAGCTTGAATTTTACCCCATTATATGCCCCACATTTCGTAACGTATCAGCATAAAACATCCTAAATATGAACGCCAGGGGTCTACTGAACACTTTGATGCCCAATATGCATAGATATACCAAACTATGTGGCGCACAGAGACCCCCAAATGACAATAGTGTATATACATTTTCACGGCTGACGCGCTGGCTGCTGCAATATGAGCACCTGGTGTGTGTATTATGCGACATTAGACCCCCCTAACAGTACAGAGACCCCAGAAAACCATATATTTTCAGAAAGTACACATTCTGACGAATCCAATATGGGTAAATAAGTGTTTCTACTGCAAACTGCAAAGCAATGCTGAACATAACGGTTTTTATCAAATTTCTGAAAATCGTCACAAAGCTTGAATTTCACCCCATTATGTGCCCCACATTTCGTAACGTATCAGCATAAAACATCCTAAATATGAACGCCAGGGGTCTACTGAACACTTTGATGCCCAATATGCATAGATATACCAAACTATGTGGCGCACAGAGACCCCCAAATGACAATAGTGTATATAAATTTTCACGGCTGACGCGCTGGCTGCTGCAATATGAGCACCTGGTGTGTGTATTATGCGACATTAGACCCCCCTAACAGTACAGAGACCCCAGAAAACCATATATTTTCAGAAAGTACACATTCTGACGAATCCAATATGGGTAAATAAGTGTTTCTACTGCAAACTGCCAAACTGCAAAGCAATGCTGAACATAACGGTTTTTATCAAATTTCTGAAAATCGTCACAAAGCTTGAATTTTACCGCATTATATGCCCCACATTTCGTAACGTATCAGCATAAAACATCCTAAATATGAACGCCAGGGGTCTACTTAACATTTTGATGCCCAATATGCATAGATATACCAAACTATGTGGCGCACAGAGACCCCCAAATGACAATAGTGTATATACATTTTCACGGCTGACGCGCTGGCTGCTGCAATATGAGCACCTGGTGTGTGTATTATGCGACATTAGACCCCCCTAACAGTACAGAGACCCCAGAAAACCATATATTTTCAGAAAGTACACATTCTGACGAATCCAATATGGGTAAATAAGTGTTTCTACTGCAAACTGCAAAGCAATGCTGAACATAACGGTTTTTATCAAATTTCTGAAAATCGTCACAAAGCTTGAATTTTACCCCATTATATGCCCCACATTTCGTAACGTATCAGCATAAAACATCCTAAATATGAACGCCAGGGGTCTACTGAACACTTTGATGCCCAATATGCATAGATATACCAAACTATGTGGCGCACAGAGACCCCCAAATGGATATAAAGTAGATAAAATTTACAAGGCAAAACAAAATAAGGCAGTAAAGAGTGAAATGCAAAAAAATCCAATAAAACCACAAAAATCAATGTTTTTTTTCCAGACTAGTGTTATCGGCCGTCAGAATCACAGTTTGAATATTTTAGCTGGGCCAAACAGGTTATACGGCTAGAAACAAGTGAACACAACATACGCAGAGCTGAAAATGCAATAAAATGGCTAAAAATTCAATAAAATGGCTAAAAATGCACCAAAATACCCAAAATTGCAATATAATCACCGAAATAACATAAAAAAGATATTGCACAGTACGGTTAGCGAATACGCTATTCGTAATGGCAATAAAACATTTTTTTCAGCCAAAAAAAGAGACGATGCGATAAGAAAAAAAAAAAAAAAAGCCACAATGCCATGTATGTGCGTGTGCGTGTGTACAAATGGTAAATTACATGTTATGTGCGCGTGTGTGCGTGTGCACATGTGTGTAAGTGCAGTGAGTGTAAGTGACCCCCCCAATCCCCAAAAATGTATGTGTAAGTGTGTGTAAGTGTGAATCTAAGTGTGTATTACTGTAATAAGTGTGTGTTGGTGTGTTTGTGTGTGTAATTGTTGCACTAACCTGAAAAAATCGCTGGAGACTGTTGCAGGCGATCAGGAAGACTCCCTGGAAGACATCTGCCTCGTGGTTCCTGTCTGTGTGCTGTGGGGGCGGAGATCGTCGATCCGGTGCAGGCTGCAGCAGCAGGACACGTAAGTAACACGTGCCTGCTGCTGTTTTTGGGCCCCTGGGCGATCGCGCCCCAGGGGCCACTCGATCCCCTGCTCTGCTCGTTGCCTAGGGGCAGGGGATCGAGCAGGAACGGAGCGAGCGGCTCTAACAGCCGCTCCTCCGCTTCTGAACCCGGAAGTGCTGCAGAACGTAGAATCTACGTTCTGTGGCATTTCAAGTACCTTTGCCACAGAACGTAGATTCTACGACAGGGGTGTCCAAACTTTTGACTCACCGGGCCACATTGGAAAAAGAAAAATTGTCTGGGGCCACATATGAAATACACAAACACGTTTGATTTGTAAAAGTAAAGGAAATACACAGAAAAGAACTACAATGCCAGTTGGATAACCAGATGGAGCTATACACTGGAATATGGGACAACTGGATATTAAATAGACTTATTGTTATATTATTATTACTAACTGGGCAATGGGCAGAGTCCCTCCTCCTCCTATATCCTTTGCGACATGACATTTCCCCCGCAACCAAGCAGGGCCGCATTCATATGCATCCTGGGCCGCATGTGGCCCTCGGGCCGTAGTTTGGACACCCCTGTTCTACGATCTGTGGCATTTAAAGGGTTAAAGAGCTTAGAATATGAATAGGAGAGGACCTGAATAGCAAGATGGTAAATAAAAAGTAGCAATAACAATGTGCAGCTTTACAGGATTTTAGATGGTGTCAGGGACACCCAATTTGAAAGCTGGAAGTAGTCAAGAGAAAACTGCAAATAATTAAAAAATTATAAAAATAAATAATGAAGACCAACTGCAATGTTGCTTAGAATGGGCTATTCTATAACATACTAAAAGTTAACTTAACAATTCAGTTTACAAATAAAAACTGGGTAACTAGAGAGGCTGTGCAACATAAAAACTGTTTTTAATATAGTTAGTTCGGCAAAAATGCAATGTAATGTATAAAGGCTGGAGTGACTAGATGTCTAACATAAAAGAACAAAGCACTTCTTCCTGCTTTTCAGCTCTCTAACTCTGAGTTAGTCAGGGACTTGAAGGGGGGCCTCATGGGACATATCTGTTCAGTGAGTTTGCAATTGATCCTCAGCATTCCACTCAGATTCAAAAGCAACAGTCATGACCCATGTGGCCCCCCTCAAGTCACTGATTGGTTACTGCCTGGCAGGGCAGCCATCAGGGGGGGACAGGGGGGAGAGTTGTAGGGGGCCCGGAAGGGTAAGGGACCCCCTAAATGGAGAGAGCCGACGCACACCCTTCAGCAGATTAGCCTGGTGCTCAATCCCAGAGGATCCGGCAACCTCACTTATGCAAAAAACAAAGAAGGATCGGCACACAGGCATTCAATTTGCAGTGTTACCTGCTCGTTTATTGCGTGGACTGCAACGTTTCGGGGTCACGCCCCTTTGTCAAGCATCCTGCTTGACAAAGCCACGTGACCCCGAAACGTTGCAGTCCATAAATAAACGAGCAGGTAACACTGCAAATTGAATGCCTGTGTGCCGATCCTTCTTTGTTTTTTGCATAAGGGACCCCCTAGCCACCAATATGTTTTAATGGGGAGCCCCTGGCCACAAATGTTTTTTTATGAAGGGGCCCTGGCCACAAATATCTTTTTATTTTTTATTAACATGTGGGAACTCTAGCCACCAATATTATTTTTGGTTTTTTTTACTGTGTTGTGGGGGCGGACCTGTGGGGTGGGGAGGGCGGACCTGTAGGTGGGGCTTGCGGTGGGCACTGGAAATTTTGTCATATAGGGCCCTGTGAATTCTGATGGCGGTCCTGCTGCCTGGTAACCAGGGTAACCAATCAATGGAAACCAAGAGAGCTGAAAAGTAGTGTCCGGTTATGTTAGACATCCAGTCACTCCAGCCTTTATACATTACATTTCTGCAGAACAAACTATATTAAAAACATTTTTATTTTGCACAGCCTATACTAGGGTTGCCACCTTTTCTGCCTGTGGGGATGTGGCGGTTTTTTGTAATATTTGCCCTGGCCTTGGCTGGTATTTTAGAGACTAAACTGGTTTTTAGGTTGGTAATCTTAGGGCAGGGAAATACAGTAGATGAGGATTGAGGAAGTGAGCGGTCAGTGGTAGAGGGAAGCAAGGAACTGGGCTATGGGAATGCAGGCAAGAGCTTGTGCCCAGCTGGGAGTCAAAATAGGCCCTGCCATTTCAGGTACACAGAGGCCCAATAGACTCTCTATGGCATCATATAGCAGCCCCTCTGGCTTTGCCAGAACCCACAGATTGCCAGTCCAGGCCTGACCCTAGGCAGTGGCACGTGCTCTTCTTCCTACCCCTAGTTTCAGAGCTGGAGGCAACAGTCAACGACGCCCCCCTTATACAGCTCTCCGTCCCCACTAAGCAAACCCACAGCACAAGTTGCCCCCAAAATATTGAGAGGAACACACATACCCCCTCAGATGAGACCTGCAAATGTATAACTGCTCTGCAGCCCCATATAGCAGTGTAGCTACAGATTGATGATTCTACGGAGCAACGAAACAAGACACGACACACTAATTATCCAACCACTGTAGAAGCGCTCCCGTATATATTTTATTTACCACATGACGATGACGCCGCGCGTCAGTTACACGTGACGCCACAAGAAGGAAGACACCTCTAGGGAATGGTCGCAACTACAACAGGGGCAAGGAGCTGTCAATGAACAGCTGTGAGGGGCTGCTGTGTTAAGAAGTGTGGGAGTGTCCGGCGAAAAGCGGCACTGTACTTCAGTATAGTTTTCGCCTGTGCATAATAAGAACAGCAGTAGGTCAACGTCATGATGCTTTCTCAAGGCTTCTCACTGCTATGCCACTTACTGCTGTGTGGGATGTGTTTGGGCACAGGCTGGCTGGCACAGGGTGGGGACACGCGTTCTGATCTGTTGCCCCAGTACACGTGGTCTGAAGAACTCTCTCTTTCCTTGTTCCCTTCTTACTCCTTAGCTCAAGGACTCTCCAGGGACTCCGATATTTGCCTTCGCCTCCTGGTTGAATTTGCCAACAATAGTGCTGCCCTCAGCAGTTGCCTGGTCACTAATGCCAGGCCAGTCAGACTCTGCCAGCATTGCTACACTGAATATGTGCAGCTTCAAACTACTATGCAAAGCATTGAGACTCCTATGCAGGTGGGTGGAAGTGTGGCTTATAGGTAGAATATCACTTTATAATACACAAAAGCCATGAATATCTTGCTAATTATATTCTTATAAACGGTGAGTTCTGATGTCTTTTCAGTCACATGACTCATTGAAACTTCTGTATTATAATAAATAAAGTACCCCAGTTGTAAAATATGAGGCTATTAGAAGTTACCTCGGGGTTCCATGACCTGTATAAAAACACTCGGCCTTCGGCCTCGTGTTTTTATATGGTCATGAAACTCCTCGGTAACTTGTAATAGCCTTATATTTTACAAGAGGGGGTACTTTATTCACTATATTATATGAATCTTATTTACGTTTATATATTTACTTATCCTCATTTTTTCGGCCAAATCTTTTCACCCTTTTGAAACGCCCACTGCAACCCTGTCAAGGAATATAGTAGTAACTAGTATTCTGATATATTTCAAAAACATTACAGACGAAGGATCAGATTTCAAGGTTGTAATGTGATGAAAAGTCCAAGCCTATGGCCACTTAACAGTATTCGTTTTTGGTGGATCCTGTTTATTTACTTTTTGGCATATGCCATTACCATTTTTATTGGATACGTTTTTGTATAAAGCAGTGTATGGTATTGTGTGTGTTTTACTGACCTCAATTCTCCAGTGGTTAGTTCATTCAGAGTTCAGTCATTTGCAACCAAATATAATGGTCATCCATTTGTGAGGCCTTGTTCTTGTATTTTGACTGAACCATAGTTTGCCCATGAGGACAAAGCTGGAGAGCCAAAGTTCCTCACAAGTACAAATATTTAGTCAGTGGCCATCTTTGTGTTTGCTTCAATTGCACAATATGTCATCAGGCATGTACGTCAAGGGGTGTATCTATCTGCTTGTAAAACAGATAACAATACAAATATATAATAATGTTATGCCTGGGGCTAATTAATTTGAGTACTGCTTATTTGACCTGACAGCATAAGGCTGGCAAATATACTGTAGGTAGAGATCCTTACTCTAGAGATAGAGGGGCTCATTTATCAACACTGGGCATATTTGCCCATGGGCTGTAACCTATAGCAACCAACCAGTGATTTGCTTTATAAAGCCAGCTGCAAGAAGAACAATAAATGCAGCAATCTGATTGGTTGCTATAGGTAACAACCCATGGGCATATATATTTGCCCATGGGGATAAATGAGCTCCAGTGACTCTCAGAGGCGGCCCACGCTGTCCAGGCTCCCTAGGCAAGCCGGGCAGTAGCGGCGCCTGTGCGAATCTGCGCATGCGCGAACTTGCGCTCACGTGTGCACGCGCAAACCTGCATGCGCAGAATCGAAGAAGATTGCCGGAGGGGAGAGGCGGGGAAAGTGACTGAGGGGAGACGGGGTAAAGCGCTTGAGGGGAGGGAGGCAGGGAGGAACGGCGGAGGGGTGGAAGGCGGGGAGAGCAGCGAACATAACTAGGCAAAAGTCAGGTACCTGCCCAGCGCCCCCCTTTTGTTGCGCCCTAGGCAGGTGCCTCTTCGGCCTACCCCTAGTTCTGGCCCTGGCGACTCTTCTTTCTTGCCAAAAACAGACTTGCAGTATCACTGGAATTCTTACTGTCTATACTAGTGATCCCCAACCAGTAGCTTGTGAGCAACATGTTTCTCCCCAACCCCTTGGATGTTGCTCCCAGTGGCCTCAAAGCCAGAGCTGATTTTTGAATTCCAGGCTTGGAGGCAAGTTTTGGTTGTATAAAAACCAGCTGTACTGCCAAACAGAACAAGTAGGCTGCCAGTCCACATAGGGCCTACCTATAGCCCTTATTTGGCAGTGCACCCCCAGGAACTTATGCTTGTGTTGCTCCCCAATTATTTTTACATCTGAATGTTGCTCACGGGTGAAGAAGGTTGGGGACCCCTGGTCTATACAATAGAGCCAACGTCATGATTTAAATTAGTAACTCCCTTTTGAAAGCCATTGGATAGCCCAGTTAATAACGGAATAAAATCAGTATAGCTGCTCCAGAGTACATTTGTGAAAAGTTACAAAAGGGTGTAAGGTTTTTCTTTGTCAGTCTAAACAATTAAACATTTTGTGAAAAAAATAGCAGTTACATGAAAATAGTGTTCCACCTCCTTAGTAACTAAGCCTGACTCTCTTTTACTTTGGTTGGATAGGTAACACTAATTATCTAGCACATTGAGGGTATGTGTTTCCCTATATTCACTTTGACTTGTGTAAAATCTCTAATAGCCTCTGAATTGTCCCTGTTCGTAACTTAATATTTGCTCATGGTTTCATAGTGTAAAGCTTATGTTGAAGAGGCAAGTTCAATGAGGTGCCTATCCATGTGTATGAATATACAGTATATTTAATTTATGGAGATAAAGAATGACTTCTGCTTTTAATGATTTACGCTTTTACATTTTAAAATTTAGAGGTTTTCAGTCCTTTTTGAGGGAGCCTGCTTTGAAGGCAACATTTGGTCAATAGGCCTCTGCTTCTACACTGTTATGTCCCTGTGTTCCAGTCTGGAATGTTGGTTAGGTTCTCAGTGGCATGTTTGCAAGCAGGTCTATATAATCCAGGATCAAATGTCTTCCCTCAACAGATCCTATTAATCTGAAGCTTCTACAGATAAGTATCTTGCTAGTGCCTTGCAGCAAATCACATCACTCTGAATTCTCTTCAACAGGCTTATCACCAAATTTACTTTCCACTGGTAATGTTAGATTTAGCATTTTTCAAATTATCAAAACAATATATTTATCCATATTCTCCTATCTTATGAACGGAGGAAACGTGTCCATAGAGAACAACTTGATTTCATTGCAGAATGATGGGAAGTTGCAGACTTATGCCTCTGCACTATTTATCAAACAAAAAACAAGGAATATATGCAATGCCATCTCAATAATTTTTATGTCATTACTCTCTTACTTGTAAGTCTAAGAATATACAAATGCTGAGTATTTGTGCATTTCCTCTTATACAGCAGAAACTAAAATAACTCTTGGCTAGAGACTTCCCCATGTGAATAATGTAATCTGCATTTAGAGAAGTTTACTCAAGCCTGTTCATGGATATTTTTACAGTTTGCAACACACAACTAATACTATTACCGTATATAGATTAGTATGTAGTATAGGGTATGCATATACAGAAGAAACAGCATGATGTGAGCATGTTTTAGTACTATATAGTGATTTTGAAAGTTTCAAAAGCATTATATAATATATATATAGCATTTATTTCAAACGCAGTAAAAGCATATATAGATTACAGCCAACTTATCTATTCCGAATTCTGTTCAGAAGCGGTCCATAGCGCGACGTTTCGGGATCATCCCGTTCCCTTTCTCAAGCACCGCTCTGCCACGGAATATAGCATGCGGCGGCAATTTCAACAAATACCCATGATGTCATTTCGTAAGGGGACCACGATAGGGAATAAAGTAGTTAGTGCAGATATACATTCACCTCTTGTGAAAGAGACCTTCTTGGGACCAAGAAGGCAGGGCATGTTTAAATGCAAAGGCTGTGCACAATGTAAATATGTACTGGTTGGCTCTGAATTTAATGATACAGAAAACAAGAAAAACTACAAGATACGCGGGTTCTATACGTGTGATACTAATTTTGTGGTCTACATGTTGATGTGCCCATGTGGGTTGATCTATGTTGGCGAAACCACTCAGAAGGTCAGAGATAGGTTTTCCCAACATAGATCAACCATTAAAGTCAAAAATAGATCTTTACCTGTATCCAGACATTGTATAGATATGGGACATACATCGTACGATTTAAAGTTCAGGGTTATTCAGCATATTCCCCCACCTAAACGAGGGGGTAATCGTAGTTTAACCCTGAAAAGAACTGAGGTTCAGTGGATAGATAGGCTAAAAACATTAAGCCCTAAAGGATTGAACCGAGATTTTGACTTGCACTTGTTTTTATGAGAATTTTCCCATGTGAGTTGTAATTGCAGGCATATATGTACTGTTATATTGAAATCGAAACATTTCTACTACTAGAATTGTATTATTGTGATTTACCTGATGTTGCTATGCAATAATGCTTATGGTTACTAAGGGGCAGGAGATGTGTTCGCTTCCATGTACGCGCGCGTCCATGGTAACCGATTACGTCACTTCCGCCTCTATGCGATATTATGATCCAAGAAATGGCTGCCGCCGCATGCTATACTCCGTGGCAGAGCGGTGCTTGAGAAAGGGAACGGGATGATCCCGAAACGTCGCGCTATGGACCGCTTCTGAACAGAATTCGGAATAGATAAGTTGGCTGTAATCTATGCTTTTACTGCGTTTGAAATAAATGCTACGTTTTATTGAAACCTGAGTGAGACCCTGTTGGAATATTTATACATAAACTCAGCGGATTGACTCACCGCTTATTGGGGAGACGCACCATCAGAAGATAACCTGCTTACTAATACTGTGCATTATACATGTTGGACTTTTTTTTATATATATATATATATATATATATATATATATATATATATATATATATAGTCGCACACCCCTTTTTTCTGTACTCATTACTTACACATTTCATTTATTTTACCTGCAGAATGGTATAGTCAGCTGTGATACCAGTCTCCTGCAATCTGACAGGGTTCAAGTGGTTGTTATTCTAAATGACTTTTTTGAGCAGACCTGGGAAGAATCAAAATGTTTACGTAGGTATTTACCATGATGTAGTACTTATTGTAAGTTGTAAAAAAATAACCCCCCCAAACATTCTATTCAATGATAATTTGTTACCATGTTCACCATGGGTTTATTGGATACTACTTGTGCTGAACATGCTTTTTGCCTATTGTTTTAAAATTGGAGCTATGATTGGTCCTTGCGAAGTAGATATTTATATTGCCTGTATAAAAAATGCATCCTTCCTCTTTGTTGTGACTGTTTGTTAGCAGAAGTCTGTTATGCAGTGGGTTTATCTATACACTAGGAATCTAATTATCTGCCTCACAAGGACCAAACAAGTTTCAAGTTCCCTGTTTGTACTGTTTTAGCTTAAGCCTTTTTCTTACCACTAACTTAGTACTGCAGTGCTTCAAATCTGCAATATGCAAGCACAGTACACACACACAGGCAGGCATTGTTATATTGTTATGTGTGTTGTTTGTGTTTTTATCACTTCCTGAGTTCTGGGTCTTGGACCGTTCTCAAGATACACCATGTAATTAAAAGCAAGGTTTTATACCCTCCCCTATCTCCAAACAGGAAATGAAATCACTAACACACATCATACATAGACATAGGTCGAGGCTGTCACAATACTAAATGCTGTTCATTCATTGTTAACGCGCAACAAAGTTGCACATTTGTGTCCACTATTGCCAATGTTACAGAAATATAGTTCCACATCTACCGTATATCCACTCTTACCCAAGTTACAGAAACAGCTCCAAATTAAGTATTATCTTAATATCCTATAAAACAAAAATCCAAAACATAACTTTTGGCACCCCCAAGTCAAAAGACCTTTCCTTCTCCTTTAACCAAAAAGAAAACAAGGAAAATTTTAGTATTGTATCTTTACTGCCAAACCAAGTTAATAGTCATTAAACAAATGTTGGTGCACACAAAGTGAGTTGTGAACGAATTGCTTGGCAGACAGTTTGGTCACGTGTATGACTTAGTGGAATAAGACATTAAAATGCATGGAAAAGTTTTGGCATCAGCTGACTGAATTTTTCTGTTCACTGATTTATATCTAATGGAGAAGCACATAACATTGTAACTATTGTTTAAGACTAATGGCAAACATGGCATGTTCTCTGCCAGTAGAATAATGCCAATGCACTTCGAACTGCCTCATGGAAGTAAATGCTGACATAAATGGCATCCAGTTGTCAGTGCATATACATGCTGTTTTTTGGCCAGATAACACAAAAAACTTTACATGCCAAAATCCATCCCATGTGTACACAAACAGGTGGATGACAGAGCTTACTACTACAGGCAATAGAAAACACAACCTGCCTTTAGCCTAAGGTTCTAAAGCACTTTGGGTCATATTTATAAAAGGGTGCAATCAGAGCTTGTTAAAGGTCAGGAGCATTGTATGGGATGTGTAGGGGCATATTTATCAAAAGGTAAATTATGTCAAAATGATATTCAACTAATAGAGAACTGGGGAGTTCTCTGGGGCAGGGGCAGTGGTGTTCTGTTTTAACTTTGATAAATACTGTATGCTTCTTAGTCTCATGGCTATATTGTTCCATGTATAAGCAAAATTAAGCATTCACTGAATCAAGGGACTAAGTTGTTATACATAATTTTGGATATACTGTATATGCCAAAAGTTGTACTTGTATTACACAAGTATGCACCTAGTTTGGCCAAAAATACGTCCGTATGATCTGTGTCCCTTAATAAATATTTAAATTAGCCTAATGATTTTTAGCATGATTTTTTTTATTTGTGTAGCAGAATATCCAAATCTGCCTCCACTGCATTCACTTTTGTTAAACATATTTGATTTATAGATTTGTCTTTCTTTTTTTATAATTAATCTTAGAAGCCAACAGTTGTGACACAGCAAGGCAACTATTCTAGTGTTTGCAGAAATTGCAGTATGAATTACAGAGAACTTAATGATCTGTACAGCAAACTAGAGAAGGAAAAGGCTCTGTGCATTGACTTGGAAGATGCAGTAAGTATTTTGTCTGGGTAATATTTAAACAATAAGACCATGAGAGAGGTTAGCTATGGTTGGTATAGCTTGTAAATTTCTTGCAGACTAGATTTTTTACCCTTGTGGGCATTTTTAGTAGTTTTAAAGGAGTAGAAAAAAAACTAAAATCACGTGGAAGTTTTAAGGCACTCCCTCAGTGATTTTAGTCACTTACCTCCTACCCCAGGTTGGAACTTCTTTTCCATAGAAAACACACCAGCCTAGTGCTGAGTGCCACACCATCAATTTTTTTATGGTATATGAAGCACTGGATGAGTACAGTACAGGCATTTTTAACTGAGATTTCGGTATTGTGCATGCACACTTTTAGCATTGTTGCAGGAGCCCTAAAAAACTGGTTGTATGGAGCTCTGTAAATATTACCTTGGGTTGGTGACTTTTTTGAAAAAGAGGTATACCAGCCAGGGGTAGGATGTAATCTCTAGAATCACTGCAATGTATCTAACAACTCCACACCACCAGTAATTTTAGCTTTCCTACTTTAAAATATGAGCAGTGTGTTTGAGCAGTGCTAGCCTGCCATTATGAAGCCATCAGCCAACTTTTAAAAGTGACCAGAAAAATGGTGCCTGTTGGGCAATCATGGACGCAGATGGGACATGTATTTATTATTAACATTGACAGTGGTTAACTTTTTTTATTATTATATATTATTCCTTTCTAGTGGAAAAAACTACCACCTCTCAAATCACCAGTTGTTGGTGTCATATAAAATAATGATCTCCTCCATTCCATCTTTTACCTTTCTCCTTAGTCGCTTGGAGGACACAGGAACAATGGGTATTGCTTGCACCACTAGGTGGCAGGACACAACAAAATAGAAAAAACTAGTCCCTCCTCCTCCTGCTATACCCCAGCTCCCAGGCGGAGCTAGACCAGTTTCGTTGTGTCCTCAGGAGGTTAGGACATCCTCAGCTCCTTCTTAGGAGTTAATTCTTTTTATTATTTATTATTATTTTATCATTTATTATTTTATATATTATTCAACTGTGACTCATCAACCAACAGGGACTGAACAGCTACACTGAGTAGACTGTCTCCATTGTCCACTTTATTCACATTGTCACCGGGGTCACGAAGTGCTCTGGCACAGACCATCCAGCATAACACCCTCCCTCCTTACTTCTACAGGGGGAGGCTTGTCTGGCCGGTAGACGGGGCAGGAGTCAAGTCGCTTACTCAAGGAGAAGGCTAGGTAAGTATTAACCCTTTCTCTGCCTCTCCTGCCCTTGCTCCAATGCAGCTCCTCTCTGCTGCGGCTGCTCTTAATAGCACAGCCGAAAGCCTTCCTGGCAGACACTCCTTTCATAGGGGAGGTGAGCTTGCTGTGGTTTTTGGGCCTTAGGCACCTCCGCAGCAGAAGGACTAGCTTCTCCAACAGCTACGCGCCCTTACTCAAAGCTGGGCGCGCTCTGTGATTCTTTTACCCATGCGCAACCCTGAAGTGCACATCATCAAGCTGGCGCCTCTCAAACTAGGCACGCGCAATCACGCTATGTAGTTCGCGCCAAGGGCAGCCCTCAGTGCTTCACAGAGGGTGCGCATTCAGCACAGGGAAGCAGTTCCACATCAGAGGACTGTACGTAGTCTAAGGGGATCCCCAGAAAATGCATGCCCGGGGCCGCACTTTCCTGGAGTGCAACCTGGAAATGCACCTCAGAGTGCAACCGGAAGTACGCACAGCACATGGGTGCCACTCGGGTCCTCTCTGCCCCAAGAAATTAGCAGCACTCACCGGCAGCACCACAGCCAAATCACATTAGGGACTTGCTGCCTCCATATCCAAAGCAGTTTGTCAAAGGGGGGCTTAGCTGCTGCAACCACCAGCAGGCACACCATCCCTTGGGGCCCTATAACGAATCCTGCTACCTGGAGGGACTAGTTTCCTCCAAGCACAGTACTGGGCCCTATTGTACCTATAGAGGAGACCATTTTGTAAAACCCTAATTTTCACATTACAGCAAACATGTTGCAGGTTATTAAGCAGGCTCTATTATGCCTCTGCTTCTCCCCCGCTGTTCTCAAGCACATTAGCTCCTGGAGATAACCTTACTTGACTGAATTATTCTGCTAAAGGTTTTTAATCTTTCCCTTTTAGCACACCATGTCTGAGAGTTCCAGTGACAACCTTTTTCTGTGGAAGGCAACCACTGCTTCAGCACAACTTTTAGCCTGTGCCACATGCTGCAAACGCTTACCATTCGATAGCAAGGAACTTCTGTGCTCCACGTGCAAGCCGCCTGAGCCTGTTCCGGAAACTCCAGGATTCATCCAGGTAAGCTCAGACCCCCATGGGGCACCAGTGGCCCAGGCCAGAGAGCCCTCATCTCTAGGATCCCAGCCTTCCCCTCAGTGGGATTCCCAACTGACTTCTGGCATTCCCAAGATGGCCAATTCCTTTGACAGGTTCTCGGCCTGCCTAGACAACAAGCCCTAGCTACCTCAGTGCAGGGCCCCCTCTCCATCTGCAGCAGACAGTGACAAAGAGTCCATTGCTTTCTTCCCTCCTACCCTTCGACTCAGGGGACTAACATGCTCTTTCCGATGGAGAGCTGTCACACAGTGCTTATATGCTGAGCAATCAGGACTCTCCTAAATTGTCCTTTGACATTACGTCTGTTCTAGAAACCCTACACCTACAGGATCCTGGAACTAGCTCCAGTTCCTCCTCTGGGCCCTTCAAACGTCAGAGTAGAATCTCTCCTTCCTTCCCTCTTATGACCAACTTGATATGATCATTTAGCAGGAGTCGGGTAAGCCCGTGAGACGTTTTCAGTCCAACCAGAGTGAGTATGGCTGTCCAATCCTGGTCAGATGCCCTATGCCGAACAATTTTTTCTGCTGTTCCTCGTCAGGAACTGTCAGGGAGCCGGGAGCTCCCTCCAGGGAGGTAGTCAGGATCAAGGAGGAAGCCCTTTTGATGGTGCAGGGTTGCGGTATCCAAAGGGTTAAGCAAAATACAAGGTCAAAGTCCAGGCAAGAGTTCAATGGCAGGCAGATCAGGATCAAATAACAAGAGTCCAGGCAGGGGGTCAAAACCAAGGCAGGAGCAGGATAAAGGAATCAGGAATCAGGAACCCAGGTTCAGAGTAGCAAAACCTATTCTTGGGCACCATTCTGGCGTCCTGGGGGCCTTTTTATATACAAACTTGGCGCCAAAGTGATGTCCTTATGCCGGCGTGTTTCCGTTTGCGCGTGCGTCAACGTTGCGGCGCTGGCGTCCCAGCGCCCACGTGGGCCGACTGGGCGCCGCCATTTTGGATTATTCGCCGCCGGGAGCAGACACGCCTCTTCGCGCTCCCGGCGGCCTTAACAGTACCCCCCCCACGAGGGGCCTCAGGACCACCAGGGCTTGGCTTCTGTGTAAACTTAGAGTGGAAATCCCTTACAAGACGAGGCGCATGAACATCAGAGTGTCCTTCCCAGGAGCATTCTTCAGGGCCAAAGCCCTTCCACTTGATGAGGTACTGAAGAGAGCCCCTGGAGATTCTGGAGTCAAGGATCTTTTCCACCTCATATTCTTGTTGACCATCCACAGAGATAGTAGGAGGGGGAGACTGGTTCACAGAAAATCGATTGGAGGTAGCGGGTTTCACCAAGGAGACATGAAACACGTTGGGAATTCGCATCTCAGGGGGAAGCTGAAGTCTGACAGCCACAGGATTGATCACCTCCGAGATGGAGAATGGACCCACAAACTTCGGACCCAACTTAGGAGATGGCACCTTCAACCGAATGTTCCTGGAAGACAACTAGACTTTATCACCAACCTTGTAGGGAGGAGATGGTCTACGTCTACGATCTGCAAACGTCTTGTGAACCAGAGCGATCTTCTCCAAGTTCGACTTGGTTGCAGCCCAAATAGCAGACATCTGGGCTGCATGGTCATCAGCAGCCGGGACGTCAGACAACACAAAGTCCTGGGGGAAGGCTTGAGGATGCTGACGATACACCGACATGAACAGAGACCTTCCAGTGGAAGC
Organism: Xenopus petersii; assembly: GCA_038501925.1. Lineage (NCBI taxonomy): Eukaryota > Metazoa > Chordata > Amphibia > Anura > Pipidae > Xenopus > Xenopus petersii. Next base: position 80,757,343 of record CM076681.1, on the reverse strand, counting down.
TTAGCATGCATTGTTATGAGCAAATTCCGCCCATGGGAGGAGATCAGACCAGTCATCTTGACAAAGGGAGACGTAGTTCCTCAAGAACTGTTCCAAAGCTTGGTTTACTCGTTCAGCTGCTCCATTTGTCTGAGGATGATAAGCGGAAGAGAACTGGAGAGCAATACCCAGATCTTTGCACAGGGAACGCCAAAACTTAGCTGCAAATTGAGAACCTCTGTCGGAGACAACTTCCACAGGAAAACCATGCAAGCGGAAAACATACTGGATGAAGAGCTGAGACAACTCCACAGCAGAGGGAAGCTTCCTCATGGGAATGAAATGGGCCATCTTGCTAAAGCGGTCAATCACAACCCAGATCACCGTGTTCCCACAAGAGGGAAGAAGCTCAACTATGAAGTCCATTGCTAAATGAGTCCATGAACGAGAGGGAATAGGCAAAGGTTGCAATAACCCACTGGGGCGGGAATGGCTAGGCTTGGATGTGGCACAAATGGTACAAGCAGCAACAAAGTCTTTGACATCTTTTCAGATAGTCGGCCACCAGACTAAACGTCGAAGGAGTTCAAGAGTCTTTTCAGGACCAGGGTGTCCTGCTTGCTTGGAGCAGTGGCTTTGTTGGAGGATAGGAAGACGTAACTCGGAGGGAACAAAAGCCATCCCAATGGGGGTATCCGGAGGAGCAGAAGACTGTCCAGCCAAGATTTGTTTGGCAAATTGGGGAAACAAAGATGCAATAATCTTGGTGGGGGGAATAATTGGTTCAATTCTTTCTGGAAGACGATCACCCGGAGTGAAACTTCTGGAAAGCGCATCGGCCTTCCGATTCTTGGAGCCAGGACGATAGGTCAGAACAAAGTTAAAACGGGAGAAGAACAGGGCCCACCTGGCCTGACGAGGATTCAGTCTCCTGAGAGAGTGTATGAACTCCAAGTTCTTATGATCAGTATAAATTGTGACCAGAATTGAAGAACCCTCTAGGAGGTGACGCCACTCTTCAAGAGCAAGCTTGACTGTCAGAAGTTCTCGATTTCCCACATTGTAATTCTGTTCTGCAGGAGAAAACTTTCTGTAAAAAAGGCACAAGGGTGCAACTTCCCATCGGCAGAATGTCTCTGGGATAGGATAGCCCAGCATCTACTTGAGATGCATCCACCTCAATGCAAAAGGGTAGCTTAGGATCCGGATGACAGAGGACTGGGGCAGAAGAAAATGCGTCCTTTAGGGACTGAAAAGCTTCTACAGCAACTGGAGGCCAAGAACTGGGATTACCCCCTTTTCGGATGAGAGTAAGGATAGGTGCAATACGGGATGAGAACCCCCTGATGAATTGCCGGTAGTAGTTGGCAAATCCAATGAACCTTTGAATAGCCTTGGTGCTCAAGGGAAGGGGCCACTCTTGGATTGCTGACACCTTAACGGGATCCATCTCAAAACCTTCTGAGGAGATGATATAACCCAAGAAAGGAATCTTAGACACCTCAAAGACACATTTCTCCAACTTGGCGAAGAGAGAGTTCTTCCTCAAATGAGAGAGTACTTCTTTCACCTGGGAGCGATGAGATACAAGGTCTTTCGAGAATATCAGGATGTCATCCAGGTACACGACCACAGACTTTCCCAAAAGATCCCGGAAGATGTCATTCACGAGCTCTTGAAAGACAGCGGGGGCATTACAGAGGCCAAAGGGCATCACGAGATATTCATAGTGTCCATCTCGAGTGTTGAATGCCGTCTTCCATTCGTCCCCTTCGCGAATGCGGATGAGGTTGTACGCCCCACAGAGATCTAATTTAGTGAAAATCTTAGCCCCTGTCAATTGGTCAAAGAGTTCAGCAATCAGAGGCAAAGGGTACCGGTTTTTAACTGTGATCTTATTAAGGCCCCGGTAGTCAATGCAAGGACGTAGGCCTCCATCCTTCTTTTCTACGAAGAAGAAACCTGCCCTGGCAGGAGAAGTAGAGGGGCAGATAAACCCCCGCTGGAGATTCTCCTGAATATAGTCTTTCGTAGCGGAAGTCTCAGCAGGAGAAAGAGGATAGGTGCGACCCCTAGGGGGCATGGTTCCAGACAGGAGATTGATGGGACAATCGTAGGGTCGATGTGGAGGAAGGAATTCTGCAGACTTCTTACAGAATACATCAGAGAATTCCCTGTAAAAGGAGGGTAGAGTCTTCAGATCAGACATAGAGATATTCACCCTCTGGAGGGGTTCAGCAGGAAGACAGTGCTGCTGGCAAAATGGGCTCCAACGGGAAATCTGTCCTGCGGACCAATCAGTGGTGGGATTATGCAGGCGCAGCCAAGGGAGACCCAAAACAACTGGAACGGATGGGCAGGAAATAATTAGGAACGATAGTCTTTCTTTATGCAGCGTCCCAACCTGCACAGGCAATTCCCCAGTAGTCATAGAGATAAATTCAGCCTCCAGGGGTCTGTCGTCAATGGCAGTGACACGAAGAGGAGTAGGCAATGGGAATAAGGGAACTTCCATGTGTTTGGGAAAAAGAACATCCATGAAGTTCCCAGCAGCTCCAGAGTCAATGAAAGCTGAACCAACAATGGTCTTAGTGGCTAGACGAATCTGTAAAGGAAGGAGAAACCTGTGCGTGTTCTCTTGAGACTTCGGAGTAGTGCCCCCTACATGAGTCACCCTAGATATACCTCGGGGAACAAAACTCGTGGGCTTCACCGGACAAGAGTTCGCAAAATGAGACTGTCTGCCACAATACAGACATAGGCCAGCCATCCGTCTACGGAGCCTTTCTTGTTCAGAGAGATGAGCCCTTCCAACTTGCATCGGTTCCTCGGGAGGAGAAGTAGAAGCTTGAGAAGCTGGAGTATGCAAGAGAGGTCTTTGAAAGCGGGGTGCCAACAAGGGTTGAAATTTTTTACAACGCTCCTTCTCTACTTGATGCTCTCTGAGATGAATATCCACCTTAATGGATAGTGCAATCAGATCTTCCAACAGGTCAGGGAACTCCCTGGAGACAAGATCATCTTTAAAGTGGACCCGTCACCGAAAAAAATTATTCAGAATCTAATTTTATCACATTAATCAAGCAAAATTAACTTTAATTACACTATATAAATTATTTGAATCTTGTTTCCTTCAGTCTGGGAACTCATAATTATAGCAAGCAGGCAGGAGCCATTTTGTGGACACTGTTATTAAGACAAGCCTTGCATCATCTCAGAATCTTGTTTGTGCACCAGAATGGGGGACCTGATGTCCATCCCCATGTACTGGCTACACAATTAAACTGTGAAGAGAACGGGGCAATGTGGGGAGAGCAGTGACATGTAGGAAGTGCTGAATGGAAAGTGAAAGTAATTGTGGCATAGAGGAGGGGCAGACAATATTTGATTGACAGCTGAGATTTTTAAATGAGTTTACAACAGCTATGAATGCTTTAATAAAAAATAGAAATTGGATTTCATGTTTAATTTGAAAAGGACTTTTATTATACAGATTTTTGTGTCTGGGTGACGGGTCCACTTTAATGCGAATAGACAGACCTTGATAGAATACGGCCTTATAGGCATCATCATTCCAGGAAGTCCCAGCCATCAAAGTTCTAAAGTCAATAGCATAGTCACTGACACTGCGGTTTCCCTGCCGGAGTTGCAGAAGACGAGAAGGGGCATTAGTGACCCGACCCGGGGCATCAAACACAGTACGAAATGCTTGAAGAAAAGCCTTGGCATCAAAAGCCAGTGGAGAATTCTTCTCCCAAAGAGATGTTGCCCACTCAAGCGGTTTGCCTACCAAACGAGACATCACATAGCCCACCTTGGAACGTTCATTGGGGAAGTGCGAGGGTTGGAACTCGAACTGGATCTGGCACTGTGTAGCGAAACCTCTGCAGGCCTGTGGGTCCCCACTGAAGCGAGGAGGAGGCGGAATACGAGGCTCACCAGACAAGAAACCTGTGGTAGACGAGACGACCGCCATGGGAGGATTTACAGCAGCTTGGGAAGCAGGAGGCGCTGGAGGCACTCGAGAGAGAAGGGTATCAAGGGCCTGCCCTATGCAGTACTGCTGGGCTTCATATTCCTCCATGCGAGATGCCAGTCCGCGGAGCGCTCGTCCGACATCAGGCGTAGCTTCCTCAGTAGGATCCATGGCCCAAGAATAATGTCAGGGAGCCGGGAGCTCCCTCCAGGGAGGTAGTCAGGATCAAGGAGGAAGCCCTCTTGAGGGTGCAGGGTCGCGGTATCCAAAGGGTTAAGCAAAATACAAGGTCAAAGTCCAGGCAAGAGTTCAATGGCAGGCAGATCAGGGGGTCAAAACCAAGGCAGGAGCAGGATAAAGGAATCAGGAACCCAGGTTCAGAGTAGCAAAACCTATTCTTGGGCGCCATTCTGGCGTCCTGGGGGCCTTTTTATATTCAAACTTGGCGCCAAAGTGACTTCATTGCCGGCGTGTTTGCGCGTGCGTCGAGGTTGCGGCGCTGGCGTCCCAGCGCCCACGTGGGCCGACTGGGCGCCGCCATTTTGGATTATTCGCCGCCGGGAGCAGACGCGCCTCTTCGCGCTCCCAGCGGCCTTGGCAGGAACTTCCGAACCGGCATCGCAGATCAAGGAGGCCAACGGCTGTTTATGGGAGGCATCGCTCGAAGTGGACCAGGCGATAGGACGATCTTCCGCACTGGAGGTACAGTCCGCCGCTCTCCTTGGATAAAACTATGGACAGCGGATCTTCTTCTAAGAAGTCCCTCACTTCCACTGGAGAGAGAGAGAGATTCAGGGGCTACTATTCTACTATTCCAACCTCTTGTAATAACCAAGAAGGACGGGTCAGCCCGTCCGAGTTTGGATTCCAAGGAGCTCAACTTTTTCATCCGCCTGAAAAAAATTCAGGATGAAGTCTCTCCGAGCTGTCATAGTGGCAATGTCACCAGGCCAATTCTGGCCTCCCCAGACATAAAGGATAAGTACCTTCATGTACCCATCTTTCCCCATCAGACGTTTTTTCTTTATGTTTAGCTGTCAGCATTTCCAATTTCCTTTGGCCTCACCTCGGCTCTTCAAGTCTTCACAAGGATCATGTCAGTAGCTGTCTCAATAATAGATTTGCACTCATTAGCCGCACTTTGAATATAGCCTAACTTTGTGTTTCCCTGGAAGCTCCGTCCCTGGCCTCCACTTGGTAATCGTAATTTTATTAGAATATGGGAATCACACGCTGTAGGCAGAATAACTGCATATAATATTTATTGTGAATCCACACAACATGTTTCGAGTGTCACTTGAAAAAGGGCCTTGGTGCCCGAAACATGTTGTGTGGATGTCGAGGAAAGGTTTTCTCTGGTGCCGGGATCCTCGCCATGAGGGTGGCTCGTAAGCATGTTCTGCCAAAACCTACCACCGACTATGGTCTACCCTCTATCAGTGGAGCCACGGAGTAGATTTCAGCGTTTCGCCAACTTTTTGGCCTTCCTTCAAAAGGGACTATCCATGGGACTATCCTTGGGCTCCCTAAAATCCCAGATCTCAGCTCTGTTACTCCTGTTCCAGAGGTGTCTCGCCTTACATGCCCGTGTCAAGACCTTCTTACAAGGGGCGGCCCCTGTTAAGCCTCCTGTCTTGTCCCCAGTACCGACTTAGGATCTCTCCCTCGTACTATGATCTCCACAACGATCTTACGGTGGCCATCGCATCAGCTTGCAGGGTATTGGAGGTTTATGCTTTATCCTTCCTCGCCTTCATCAGGGTAGGTCTTCTGTGCACCTTTCCTTCCTTCTCCTTAAGGTGGTTCCCCCTCCATTGAACCAAGAGATTACCATTCCAACCTTCTGTCCTTCTCCTTCCATCCAAAGGAGGTGGTGGCCCTTCATCCACTGGATTCCGTGCGGGCTCTCAAGTACCACCTGCACAGAGTAGAAGACATCCGCAAATCAGACTCTCCGTTCCTCATTCCCTCCGAGCCCCGCCAGAGCTCTCCTGCCACCAGGACAAGAGGCTAAGCCCCCCCAACTAAACTCAAGGCTCATTCCACCAGGGGAATGTGTATGTCCTGGCTGAACTGTTGTGCAAGGCTGCCACATGGACCTCTATCCATACTTGGAAAACTTTAGCCATCTTCATACCTTTGCAGCTTTTGACACCCACTACGGCAGGAAGGCACTTCAAGCCACAGTGGCTAGTTCCACATAGGCCTCTACCTCCCGCCCGTTTCTATAGGGACAGCTTTGGTATGTCCCCATTGTTCCTGTGTCCCCCAAGCAGACTAAGGAGAAAAGGAGATTTTGTGTACTCACCGTTAAATCTCTTTCTCTCCAGTCGCTTGGGGGACACAGAACTTCCCTCCCTGGTTGAAGCCTTCACTGTACTAATCAGACATGGTTGCTAAATGCAACCAAATGTTTTTTCTTGTATATAGTTACATAAGGCTTCACTTTTATTGGTAACCTCCTGTTCCGTGATTTGGTACAAACTGGTCTAGCTCCGCCTATGAGCTGGGGTATAGCAGCAGGAGGAGGGACTAGTTTGTTTCTATTTTGTTGTGTCCTGCCTCCTAGTGGTGCAAGCTATACCCATTGTTCCTGTGTCCCCCAAGCGTCTGGAGAGAAAGAGGTTTAACGGTGAGTACACAAAATCTCCTTTTTGCTTCTCCCCATTTACCCTTTGCCATTTTCTCCTTCATCCTCACACTATCCCTATGCCATTCTCTTTCTCGTTCCTCCCCCACCACATACCATTGCCCATCCCCACATGCCATTACATCCCTGTTTCCCTATATCCAAATATGAAACACTTTCCGTTTGTCCAGTTCATTATATGCTTCTCTAGGGCAGGAAATGATGCAAAATGATGTACCACCTCTGCAAAGCACTGTGGAAATATGTCAGTACTATATAAATACAAGGAACAATAAATAAAATAAATACCCATTCTGTTTTAGACTTCTATCAATATATGTACTATTCTCTTAACTGCTCTTCTTTAATGTGTTGCGTTTGAGTGTTAATACATACTGTATACATAGTCACAGTTCTCATTAATCATACTGTTTGATGTTTTGAAACATCAGATACTGTAAATAGAACTGATTAAAGCTTTCTTCTTTTTAGTATTCTTTATTTTCCAACTGGATTATTGATATACTTTATATTTTTTGTGTTTTCAGATGAACAGCACGCACATTCTTTGGAGCAAAACCTTCAACTGTACAGTACCTTGCACTGACACTGTTCCTGTTATTGCAGTTTCTGCATTTATTCTTTTTCTACCTGTTATTTTCTATCTCAGCAGCTACTTACATTCCGAGCAAAAGAAGCGCAAGCTTATTTTCCGTAAGTGTTCTTTAATAGTGCAAAAACATACTGGTGAAGTCAGAAGCAAGTGTTATGGTGGAATTGTTAAATTATTTTAAAGTTTTTATTATCCATAAACAATGTACATAAAAAGACAGTATTGTAAATTTTGAGTCTATGACTTCTTGTATCCATATATTTGGAAGAAGTACAGCTGACATTTTCCTTATCTGGAAACTCATTCTCCAGAAAGCTATGAATTAAGGGAAGGCAAACTCCCATAAAGTGCATTCTTTTTTAATGATTTTCTTTTTTTTCTGTAATAAGAAAGCAGCAACTTGTACAAACTAAGCCGCATAAATCCATATTGATGACAAATTATGCCCATTGTTTATTTAAGGTTTAAATGTTTTTTTAAGTAGATTTAAGGTATGGAGATCCAAACTATGAAAATATCCCTTTTTTGAAATGCCCATGTCCTAAGCATTCCAAATAATATTTCCTATACCTGTATTTTATTTCCTGTAGTGCACAATTTTTATTATTTGTGTATTTACTGTTAAAATACTGTTAACTTGAAATAATTTGTTTTCTGGAAATGATTGCGATAAATACACTTTAATTTTTACTCCAAACTTATTTCTTGCTGAATAAATCAAGGGTAATGCATGTCATACATTTGTTTAATACCTTATCATGCAAGGACGCTACAGGCACTTTGCTAGGAAATGTATGTACTGTTTTTGTTTAAAATTAAGAACAACATATACTTTGTGTGCCTGATTTTTGTTTGTAATTATACATTTGCAACAAAATACCTAAAAATTGGAGAAACTAAACGGTATAGAGATTTTGCAAGTGATCGGACCTTAGTCATTAATAGTATAATAGGTTCGACCATCAGAGTCAGGTACCGCCAGAGCCAGACCTTTCTAAACTTTCACAAATTATAGATAATAGTACTCTGGAGAACTAATTAATTATTAAATGGTCATCTTTTTATTGAAAATTACACTACATGTTTCGGGTCCAATATCTTGCTTATATCAGCAGCGTGCATAAACCACAACACCTTTTAAAGCCAAAAAACAACAAACAAGGATGGCCATTCCTCCATGTGGCTAGAAACATTAGCATACATTGTTCAGAAACCTATTATAGAGTATTGCCAACTAGTGGCCTGCTGTGGTAATGCACTGAAAATCCAAATCCTGCATTTAATCATATGTATTTCTAAGCAGGTGAAAAGTTTAAAGTAGAATAATCATTAAAGTCCATATATGCTGAAAAATAAATATCACATACGTTAAGTTATAAAAAACTTTTGTAACTTTGTGTATCGTTCAATCTAAATGGTTCCAGTGTGTTTAGACTATCTATCCATTTCGCTTCACACTGTAGGAGCAGCTTTTTTTCTGTCACCAGCCCTACTAGGTAATATCACTTCACTCACTCCAATACTTGCCATCTACGGCTGGCACTATTATGTTTATTTTCAAAAAGTGTTTACCCACCGGTGTGTGTTTTAACCTCGTTTGGATTATAGTTTTTGTTAGATCTTTTGTGTTCGTTAATTCTTATTCTTACTTTTCTGGAAGTTTGTCCAACATACATTTTTGCACATGGACACTTAAGTCTATAAACCACATAGTCAGTGTTACATGTACTGTATTGCTTTACTTTTATTTTATGATCTTTTATTGAATGAGTAACATGCTCACCCTTTATAATTGAATTGCAATAGCCGCAATTAAGACAAGGAAAGCTGCCCATTTTCGGGGTACTTAAAAATCTTGTACTTTGTAATCTGACTTTACCAACTTATCCACAAGGGTTCTACCCCTCTTATATGAAAAGATGGGAAATTCTTTACAAAATGAAATATCACTTGTAAATATGGCATAATAGTTTGAAATCACAATGACATCATATTTCAGCAGCACAACAGGAATAATAATTTTTCACTTTCTTTTTCAGCCAGCCGCATAAAGTCACATGCCAATGCAGTGAATATTCAGCATAAATGTAACTGAACTGTGAAACCTCTGCATAAGGAGCCTTTGCACTATACAGAAATGGTAACTTGTTTGAAGTTAAAGGGTTAAAGCTAAAAAAAAAAAAACAACCTGCACCACAAGGAGGTATTTATTTCTACATTATCAGAAGGAACCAAGACTCAAGCAATGCTGTTACTGTTCAAGATGAATGCTGTACCCACTTCTATGTGCTGCTGATCTACAGTCTTCATGGGTTGAAACTAATCTGATTACTGAAGTAATTATTATAACAAATAACAGTCTTTACGGTTGGGCTTGGGAAATCCTCTTCTAACTGAAAAAAGGTGGTGGAGAATACAGCATGTGTTCCAGGAGCCTAAGAATTACTTTATAACTTTAATTTCTCTATCCCTGAACTGTAGTTTTTGTACTGAAGGAGAATTTATAATTAAATGTATCTTGCTCTATTTTACCTTGTTCCTGCTAAAGTATTATTGACTCTGCTGGCAGTTTCAGACACTATTATAACTTCTCAACTGCCACTCAGACATTGTTGCAGCAGGAGCCCCCACCCCCTTTTTTTTGTGAAGCTGTGCTGGCATAAAAATGTCTCTGTGCTCAGAACAATGCAATATGTCATTTGTATATTAGAGTCCCTTTTCAGAAAAGGGATGATGGCAACATTTGTTTCAAATAAAATACTGTTCCTTCAGATTTGTTTATAAAAGTAAATTTTACTGTATACGGCTTGGATCTACAACCTGTTACTTATAGTTAATGTAGTGCCGTTCCTCATTTTTGTTCAGAGAAACACAGAGGGCCTCGGGTTGCCTTTGCTTGGTATACAAAAATCTCTTGAAGTCTGTAGAAAAAAACCCCATTTAAAACACTTCTCTAACTAAAAAGGTCAAGGATGTTGTGAAAAGCTGATTTTTACATTGGCAATTGGATATTTTAAATGCCAAGACAATTTCTGTATATCTTTCCTCTTTGTGCATACATGATCATCTCATACAGGAGATGAATGTCGTGAATTGCTTATTGTTTTTGGTTATTGTGCTCCAGTTTCAACTAGTGGATTAGATCAGCTGCTGCCCGCCATGCACCCTCTGCAAGCATTACCTTGATTTGGTGAATCATATGATTGAGAGCTGTTCAAAGCAATCTTTCATTTATGCTAATAAAAGCTGGGTTTATGTCTGCCAAGTTGCCGAATGACAGCTTTTGAGTCTGTAATCAGTGGCTTTTTGAGCACATTCATGCTAAGTAGGTCTGAAAGTCATTACTGCAGGATAGGGCAGCTAAGAGCTTTAAGAGAAGCAGCTTTCATTTACATTCTGAGCTTTGTAACCAATTAAAATAACTGAAGGGGTTTTTTGAACTGAAAAAAAAAGTTAGGTCCTTAGTTTTCTACTTTGTCAAGGAGTCCTTACTTTTATATCTTGCATAACTATAATTGTATAGGAAACTGTAAATCATCCTTTGTCTGTTTAAAAGAAATGCTCTTCGTTCTCCATTTTTTTACCCCCCCCCCTTTTCTTTTCTCTTTGCTTTATACATTTGGTTCTATAAGTATTGGGTTCACCATTAATACTTTTTTAGCATGTCATCTGTATGTTTTTTTGAATGGAAGTTTGGTAAAAATTAATAAATTAACTAAAACACTCTTTGTTGTTTAAAATATATTTACATCCTCCATCATGAAGGCCCTTTCAGTTTATATGATATGCATATCCTAACTGATTAACTACCAGTTAAATGTAAAAATCCTTAGGATGTGTATCAGCAGTAAATTAGTGAGGTAAATAATCCTACTAACATTCTCATTTTTAAGCGTATAGTAGGCATTGGTACTAAGCACTCAATAAAATGCAAAGTGCTTATAAGATAATAAAACCATGGCCTACATACACAATACTATAAGTATCAAGTAAGTGATCTCTGGGGTTAATTCATTAAAGGCAAATTTTCGCCTGCAAAGGCTTTGCCACACTTCGCCAGGTGCAAATTCGCTACCACTATGTTAATTCACCAAAATGAGAAGTTGCGTCTCTGCAGCCAAACGCTGTTGATGTTTTGCTAGCATTGATTATTCAGTGCAAGCATTTCATAGCGAACTTTCACTAACGTTAGTTTCTTCGAAACTTCGTTGGCACACTTACGCTTAAGTCAATTTGAATAGGGCGGGTTCATACAAGTCATATATGTGTCTTTCTTAGAGATTTAGTTTATAGTTTAAACACTCAGAGGGGCAGATTAACTAAAGGGTGAAGTGGTTGTCGCTAGCGAGCTTGCACCTCACTCCCATGCCTTTAGGACAGAAATTAGAGAATCATTGCTCCCAGAGAATCTAGTCCTTTTGGAAAGGACCCACAGCCACAGTTGGGGCAATTAAATCCAGTCCTAATTCAGCCCAGTTCCTCAAACAGTCCCAGCTCCCTAGCCTACTTCTGGAGTAAAGCAGAAAACATACTCTCAGACCACACGTTTTTATTACAGGTGAACTTAATCCTAAACAGAGTCTCTTTCTTGAAACAGTGTAGCAGAAGTCACCCTTGTACGTTTCTTCACAAGTTTGCTAATCAGATGGCTTCTACAACATTGTTTCAAAAGTCACACTAGGGCAGACAACAGAAAGGAAAAAATACAACAATATTTACAGATTGGTTGCAAAATGTGTAATTGTGTTTTGAGAAGTTGCTTAGAATTTATTGTTTGTATAAATCCCCATTGAAAGCTATGTGTTGGTTTCACTTGCAAGTTTTGGTTTGGCAGGAATCATTACGACACAACAGGGAAGTCTCAATATACCGACCATTTTGATCCAGTAACAGCTGGCTCGGTATCAGTCAAGCCTTTGCAGGTGATAAGGTCTAATTTCTGCCACTGTCCCAAAAAAGAGTGCAGGGACCTGTGGCAATTGTGCAAGAATTAAAGGCAGTTTGTCAAGTGCTCCTCTGTCTGATGAATCATGACAAATGGTCACAATGATAACATGAAAGTTAAAATACATAATTGACCACCGTAGTGTTCAAAGGGTGAACTGGCAGTGATACAAGCCATAGTTACAAGTCAAGTATAGTACACTGTAGCACCGGAAATTAAAGGTTTTATTCAAATAAACAAGCATGTCATAGGAAGAGGCACTGATTAAAGGGAAAAATAAACCTTAAAACACCTCTTTTGAAAAAATGAGCACACTTAATAAGACCTGTTGAAATTAATTGTTTTAATTTTTAAGAAACAATCCATATTTTTCAATTTTTGTGTCATTAAAAAGCATTAATTTGAAGGTTGGGCTGTGTTCTCTAAACTTACCTCTCCCATCCTCTATAAACAGATCAGTTTGCTTGGAGCTCCCTCTCTGCCTTTAAACAAACATACATCTTACTTATCTAAACAGCCTTTGAGCTGCTCATTATCAGGGGCTTCACAGTTGACTGGTTATTTGTTTTATCACCTCCTTTGAAGTTCTGTGGGACCAGAAGTGACAGGAAGTACTATAGTGAAAATGGCTTCATATTCTGTTTTGTGCCAGAAACAACAGAAACCAGTGTGTCTGACAATTACGTTGGAGACTATATATTATATGCTTGTATTTGACATCCACCATGCCATGTTATGTTTGTTAGTTGATATACAGTTGTTTTGACATGTGATCCTCCAGGGCTGATGTCACTAACAGCTGACCTATCATAAGACCCAAACAAGCATGCCAAAAAGAGGCTGACTATTATTGTGCAGTAACCAGTGTGAAGCCTCCTGCTAGTTACTGGATGGAAACAAGCTTACTAACATAATGGAGTGATTTTGTAATCTGTCATAATACAATAAGCTCCTAAACCAAATACTTTGACCCCTCACAGGTATAATAACCCTTTTATTCCTTGCTTTACGATCTTCAGCTTCATAAGAGGGAGAAAAAAATAATTTCTGCCGCTAATTCGATTGGCAAGATCAAATGGGTGTTTTATTGTACACAATCGCCAGGCATTATATTAATCTCTAGAGCAAGATTTTTTAGTAAAGCCAAATAACCCATTGACTATTTAAAGTTAAGAAACAAATGGGACTCTAGCACAAGCCTTGAATTGTTGCATAAACTCTATAATTCTAACACATTGTTAAGGATTGTGCAGCCATATTAGTATTTAAAAATAACACTGTACTGTTGTATTAAAAAGTGATCCCGTTTTGTCAAAGATTTGCTTATTCTTTAAAGAGCTTATATATATATACCTGCCCCATTTGCTTCAGTAAAGTGTATGTCTTGACGTGCAATGTTGTTCAATGGAAATGTTACATTGAATTTAGTGCAAGAAATTAGAAGGATTATTTACTAAGGTGGGGCAAAGTGTAAAAACTTGTGCAAATAGTCATTCTTTTCCCATATTTAGCCTTTCACCCTATTCCGCATTTAACGCTTGCCATTTATAGGACGTGCATGTGGGCAGCCCATGGGCATCAAAATGTAGGCAAAACTTTCTAAAACTCTCCCACTGCATCCCCTAGCTCTCCAATCTAAACAAAACACATTACAGGTATAAGACAATGCCTGACACTGTCATAGCAAGATTACTTTTACCAATTTTACCCTGTAATTATGAATAATGGACATAGTGTTCTTTAGATATTCTGTACCAGACAATAATTCCAGCTGTGATGAGCAAAGAACAGGCAGGTTTATATGTTGCATAAACACTACAGAAAACATTTTATAAGCAGAGTTGCTTTATCATTCCAGACCCAATGTTGCTGAACTACTGTGCCCAGGATGCTTTGACCCTTGGTAATATATTGGCATGTTCTGGGAGTTGTAGCCTTACAACTTATAGCCTTTACAACACCTTAAACAGAAGAGCAGTAAACACATTAAATTAAATATGATTATTTATATATGGTTTTATTGTTTAATGTATTAATAGGATTACCTTTTAGCACTTTGTTTAGAAACTGGCTTGGGCAGTAAAGGGGGATCTCTGTGCTTATTTGCGCTCTAAAAATACCAATGGAAGCCCAGAAGGGTGAGATTTGTGTGAACACATATAATATCTTAGATATTCTTAGAACCATGACTAAATGGCTGATGACAAAATATCTGTGATGGTTTAGCTCACAGATTTCAGATTTTGCTCTGGGTTTTTTCGTACACATAAAGGATGCCTAATACCCATCCTAAATATTACACTTCTCCATTGATTCATAATAGTACAGCAATGCTTGTTATCAATGGCACATAAAAAGACAAGAAATCAGTTCAGGTATAGGCTCTATTATACAGAATGCTTGATACTTTGTGTTTTTTTTGTGGATAAGGGATATTTCCATAATTTGGTTCACCATACTATAAGGGGCACATTTACTAAGCTTGAGTGAAGGATTCGAATGAAAAAAACGTAGAATTTCGAAGTATTTTTTTGGGTACTTCGACCATCGAATAAGCTACTATGACCTTCGACTTAGACTCAAACTATTCGAAGTAAAAATCGTTCGTCTGTTCAACTATTCGATAGTCGAAGTACTGTCTCTTTAAAAAATACTTTGACTTCATAGTTCGCCACTTTAAACCTACCAAGGTACAGTGTTAGCCTGTGGGGACATTCCCCAGCACTTTTCTAACATTTTTTTGATTGAAGAAAATTCCTTTCGATCGATCGCTCAAAATCGTTCGAATCGTTCGATTCGAAAGATTTTATTGTTCAATCAAATTTGCGCTAAATCCTTCGAATTCGAAGGATTTAAATTTGAGGGTCGAATTCGAGGGTTTATTAACTATTTATTAGTGTACTAAAAAGGATTTAAACACGTAAATAAACCCAGTAGAATTGTTTTGCCACCAGTATGGATTCATGCAGCTAAGTTACCCTGAAGTACAACAAACCACTTTAGCTTCATAAATTTTATTCCAGATTACACTTCTCTATGGGGTTTGGCTGCTAAGGGGTAGATTTATTAAATGTCGAATAGTAAATTCGAATTTGAATTTTTGAATTTTTTTTGGTCAAAACTCACAAATTTGAACTGGGAATAATCCAAACGCGATTCAGATTTGAAATTTGAGATTTATTAAACCTTGACCCTGGGAACAATTTTAATTTGACTATTCACTGCCTTAAACCTGCCAAGACCATCCCAAGTCCATGTAGAAGTCAATGGCAGAATTGGAAATTCAACTTTTGATAGATTTGTCTCTAAGGTTGGAGTTTTTTGTCAGATCGACGCCCGCCGATAAAATGTACATGACAAGTCGGATGGAGTCGCACGTGTAAAGATACTGGACTGAATGAAAAGTTGAAAACAACAACTAGATTACATCTGATGCAACACGGCTGTTGGATGTGGAAGCAGAAAGCAGCGTCTTCATCTGTCAGTTGGACCGTGTAGTTGTTAACTTTGTAGTGTAGTGTAGTTGCGGACTTTTCATTCAGTCCAATTATATCTTCATGCATGTAACTCCATGCGACTTGTCACGTGCGGTTTGTCGGCGGGCGTCGATCCCACGAAAAATGCTCGTGGAGCTCTACCCAAAGAGTGTAAAGATAGGCTGACACAGTCAAGAAAGCCCTATCCTTCTTTGTGTCATATGGTAGGGCAGTATTCATTGGAGGCCACCACTGCTTATCTTTCATTGCCCTCTCCTGGTCACTAAGCATCTTGCTGTAACAATATTTTTCGCTACCACATTTAATTTTATCTTTAATTTTCACCTTATATCTGTGATTTATCTAAGATTATAAGTACACTGTTTTTAAAAAAAAGGAAGGATACATTTAAGCAACTGGCTTGTCTTACATTTTATCAAAGAGAATAGTCAGGGACAGACAAACTCTGCTTTCAATACATTAAAAATACAAATAACTTTGTCATGAATGTATATTGCAAATTTGCTTAGAATTATGTTTTCTTTCATTAGACAAATATTTATTTTGGTGTTGACTTGCCCTTTAAAGGAGAAGGAAAGCCCCAGGGCGCAAAACCCCTCCCCCCCTCCGTTGCCCCCCCTCCCTCCTCCCCCCTGGCCTACCTGTCCCCCTGGGCAAATGCCCCTAACTTGTTACTCACCCCTCTGCGCAGGTCCTGTCCATGGAGTTCGCAGTCGCCATCTTCTTCCACGCGCGTCTTCTTCCTGCGATGACCGGCGTTTTCTGGCGCATGCGCAGTAGGAACAGTTACTGCGCATGCGCATGCGCAGTAGAGCCGTACCGGTAACTGTTCCTACTGCGCATGCGCCAGAAAACGCCGGTCATCGCAGGAAGAAGACGCGCGTGGAAGAAGATGGCGACTGCGAACTCCATGGACAGGACCTGCGCAGAGGGGTGAGTAACAAGTTAGGGGCATTTGCCCAGGGGGACAGGTAGGCCAGGGGGGGAGGAGGGAGGGGGGGCAACGGAGGGGGGGAGGGGTTTTGCGCCCTGGGGCTTTCCTTCTCCTTTAACAGTCTGTTTTGAACTGAAGTCAGAAAATGAAACACTGTTAATGCTTATTGTTTGACTCTTGTTTTTCCATATTACTTAAATTGAAGACCTGACATACAAGACATACCGGCTTGCACTTTAATATGCAGACTATTATGATAACATATATACAGTATGTATGTGTATCTATATATATATATATATATATGTATATATATATATATATGTATATATATGTATATATATATGTATATATATATATATATATATATATATATATGTATATATATATATATATATATGTATATATATATATATATATATATATATATATATATATATATATATATATATATATATATATAAAAACCAAAATAAAGTCCAGACAACTTATCTGGACTTTAAGAAAACGAAAATTCTTTATCAAGCAAAAAATGCAAGAATCTGCAACGTTTCGAAGCTCCTGCTTCTTTATCAAGCAATCTAGTATACAATGTTCACACATCCTTAAAAAGGTTACAGCTGTAAACACGCCCCCTTCAGGGGTGGTACAAATTCAAACACATATTAGCATTTAACCCATTCAGGTATTATACCTAGAAACAATCATAAGGTTACTCGAATATGTCATAACAGTTACATAAGCAATATGTGTTACAAAGTGTATTCTGAAAATATTACAATAGTTCAAAGATGCATTTAAGTCCCAACCTCTACTCTATATGTATAGGTCATCCCATAACCTAACTATATAAAAGCATGCAAGTCATACTCTCTGTTTAACCCTTTAGGGTATAATGTTTGCAGAGTATGTATCAACAGCGGGCGAGTATACCGGTGGATACCGGGACGTCCAAATACCATTCCTTCCCACTTCCGGGGTCGCAAGACACAGGCGCGGGTGCCACGAGGGGCACGCCGCGTGGCACGACAGGAGGCCGGACGCAGTAGTTCAGGGGAGACATCCTCTCAACGCGCATCGGATTCCTCCAGATCTTTTGCTTTTTTAGGCGACGACAGCGCTCCCTCAAGCAGCGGGGAACGCGAAGAAGGCGCCCCAGAAACTGGCGCGGCAGCTGCGACCAAACCACGGCAGACGAGAGTTACTCACAAGGCGGCACCCAAGAAGGGACTTCAATCGTGATTAATATCTCCAAAAAGGTACTGTCACAATCTGAACTGAATTTGTTACAAAAGGGTTTATCTTTTTGTCCATCCACTAAGTTGGATACCTTTTCATTGGACATTGACTTGCAAAGATTCTATAGACTCTTACGTTTAAAAGTTCAGTTCATGGATAAAGAAACTAGAGGGACTAAGGCTGCTATCGGAGCATTAAGTCCACAACAATTTGATTTGTATAAAAAGAGTAAATATCTTCCCCCTACTTCTTTCCATCCAGTGGAAACTGTTATATCTCTTATGTCTAGGGATATCAATCAGTTTATACAAGACCCTAAGGGGCTTAGAAATATGCGGTACAATAACAACTTAACCAAGACGGAACGTGAGTCCCTTAAAGTGTAGATGGGGGATAAAGATGTGATATATAAACCAGCTGACAAGGGGGGAGCATTGGTCATCTTGG
This sequence comes from Xenopus petersii, assembly GCA_038501925.1. Classification (NCBI taxonomy): domain Eukaryota; kingdom Metazoa; phylum Chordata; class Amphibia; order Anura; family Pipidae; genus Xenopus; species Xenopus petersii. Next base: position 80,739,084 of record CM076681.1, on the reverse strand, counting down.
ATAAGGAATACTATATACAGGAGATAGTGAGCCAATTGAGTAGTAAAGATACTTATATACAACTTGATAAAGATCCCACTGACGAAATCACTGGCTTAATATCTGAGGTATTGTCTCGCTATCATGGACAGGGTGTAGTGACTGATAGTTTGAAGGATTATCTCACAAAAGAATTTCCATGTATACCAGTGTTCTACACCCTTCCTAAGATACACAAGAATCTTCAATCCCCTCCAGGACGTCCCATAGTGGCAGGTGTTAATTCGGTCTTATCCCCGTTATCAATTTTCTTGGATAAGGTACTAGCGCCTTTTGTTCAGTGTGGTGAATCATATGTCAAAGATACATCTCATTTTTTACGCTTAATTGGGGATGTAGACTTGGGAGAGGGTACTGTGCTATTAGCAGCATTTGATGTTAATAGCCTGTACACTTCAATTCCACATGATTTGGGCTCACAGGCAGTACGATTAACCCTTGAGGGTACACAATATAATACGGCGGAGATTAACTTTTTCATGGAATTATTGGCCCTGGTTTTGCACAAAAATTATTTCTTGTTTCAAGATACTTTTTTTCTACAGGTACAGGGGACCGCTATGGGATCCAACGTCGCCCCCACCTATGCCAACATATTTATGAATTACTTCGAACACAATTTTGTCTATAACAATGCATTATACAAAAAACATTGTTTAAGATGGTGGCGCTATATCGATGATTTGTTGGTATTGTGGGGGGGTGACGTTGGATCCCTTTTGGAGTTCAAACTACATATAGACGCGTGTGTTCCCACTATAGGATTTACACTCACTTATAGTGAGGAAAGAGTAACATTTCTAGATACCAGTGTGTATCGCAAGGGCAGACGTCTATACACGGACCTATATGTCAAATCTACAGATCGCAATAATTTATTATGTTTTGACAGTGCACACCCGAGGGCTAACATTTCCTCTCTCCCCAGATCACAAATGTTGCGGGTTAAACGCATAGTTACAGAAGAGGAACAGCTCAATACACGTTTGGATGAGATGACCATGAAGTTTACACAGAGAGGCTATCCCAGACAGATACTTGATCAGGAGGTAGCCAGAGTAAAGGAATTGGATCGCACCTCTATCATACAGGACAGGACACGGGATATATCTAAAAAGACACGGATACCATTTGTACATACATACCATCCATGTACTCGTAAAATTCATCACATCATTTACAAGCACTGGCCATTATTACGTAAAGCCTATCCTACTATTCCTGATTTTCAGGAACCACCCCTATTATCGTACAAACGTACACGGAATCTTAGAGATAGATTGGTCAAGGCTGACCTTGGTACCCAGAAGGTTCAGGCACAGAGGGTTTTAGCCCCTTTAAAGAATGGTATGTTTCCATGTGGGAGGTGTAATCAGTGCTCCAGTGTGATTCGCACCAATGTGTTCACTCATCCACATACAGGGAGGAAATTTGAGCTGCGAGGACACTTCACGTGTGATACAGATTTTGTAGTTTACATGCTCAAATGCCCATGAGGCTTAGCTTACATTGGGGAAACAATTCAACCCATACGTGATCGCATAAGTCAGCATAAGTCTACAATTCGAAAGGAAGTACTTAAATTACCAGTTCCAGCACACTTCCACTCAGCACGACATTCTGTAGCAACCCTCAGATTCCTTGTGTTGGAGTCTATTGCCCCCCCACGTCGGGGGGGCAATAGACTCCTACAACTCCAGAAACGAGAAAAATTTTGGATACATACTCTGCAAACATTATACCCTAAAGGGTTAAACAGAGAGTATGACTTGCATGCTTTTATATAGTGAGGTTATGGGATGACCTATACATATAGAGTAGAGGTTGGGACTTAAATGCATCTTTGAACTATTGTAATATTTTCAGAATACACTTTGTAACACATATTGCTTATGTAACTGTTATGACATATTCGAGTAACCTTATGATTGTTTCTAGGTAAAATACCTGAATGGGTTAAATGCTAATATGTGTTTGAATTTGTACCACCCCTGAAGGGGGCGTGTTTACAGCTGTAACCTTTTTAAGGATGTGTGAACATTGTATACTAGATTGCTTGATAAAGAAGCGGGAGCTTCGAAACTTTGCAGATTCTTGCATTTTTTGCTTGATAAAGAATTTTCGTTTTCTTCACAAGATAAGTTGTCTGGACTTTATTTTGGTTTTTTATACATTGTGTCCTTAAGTGGACTAAGTCACAGACCGGTGCATACTCCACTCCATTTTGTTGCGATATATATATATATATATACACATACATAGAGAGATAGCAAAATGAGGGAAGGGCTGGTAGACTTAGTCATGCTGTTATATATAATATGTTGTACTGATGCAGTGTTTAGTGCAGCCTGGTTATAATGATAATAATATAAACAATCTCATATTGTAAAGTAACAGCCTCAGCATGGTGCTGTTATATGCAGTAAAATATTATTATAAAATAATATAAACTCCTACTATAATATAAAGGTTGCTTTATTGTAATATCATTGATACTTTAATTTTCAGGCTGATATCTTAAATACAGGTGGATACTGTCAATGATAGGCTGGTACTATAATTTGGAAGCTTGAAGATAGAGGCTGTATTATCAATTCTGGTACTGTAAAATGTAGGTGTTGAAATAAATAGGTAATATGCAGACTGCTAATAGGTTTCTTGCTTCAGTAAAATGGGGACTGATACTATTATATTCCTGATGGCATTATTTGATACAGTCTACTACTGTAATATGCAATCTGATACCTTAAAATATTAATATGGTGATATACAAGCATAGGTTTATACATCTAATAATGCTCAGATTGGTATTTTAATATATATTATGGTACAGTAATTCACAAACTAATTCAGGTAAGGCAGCAATCAATGGCTAGCAATATAATAGGTAGGCTGGTATTAAAATATGTTATCTGCTGAGTAATATAGTAACAGCCAAAACAATTGATGGTTCTATTTTCTGGCTATGCAGAACAAATGATACAAACTATTTCAACTTGAGTTATTAACTAGTAACAGAAACATAACAACACAAAAAGACACTGGGAAAACAAAAAAATTAGAGACTCAAAGCCATATTTTCCTCATCATCTGATTTCAGTTGAGCCATTTCTGTGACTTATAAAATAAGCCTATTTTTGGATAATCTTTCACTAACATTGAACTCCCCTCAGACTACCTTACTAAATGTATACAAAAGTCTAGGCTATAAAATTATGCAAAAAAATTATGTAAATTGCTCTTCTAGGCATTTTTGCAATTTTATTTATTTTTTCTTTTGAAAGCTGTTTTTACAGCTCCATCTGCTGGTTAGTTTAGAAGAGCACATTGTGTAATTTTATATTATTTTTAAGGTTCACATTTCCTTCTAAATACTAAGCTCTTACTCTCAATTTATCACAACCAGTGCAGAAATTAATTTAGATTAACTTTGATTTCCAAAGGTCACTTCAATTTCTAGGCATCAAAGTAACCTCATTGCTTGATACTTTCTACACAGTTAACTACCCTGGTCTCTTTACTAAATTAAGATTACCTAAAAATCTGAAATTCATGAAACTTATTATGGTTTGGCTGTGTAGCTTCAGTGAATAAGGTTTCTTATTCTCAATAAGGCTTGAACAGACTCTTACAAAGAGCGTATAATATGAAAAATCTAATTACAGCATTTACTAAAGCGATGCGAGTGGAGCAACATAGCCTGTTCTAGAGATATTTATGTAATGATGTAAATGATCATATAGACCTCACTTCATCTCATACTGATTCTTTACAAAACACAAATTCTAATGCAGAAACGTTGTCCTGTATTCTAACTCACAGTACACAGTTTAACCAAATTAAAAAGATTGTAAACAAAAATGTTGCTATTTTGCGTACAGATCCTGTACTAGATAAAATCTTAGGTCCCTCTTGCCGTTTTGTTTCAAGACGGTCAAAAACCATTGGCAACACTCTTCCTCCAAACCTTATTGAGAATAAGAAACCTTCAGATAGTACTTGGTTAGCTACAGTGGGTATGTTTAAGTGTGGGGCATCTAGATGCATTACGTGCAGCTATGTCAATAAGACAACCACTTTTTCTTCTTCTAGTTCGAAAAAAACATATAATATAAGACAATATATCAATTGTAATTCCAAAAATGTGGTTTATTTGATTACGTCAGCCAAACTAGCTGAACCCTCAAAGAAAGAGTAAGGGAACATATTTTGAATATAAGGAATGAGAAGAGCACATATGGCTCAACATTTTGCTAGATTTGCAAATAGGTCCCTTGATCTCATTTATCTCCTCATTTAAGCCAAAAAGTTCAATTTTTGTTTTATCTGTCCACAAAACATTCTTCCAGTATCCTTCTGGTTTGTCTTCATGATCTTTAGCAAACTGTAGATGGTCAGCAAAACATTTTGGGGGGAGGGGAGAGCAGTGGCTTTTCGTCCTGCCACCCTGCCATACACACCATTGTTGTTCAGTGTTAACATTCCCCAGTGTGAGACATTGGCAAATGTTGCTTAGTTCAGTTGCTTAGAAGATACACTGGGTTCCTTTGTAACCACTCTGACTATTAGACGCTTGCAGTTGGATTTGTCTTTGATGGTAAACTACTTCTGGGCAGGGTAACAATGGTCTTGAATTTCCTCCATTTGTACACAATCTGTCTGACTGTTGATTGGTGGAGTCCAAAATTTAGAGATAGTTTGTAACTTTTTCCATCTTTATGGGCATCAACAACTCTTTTTCTGAGGTCCCCAGACACATCCTTTGTTCAAGCCATGATAGACATCCACAAATGAGTTGTATGTGTGGTCAGGCTTTGCTGGATCCCCGTTCTTTAAATAAAACAGGGTCTCTCACTCATACCTGATTGTCATCCCATTGACTAAAAAACACTAAACTCTGATTTCACCTTGAAACTATACGATATCCTAAGTATTCACTTACTTTTGCCACACATAGAAATGTTTATTGGATCATTTGTTTTCAATAAATACAAGACCAAATATAATATTTTTTATTTAATTTCTTTAACTAATGGGCACATTTACCTATGGTCGAATATCGAGGTTTAATTAACTCTCGATATTCGATTGTTGAAGTAAAATCCTTCGACTTCAAATATCGAGTTCAAATCTGGTCACGTGGTGCAACACAAACGGTCATCAAAAGCGCACTTAATAGCTCACCGTATTGCAGGCTTTCACCAGCAGCAGTTGATTGATTTTTTTGTTCTCCTGTCTCTGGGTAATGGACTCCCATGCAGCGTGTTCTCTTTTCTTACCATTAACAACCACCCTCTGTACCCGATCCTGTAGCCATTTTCCTATCCATGTATAAACCAAAGATATACCATGCACATGTGCCTGCTGACACTGTGGAGCTACAATAACCCGGGTTCTCTCAGTACATTGTGTCAATAGAAGCACTAGACTTGGACCCAAAGTTTTAATTCACAGAAAATATGAGGTAGGGGTATACAAGTTAGTAAAATAATAACTCACCACATTTGGGAAGTGGCCCAGGTGCATCGCCCTGAGCCCTCAGCATAGGGAGCAGACAACTGAAACTTCTTTAAAGCAGTCACAAAAAGGCAGACTTCCACTAGCCAAAGCTTTTCAAAGTGAAAAGTGATTTATTGTATCCATAGCCTGGATAGCTATGGATACAATAAATTAATTTTCACTTTCAACCTTTGCCTGGTGGAAGTCTGCCTTTTTGAGTGCCTGCTTTAAAGAAGTTCCAAAGTTTTAATGCCACACACTGGAAGCGACTAGGGTTGCCACCTGGCCGGTAAAAATGATGGTTGATCCCAGTGTTATTAATAGGGAAAAAAGATAAATATATAGGAAGGCCGGTATTTTTTTTCAAGAAAAGGTGGCAACCCTAGAAGCGACACCAAGGGGCACATTTACTATTGGTCGAATATCGAGGGTTAATAAACTCTCAATATTCGACCGTCGAAGTAAAATCCTTTGACTTCGAATATCGAAGTCTGAGGATTTACCGTATTTCCTGCGATCGAACGATCGAAGGAAAAATCGTTCGATCGATCAAATCGATCGAACGATTTTCCTTCGATCCCAAATTGGCTAGAAAGCCTATGGGGACCTTCCCCATAGGCTAACATTGGTGCTCGGTAAGTTTTAGGTGGCAAAGTAGGTGGTCGAAGTTTTTTTTAAAGAGACAGTACTTTGACTATCAAATGGTCGAATAGTCGAACGATTTTTAGTTCAAATCGTTCGATTCGAAGTCGAAGGTCGAAGTAGCCAAAAAAATACTTTGAAATTCGAAGTATCATTTATTCTATTCTTTCACTCAAGCTAAGTAAATGTGCCCCCTACTGTGAACATTTCAGCTGCAACTTCCCAAATAATACAGGCAAAGTTAAGCTCAGCTGCAATGATTCTGAATTGTAGTTTGTGGCAGTTGGATGATATTCTAATTAAAAAATGAATATCAGCTTTCAGCAACTCCCCAGTGCCCAATTTCCCATCTCACAATCCCTACAGCCTGGAAACAGCTGCTGCAACTGCAACCCATTGAATTGGCCGGCGATTTTCTGGCACAAGTCATTTTCCCTTTCTGTAACATTTACAGCCCTCTAAGAATTAGTCCAGTCTATAATGACAAAACTAAATGCCATCCAGTACAAGGACCTTCAAAGTAAGGTCCAAAATAAGGATAGACTCTAGTCTGTTCTAATAGAGCTGGCTATTTCTCATCCGTATAAAGGCCCTCACAATATATTAACCTTATAGTATGTTAAATAGATAGAAAACTATTTGCAACTCATTAAAGGACATATTTCTGCCATTTTTAGAGATAGTACTTAGTTATTCATATATAAGATGTGTGAAATCCATCATCTGTGTTAGACTGTTTTACTGCTATTTCATATGAGGTCCAGTAAAGGGATAGAAACTAGTCAGTTCATACAAGCTAATTCCCATCCTGTCTATGGACCTTCTATAACAGTATATGGACTATCTGTATTAGGTAAATACCTGACAGGTCCAATAAAGGGATAGAAACTAGTCAGTTCATATATGAACAAGCTAATTCCTATCCTATCTAAGGACCTTCTCTAACAGTACAAGAACCATCTGTATTAGGCAATTACCTGACAGGTCCAGTAAAGGGATAGAAACTAGGAGTAACGTAACTAGAGTCTTCCGGGCCAGGAAGCAGGATGTGCACCCGAGCCCCTCCCCCACCCCTCTAGATGCGCAGATTACTTACCACCACGATTTTTGGCGGGACTACCACACTGCAGCGTGATCTCCGGCGGGCCCCGAGGGGGGGCGGACCCTGATCTTTCCGTAATTTGGATCTTCAAACCTTAAGGCTACTAGAAAACTATGTAAACATTAAATAAACCCAATAGGCTGTCTTGTTTCCAATAAGGATTAATTATATCTTAGTTGGGATCAAGTACAAGGTATTGTTTTATTATTACAGAGAAAAAGGAAATACAAGGGCATACTTTGTTGCACAAAACATCTCTCCATATCTGTGGCAGTTGTATTGGGTTTTATGGTAGGAACATTACAAGAAGCGTATGACACACAGCTCCGACATGCATAGGGCAGGCAGAGTATGGCACACAAAGGAGGCATAGAGCAGGCAGAGTATGGCACACACAGGGAGCATACGGAAGGCAGAGTATGGTACACACAAGGAGCATAGGGCAGGCAGAGTAAGGCACATACAGGAAGCATAGGGCAGGCAGTGTATGGCACACACAGGGAGCATAGGGAATGCAGAGAATTGCACACACAGGAGGCACAGAGCAGGCAGAGAAGGCAGACTACAGCTGTAGACAGGGAAACCTATCAGGAAGACTCTAATATGAGTAGTTCACAGGCCATGATTTGTGGAAAGGCTAGAAAGGCCTGGGCCCAGGGCGGCAGACTTTTAGAGGGGCGGCATGCCGCCCAACCACGCCCGCATTGATTCAGAAGCACTGGGAATTTGCAGGAGATACAATAGTTTTTAAAATGCCATGTGCACCAATCACCAGTACTCCATACCCGATGCTGAAAATTTTTGCATGTACACAAAGGAAGGGGAGGGGATGGGGGTGATGAGCGGCAGTAGGCCCAGGGGCACCTGCATTATAAATCTAGCCCTGCAGTTCATTCTGTGCTACATACAGTGACACAATGCTGGTGCCCCTCCAGCAGTTTGCATTAGGTGTGAACAGTGTGGGCACTTTCAGTCTGAGATGTGAACAGTAAAGGGCTTTAGGGATGTGAACAATAGAGGGGTTACAGATGTGAACAGTGCAGGGGGGATTAGAGATGTGAACTATGCAGGTTTTTACAATCTGAATTTGAAGTGTAATCTGTGCAGTGGCCAGATAATCTCAGTACTGATACATTTTAAAGCTTGCACCTGGTAAGCACGTTTTAAATGATGTATTATGGATAATGTTTCTCGTGCTAGGGGTGATGTTACCAGTTCAGATACACAGCAGCCCTAATGCAGTAAAGGCCCATGTTTCCTTGTGAAGCTCCATATGACTTATCTTGACCAGCCTTTTCCTTGGTTCCTTGGTGCCACCCGAGCTCCACATTCTCCACTTGTACAGGGCCGCTGGTGCTTTATGGGAAACGTGTCAATCATGTGTATGAAGGCTTATGTTTTGGGTGGGGAGAGGGTTAGAGACTACTTTCTAGTCTTAAAATATAATAACATGTATTGAATATGTTTACTGAAACTCAGTTTCTGCATTCCAGGTGTGTTTTCAGTGCTGTGAACATACACCAAACAACTCCAAATTGCCACCCTCACCCAATTTATTTCTGTAGAAATTGCTTCTGCCTGTAAATACATTATTGCATTAGCTAGCACTTGCAAGCTGTTCCCATAAGAATGAATTGACAAACATTTTGCTCAACAAAACTTATGGTGTTCCATTATACTTATAGGAGGGAAAAGATATCATGTTATCTCACGTTCTCCACAAAGTGCACACATATATTCATTTTATCTTTTCCCTTCAGTTTTCTTAGTCTATAATTTGCCTTCATCTCCCTTGTGCAGCTAAGTTTTAACCGTATCCTGTCCTGTGTAGTAACCCTTTCCACAATAACTTCTCCCAACTTATTGAAATACATTTTGCATATAAATGTAGCTGCAGCCTACAAGTGTTTACCAGCCCTGTCAAGTCTCTATAGTAAAGACACTGGGATCACAGAACTTATCTTTAAAGGAACAGTAACACCAACATTTTTTAACACTCAATTCATCCTCAAATAGCTATAGTACTAGGTCAGGTTTACACTATTTTTTTTTTTTAAATCTTGAGCTTGAATCTGACTTCAAAAGTGCTCCATAGCAGAAAGGTGACAGCAGCTTGAATTCCTCTGCTATGCTGAGCTTAAAAGAATTGTTTAGTATAAAAATAAAAACTGGGTAAATAGGCTGTGCAAAAAAACATGTTTCTAATATGGTTAGTTAGCCAAAAATGTAATGTATAAAGACTGGCGTGACTGCATGTTTAACAGAACAGAAAACTACTTCCTGCTTTGAAGCTCACTTGGTTTCCACTGATTGGGTTTCTTATAACACAAGAATATGAGTAGATTTCACTTTCATTCTTCTTTAACTTTTTAGTGTTTCTTATTTGTTCCATTCTCACCCCACCCACCCCATCTATAGGTTACCCCTCCCAAATGTGACCAATACCCAGAATAAAGACACACAAAACAACTTTATGTTAAATCTATGTAAGTCACAGTTTTATTCATAGTAATTAGATAAACTGCACTATTTGAGCCAGAGGAAGACAAAAAACCTCTGGCAAGCTTGGGACAATCTGCTTACTAGAGGTAAAAATTCCTTCCTGAAACCTTAACGGCGATCGGATTTGCTCCCAGGATCAATGCACCAAATTAAATTAAGGGAAGCAGGGTGAGGGAAACAGAAGGGAATATGGCGCTCGCCTTTAAGCTACAAGGTGAACACTACATTCCATTCTATTCGACCCCAGGCAGCCTTTAGACCTGGCTTCTGCAGTCTAAAGGAATGGAGTGGACAGGAATGCAGGCTCTACCGAGTGGCTTAAAGGTGCTCCTGTCTATGGAACCATATTTAGGGGGAAAGAAGGGACACTGTGGTTGGAATTGCAATTGAGGGAATGGAAATAGAAGGTAATATGGCAGCATACACACGAGCACCTTTAAGCTACAAGGTGAACACTGCATTCCACTCCATTCCATTGGACCCCAGGCAGCCTGCAGAACCAGCTTCATCAGTCTTGAGGGATGGAATGGAAAGGAATGCAGGGTCTACTGAGTGGCTTAAGGGTACTCTTGTCTATGAAACCATATTTTAGGTGTAAGGGGGGCAGCGCTGGTGAAATTACGGTGGAGGGAATTGAAACAGAGGGGAATATGGCTACATATACATGGGAGCGCCTTTAAAGGAAAACTATACCCCCAAAATGAACACTTAAGCAACAGATAGTTCATATCATATTAAGTGGCGTATTAAATAATCTTACCAAACTGGAATATATATTTAATAAATATTGCCCTTTTACATCTCTTGCTTTGAGCCACCATTTTGTGATGGTCTCTGTGCTGTCTCAGAGATCACCTGACCAGAAATACTACAACTCTAACTGTAACAGGAAGAAGTGTGGAAGCAAAAGACTGTTAATTGGCTCATGTGACCTAACATGTATAGTTTGTTGGTATGTTTGTGAGTACAGTGAATCCTACGATCCCAGGGGGCGGCCCTTATTTTTTAAAATGGCAACTTTCTATTTATGATTACCCAATGGCACATACTACTAGAAAAGTATATTATTATGAAAATGGTTTATTTACATGAAGCAGGATTTTACATATGAGCTATTTTATTCGATTTCTTTTTATAGAGACCTACATTGTTTGGGGGGTATAATTTTCCTTTAAGCTGCTAGGTGAACACTGCATTCCTCTCCAATCCATTGGACCCCAGGCAGCCTGCAGACCCGGCTTCTGCAGTCTGAGGGATGGAGTGAAAAAGAATGCAGGTTCTACCGAGTGGCTTGAGGGTACTCCTGTCTATGGATCCATATTTTAGATGTAAGTGTGGCACCGCTGATGGAATTACATTAGCAATAATTGGGGAAAATAAGGGACACTGTGGTTGGAATTGCAGTGGAGGGAACTAAAATAGAAGGGAATATGTCTGCATATAAATGAGCACCATTAAGCTACAAAGTGAACCCTGCATTCCTCGTCATTCCATTGGACCCCGCTTCTGCAGTTTGAGGGATGGATTGAAAAGGAATGCAGGGTCTACCAAGTGGCCTAAGGGTGCTCCTGTCTATGGAACCATATTTTAGGTGTAAGGGGGAGCACCACTGGTGGAATCATGGTGTATTGACGTGGAGGCACCACTGGTGATATTGAGAATGGCTCACTCACCTCTGTGTCATGAAAATCACCTACACAGAGGTGCATTGTGGTACCGTGTAAACTGCAACGGTGCTGGTAGCTGGTGGGCTCTCTGCAAAACCAAACAAAATAACGTTAACTTGTACCCAATGGTTTTACCTTAGCAAGTGCTATCTCTGTAGAAATTCTATAACGTTTTGGGGGATTTTAATCAGAAATATGGCAGTTATGCAAATTAACATTACTAAATGCTAATGTACCATTTCCCAATGTGATTATGGGACAAGTTGCAAATCCCAGGTTTCTCTGCATTTTCACGCCATTTGATCCCAATTCCTTGCCAAAATGATTTAGATACACTTCCTATTAGTATCTATGGCATCTCAATAGGTTTCAGCTGCGCGGGATTTATATGTTCTTTTTGTGGTTGTTTTACACAAAATCGCAGCATTGCAATGGCTTTCAATACATCAGCCCCATTACAAAATAGTAATAATTGAATAAATATATTCATTAGATACTGCACCTGGATATGTATCGATGAACTTCCTGAAAATTGCCTGGTTTATTGCCTCTAATTGTTTGTAGAGGGATTTCAGTTGGGCTTTGGCCTTCATCTTGTCCTGCAGGACCTCAGCCATCAATCTGATTTTCCACCACCTGGTGATTTCCAGTCAGTCTCTGGCCATACAATAATCATAGCTTGTCCATTTGATTTTGCCTATGATTTAACCCTGTTATATTTCTATATATCTATCTATTGGGTTAGTAGTCCCTTTAACCCCTTGGGTACCTTTGTCAGCAGCCACTATAGAGAGCAGCCTTACCTGGCGATAGCCTTTTATGTAAAGGCGGTCCCTGCTTGAACACAAGCCCATCTCCGACAATGCTGCAAAATAAAATAGAGATTTGGGAAGGTTAGAGTTAATGTAGAGAGGTGCCATATGTATATGGACATCACATAGGAACAAGCACGTTTACTAATATGATTTATCTGCCATGATATTATTGCCCCTTTTTTTGTGCTTCTACTTGGAAATTTTCCAAGGGAGTCCCATGTTAGGGGTGCCCTGGAATAGAAAAGCATACAGTCCAGTTTATACTAGTGGGATAAAGTACATTGCTGGGTTGGTTTGTGACCAATCAAGGGGGACTGCAGGGACAGACTAAAGATATACCCCCCAACTCACAAAGGTGAGACTAAAGAAGAACAGCTATAGCTACATCTATAATGAGCAGCATGGCAACTCCAACAGCCAAGGGATAGGCTAACCGTACTGTTGCAAGCGCATATTATAGAGGGGGAAATACAGGACCAGTACCTTTGTCCAGAGGATCCCAAATGAGAAGATGTTATTAATCTCTGGCAGGGGGTCAGCTGCGCGGGATTTATATGTTCTTTTTGTGGTTGTTTTACACAAAATCGCAGCATTGCAATGGCTTTCAATACATCAGCCCCATTACAAAATAGTAATAATTGAATAAATATATTCATTAGATACTGCACCTGGATATGTATCGATGAACTTCCTGAAAATTGCCTGGTTTATCGCCTCTAATTGTTTGTAGAGGGATTTCAGTTGGGCTTTGGAATTGAGGGAGCCTGACTGCTGTTGCTTGTGCTATTTAGCTAACAAAAATGATGGGCAATCAGGATGTAGGCTTTTATCACTGGCATGTGGAAAGGGCCTTCATCATCTATCATGATGCGCTATAAGGGTTCACCATAAGAGGTAGGTAGCATTTGTATTGCTTATAATGTCATGATCAGGGTGGGCTTGTAACAGCACTACAGATCCCATCATGCTCTATGAATCCTTTGTTATATTAATACAGGGGTCATCTCCATATTCCTATTAGTTTCCCTTTCCCCCAGCATGTACCTAGTGTGCCTGCTTCCCATAATCAGCTGTGTTCTGATCAGTGAGCCTGCAACCATAATGCCAGGAATCCTAAGGGCAGATATTTATTCTTCTGATTTGTGCTACTTGTCTTTCTACTTAAGCCTCTCTGAACTAGGATGAGTGCGACCATTGGAAAATGACAGTTGGCAAATGACCTTTGACATTTACAGCAGAGGCAGAAAAAATTGTCTAATGCTTCAAATGCAACAACAAGTAAACCAAACACCCATTGCCTTAGAACTATACGTTTTTATGGTCTCACTCCTATTAGAGATGGCATATGGGGAGATTTAGGCACTTTGACATCCACATGTGTTAGTTGATCCATCAGAAACCCATTTTCAGGTGATACCCTGTATAAGTGTAATATCTAGGTATCTAATTAATCCAATTAATACTGAGTTTATTTGAATATATGTTCAGTGCCTCTCAACAGGCTGCAGTTCCCGTGTACAATTGCAGAAACTTCATGTTTAGAAAGTAATACCCAGAGAGCACAATGTATCTTATAAATCATAGTGTATTTATTGCAGGAATGTAATGCCAAGTTGCCTTAAATTATCCCCCCTCATTCATGATTGTCACACAGATGCCATTTGGTACAGTTTCATGACAAGCAGCTCCCCAAGAAATTAGATTGGTAGGCAGTGGGGCAATTTTGGGAGCGATGGCCCCACTACCCAAGCTACTATAAATGATTGGTGACAAAACACCCAAAATCGCCCTTTGTATCATCTAAATATGCCCCCTGTTCCCTGTGTATGGATCTGCTGCACTTACCTCTGAATCCAGAAATGAAATAATGGTCATCTGTACCTGAGCCGTTAAATCGCCTTCCTTGCAGCTTTCAGCCAATCAGAGCTGAGCTGGGAGTGATGTCACCAAGATAAGGCATGATATCCCAGTAACTGACAGCCAATCGCATACATATCAAACTTGCACATACTGAAACAACACTAATAAGCTATAAACAGCAGCTTTAGAACCAGGGCCCCCCATCAGATCTCCTGGGACCCTTGACTGGACCCCCCCTGTCCCCATTTAATGACAGATCTCTGTCCAGTATCTGAAATAACCTTTTTTCTATCATATTCTTGCATACCAGCTTAGTTATTACCACATTTGACTTTAAATGTCTAGCGGCAGGCTGTGCCCTTACATATGTTGTCAGGGTCAGGCTGGGGGTCCGGGGCCCATCGGGATTACTGTCTCAGGGTCCTACCCCTGCCGTACCCCCCCATTGTTAGCAGCTGTCAGTGAGCTTTTGAGAAACACATAGGTACAGAGGTTTTTCTGCTCACAGTAAAAGCTGCAGGGGTTTGTTCTGAAGCACTCACTGAAGCACTTAGTTACTCGTGTCCAGAGAGAGTCGCTGACTAAAGGCCATACACTATTAGAGGTCGCCATACAAATGAATCATAACCCGATATGCCCACTAACGGCTGGGCGATATCAGGTTAATCTGAACATTCGGCCCTGGGGCCGAACGATCAGATTACAATGCTGTGAATGGGTGTCGACGGGTCACAGGACCGCATCAACTAGCCTATGTGATCCTGGATCAAAGAAAAAATTCAAACTTGCTCGATCTGTATCTGCCAGATTTTTGGCCTGATATTGATTGGGGGGACCCATTGGGAGTCCCCACACATGGGCAGATAAACTGCCGAATCGGTCTAAAGGACCCATATCAGTAGATTTAATCTGGCCGTGTTTGGCCACCTTAAAAGCTGAAAAGCAGGAAGTTGGGTTCTGCTCTATTCTGTTCGATATCCAATTACTCCAGCCTTTATACATTACATTTTTGGCTAACTATATTGAAAAATGTTTTATTAATCTTACACTGAACTGTTCCTTTAATATATATGCTCACAATATTACCCCCAAAGCTGTCTGAAGGAAAAGAAACAGACATTTAAACTGCAGATGCTAAAAAAAACAAAAAAACTTAGGTGCTTTAGGTCATCCATGTGAAGCTGACTTCTGGTTCAGCACACAAAGGAATTGTCACATTCTGTTATGAAGCACTTTGGAAGTCAGATTGAAGCTCAAGATTAAAAAAGAAAACCAAAGGGGAGACTAAGCCTGACTTATATAGAAGTTTGGGGGGAATTAAGTATTAAGCTAACTTTGTGTTACTGGTCCTTTAAAAAGGTTTGGGGGCAATGATCCTCTCCTTAAATAGAAGTCCCTCCACATTTTCCGTCAGCTCATGAAACACCAAGGCAACAGTTTCTATACAATTTATTGTTCCCAAGTTGTCCATTACATTATTCTCCATTAAGGGAGACGTTCAGTGCATGGCAGAAAAGCAAAGCTGTTTATAGTTAATGAATATAATATTATTATATATGTGTCAGTATGTCTTGCCTTTCATTTTTCCTGTACTTCACATGGCAGTGGACACTAATGGTTAATCCCTCTCGACACCTGAAGGACAGGAAATGAGCTAATAAATTCCATGCCTCCCCCCCTCACCCCCATTCTCTTTTACCGTCTTTTACGAAGGAAGTGAAAGAAGTTTTTAATCTCACCATTTACTGGCACCAGAGGGGGTTTGCCTCAAAGTCTCCGGAGCCTTGTCTTTAGAAGAGATCTCCATTAGGAGATAATGGCCTTTCGTTGCCCATAGCCACAGTAAGACGCAAAGCCATTAGGCGCATGCACAGTAAGACGGTTGCAGAGCTCTTCCTGGACGCGTTGCTTGGATACGCGCCAGTGATGTCAGTACGCTGCGTTTTGGCACCAGCGTTTTTAAATCAACGTCTTTGTTCCCCATCTTGCTACCTGTTATACCAGACGCTGTTTGGCTGTTTATGCCCTGAGCCTGCTGCTATTTACCTCCACAACTGCAGTAAGTAATCTGCCTGCTGGGGATGTTTGGTCTGTATTACCTTTACTTATGGGTGTATTCTGCTTATGTTTTAGCTGACCCATGAGTTCTAGACGATCTAGATCCGCTGCCAGTGGGAGCCCACATCATAGGCATTCTGATAGAAGAAGAGATGATGATCATGTGAGGGAGAAGTCGTGTAGAAAGGAATGTATTTTCTGCACTATGCCTGCACTTCAAGATAAAAAAGTTTGTCAGAACTGTTTTGATCAAAATAATACCTCCCAGTCTTCTGAGCAATTCAATAAATTCATGTCATGGATGAAGGAATCCTTTAATAAATCTATGTCTGACATGGTTGAGAAAGTTACAGATAATGTACTTGCTAAATTTTCTACCAATCAACCATCCACTTCATATGCTAAGCAGATCTAGCTGTTCACATTTCTGACGAAAGTATCTCCTCTGATACACAAGAGGAAGGGGAAGTGGATTCAGATGATGAGTTGTTTAATACATCTTTCATAGAGCCTTTAATTCTGGCCATGAGGAAAACCCTTAATTTGGATGTTCCTTGTGAACCTTCTTCCCAACCAGACCTGATGTTCAAATCTTCCAAAAAGAAAAACAGTGTCTTTCATATTCATGATGTTGTCAAGGCCACAATTAAATCTGAATGGGATGTCCCTGATAAAAGATTTTTTCTGTCTAAGAGGATGAAAAAAATGTATCCTTTTCCTAAGGATCAAGTTAAACAATGGGTGTTACCCCCTAAGGTTGACACTTCAATCACCAGGGTGGCAAGAAGAACAACCCTGCCTGTGGATGAGGGGGTCTCCCTAAAGGATCCTATGGAAAGACGGCAAGACTCCATCCTTAAAAAAGCCTATCTATTTGTAAACCTTGTGTGGCTATTACCTCCTTGGCTAGAGCTAATAAGATCTGGTTAAATAATTTTGTGGAAGCCTTACAGGAGAAGGTCAGCAGGGAGGAAATTCTAAACTCCCTTCATGAAATTCAATTAGTCAATGATTTTTGTGCTGACGCTTCCATTGATATCCTCAAGTTGGCAGCTAGGGATATGAGTCCTGTGGTGGCAGCTCGTAGATCCCTATGGCTCAGACATTGGTTTGCTGATACACCATCTAAGCATAACCTTTGCTCCCTCCCCTTTGAAGGAGATCTTCTTTTTGGTCCAAAATTGGAGAATATTATCGCTAAGGCTTCGGCTGGCAAATCAGCCTTTCTATCCCAAGATAAGAAAGAGAGAAGAACAACTTTCAGGGGTAACAGACCTTCATTTAAAGATGTCAAAGCTTACCGCCCAGGCAGAAATTTTCAGAGGCAATCCTGGAAGACTAAGCATCAGTCCTTTCAGGTTAAGAAAGATTCCAAGCCTGAAATAAATCCTTCTGAAGGTTTGCGAGCCCTTCAGTTTCCTGTGGGGGCCAGGCTTTCACAGTTCAAAGCTGTTTGGGCTCAAACTACGTCAGACCTTTGGGTATCAGAGGTAATTCCAAGAGGATACCAAATTGAATTCATGAAAATTCCTCCTTTTTCTCTCTTTCAAAGGTCTGCAGTTCCAAAAACAAAGGAGGCTCTGCTTGCCCTCAAGTGTATTCTGAAACAACTTCTGGTGAAGAAAGTCATTATCCGTGTTCCTTCCACCTAAAGAAGGAAAGGAATTTTTTCTCCTCTATTTCTTGTAAGAAAAAAATCGGGAGATTTCAGAGCTATTCTAAATCTAAGGTTCCTAAATCAATTCATAATAAAAAAGACCTTTCGTATGGAGTCAGTAAAATCAATCACACAAGTTTTAGGGCCCGGCGATTGGATGGTCAAGATCGTCTTGCAAGACGCCTATTTGCATATACCCATCGCATCAAGTCACCAGAAATATCTTTGGTTTTATTCCATGGGAATTCAATACCAGTACAGAGCCCTGCCATTTGGTCTCGCATCTGCTCCAAGAGCTTTTATGAAAGTTCTAGCTCTCCTTATTGCTTCTCTAAGATTGCAGGAAGTGGAAATCTTTTCATATCTGGACTACATTCTAGTTAAGGCGAATTCCTTGGAAAAGATTCAACACAACGTCAAGTTGGTGTTGAGGTCCTTGCAGGATCACGGTTGGCTCATAAACACAACAAAATCTTGTCTGCCACCGACTCAAGTAATCAACTTTCTAGGAGTCACTTTCGATTCAACTCATTTTTGAATATATCTCCCTCCAGAGAGAATCTTAGATGTTCAAAATCATGTACAGAAACTTCTCAGATTTCCGATAACAACAGCTCTATTCTGTCAAATAGTCCTGGGCAAACTAACAGCCACGATAGACGCTGTTCCATGGGCCATGGCTCACATCAGGCCTCTCCAGTTGTCATTTCTGACCCAATGGCGCAAGGAACGTTCACCCGATCAGTACATTCTTGTGAGTCCTCCGGTTCTCGAGAGGTTGAGATGGTGGTTTCAGACACAGAATCTTCAGAAAAAGGAATTTCTCTTTACCCCCCCAGTGGGTCAGGTTGACCACCGATGCAAGTGGTTCAGGTTGGGGAGCTCATCTACTTCATCTTTCTGTATGGGGCAAATATTTGAGAGACAAGTCAGTCCTCCAATTGGAAGGAATTTAAGGCTGTTCACCTCGCACTAATTCACTTTCTGGAAGTGATCAGGTCCAAGTCTGTGATAATTCAATCAGACAATTCCACAACTGTCAAATACATAAAGAAGCAGGGAGGAACAAGGAGTATAAAACTCATGAAGTTGACAGAGGAGATTCTTGTATGGGCAGAATTACATCTGCACGATCTGACTGCAGTCCATGTGCCAGGAGTGATGAATGTTCTAGCTGATCGTTTGAGCAGGTTCCAGCCTCACCCAGGGGAATGGAATCCAGACACATTCAAATTAATTATGAAGAAATTCGGGATTTCACAGATAGATCTCATGGCTATGAGGCACAATCGGAAGTTACAGAGATTTTGTTCCAAGAACCAGGATCCCCTAGCAGACCAAGTGGATGCCTTCAGTATCCAATGGAATGTCAAATTGGCTTACCTGTTTCCACCTTTTCCTCTAATTGCCAGGTGTCTGAGGAAAATCAGAGAAGAGAAGTCATTTGTTCTGATAATTCTACCTCGGTGGCCCAGGAGGTTTCGGTTTCCTCAATTATTCCAGATGGCAGTGAGGAGACCGTTCAGACTCCCAATCCAGCCTTGACTTCTAAGGCAGGATTGTCTATTTCATCCAGATCCAGGCTACTTCAAATTGACTGTTTGGAAGTTGAAAGGCAGAGGATGATGGGAAGAGGTCTATCTTCTAACACTGTTCAAACACTCTTGGCTTCTAGGAAGCCTGCCACTTCTTTGAAATACTCCAAATAAATTTTTGGAATGTTGTTCTTTTTCTAACAGATCGTCAGTTGAAATTACAGAAGAACATATTGTGGAATTTTTGCAGTCCGGATTTGAGAAGGAGCTCAGTCCAGCAACTTTGAAAAACCAAGTTTCTGCTCTTTCTGCCATTTCAGGAGTTGCTTGGGCATCCTTTCCATTAGTGGCAAGATTCTTTTTGGCGTTGAAGAAGTTAAAACCTAGGATCATATCTAAAGCTCCTCCATGGGATCTTAATTTGGTATTGCTTGCCCTGACCAAGCCTCCCTTTGAGCCTCTGGAATCAATTTCTTTCAAATTCCTTTCTTGGAAGATTGCCTTTTTGTTAGCTATCACAACAGCAGAGTAGGAGAGATCCAAGCTCTGAAGATTAATCAAAACTGCATGTTTTTCTGTCAGGATAAATTGATTTTTCATTTACCTCGAGATTTTCGCCCAAAAGTGATATCTGAATTTCATATCAATCAAGAGATAGCTTTACCTGCCTTTTATCCGAATCCTAATTCAGAGAAAGAAAGAACATGGCATACTCTGGATGTTGTTCGCGGTGTTAAAACCTACCTTGAAAGGACTGAATCAATAAGAAAATCAGATAATCTATTGATTCTATCATCAGGTCCAAGATTAGGCTCTCAGGTGGCTAAATCTACAGTTTCATCCTGGATCAAATCATGTATTTCAGAAGCCTACAGGGTCAGTGCAGTTCCTTGTCCTCAATCAATTAAGGCTCACTCTACCAGGGCTATTGCTGCGTCTTGGGCATGCCGGGCCCAGACATCAACCCAGGAGGTTTGCAGAGCAGTGGTTTGACCCTCTGCCAATACCTTTGTTAAAAATTCCACTGCCATGTGAAGTACAGGAAAAAGGAAAATCAATTCATACTCACCGAGATTTTCTTTTCCTGGACTAAAGCATGGCAGTGGGCACATGTTTCCCTCCCTAAAAATTTGGGGAACTTCATCTCGTACAGTGTATGGAGAATGGAGGTGAGGGGGGGAGGCATGGAATTTATTAGCTCATTTCCTGTCCTTCAGTTGTCGAGAGGGATTAACCATTAGTGCCCACTGCCATGCTTCAATCCAGGAAAAGAAAATCTTGGTGAGTATGAATTGATTTTCCTTTTTATCTTGCCATTGCTGCACCGTAATTGTGCGAGAGGAATGGTAAAAAAAACCCCAGCTCCAACAACAAAAAAAAAAAACCCCAGCTCCATTTGGGTGTCTAAATATTGACATGAATTCACTGTGATCCCCCCTCACCCCACATAAATTCAGAGGCAGTGATCCCTTCAATCCCTACAAACATCCAGTGACACAATGAACTGGCCCAAAACCTGAGGTAGAGGTTGCAACCTGTACTAAATCTACAATACAAGTTTTCTTTGAATTACTTCAGCGCACTGTCAACTTTAAAGTAGATTGGTGCTTCTTTCCTCAAAGACTTCACCGCACGTCTTTAACATGAACAATTAAATCAGATGAGTGAGGAGAGCAATCCAAACAGCAGAATACCTGCTACAATGTGGTTTATTTGTAACTACAAACACAACATGTTTCGGGCCACACATGCCCTTTATCAAGTGTAACAAAAAATGGAAACAAAGTGACCTTTTAAGCATATCCTGTTTGAATCCCACCCCTTTGCTTCAAGGTGAAAGTTCAAAATTCAGTGTCACAGTTAAAGTGCATCCAAACAGTGCATATGAAAATTCAATAAAAGAATTCTATACAAGCGAATAATATCAGCATAAAAAGTGAACATAAAAAATGGTATAACATGGAATAAAAATAGCATAAAAGACCACCCAAGTGTCTCTGTGTTATGACATAAAGAGCATGTCAAGAATCAAAAAAAGGTTCTGTGAACATTAACCAGTTCTTATTTCATGGCATATCCAAGTCCATTGCCATATCGCCAATTCCCATCCTAGAAAGAAATAAAGTAATTCACTGATATGACGCCTCAGTACTGCACAGCTAGGTGCCTACCTTGGCTTAACGAAATATTTTAAAAAACATTTAAAGGGAATCTGTTGTCATTTTAAACTTTTTTTTTTTGCATTTTTTATAAAAAACACACATCCATAAACACTGTCTGGCAAATAAAATGTTAATCCACAAATCCATGCATAAGTTATTTTAGTTTGTATTTTGTCATGGGGGCTTCCATTTCTGCTCATTCATCCTGTGCTGCTCTAACAGCAGGCACAGCATTACCTGTGTGCTTGGAGGCAGCCACTCTGTAATGAAAAGCCAGGTCACACTATGACATGAGAATCTAGCTGTACACTCCCCCTCCCCTCTCTGCCCATGCGTGTGATGTTTGGAGGAGAGAGGTCACATGGTTTGCAGGGAAGCAATTACTTTCACTTTCCTACTTCTGCCTGCTCTACAGCTGCACTAGCAGCCCCTCCTCCCACAGACACTATCAAAGCTCCTGCCGTTCTGTAAGTTTGTTCTTTGCATTCCTTTGGAGGGGGGAGCTTTCTCTCCTTGCTGCCTTCCTAGTTTGTTTTACTGGTTACTAGATGAGGTAAAGGAGCCGTGAGTTCCCTCTGCTATCCACCTCACACAGACCTTGCTCCTTTCCTGCCTGCAATACTTCTTTTTACATTAACTACTTACTGCCTCCTTTCTCATGAGCTATTTTAACCCTTCCTAGACTTCCTCTTAAGTTTTCCTGGTTTTCAAGTATGTCCTCCTTATTTTATCCTTTTTTTCTATTCCCTGTTATCAGTCCTGGGAGTTTACTCCTGTGTTTCTCCTGTGTTTCATTTTTGTGTAAACAAATATAATAAACTATCTATATAAAATATTTTTTGCAGTGCCCAAAATGAATTGTGTGTGTGTGTGTTTGTATATATATATATTTATTTTTGAAATGTAAGTGGGGGCAGTGATCACAGGACTATCTTATTTCAGTCCTTCTGAAGTGGTGTCAGTGAGAGCTTATCTTGATACCTGCCTATTGTTCAATTGACAGGCTCAGCAGACAAGGCTCTATTTACATCACAGCAGCTTGTAGGAGGGAGGGGTAATGACATCACTCCAACTTGCAGTGCAGCAGTAAAGTGTGACTGAAGTTTATCAGAGCACAAGTCACATGACCTGAGGGCAGCTGGGAAATGTCAAAATGTCTAGCCCCATAGCAAATTTTAAAATTAGATATAAAAAAATCCATTTCTTGTTTTGAAAAACGGATTTCAATGCAGGATTCTGCTGTAGTAGCACTATTAACTGATACATTTTGTGAAAAACATTTTTTTCCACGACAGTATCCCTTTAAGAAGCAGACAGTATAATAGCAATTTTTTCATTAAAGTTATTTTAAATTAATTTAAAATTACATTTAAGTTAAACTGACCCTAACATCGTTTGCAGCGTCTAGTTGCTCTACTTAGAGGACAAAAACCAGCTAATAAGTATTCCAATAGTCTTACCCTTACATACGACTAGGTTGCTGGTATTTTCTAGTAACAGGACCTGTAATAATGAAATAATGAAAAACATGTCGTTAGCATCCAAGATAGGGTTTTAGACTCCAAGAGTCATTTATTCCATCAGGGGTGAGGGTATTCAGCTTCTTAATCCATTTTCCTTCAAGTTGCAATAGTTTTTTTAGCCTATTTCCCCCTCTCCTATCTGGTAAGGCTTCATCTAAGATGCACTATTTCAATTGCATAGCGTTATGCTTACATTCTACAAAATGCCTCGATACTGGTGTATCTGTCTTTGTATTCATCTTGTAGTTTCTAATATTGCCCCTATGTTCTTGGATGCGGATTTTAATTTCCCTTTTTGTTTGTCCCACATAGCCCAAACCACACGGGCATTTAAGCAAATACACAACATGGGTGGTATTGCAAGTGACATATGTTTTTATTTTAATCTCATACCCTTTTGTGGGGTGGTTGATTGTGTTGCCTTTTATAATCGACGAGCAACAGTTACAACCAAGGTAAGGAAAGGTACCCGTTTTAGGTTTCCCAAGGAACTTGGGCTTGTGTAGCCTCGTATCAGAGGGACAAAGTATGTCCTTAATCGACTGGCCTTTTTTGTAACAGAAAAGGGGTAGTTGAGTAAAGAGATGCCCAAATTGTTTATCCGCTTGTAACAGTGGCCAATATTTCTTAATAGTTTGTTCCATCTTACTGCTATGGTGGCTAAATTTAGACACAAAATTTAGCTTTTGATCTTTTCCTGTTTTCACTTTCTTGGACATAAAACTCTCCCGTGGGAGTAATTCCACCTCTTCTACAGCTTTATCAATCAGTTCAGGCTTATAACCCCTTTCCTTAAATCTTTTTGTTAGGGCCACCTTTGCTTCATCGTATTTGTAGGGCCTTGAAGTGATTCTTTTAGCCCGTATAAATTGGCCTTTAGGGATCGCTCTTGTTACTCTGTGGCTATGAAAGCTTTTGGCATGTAGCAGATTATTCTTGTCAACAGATTTCTGATACAAATCAGTATGCAATTGGCCATCAGACAGACTGATCTTAACATCCAAAAAATTAATTGATGATTTAGACCACTCATGTGTAAATTTGATAGTATTGTGGCTTTTATTTGCTTCCCCCAACATACTATCTAACAATTCAGTGGTCCCAGACCAAAGAATAAGGATGTCATCCACATATCTGTAGTATGCATAAATGAAGTTATGGTATGGTTCCTTATTGAGAAAAAACTGTTTCTCAAAAAAAAAAAAAATCTGGCATAACAATACCACTCCGCCGACGAATAATTAAGCTTTAAAGAAAAAAAACGCTCATTAAAAAACAATGATGCAATAATTATCCGTAAAGAGGACAAAGGTGGAAGCACAGTGGTTCTAGATAGGATAAAATATAATGCTGAAGCTTATAAGCAGCTTAATACACCTGGACATTATGCCATTATGACATGACCCTACTTTTGAGATAAAAAAGAATATAGACCTAATGATAGAGGAGGCGTGGCAAAATAAAATAATTGACAATGTGGAAAAATTATTTTTACTGACAGACAATCCAAGGATTCCAGTGCTGTATCTTTTGCCCAAAGTGCATAAAACACTTATTAATCCCCCAGGGAGACCAACTGTCTCAGGGATTGGGTCAGCACTGGAACCCCTGTCAATCTTTACTGATTGTTTTCTCCAGAAGGAGGTTCAGAAAATCAGTGTTTGTTTACAAGATACTACAGACCTTTTGGTCAGGCTAAATGCAATAGACATACTTCCTCCTGACCTTGTACTCTGTGGGATAGATATACAAAGTCTATATACCTCCATTCCACACAATGAAGGGATGGCCTGTATTGAAGAAGTGCTACTAGAAAGTAACTTATCACATCAAAAAATCTTTTTCCTATTGGATTGCCTCAACATTGTGTTAACTAAGAATTATTTTGCTTTTGAAAATGAGTTTTATTGGCAGACGCAAGGTACATCGATGGGGGCCACAGTAGCCCCTTCGTATGCAAACCTCTACGTACACCATCTTGAGAAACAGTTTTTTCTCAGTAAGGAACCATACCATAACTTCATTTATGCATACTACAGATATGTGGATGACATCCTTATTCTTTGGTCTGGGACCACTGAATTGTTAGATAGTATGTTGGGGGAAGCAAATAAAAGCCACAATACTATCAAATTTACACGAGTGGTCTAAATCATCCATTAATTTTTTGGATGGTAAGATCAGTCTGTCTGATGGCCAATTGCATACTGATTTGTATCGGAAATCTGTTGACAAGAATAATCTGCTACATGCCAAAAGCTTTCATAGCCACAGAGTAACAAGAGCAATCCCTAAAGGCCAATTTATACGGGCTAAAAGAATCACTTCAAGGCCCTACAAATACGATGAAGCAAAAGTGGCCATAACAAAAAGATTTAAGGAAAGGGGTTATAAGCCTGAACTGATTGATAAAGCTGTAGAAGAGGTGGAATTACTCCCACGGGAGAGTTTTATGTCCAAGAAAGTGAAAACAGGAAAAGATCAAAAGCTATATTTTGTGTCTAAATTTAGCCGCCATAGCAGTAAGATGGAACAAACTATTAAGAAATATTGGCCACTGTTACAAGCGGATAAACAATTTGGGCATCTCTTTACTCAACTACCCCTTTTCTGTTACAAAAAAGGCCAGTCGATTAAGGACATACTTTGTCCCTCTGATACGAGGCTACACAAGCCCAAGTTCCTTGGGAAACCTAAAACGGGTACCTTTCCTTACCTTGGTTGTAACTGTTGCTCGTCGATTATAAAAGGCAACACAATCAACCACCCCACAAAAGGGTATGAGATTAAAATAAAAACATATGTCACTTGCAATACCACCCATGTTATGTATTTGCTTAAATGCCCATGTGGTTTGGGTTATGTGGGACAAACAAAAAGGGAAATTAAAATCCGCATCCAAGAACATAGGGGCAATATTACAAACTACAAGATGAATACACAGACAGATACACCAGTATCGAGGCATTTTGTAGAATGTAAGCATAACTCTATGCAATTGAAATGGTGCATCTTAGACGAAGCCTTGCCAGATAGGAGAGGGGGAAATAGGCTAAAAAAACTATAGCAACTTGAGGGAAAATGGATTAAGAAGCTGAATACCCTCACCCCTGATGGAATAAATGACTCTTGGAGCCTAAAACCCTATCTTGGATGCTAACAACATGTTTTTCATTATTTCATTATTACAGGTCCTGTTACTAGAAAATACCAGCAACCTAGTCGTTTGTAAGGGTAAGACTATTGGAATACTTATTAGCTGGTTTTTGTCCTCTAAGTAGAGCAACTAGACGCTGCAAACAATGTTAGGGTCGGTTTAACGTAAATGTAATTTTAAATTAATTTAAAATAACTTTAATGAAAAAATTGCTATTCAGCTATCTCTTTAAAAATTTTGCTGTTTTCCACTAAGTCCAAAGGAGTAGCTATCCTAATGGCCAAGAATGTGAAATTCTTACTCAAACAGCAATTTCTGGACCCAGACGGTCGTTATGTGATATTGGTAGGTCTCCTACAAAACCATCTTACCACACTAGCGTCAGTCTATGCCCTAATTCCTCCAAACAAGCTTTCTTTAAAAAGTTTTTCAACAAACTAGCACGGCTTTCGGAGGGTAGATTGATTGTAGGGGGTGACTTTAATACAACGTTGAACAACAATCTGGACAGGTCTCGAGGTGTGCAGGCGGGTGCGACCCCCACTACTCAAGTTCGTGACTCCTTATACCTGTTGTGATGTCTCACTGCAGAACATTTGGTGGATGTCTGGAGGGAGAAACATCCGGTTGATAGGGATTATTCATTTTACTCCTCCGTCCATGCCTCTTACTCCAGAATTGATTTCATCTTCACTAAAGCCACACTTGTGGACTATGTATGTACTGCTACGATTCATGATATTACCTGGTCTGATCACGGTATGGTGGAAACTGTTTTCGCCAATTGGGACGAGGTGAGGGGGCATGGATGTTGGAGACTGAATGAGTCCCTGCTATTGGACAAAGAGATTTGTGCTGAGGTCACTACTTCGCTGAGAGATTATTTCCTCGCGAATTCCCTAGAGGATACCTCAATTGCGGTCAGATGGGATGCCCATAAAGCGGTAATCCGAGGAATACTCATCAAACATGCTGCAATGCGGAAAAGAAACAGGGAGGCTAAAACCCAGCAACTCTCACAGAGGCTGCACGATTTAGCTATCGCCCATAAACAGAATCTGTCCCCCACATTTTACAAAGACATTCAGGACACAAGGACTTAGTTGCTTCAGGTCCTCTCCGATAAAGCGGCTTACGCTATGAACTGGACTAAACACTTGTATTACGAATATGCTAATAAACCACATACGTTGCTGGCCCGTAAACTAAAGGCTCTACACACCTCTCAAGCCATACATGCAATACGCACCCCTGCAGGGACGGTAACTAGGGATACCAAGCCGATACTCCACACATTTCGGGCTTTTTATACAGACTTATATACTGCAGATAAAGCTCCTAGGGCGTCCCAGGCTTTAGAGTCAGATATCGTGAAACAATGGATCCCCCCCACTGTCACAAAAGAGGATAGGGAGTTGCTAGCAGAACCGATAGCCAGAGAGGAGATAGAGAGGGTGATTAAAGTCTCCAAATCTGGCAAAGCTCCTGGCCCAGACGGTTACACAACTAAATATTATAAGTCCTTTGTAACTCAGCTGACCCCATTCTTGAGAGAGCTTTTTCAATCTTTCCTTGACGGTTCTCCCCCGACGCGACATATGCAGACAGCCACCTTAGTCATGATACTGAAACCTGGTAAAGACCCAGTCAATTGCGACAGCTACAGACCTATATCGCTTATCAACACCGACATTAAATTGTTTGCGAAAATACTGGCTAACAGATTATCTATAATTCTTCCCCACCTTATCCACCACGATCAAGCGGGTTTCGTGCCTGGACGCCAGGCAGCAGACAACATTCATAAAACAATAGACCTGATTTGTCGAGCACCTAAACAAAATACCTCCTCCCTGCTTTTGTCGTTAGACGCACAAAAAGCGTTTGACAGATTGGACTGGCGCTATATGTTTGCGGTGCTCAACAAATTGCAGATTCCGACACCATTCCTCACAGGGATTCAACAGCTTTACACCACGCCTTCAGCTCAGGTCCTTAGCATGGGACTTCTTTCCGACCGCTTTCCCATTAAGGGAGGGACGCGCCAGGGTTGCCCCATGTCTCCCCTGATCTTTGCACTATCCCTAGAACCGTTAGCTCACGCCATTAGGCATAACCCCAACATTAAGGCCATACGAACCGGAGAAATGGAACATAAAATAAGCCTTTTTGCCGATGATATCATTCTCACGCTGACAGCCCCCCAAACCACGCTTCCAAACTTATTGCAAACTCTATCTCAGTTCCAACTCATTTCGGGATATAAAATAAACCCTACCAAATCCCACGCATTGCCACTTCATATGTCCAAGCCAGAACTCAAATTGTTACAACTTAATTTTGACTATAGGTGGGAGTCAGACTCGTTGGAGTATCTCGGAGTATGCCTTACTCCCTGTACAAGGCTAATTACCCCAAACTCCTTGATAATCTAAAGAGAGATATGGACAAATGGAACTCATATCACCTCTCCTGGTTTGGTAGGATAGCGGCCATTAAAATGACGCTATTGCCTAGGATACTCTACCTCTTTAGAACATTACCGATACACTTCCCCGAATCAGCAGCTTCCTCGCTTCAAAAAGCCGTATCGAACTTTATATGGGAGGGCAAGAAGCCAAGAATTAAGGCTGCTATCATGACAAAACCGAAATCATTGGGAGGCTTGGGAGTACCCCATCTATACAGATATTACCTTGCAAGTAGGTTGGAAGTGATGGTACACACTCATGCACCAACTGGGGAACCCTGGCAGTCCATCGAAAATCACTATTCGGCCCCACTACAACTTGCCCATTTATTTTGGATCCCTAAAGCGGCTAGGGTCTCCCCTCCGCACCTCCTTCCCCCGTCACAGCAAGCTTTAGATCTTTGGGACTCTATAGCGTTCAAGATGAAATTGAGCAACACTGCCACAAAATTCAGGACTATTTTTAACAATAAAGACTTCTCCCCAGGTAGCACTCCCATGGAGTTTCAGATCTGGATATCTGCGAACCTGACAACCTTATTGGATTTTGTCTCTGAAGGGACTGTTAAATCTTTTCAACAACTTAGGGAAGAATATAATATTCCCCATGCACAATTCTATCGCTATTTACAGATTCGGCACTACGTGAACATTGCTTGCAAAGCCCAAACGTCTTCCACTCTTACATACTTTGAAAAGCTGTGTCGCAATAACTCATACCCAACACATCTTATCTCACTACTGTATGTTAGCCTCTAGACTGACAACACAGTTACACGTCAGCCTTACATGCAGAAGTGGGAAGAGGATTTAGACCTTGCCATTTCTGATAAGTCCTGGTCGGAAATCTGGGACACGGCCAGGCGAACTTCAATATGTGCAGCCTCTAGTGAGAGAGCTTATAAAATAATTTTTCGGTGGTATTACACCCCCTCTCGCATTGCTACCCTAAGCGGTAACCCTGATCACTCGCAATGCTTTAGAGGCTGTGGGGAAAGGGGTTCCTTCCTGCACACCTGGTGGACCTGTACAGTGGCTCAGATATTTTGGAAGATGGTGGCAACTTTGCTCTCTGAAGTTCTGCGTTGTGTTATACAGCCCTCCCCACACACCTTTCTCTTGGGAATGAGGATTAGGGCCATACGCTTGAAACAAACACGTATTTTAGCCACTCATATCCTGACAGCAGCAAGATCATTATTGGCAGCAAATTGGAAGAGACCTACCCTTCCGAGCTTACAAATTTTGATATCAAAGGTGAATTGGATTAGAGCGATGGAATCCATAAGGCACAGACTTCAGGATAGAAGTTATGAGGGGAACTGGAGTGGTATCCGTGGGCTCAGTATCTGGAGACTTTGCAACTTTGAGGTATCGTACAATAATCTGCCCTTCCTACCTTCCCAGACCTCATCAGACCTGTCTATTTTTCTATATTCCCTTTTCTTTTTCTTTCTCTCTATCTACCTTTCTACTAAACTCATTCATTTCCATGCGGATTCATTTTCTCGTTATGGCAATATTCATCTCCATGATATGATGCATATGTGTTGTTTGTGCTAATTGAACAGTCATATTCTGTTATGCAGCAGCTACTACTGTCACTTGCATATCCTTCTGCATCTTTGTTGTACCTCTTGTCTTTCTTTGGAAATGATGGTTAATAAAAACTTTAAATTACAAAAAAAAAAAAAAAATTTTGCTGTTATACTGTCTGCTTCTTAAATGTTTCTTAAAATGTTTCGTTAAGCCAAGGTAGGCACCTAGCTGTGCAGTACTGAGGCGTCATATCAGTGAATTACTTGATTTCTTTCTAGGATGGGAATTGGCGATATGGCAATGGACTTGGATATGCCATGAAATGAGAACTGGTTAATGTTCACAGAACCTTTTTTTGATTCTTGACAAGCTCTTTATGTCATAACACAGAGACACTTGGGTGGTCTTTTATGCTATTTTTATGCCATGTTATACCATTTTTTATGTTCACTTTTTATGCTGATATTATTCGCTTGTATATAAGTCTTTTATGCACTGTTTGGATGCACTTTAACTGTGACACTGAATTTTGAACTTTCACCTTGAAGCAAAGGGGTGGGATTCAAACAGCATATGCTTAAAAGGTCACTTTGTTTCCATTTCTACAATACAAGTTGGCAACCCTGGGAATTTAGTTACAGGGTCTCAAGAGTCCGCAGCCCGCCACTAGAACCCATTACCACTTTCCCATGTTTGAATTTGCCACTCACAGGTAAGCCGCAAGGGAGCGGTCACATGGTAGGATCACATGATCGTGACATCAGGTCCTTTCCTATGATAGGAAATAGCTAGCGGCAGCCGCTACCATAAGATTTTAGCGCTTTGTCAGTTTGATAAAGTTTATACAAATTAGATACACGTCTCCCAAACAGTTATCGCGAGAAATTCGCAACGTGTGGGCGGAACCCCACTGGAAGCGGTGGGTGGGCCTTTGGCCGGGTAACGGCCTTCGGTAGGTCTGCGAAAGGGTGAGTCGGTGTTCTCTCCCTGCTGACTTCTCGGCGTTGCGCTCCGCAAGGAGGTGCCGGGAAGTGGGTGAGACATGGCCGGGCAACAGTTCCAGTATGACGACAGTGGCAACACGTTCTTTTACTTCCTGACTTCCTTCGTGGGGCTCATCGTCATCCCGGCTACATATTACCTGTGGCCGCGGGACAAGAACTCTGGTGAGTGCTGAGCAGGTGGTTGGGCAACAGAATGGAACCTTGCTGACCGCACGTCATAGTTGCTATTGTATTTGTACAACTGCAGCTGCCAACATCTGCTCCGAGGCTGGGGGGGGGGGGATACTGGGAGATGCACAGTCGCGTCATCACTACTTCCTACATGTGAGGAAGCGTCTGACCCTTAAGTCTCTTTATCTACACTCAGGCAGCATAGGGTTATCTGTGGCTCAATACAAAGAAACTATCTGATTTGTTTTGCGTTAAATTCAGCTACAGATTTGATTTATTCTCTTCAAAAAAACTTGAGACCTTTTTAATAGTCAAGCTAAGTTCAGCAGTGTTTACCTTATCCAATATGGGAGTAGGAATATATCCACTTCATGCCAACCCTGCTTTGCTGACATACATACATACATACATGCTACCATACATACATACATGCTACCATACATACATACATACA